>JANJGN010000035.1:6566104-7766104 GCA_026770705.1 Isurus oxyrinchus
AATGCAAACAGTATTCGGGACTAAATATATGAATTAACGGCACACAACAGATTAAGTCTTTGACCTTATAGCCATTGCAGTGACGCGGTTACTCGGAAATCAAGACTCGCAATTAAATATTCACAGGTATCTGTCTTTTGGCAAGGACAACCAGGAAGAAACTGGTGGTGTGGTAGCTTTGTTAGTACGAGATGAAATAAATGCAATGATAAGAATTAATCTTGGACTGGAACATATAAAATCCATGTCGTTGGAGTAAAACATTGACAAAGCGAAGTCATTGGCGGGAGCAGTCGATAGGACTCCCAACAGTGTCTATACTGTAGGACAGAAAATAAATAAGGAGATAAAGAGGACAGAAGGCTCAGTACTTCAATAGCAGTGAACCTTAATCTGCATGTAGATTGAGAAAATCATATTGGCAGGGGCAGCCAGGAGTAAAATATCAGGGATTGTATTCGGGGCAATTTCCTTAAACAATTTGTTGTGGATCGGAGAATATGTAATGAGGCCGGCTTAATAAATGACATTAAAGCAAAAGGTAGTGAGCGAACAGTGACCATAACATGGTATAATTACGCATTCAGTTTTCGAGTGGGAAACTTGGGTCGGAAAATAATGTACTGAACTTAAATAATGGTAATTACAAAGGGACGAAAGCAGAGCTGGCTGACGTGGACTGGAAAAGGAGCTTAGCGGAAAAGACGGTGGATGATGAATAGCAGACGTTTAAGAAAATAGTGCAGGGCTCACAACAAATATATTACCCGGTGAGGAGGAATAATTTTAGGAGGGGTACAAACCAAACATGGTTAACCAAGGAAGTTAAGGATAGTATCAGTTTGAAAGGAAAATAAATATACAATGTGGCAAAGATTAGTGGCTAGCCAGAGGATTATGAATGTTTAAAAGCCAACAAAATATGACTAAAAAGAAATAAAGAGGGGAAAATAAACTTTGAGTGTCCATTAGCACGTAATTGAAAAATGGACAATAAGAGCTTATTTAAATATATAATGAAGGAAGAGAGAGGGACTGACCAACGTGAACATGGGTCCCTTAGAGAATGAGGACAGGAAATAATAACGGAGTGCCAGGAAATGGCAGAGGAGTTCAATAAACAATTTGGATCAGTCTTCACGGTAGAAAATCCCAATAGCATTCCAAAAGAAGAAATAATCGGGGCAAAAGGAGAGGGGGATGGAAAGAAAATAGCACAAATTTATCACTGGAGAGAAAGTACCAGGGAAACTAATCGGCTAAAGGCCGATACGTCACCTGGGCCAGAGCAGCGAAACTGGCGCATACCCCTAGCAGTTTTGCATCTGAAACTGTTGGCTCTTTCCTCTCCGTTTTAAACTGAAACTCCGGCTTTCTTTGCTGTATTAAATACCGCAACTGTCCGCTCTCCGCTCTTTGACTAAAATATTGAAAATGCCGGCCCTCTCCTGAATGTCTTAAATTCTGAAAATGCTGATTCTCACTTCATTATCTTAAATATTGAAATCCGCGGCTCTCTAAACATTGTTTTAAACACGGAAACCCCCCGATCTGCACTCTCTGTTTAAATCATTGAAGGTCTTGGCTCTTTCAACATACTTTTAAAAATTGAAATTTTGTCCACGCTACTCATTGCTTTTAACAGTGACCCTCTTTGCTCTCTACTCATTGTTTTAAACAATTAATATCCCAGTTCACTCCTCACTATTTCAAATACTGAAACTTCCACTCTGTTCTTGCTTTTTTAAATACGGAAACTCCCAGCTCCGTCCTCTCTGTTTTAAATATCGAAACTTCCAGTTACATTCTTGCGGTTTTAAATGCAGAACCTGCCTGTTTCATTCTCGCTGTTTTAACTACTGAAAATCCCAGCTCTGACTTTGTTGTCTTAAATAACGAAATTTCCAGATCCGCGCTCACTGTTTTGGATACTGAAACATCCAGCTCCATCCTCGCTCTTTTAAGTGCTGAAACTCGCAGCATCTTTCTCATAGCTTTAATTAATGATACTCCCAGCTCCATCCTCCCTGGTTTGACTAACGAATTTCCCAGATCAGCTTGGCTGCTTTAAAAACTGAAACAACCAGCTACCCCCTCCCTGTTTTAAATGCTGAATCTTCCAGCTCCATCCCCGCTGTCTTAAATACAGAGACTTCCAGTTATGTCGTTGCTGTTTTAAATACAGAACTTCCCATCTCCGTCCTCGTTGTGTTAAATGGTGAAACGCCCAGCTCCTTTCTCAATGTCTTAAGAACTGAACATATCGCCTCCCTCTACATTCTCTTAACTACTGAAAATGTTGGCATTCCTCTCACGGTCTTAAATACTGAAATTCCCGGCTCTCTCCTCACTACTTTAAACACTGAAACTCCCGGCACTCTCCACGCAGTTTTAAACACTGAAATTCCCTGTTCTGCACACTCTGTTTAATTAAATGAAACTATTTCCTCCTTCCGCAATAATTTAAGAAAAGGATTTCCGGGCATGCGACTCACTGCTTTAAACACTGAACAGCCCTCCTCTCCTCTCATTGTATGGAACACTGGAATTCCCAGCCCACTTGTCACTAATTGAAATACTGAAACTTAGAGCTATCTTTTCGCTGTTTTACATACTGAAACTCCAAGCTCCAGCTTTATGTTTTAAATAGTCAAAATCCTAGCTCTTTCGCCTTTTCTTTAAATATTGAAAATCGTAGCTCCTTCCACGCTCTTTTAAATACTGAGTCTTCCAGCTCAATATTCCGTTATTTAAATACTAAACCTCCTAATCCATACTTGAAGTGTAAATGCTGAAACTTCCAGCTCCAACTTCCCTGCTTTAAATCGAGAGACTCTAAACTCAATCCCCACTACTTCAAATGCCGAAACACACTGCTATCCCATCGCTGTTTTAAATATTGAAAATGCCAGCTGCATCCTCGCTGCTTTAAATACAGAAACTCCCAAATCTGTCCTCGGTGTATTAAATACTGCAACTCCGAATTCTTTCCGCGCTGATTTAAATAGTGAACTCCTGGCTCTTTCCACGATGTTTGCAAAACTGATCCCCTAGTCTTTCACCTCGTTATATTTACTTCTGAATCTCATGCATCTACATTCGCTTTTTACGTATATAAACATAGAAACTAGGAGCAGGTGTAGGCCATTTGGCCCTTCAAGTCTGCTCTGCCATTCAACATGAATTGGCTGTTCACCCAATTCAATATCCTTCTCCCACTTTCTCCCTATAACCTTTGATCCCTTTCGCCTCAAGAGCTATATATAACTCCTTCTTGAAAACAGATAATGTTTTGGTCTCAACTACTTTCTGTGGTAACGAATTCTACTAGCTCCCCACTCTCTGGCTGAAGAAAATTCTCCTCATCTCAGTCCTAATTGGACTACCCCATACCCTCATCATGTAATCTCTGGTGTTGGACACCCCCACCATCGAGAACATGCTTCTTGCATCTACCATGTCTAGTCGTGTTAGAATTTTATATATTTCTATGAGAACCCCCGTCATTTCTCTTCACTCCAGCCAATTTAATCCCAATCCACTCAATTTCTCCTCATATGTCAGCCCCGTCACGCCAGGAATCAGTCGGGTAAAACTTTGGTGCGCTCCCTCAATAGCAAGTACACCCTTCCTCAGATAAAGAGAAAAAAACTGCACAAAATATTCAATGTGTGGTCTCACTAAGGCCCTCTACAATTGCAGCAAGACATCTCTGTTCCTGTACTCGAATCCTCTGGCTATGGAGGCCAATAAACCATTGCTTCCTTTATCGCCTGCTGCACCTGCATGATTACCTTCAGCGACTGGTGTACAAGGAGAGGCAGGTCTCATTGCACATTCCCCTCTCCCAATTTATAGCCAATCAGATAATCTTCCTTTCTGTTTCTGCTACCAAAATGGATAACCTCACATTCTTCCACATTATACTGCATCTGCCACGCATTTGCCCACTCAATTTGCTTGGCCAAATCACACTGAAACATCTTTGCATCCTCCTTACAGCTCACTATCCCACCCAGCTTTGTGTCATCTGCAAATTAGGAAATATTACATTTAATTCCGTCATCTATAATCATTAATGTATATTGTGGATAACTGGGGCCAAAGCACCGATCCCTGTGGTACCAGTCTAGACACTGCCTGCGAATGGGAAAAAAAGATCCGTTTATTCCGACACTTTGCTTTGTGCCTGCCAGTTAGTTTTCTATCCGTCTCCATACACTACCTTCAATCCCATGCACATTAATTTTACACGCCAATCTCTTATGTGGGACTTTGCCGAAAGCCTTCTGAACGTACAAATAGACCACATCCACTGCCCCCGCCCCTCCCCCACACCCATGGCCTCAACTGGTTACATGCTGGAAAAGTTCCAGTAGATTTGTCAAGCACGATTTCCCTTTCATAAATCCATGCTGACTGCCCGGTTCTGCCACTGCTTTCCAAGTGCTCAGCCATTAAAACATTTATAATGGGCTCTAGAATATTCCCAACTACGGAAGTCAGGCTGACTGGTCTATAATTCCCTGCTTTCTATTTGACTCCCTTTTTAAATAGTGGAGCTACGTTAGCTAACTCTAATATGTAGGAATTATTTCAGAGTCTTTAGAATCACGGAAGATGGCCACTAATGCATCCACTATTTCTAGGGCCACTTCAATCAGTGCTCTGCGAAGTAGGTTATCAGGCCCCGGGGACTTATCGGCCTTCAATCCCATCCATTTCCACAGCACCATTTCCCTAATAATACAGGTTTCTTTCAGTTCCTCGCTCTCACTAAACACCCAACATTTCTGGGATGTTACATGTGTCCTCCTTTGTGAAGACAGAGCAAAAATATGCAATCCGTTGATCACCATTTCTTTGTTCTGCATTAAACATGCCCCTGCATCTAACTATCAGGGACGTACATTCGTCTTCATCAATCTTTTTCTCTTCACATGCCTATAGAAATGATTACAGTCAATATTCATGTTCCCTCCATGCTTTCTCTCGTAATCTGTTTTTCCCTTCTTAATCAATCCCTTGGTCCTTCTTTGCAGAATTATAAACTACTCGCAATCCTCAGGTCTAATGTCCTTATCTGGACTTCTGTATGCACCGTCCATGCATCTAATACTATCTCTAATTTCCCTTGTAAGCCATGTTTTTTGCCACCTTTGCTGCTTTTCTTTTGTGGCAGACGGGAATAAACAATTATTCCAGTTCACCCAAACGCTCCTTGAATGTTTGCTTTTGCCCATCCGCTGTCATCACTTTAAGTAACGTTTCCCAATCCATCATAGCCAACTCTCGCCTCATAGCATTGTAGTTTCCTTTATTAAGATTTAGAACCCAAGTCTCAGAATCAGCTAGAACACTCTCCATCTTCATGAAGAATTCTATCATATTATTGTCGCTCATCCCCAAGGGGCTTCGCACAACTAGATTGTTTCTCACTGAAAAATACCCAGTCGGAGGTGGTCTGTTCTCTTGCTGGTTCCTCAATGTATTGATACAAACATTGAAATTACCAACTATTTCCCGTTCTAAATTCTGAAATTTCTCGCCCAATCCTCTATGCTCTAAATAGCGAAACCCCAAGCTCTATCCCAGTTATTTTGAGTACTGAATCTCCAAAATAACTTCTCAACTTTTTAAATACTGAAACTACCAACTCCGCCCTCTCCGTTGCAAATACTGAAACTCTCAGCTTTCGCCTTGCTATTTTAAAAACATCACTTAACTGCTCCGCCTTCACTGTTTTTAACACTGAAACCCCCAAGTCGGTCCACGTTGTTTAAATATAGAAACTCCCAGCTCCGTTCTCGCTGATTTAAATATTGGGACTTCAAGGTCCACTCTCGCTGTTTTAAATACCAAAACGTCTTGCTCTATCTTCGCTGGTTTAAATATTGAAGACCTGGCTGTTTTCTGGATATTTGCAAAACTTATCCTCCCGTCTTTTCCCTCTCTATTTGTACTTCTGAATCTCCCGTTTCTCCACTCGCTGTTTGATTGATTGAAAATTCGTGCACTCTATTTGCTGCCTTAAACATTGATGCTTCCAGCTCTCTACTCGCTTTTTTAGCACTGAAAAGTCCTGCTTTCTTCTGGTTGTTTTAGATACTGAAACTTCCTCTCTCTCAGCACTCTTTCAAACAATGAAAATCCTGGTTTTCTCCTCGCTGTTTGAAATTATACAATTCACGCTCAAATTTTGTTGTTTTAAGCACTGAAGATCCATGCTCGCAACTCACTATTTCAAGCATTATTTCTCCAGACTCTGTCTTCGCTGTTTTAAAGAGTAGCTCATGGTACTTTATGCACTGCTTTAAAAATTGGAACTTCTGACTCTCTCCTCACTCTTTTAAACGCAAAGTCCCAGCTCCTCCCTCGCCGTTTTCAACAGAAAATCCTGGTTCTCTCTTCGCTATTTTGTGGTCCTGAGAAGTTCTATGTAAATGTAAAGCTCTCTTTTATTTATTTGCAATATCAATAGTGATATAATAAAATGAAGTATATGAAATAACAGTGTGGTATATCCGCCAAGGCTTATGAACATATGTCAGTCTCCTCATAGAGATAAAATAATCAGAACTATTTGTTTGATGCAACGTAGGAATGCTATTGTACTTTATGTTAGAGAAAAATAATGGATTACAAACCATTTTTCTTATGGTGTGCGGGTAGAGTTCTGCTGGATCCATTGGAACCAGCGCAAATAAATATAATCAGTAACGGAAAATGAAGACATTCCATCAACTACATTACAACATTCAAAGTCGCTGTGCAACGTATAAGGTATCAACTTTGAAACCAGATCCAAAAGGCAGAAATTCATTCCATAACTTATTTATAATTTGATACTGGCTAATACTAGAATTATATCAGGAGGATGAAACATTGAAAAGTTGGAATGATGTCCTTGTTCATCAAAATTGATATTTCATCCAACACGGGCTGCTTGAAATTCCCCAGGTATGAACAAAAAGTGGTGACAAGCTTCTGAGTTCATCTATCTGAATAGTTTCGTTCAATCAGCTTTTCTGCTATTAATTCTGGTATTTAAATTCGGTAACTTGTACCTCAAATTATATACACCATTTGCATTTTTTTCTGAAACAAACCCTGATTATGATTATTATATTCATTCCTTGTCATCATGTTATACTTAAATTATTAAGGAATTCATTAATATAAATGGATATTCAATTTTGTTGATCAATATTGTCGCAGCACCTTAAGTAAACATATGTAAGAAGATTCCAGTCTATAAAAGCAGGTTATAATACCACACCTACCTCTTAGTTCCTTTGCTTCATCTGGAGGAAGGTCGCTCAAAGGAGATTCAATTCGCAATTTGGAACCTGTTGAAACATATGTTTGCATATTTTTTTTAATATCAAGGGACGCCCATTGCATAAAATTATGAATGCTTAAATTTCCATCGCACAGCTTTCTCCTTGATCGCTTATTTCATTCAAAATCGCATTAAGTTATTGGTTGTTGTTCTGCAAATGCACCGATAAACAATAAAGATCCATTGTATCTCCAATTATTTTCAGAGAGTTTGCTTAAAGCCTTTTGCAAGGGGGAAGCAAAAAGAATCATTGCATTGAGCGAGTTGACAAATTTGCAAGAAATGATCTTGTATCGGAAGATGTGCAATCCATATAGGTGGAGGTAAACTATAACAAGGGGGAGAAAAGAATAAGTCAGGATATAATGATGGCATGTAAAAAGGCAGCATATTAATGATGCGTGAATTACATTTGCACGTACATTTGCAGAATCATACTGTTATATTTAAAGATTAACAAAATACGTAGAATGTAATTGTGTCGTTTTCTTAGTACAATATGTTTTAATTCCAACCAGGTTTCAGGTTATTTTAGATCTGGCAACGTGATATTAAAATTGTGTAATAAATTATTTAGGAATAAATCCCCTAGGAAAGAGTATGCATAATGTGGTAGAGTTCTGCATTCAGTTTGAGAGTGTGAAACTTTGTTCCGAAACAATTGTACTAAATTTAAATCAGGATAAGTACAATGAAATGAGGGCAGAGATGGCTGCAGTGGACCGGGAAAGCAGTTTAGCAGAAAAGAGGGTTGATGAACAATGGCAGATGTACAAGAAAGTATTTGATCACTCTCAACGAATATATGTCCCGGTGAGGAAGGAGGGTTCATGGAAGGCGATACACCAAACTTGGTTAAACAAGAAAGTGAAGGACAGTATCAAATCCGAAGATAAAAAAAAAACATACAATGTGACAAAGATTATTATTAAGCCAGAGCATTGGTAATGTTCCAAAATCCAACAAAATATAACCAAAACTTACCAAAAAGGGAGAAAATAAACTTTGAAGATATAGTAGTAATTAATCCACTGGAAATTTTATCGTGTCTTTGAAAGGGAGAATTGAATAAATGCCTAGGAGAAAAGCATGCAGCTTTACAGTAAACGGTTGGGAGAGAGGGGTGTACTAAGATGTTCTTGCAATTATCCAGCACGGCCCAAACGAGCTAAATGGCAGTAACCATTGAATGAGTACTTGTTCCTTTTTTCCTTTGATGGATTCAATTAGCACACTTTTACTGCCACCACGTAAAGTTACTTATTACGAAGAGTAGCTTTTGCTACAATTATTCTGGCAACAGCAAGCGTAATTACTCAAACAGTCGTGCTTGTTCCCGATTTTCCACGGGCAGAACACAAATTATCGTTAACATTTCGTTGCATAGTAACTGATTGAACTAAATGAACCAATGATTTATCTTGTTAAAGCCTGTAATAAATTAACCTCTTTCTAAAATCGAAATGCATACAGTGAAATGAAGTGTCACTTGAATCCAAAGCTATAATTTAAATGTGCAGTTAGCAATTAATTTGAATCCTTTATTTTAAGGTTTTGCGGAATATTTTGCGATATTGTGATTAAATTAACCATTATGTATCTATCCGTGATTTTAGGATGCATTTTGTTAAAATGATAGCGGGTTAACAAATACCTATTTGACCTGCGATTCAACATGCATATTATGATAATGCAAACTGAAGCTTAATCGCAAGGAATTAAGCCAATTCCAGCAATGGAGTAGCCAAATTTAGTTGACAGTAAATTCTGCCCCATTTTGTGTTTTTCGCATGCTTCAGTGTTACACATATGTTCGCTTTCAGACGGTAGCCCAACTGCCAACATCACCATCTCACTTTGCCCTGAATAGGTAACACATCTGCAACTAAATTTCTCTTGTATTATGCTCTGATGCAAACTAAATTTTTTCCTTGCCCCTAATATCCCTTTGATCAAAAGCTGGTAACTATTTAACTTTTTGTAGTTTTGATGAAAGATCAACGACTTGAAATTTTAATCCACTTCTCTCTCCTTTGATGGTGCCTCACTTTCTGTGCAATTCCAGCATCCTATCTCATTAATTGAGTCAAACGCAACGTAAAGTAGCTGGGGTTTGAATATGTCGGTGGGAGGGCAATAAATTGACCCCGAATGAATTGAGACTGAAATGGGTATTTAAAATCCATTGCCGAGGCAGCATCTCAATCAGAAATAAATATTTTTGTAGATATGAATGAAATTTCCATCAATTGCCTTGTCAGGTACTGAAATGTTTTTTTCGTAGGATATAGAGAATGTTAGAGCAAGCTATATTGGTATTTGCAGGTGTTAGAAATACATTTTAGCTTTAAAGTTTAACTTTAATTTGTATTTCTGTGTCTCTGTATTAAGAAAGGTAACCTGGAGTATTAGTTTTACTTTTAAAAGAGTGTTTGCATTTCTAATGACGATTTCTACGAGCCCTAATATAACGGTAAACATACCAGAGTAGAAATATTGGTCTTTTGCCTAACAACAGTGGGTTTGGCTGGGAGGGGAGTGGGGTGGACAGAGTCATGTCCCACCCATAGGCACACACTCTGACGAAGGAAAGCAAAAATTCATTCTGGAAGGTGTTTGAGTTCAGTTGATTTGAAGATAGCTGTGGAGCAGAAGCAGCCCAAAAGGCGACAGATGTCATGTCCCAAGCAAAGAACAAACCCAAAACTCCAGGGGAGTTGAAGAACAGTGAGCCAATAGGTGACCTCCTAGACTAAGGCAGGGAAGGAATCCTGGAATAAGTCCTGCTAAATGCAATTATGAGTGATGGGCAGAGGGAAAGGCTCCAAGATTCAGATTGAGAGAGAAAGAAGCTGCAGAAAGGAGATTTAAAGCTATAACTGGTAGGAAGAGGGAGGTCTGTCCAAAGATAAAACTGAATGCCTGTAATTCTTTATCATTGGCATCTGAAGCAATGCGGTAATGTTGGCAGCTGAGTCAGAGAAACAGCGTGCTTGGAAGTCAGCTGGAATTCATGTGGTGACACAGGGCAGAGGAAAATCAGAAGGAGATTTCAAACCTGGGAAATGAACCCTAGCAGAATGCGTATGTGATATTCCATTGATAGGGAAAAGTTTCAAAAGCGAGATCTGGGGGGAAAGGATACTGGAAACCCACATGTGAAAGACTGACTTCAGTGAGACCTGTGGGTTCATGGAGTGACAAGCATATAGATAGGCCAGGGGTGGGGGTTGTGGGCTGGCGGTGGGGGTGTAGTTGATGAACACTTTCTAGAATCCGTTGGAGATGTCATCTATCACTTGGTTTCAGAGTGTACTCTTTCTGACCACAGAGTGCTAATGGTTTTCTTGGGTTGTGTAATTGATGTACACATTAGAGTACAAAAGAACTTACGTAAATTGTTATACCCTTACAAATCTGAATACACCTGCAATGTATAGTTGTGGTTGAATGAATATTGTAACCAAGTTCATCTTCCCTTGTTTAATAAATGTTTCATTCATTTGTTAAAACATTATTAGATGTTTCCTGTGCCTCTGTTCAGTAGTTATTCTGCACACAAACAAACAAAGGTTCGAATCTATCAAGTTGGGTTCCACGCTTTTCCACGGGTTACCTCAACTGGGATCACAACATGTATGGTGTTCTTGTGGGATATGAAACGTGGTCAGTTTTCAATTGAACGCAGAACTATAATTGGCCTGGCACTGGAATTCATTGATATTGCTCGGATTTTTGTATCCTTTCAAAAGGTACATGGAAGTAAAGGGGTACTGGGCATAGGAATTAAGAGCTGCTGTGAAATATTTTAGACGGGTTGAAATTCGAAATGGCGTTGGAGGTTGCTAAGACGTTTCTTCAGCTGGATCTCTGACTGTTGTATGGAATGTAGACAAGAGTAAGCTGATGGAACTGGTGGATAATTTGAAAGTAGATTCATTCGGAGGGACGAGTAAACAGGCATAGTTGAGATAATAGCACAGCGTTTAATGCTAGAAAGGATAACAGAGATGCAACGTTTTCCTTGAGCCAGTAACAGCTGGAGGTGGAGAGACATCTGTTACAAATGAAGAAGCTTGAACTTGAAGGAGAAAAGGAAATAAAAAAAAAACAAAGAACTAGAAGCTGCAGGAAAACAAAGGGCAGAAGAGAAGAAAAAGTCATTTCCAAGGAAGCAAGTAGAAAGAAAGGAGAGAGCAAATGAGCTGGAGCTTGAACTCTGGGCAAGAGAGAAATAAAAGGAAATTGAGGCAAGGGAAAGAGGGAAGAAAATAAACAGGGAGTACCCGCTTAGAAGGCTGGAATTTGAGAAGAGACCTCAGATTTGAGGAAAGTTCAGATGATAAAAGAAAAACCTTTAAGCTAAAACTTAGTGGCGAGACGTTTAAGTTTCTGCAAGCTTTCCTATGTTTAGAGGGGAAAAATGTGGAGACATTCTCTTTTTGGTGAAAAAGTTGCTAGGGAAATGAAATGGCAAAGACAAATGTGGGCATAGATTTTACAGAATAGGTTGGTTCTTAAAGTTCATGAGAGGACTATAGGGAAACAGCCTTGAGAGAACAATATTGATTTGGAAAAAACTAAGCAAAGTGATGTTGAACGTTGGATAAGGACTTTACATGCAAAAAGAACGTATGCAGTTCTTTGTTAAATAATACTCTTGGACGAATGTTAAGATTCATATTCTCCTGTAGTTAGAACACAAGTTGAAGACAAGAACATTAACAAGATTTGGAGCCAATGGAGATGGCTGACTATTATGAGCCCCGATCATTAATCAATACCTTTACTCCCGCCATCCCCATAACCCTAAAAAGGATAGAAGATGAGAAGCTGAAAAGAAGGTATGTAGTAAGGGAAGAGAAGGGACAATTTGAAATTCTCAGGTAATTTCTTCTCAGGCTAGAAAGTAAGGCCCTGATGTTGGAAGTCTAATTCAGAAGCCTAAGTGTGATCATAGGGACAATTTAGGCCATCTTAGGACAGATTTCAGCAGATTAAATGGTAGAACTTTTGTCTCAGTAAGAACACCTAGGAAATCCTCTGGAAAAAGGCTATGGCAGCTAAAAGAATGGTTTTTAAAACTGTAGAAGTAGTTGAGGTGAAAACTCTTCCTGCAGAACATATAGGAAAGGGAGTTATGTTTCAGGATATTCCAGAGAATTCTTATTTGATTACTGGTGAAGAAGTCAGGGTATACGAGTGCCTCGATCCTTTATTCCAAAGGGATGAGTGTTCCCTTTCTCCTCCAACAAAATAAGTAAGCAGATTAAAAATTTGAGAGATACTGGTGCTGATCAACCATTGATGGTGTTTGATGAAACAATTTGTTCCCCGGATAGTTATATGAAGGTAAAAAAAAACATTAAGAGGTATTAATGGAATTTATGAAACAGTTTCTTTGCGTCAATTCAACTTACAAAGTTGAACTGTAAACTGAATTGTTACAATGGAAATTATTCCAAAATCACCCATGGCAGGGGCGGCTTATATTCGGAATAATGGCTTGGCTGGTGGAGGTAGCAATGTCGCAATGGTTGTTTTGCAACAGGCGGTTGATCATGTTGATCTTCACAGACTTCAGGAAGCTACTGCGGCCAACGATGAAAAATTTATTGGCAATAACAGCCAACTAAAGGAAAACCTCAGTAATTTAGACAACGCACTTTCAGGTGTGAAAGAGGAATTTGCTAATGATGGTAAGGGATTGGTGGGGACAAATGAGATTAAGTCACAGAAAGCATAACAGCTGAATGGGACATGAGATATCGAAATGATAAACTCGCAGAAACAAACTTAACAAAATTCAATCTTCAGTTAAAACTTGATGAACTTCATGCACCACTAGTTGCTATCAAGTATCATAAACATGCCTGGAATAAGTAAAAATAATGTCGGTGAATCAGAATACTTGGTTGAAAGCAGTTTTGAAAAACAATCTAACAAACACTCAGAACTTCGTCGAGGAAGGAGCAATGAGATTTTCAATCTCCGATGCAAACTGGACAAAAGCTAAAATATGATTTGTGATCTGGATTGTCATAGCACCAAAACTGTTCCTTTGAATAAAAAGTATTTAATGAACTGTCGTCCAGATGAGCAAGGAACTAAGTAACATTACTGGTGTATCAACTTCAGTCCCGGAGAACATGAAAAGAAGTAAAGTGCAGAAAGAATTGGAAATCAATTATTGCCAACAATAAAAAAACTCAAAGTGAAACATAACTTTTCAAAGGCAATGGCATTTGTCACTGATCCATAAGTGTTTACCTTCGCCAATATATAAAATCGACAGTTGGAATCCAAAGAAGTGGGCAGTTTTCAAATGTCCATTCAAAACCTGGGAAGGAGTGGAATGATATAGCTATAGGTATATATAAACTATTTGAAGGCTGGAAATGAACGTGAAACTTCGCCAGGAGAATACAATTGACACTGCTTAAAAAGAAGTGAAAAAATATGTGTTCGATATGGAATCTGATCAAGACAAGAATATCATACAACTTTTAAATATAAGACCAAACAGGAATATTAAATGCTACTGCATGAACATAAACATCTCAATAACATCCTTCAAACAGCAAAAAGAGTTTTTTAACAGAGAAGAAAAGAAATGCTACAGGAGACCCGTGCCATTTTCACTTTGCTAAATTGCAATGAGACTTTATCGCAGTTCCCTTTGGAAAATTAGCTTGAGCATGGAATGAACGACAAAAAAACGAATGGGCTGTAGACTTAAATGGGAGACTTTTTTGTTGCGTTAAAGACTTGGAATAAGAGGAAAAAGGAAACATCAGAGTTGAGTTATGATAATTCTATATCGTACAAATTATGCTAATCTAGTTATATTCATTGCCTTAGGATAAATACAGTTTTGTAATTGTGCGTTGTAACATATCTAATTGCGAAACAAAATGGAAAGTTTATTTGTTAATTTAGTAATACATTTTATTTTTAGATGTTTATAACGTTAAGTTTGTTTAAGGCAGGTGTAAGGACATTGCAAAGAAATATTAACTGTGTGAAGCTTTCCTTCCACCAAAGAGGAATGTTTTGGAAATATAAATAATCTAAGTAAGTTATATGGGCATTTATAGGTGTAAAAATTAATTTCAACTTTAAATTTTAAGGTGGTTGCATTTGTGTGTGTGTAGTATGAAAGTTCAGATTGCATTTTAGTTATACTTTGAGAGGGATGGTTGTATTCCTAATGAGGAGTTTCCTGACCATGAGGTGAATGTAAACATACCAGAGTAGAACAATTTAACTGCTGCTTAGCAACATGATGGGGCAGAGAGTCAGGTTCCTCCCACAGACACACACAGAGGAGGGAAACAACAGTTTGTATTTGTAGCTGTTTTAATTCAGTTAGTTTGCAAACAACTCTGACGTAGAAGCAACCACAAGGGTGACAAATAACAAGCCCCAAGCTAAGGAAAATCCAACAAACCCAGGGGAGTTTAAGAAGAGACTGTGCAACGATGTACTTCTAGTCAAAGGAAGAACATAAATCTAGGAAAAGTCTCCTGTGAAGTGAAGTTAAGAGTGCGAGGCAAAGAGAAAGGCCCCATGCTTCAGATTCAACGATGCAAATCTGTAGAAGGAGGACTGAATTCGAGAACATCTTGTGAGAGTCAAGAAGGTCCAAATTGACAACGCAACGCCTGCAATTCTTTGCTATGGGCATGTGAAGCAGTGGTGTACTGTTAAAGGTTGTTTCAGAGAGAAAGGGTGTGTGGAAGGCGGCTCGAGTGGATGGGATGACCCAGGACAGAAGAACATCAGAGAGAGTTCAAAACCTGGGGGTGAACACTGTTGGAAAGCTTTAGATTTGGCAGAAGATTCTAAAGCGAGTTCTAGGAGAATGGATATTGGAACCCCATGTGCGAAAGGCGGAGTTCAGTGAGACCTGTTGGCTAACGGTTTGACAAGCATCTAGCGAAGGAGGTGGGGGAGGGGAGACGGGGAGAATGACAGTTGTGGGGAGATTAATAACACCCATTGGAGGGGGCACTTTTTACTTGATTTAACAATGTGTTGTGTATGACTACAGGGTGCCATTTGTTTCCGTGGAGTGTGCAATTAGTGTGTCGATTAGAGTAAAAGATAATTTTTTAAACTTGTGTAATCCTGAAAAATCTGAATGCATCTGTAAAAGTGTAGTTTTGGTGAAGGAACACAGTTCTTCTTTTCTTGTTGAATACATGTCTGTGTTTAAAGCTCATCAGCTGATCCGTGTGCCTCTGTTCAGCAGCTAAACAAACAAATAACAGTTACGAGCTATCAAGTTGAGGCTGCAATCTGGGTTCAGGCATGACGAGGGGTAACGACAGTTGTGCTCATAATCTTTGTTTCTTTCTGTTTGTTCATGGTAGGAACAGAAAACAAAATCGACCCTGATCTCCAATAATGGTCAGGTACACGACTTAAAAGATTAAGAATTTATACAAACCATCAATTCTGTTAACACAAAATATTTCACGCGATAAGACAGGTTTCTGCAGAACACACACTCCTTATCATACGGCATCGCAATGGCCATTCATATTAGCTGTACAGCTGTTTAAAGCAAATCTTTCCCTTCATTGGACGGGATGTCACAACGACCGTTTACAATGAGCAGTTGGTATTATATAAACAGCAATGCAATTTTATTTTATTTTCGTTCAAGTAGCTCCAGTGCCTAACGTATTGTGAGGAAACACATACAAAGGGACTGAACAGCGAATTAAATGGGAATTTATAATTATATATTCAGCCTATCTCCTGTCTGAAACATGGGTCAAAACCAGCTGAGATTTCTGTCAACCACCCATTGGATATCCTGATGAAAAATCTATTTGCCCTGGAAAATACGCGTCAGCTATTCCTACAGGCAATCTTCACCTGAGACTCAACCTCTCGATACAACTACCTTCTTGCACCATGATGTTATAAATGGTGGTAAATACGCACTTGCGAAGGTAAGGAAAAGGGACAGCAGTAGATCGTAAGGTGCCTGGAGGATACTCTGCCACTGAATAAGATTGCAGTTCATCTAAACTCTGCATCGACACAAATTTCCTCTTGCTCCTCATGACAAAACTGTATGTCATAATGGATCAGTTTACAGATGTAATATATACGGCTTTTACAGTCTTATAAATTTCTAGCAAGTCCTCTTACTATCAAGTAGGTTCTGAACATGGATGTTTCATTCTTAGTAGCTTCATTTAATCAAGTGAAAAGTTGTTGGGTGTTGATTATTAAAATTATGCTTAGTTTTGTGCTTAGGGAAGAACATCACAATGGAGGCATGGGGGTTGCGGGTGTGTGAATGGGATTGTCTTACACTGGGCAAGTAAGAAGTAAGAAGAATGCTTTCTGGCGGGCATTAGACAGGATCGTCCAATGAATCCTAGCATTAGTTACTTCTTCACAAAAAAAGTTTTCGTAATTACTTTGACTTTACTGGCAGAAGTTGGTTGCCTGAAATTGAAAATTAAAAACTATGAATTGCTTCCAGAACGAAGGTTGTAATTGTAGTGTCTTCAAAGAAGAATGCAATTAGATACGCATTAAATATTTATGCAGAAAAAGTCATACCATGCAATAAATTATATCCCACCACTGCTTTGCAAAAGGGACCATTATGTTAAATGGAACAATGAGGCAAATTTATGAATACAGGCTAGGTCTCTACCAAAATAAAAGCCAGGGATGTCCTTGGTACTTTCGTTTCCTGCTAGGAGTAAGATCAGCCACAAAGTGTTGTCAGAAGTAAACATCCAATAACTGTGCATTAAATTAGTTTTGGACATTCGTTTAAAATCCATTAACAAACGTTAATCAAAAGGTAATGTATTGAATCTCCTTGAGGCTCCTTCGAACTTTGATACATTTAGAAAAAAATGAATGACTTTTCCATAGAAGAAGGCGTCATGGGATGCAAGCGACTCTAGATGTGATTGCACTAAAACCACTTGGACATTGCTAAGTCAGAAACTTCCTTTAAATAATTGGGCTGTCTAGGATATCCAACATGGAAAGGCACTTGGTTTTAACCAGATTTAGAGTTACAGAGAGCAGCGCCTTTGGATGAAATGTCCAAAGCCCTAAAAAATAATGCTCTGGAAAAGCATGCATTTATGCCCGCTTTTATGGCACAAACCGTTAAATCAGCATTGACAGGAAAGCTGAAGGATACGGTGCTATAATGTGGCACAATAGAATTACAGGTAAATAATACAACGAGAGTAGATACACTTGCAGTGTGAGAACAGGCTGTGGGATTTGGGCAATTATGGAAGAAGCATGGACCCCAGGGATAACCAAGGTGTGGTCAACAAGTGCTTCAGATGGGACCCGAAGCATCATTATGCTTTGTTTTTTTCTCCAGAAAGGAAGAAGGTATCGTTTGAGACAGAACAGAACGTTGAAGGCCCGTATGACGATGAAGACGATTCAGACCAATCAGAAGAAATTGTATTGTTCAGCAGATGCTTCAGTCCGGAAGTGAGAATCTCAGTCGCAATTTCGCTCAGTTCCAGATATGTTGTACAGTCCCACGATATGTGGAGTGGACCAACTGATCTCTTAGATGTATTCTTTAAGTACTCATAACCGAAGTAAAATAAAGTAATATGATGGCTCTTCGTACTAAAGTGCTAGTCTTTTTAAATCTGAAGATTTGCAATTTAAGCAATTGCGGCATTATTTCAATCCGTAAAGTCCTCTGAACTCTAGGTAGAATGTTAAAACAGTATTAATGGAGCATGGTGAGGTGTTTCCAGGGGAACAAACAAATCGTATCAAAACCACATCGACGATTTGCACTTCCCTCCGGCCATAGGCTGAAGATCCTGTTAAACGGTGCAGTGGCGTTGGATAAAGAAAACACAACACGTGCGGAGGATATTTGTGAATAAATGTGGTATTTGTAAAATGTACAGGCCAGCGCCATCACAACCAGTTGGAAGTTTTCCATCGGAGAGATATTTTAATGGGATCATAGAGATGGACACCATAATATGGGAGTAAATAAAACGACAGGAGTTAGCCTGACAACGTTATCTTATATGAACGACAATTTTTAAAAGAGCATCAATAAGAGAATAGAAACATGGGTAGGAAGGGGCATTAACCTGAAAAACTCTTAACGTAAAATGGAGGGAACATTCCCATTGATCAATTCAGCGTTACGTGCGCAATTTAGAATGTTCTAACAATACATACAGCAACAGAATATCCTTTTAGAAATGGATTATGTGAGAGGAATAATGTTGTGATTGACAAAATGCTGCAAAAACATTTAGATGACCAACCGATTTGTAAATTGTAACATCTCTAGCCGGTACATTACAGCTATACCACATTCCAGGCAGTTATTTGCTAAAGCGCTGATCAATTACTATATGGCACGAATCAAAACATACCAAAAATATTGTGGTAACAACCCTCGGGTTTCGAGGGAAGTAAAATTTGTGCATTTTTGCAGAACATCTGGATGTTATACATGTAGGGCGGGTAGCAATTATTGAGGCAGAGGTTTCAATGAAAAATAACAGGAAAGCTTTGAGGTATCGAATCAGGTCCTCAGGAATGCGTCTTAAGCCCAGGGACATGGCAAATTGTAAATGAGAAGAACAAAAAACAATAGAGATTTCCAGGAAAATTTGTAGGAACTGTTAGCAAAGCAATAATCTTGTAACATGATTACCAGCTGTTAGAGCGCATTCCCTGCTATTTAGTGGCACTGCTTAAACATTGACAAGTAGCTGAAGAGATGTTGGAAACTGATGATGCACCATGAATTTAACAGACATATATGTTGGATGGTTAAGGGCAGCAGATTGTGTCACATAATGGACAGACGAGGAGCAAAACAAATGCTAGTGAATTTCAGTGAGGCTATTCAACAAAAAGGTCGATTACTACAAGTTGAAACGAGGTTGGCATATCTGTCAAAAGTGGCCAGTGAATGGAAAGACGCTAGTACACTAGGAAGGCCAGGGCAGGATAGAGGAAAATAAAAAAAAATGGCTGAATTTACAAGGCAAGGGACATAATAAAATTCCATGGGTTGGCGGGAAGAAGTAAAATGCATAAAGCAATGAAGCTTCGTGTAAGTTCTGACACTGTTCTGAATGGTGATCCCCTCCCAAGGAAAATATCAAAACTTGTGACACAAAGTCTAGTCAAAAATGGCGCAGATTCACTAGTAGTAGACCAGACAGGGACAGGAAATATCGTAGTGGGCGTAATTTAACAAGAACAGAGCCAAATAACAGGTGAGGAGCGACAGTAGCCCCTACATTAGGGAATTGTAGCGCTAACTGACAAGTTAGATGGTTCATGCGTGAAGGGGGCAAAACAAAAATAACTTGACAGTGATCAGTTTGTTTGGCGTTTTCATAAATGTTCCAAAAAGTAGGATGTAAAGCATTGTCCCAGCGATAGATATAGACGGAAAAATTATTTCCTGGTGGCAGAATTGTAGCTCGAGGATTGACGGAACAATTAATCGACAAGATTTAGACTTGATCCCAAGCAGCAGGAAAAGGTAGTTTTGAGCATGTCTGTTTTGGCTACAGGCTGCGGACGCTGTAAATACATTGGGTAGAGTTTAGCATTCTACCTCCAGGGATTTATGGGGGTTGAGCATAGAATTTACTGAATGGCCTTCCGGACAGATTGCTATTGGCGCCGACTTCTCTGCAATCTTCCACTGAGGTAGGTAACAGCAGCCCTCCCTTGCCACAGCTATGACTATTGCATCACCAATTATTGACAACTTAAGGGGTGGCAAGCGCAGCCTCAATTTTCAGGCAAGCAGGAGGAGTTCGGCGATAGTTGGCAGCCCGTGAACGAACCCTGTTCAGACCTTGGGCACGGTAGTGGCCTGGTTGCAGCCACCATTAAAGATTTGATCCCAACCCCCCCCTACCCCCACAGTGCTCCATACCTGTGGTGGTCTTTATCAGCCGGACCCTTTGAAAAGCTTTCGAAACACATGAGACCATCCACACAAGCCTCAGCTATCTTCTGGATGCGGAGACCACCAAACATATTTCTTCCTTGATTTCTGGGACTGAGTTTCTTGGGGCTGCCTTCAGTCCCCAGCCTACCCACTTCAGCTTTGGGCAATGCGCGGAGCAAAGAAATGTTGGCAATAACATTGACTGGCGTCCCTCCAATGGGGGACTTTCTCCGGAGTGAGCAGCAGAATTTCCAACTAAATCCAATTAATGGTTCTTTTCAAGTTGTACGGGGGGGGGGGGGGGGGGGGGGGGGGGGCGGGGGGGGGGGGGGGGGAGGGGGAGGGGGGCGGTGTCGTGGGGGGGAGGGGTGTTGGTGGAGGGGGGGTGGAATGGATGTTCTAAATGGATTATGCTAAATGTTGATAGTACAATAAGATGCCACATTTCATCATTTTGCTTTCTTCACATGATTTTTTTTGTAAATTAAGGAGGGGGGAAATTTGTTAGTAATCAACAAGTTAGGTTATTGGATGTTAAAAGCCTAATAATTTAAGGTGATAAGGTTAATACATGTTTGCTGTTGGTTAGTTCATTATTTTAGAATGTGAATGTAAAGAAGAGTGAACACCCACTACAGGAGATTGTTTTTCAGTGGGGAAGTAGGCTTTGTTTTGAACTAAAGCGGCCTCTCCCAAAAATCATTGGTCTCAGATTCTGCTTCCTATCCAGGCTTACGTATTTTCAGGCAGCTCGCAATGCCTGGCTTAAACATTGTAGCTAGGCAAGTTGGTTTCTCACAATTGCTCTTCGAGTATAATTCTGAAATCAGTCATCAATCTTGCTTCCACCATGTTTGTAGGTACAAATGTCTTCCAAAATTGTTCTTCCTCATATTAACACTGCATCTCGTCCAGAAAAGCTGAATGGGTGAGCCTTGATCCTTGCACGGCCAGCTGATGGGGACAACATATCTTTGTGTAGCTTATGTAAACATCTTCCCAATTTGGGTAACATATTTTACACGAGGAGGGTATACACAGCTTTCCCAACGTATTATATCTACAATAATTCATCCTTGGAATCTTTGTGGTAATTTCCCTATAAACCTTTTGCAACCCTAATGGCAATGACCAACCATCCCTCCCTCACCACCGTCAGCACTCCTCAAACTCCCTTGATATATGGTGGGCAGAAATGGGTGCAATAGTTTATTTGCAGGCAAAGAAAAGTGATATTTTTCTGGTTTAACTGTTCATGTAAAAACATTGAAAATTACTCCAGGACATCAAAAATGATTTAATGTGATAATTCAGGAGCTTCCATACAAATTAATGTATGTGCCATTTCCTGTCATTCTAGGAATAATTACCTCCAAAATTATTTTAGGTGAGGGTGTTCAGTTCAATATCGTTTTGAACAATCTTGTTTTCTTCGAAGTAGATCTACTGGAGGGTTCCTAACAAGCCAAAGATGTAATGACTGAACATGTGTTATTTGCTGGAAGAACCCGGTCTTCACTAGGTGGCACGGAAAGTGCCAAAAAGCTACATATCGGCCAATGCTAATGGCAGCTTGATAAATTCGATCAGAGAAGCAGTTGGGACATTGTTTGTAGCAGGAACAATTGCTCACAATCATCTGTTAATATCGAAAAATCAAATACCGGGCTTTCCAAGGAGGAGGCGTCAATTGGCAATGGGAGTTTAACACAGGGCATTGAACCAAAATTAAACAATGTATATATTGTTTCTCATGTATTTCTTTCCTGAAATGATGTTATGTTACCGAACCAATGATAATTATAGTTCATAATTGCCACATATCTTTCCTATATATGTAGTTTCAGAGTGTGGGAATTGTTTTCTCTGAATCATAGAAAGATAAGGAGTTTGTGTAAAGCCCTCAGTTATCTGGTAGTGTTGCAAGAAACTCACGTTCGTATTGTTGTAATCAATTGCTTATTTCTATTAGCCGCAGATAATGACAAAACAAAGGAACTTCAATTTACCTGCAAACTCACTGTAATGAGCCAATAATGTATATAACATAGTTAAAAACAAAAAAGAAATGCGGATTTTGGAAATCCAAAACAAAAACAGAATAACCTCGAAAAATTTAACAGGACTGGCAGCATCGGCGGAGAAGAAAAACTCTTTTCTTCTCCGCCGATGCTGCCAATGCATATAACATGTTGTGAATATTTTCTTTTAAAATAGAACTTTAGCCTGTGGGTTTGTCTTAAGTGGATTTAAGTGAGCTAGCTTGGGTATTTGTATGTGCACTTGTTTTTACATGTAAGAGAGATAGCGTGCATTTACCTATTTTTACAATACATGATTTAACAAGTGGCGTGAAAACTGAAGCCTTTTTAGTGGCTACCTACGAATATCGCTAATACAATTGGTAATATGAACGGGTTTACTTTGGTTACAGAGGTTTAGTTCACTGGTTATTGATACGGTGATAATTAACATTCAATAGGGCTGATAAATATAGCTTCCGCAGTTTTCGGGTGTGCAGAGCAGGGACAGTGTGTGATCAAAGGGAAGCTGCAAGCCTCCAGCTCGCTGCACAGGAACAAAGTGAAGTGAACCACGATTTGAATTCGTAACGTGATAATGCCTTGCTTGGTCTTTGGTTAAGTCTAAGTGTCGCCTTTGCCATAATAGAGGTTAGTCTAGGATTTTTCCTAAAAGTTACTATAGTAGTCAATTGTAGCTAACCTCTGTACATTAATGAAATGTTTCACTGAGTTTCATGTAAGATCTAAGGAACTGAATTTGTAGTCGCATCTCAAACATAACACTTCAAATTGTAGGTTTTGAATGTTAATTAAAGATTCATCCTGGGACTTTTGGATGGTAACTCCGATTTACCAAATGCACGGATCATAACAACCAGGCGCTCGCCCAGGAAAAAAAAGTATATCTCTATCTCCTCGATTGGTTAGGAATTTGTTAATCTTAAAGTAATATGTACGAGAGGCGCTTTGAATTCCGGAATTGATAATATGTTTTCCAAGTGGTGAGACTGCAAGCTGGCTTTAGCAATAGCTAAAAGTTGCCGGGAGAGGGTCAGATAAATTTAATTGGGTAGGAGTGAATAACCGAACGTAAGTATACAGAGTTGTCAGGTAATTGAAAATTGTCATTTTCTGTGGAGGAGTTGGCGGGGAGGTGTTGGGGGGAGGCGTGGGGGAGGGGGGTGCAGGCGGAGGTGGGGAGGCTGATATTCAGATATAGTTAAATCATGTCACAGTATCAACAGTTGCAAATGAAGCCTGACACGAGTGAGTCACAGCTGGGCTCAGTGAAACTTGAGCTGCAAATGACAAATTTTGCATTAGAAGCAAACGGCAGAGATATGGCTTTAAACAAGGAATTAAGAATTGTGAAGATGGAGAAGGGAGAAATAGAAAGAGAGTGAGGAAGGGAATTCCATCTTAGAATGTTGGCATCGAGAAAAAATAATACACTAGGTGAGGAAGGATTGATCTCTTGAGTACAAACCATTGAGGATATATTTAAACTTATACAAGATATTCCAAAATTGTGGGAAATATAGTGAAGCATTCTTTATTTTGCTTGAGAATATAGTTGAACAGATGGAATGGCCTCAGGAAAACTGGACAGTACTATTAACGTGTAAGATGTTATGCAGTGCACTTGAGATATATGCTCCACTTTCAGAATAAATGTCAACGAATTATTATGTGGTGAAAAAGAAAATCAAACTGAGTGCATATGAGTTGGCTCGTGAATTATACAGAAATAAATTGAGCAGTATGAGAAAGCAGCCTGAGCAAACTTAAATTGAGTTTGAAAGATTAAAACAGATTAATTTTGTCCGGTTGATACGGGAGCTTAATATAGAGACAACGTCTGAAGCTCTCAGGGAAATCAGTCTTTTGGAAGAATTCAAAGAGTCAATACCTTTGGTAGCGATAACGCACGTGGATAAACAGAGGGATGATTCTGAAAGACAAGCAGCAGAGTAGGCTGATGATTATGAGTTAGTTCACGGAGCTAAATGTTTTTTCCTTCACTCTTTCAAATTGGAAAATTATATAAAGAGGGAAGGTGAAAGGAAGGCAGGAAATATGGGAAGAAAAGCAGTAGCTTGAAGTAGCAAGTGTTTTTCTCGGAATGAATGCGAAGTGACAATCGAAAATTTATCTGTTTTCATTGTAACACAGAATCAATTTGCTGGAGTTTGCAGGAAAAATCTGTAGGAATCATTGGGGTACAGTAATGTCCTGGAAGGAAATACTTGTCTGTCTGTCTGTCTGTCTCTCTCTCTCTCTCTCTCTCTCCCCCCACCCCCCCCCCCCCCCCCCCCCCCCACCTTAAATCAGCTTATATTTCAATTCTTTCTCGGACTCGAACTCAAGTTCTGTCGAAGGGTCATGAGGACTCGAAACGTCAACTCTTTTCTCTCCGCCGACGCTGCCAGACCTGCTGAGTTTTTCCAGGTAATTCTGTTTCTGTCCTAAATTTAGAGTCGCTTCACAATCATAACACTTGAAATGATTGTTAATAGCAGTTGTTTAAACTTTCCCTCTGATATTTTTTTAGTAACTCCGCTTTACGAATTGCTTCCGTCATAAAAGTGAGATGGAAAGTGAAAGAAACTTTGAACACATTTTCATCCAGAGACTGATGCAGAGCAATTAGTACAACATTTGCGTTTGCAAAAAAGCTGCGATTCTACTATTGTCACACTTTATAAGTTATATGAAGAAACCAAAACATCACCTTGATGGTAGGCTGATCATTATACGTCTACGAGGTGAAATTCCCTAATTTGCTTTTGAAAATGTAGCAGTATAATTCAAGTTCGAGCAAACAAACAATCCATGGGCATTTCATATATCACTTAACAGTACAATGAAAATGGAGGTAGAAGCGATTATTTAGCAAACAACATTATTTATGTACGCTAATTAACAATGGTCTGGGATTTATCCTACTCACCAATAAAGCGCAGAGCAAAGATGGTGAAAAGCAAATGCAAATGGCGAATTT
Source organism: Isurus oxyrinchus (assembly GCA_026770705.1). Classification (NCBI taxonomy): domain Eukaryota; kingdom Metazoa; phylum Chordata; class Chondrichthyes; order Lamniformes; family Lamnidae; genus Isurus; species Isurus oxyrinchus. The sequence goes on from JANJGN010000035.1 coordinate 6,591,430, forward strand.
ATAGTATGACCAAGACATCTTTCAAATTAGTTGGATAACCAGTGCAGCGATAAATAAATAAATTATTGCTTGTCCAGTTAGGGGAAGAGAACGGGGGCTAAAAGCTAACAGAATTTGAGACTCCAGAAAGTATCAATTAGAGAACATTATTTAAATAAATAGTAATGATTGACTGAATAAAAGTTATGATAATGACCACAATAATAAAAAAAGTAGAAAAACTAAGCGGAGGATGATTGTATGATATTATGACAAGCTATAAATTTTACTTAACACATAAGCATCAAAGAAACATCGAATGTTTTGTTAGAGTCACAAAAACATGCACAATTTGTTCACATGCATTAACAATTAAATGGGGGATATATTGATAAATACTTCCTCTTGATTTCTGATTCAGCAACTAGAATATTCCCATGGAGATAACAGTACTTTAATGGATAACAGTGTACAAAAACATTTAAAATGGATAAGAAAGAACTAAAATTGACAATGTTGATTCTCCCTAAAACCATGCTTTGGATTGATTGTATATACTAAATGCACACATAAGTATAATATTCACGCGTACCGGTTCAAGTGCACGTACGGAGGGAGATAAATTCTTCGCAAACGCCTCTCCATCCAATATACTTTAATCACGTTATAATATTTCTTCTTCACCTCAAATATGTAATTCGACATTCAAACGACACAGGTAAAATATACATATCAATTATTTCAAATGGGAAGGTAATGCTTAACAAACCTGATTAAGTTCAGCAAACAAATTATACGAAATGATGGGTTTTTCGGAATGTATCGCCACAACGTTGCTAAAATTTGTTAAAATAGAATGGCATCCGATCATGCAGCTCAAACCTTGACCATTTGGTTCAATACACTTGTATAGTATTGATTCTTAAAAAAACCTTTTCTCAATTTTAATTATCCTGAGCATAGCATCTACTCTTTCATCAGTTTCCCACTCTTGCGATAAACCAACTTCCTTTTAATTGCAACGGTGCCAATTGCCTTTCCACACAATGTTGCTGCAAGTTCACCGTTCTCACCATGGAAAAAAAAATGACTTCAAAATTCACTGTAGACTTTAACAGTAATTTTCTCATATCGATGACCTCGAGTGCTGACCTTACTCAGAGCTGGAAACAATTTTCTTCTATGTCGACCGAATGGAAAAGTTCCTTTAAGATAAATACCTCTAATAAATTATCATTGAGACTTCTCTTGAAGAAAAGTGCCTCATTTTTTTCAGCATCCTCTTATAATTGCCTTAAAATGTGTTGTAATGCGTGGAATAGAGAATGGGTGTGTTATAATCGTGCAGCCAGAAAGGTTGGGTTTTGGAGAACCTGGTAACACTCATGAACTTTCCACTGCTTTACTCTTTAGAAAATGAACGAATAATGCCCAGGGGAGAAAAAAAGAAGCAGCATCAAAAGCAAATTGGCACGCAGATAGTGGAATTGAACTAAGGAGGATAGAGAAGAGATTTGCGACGATGTTGGCGGCAATAGGAAGTTGCAGTCAAAAGGAAAATTTGCATAGTTGGGTCACTTTTCCTTGGAGCCCAGGACACTGAAGGGGGATGTGACTGAAATGTACAAAATTGTGAGGTCTGTGAATTGAACAGGCGGAGACGGCCTATTTACTTACGAGCTAGTTTAAAGTGATTGGTAGAAGGATTATAAGGGAGGTGAAAAGGTTTTTTTTAACACAGAGGGTTGTATGTATCATGAGCTAACAGTCTGTAAGAATAGTAGGAACTGCCAATCTTAACTCATTTAAGCTGTTTTCTGAAAATGCACCTGATGTGAATCAAGGTGGCAATTGTAGGCAATACAACTATATATCGCTGATTTTCAATCAATGGGCAACAAAGATCATGCACAGTGTCCAGCAGAATGGACCTTTCCATTCATAAGCAGGCGATGCCTTTTTTGAACATCCGTGGCTCAGTGTTTAGCACTTGTGATTATCTATCCATACTCCTGCAGGAAATGGATCCGAGTGAATCATTGAATTGAGACGACATACGATGACGAAGAATTGAAAGGATATACCTGTTGACCTTCCTCACTATTTTAATTTTTGTTGACAATTTTTTTAATACTTCCGATTCGCACCATCACACAAAGACGCGAACATAGCTGAGCTGCAAATTGTAAACCTTCAGCCCAACAGATACTGGATCTCTGGCCTAGTTTATTTGAGCCAGAGCGAGGCGTTGAAGCTTCGCTGGCCGTTGGTCACAACAGTTGAATGTCGAAAAGAGTGAGTGCAAAACGGGAATGTGGCCTGGAAGAAGTGGGTAACGCGATACTGAAGAAAATCATAAATTGTGCTTGAGATTATCCACTAATAGCGCTAACCCCATGACTAGCAGAGGGAGAACGGATGTGGGAGATTGATATATGTAATAGGAATTAGGCACCAACAATTGTCGATTGTTTTAATGCGGCACTCGGAGTTGAAAGCCTAAACCTGTTGTTCTGTATTGTTGTTAATCCTTTCTTTAAATTTTCCCCTTGCGTTCATTGTCCCTTTCAGAAGTGCCGACTAGGCTAATAATGTGAACATGAACCTTAGGTTTCACAGGCAGTTTATTTGTGAAATCAATGTTTAAACTCGAATTGAGCTCAAAAACTTGAATGTGTCCCGCGGTAGAAAGTGTAAGGTTGACGTTTAGAGTTATATTGATAAACAGTTTGAGACAATTTAAAATCTACGACAGAGTGAGAGGAAATTGGAAATGCAGATTGATTTTCACCTGATTAAGGTTAAACATTGCTTGCTATATCAATCCAAAACAAGCAATAATCTTACCGGATGTACTTGCACTTCTGGCAATTTCGCTGGTTCGGTTTACTTTCAATGGTGGATGGCGGTCTTCATTCACTGTGTTTGAGCTGTTGCTGCTTTTGGAAGCATCTGTGCTGTTCATAAATGATTTTGGAACAACTTCCTCTTGGTTCTGGGTAAATCTTTCTTCCGTACTGTTGAGGCTGTCAGGGCAGTCATTTCCGGACATATTAGTGTTCAATTCGCTGCTGGCGGGATCACTCTGCTCATGATTTGTGTTGAGACTTTTAACTGTGTCCCCAACTGTCACACTGTTCCTATCCAATCCTCCAGGAGCATTCTGCATGTTGAACTATCCCAACTACATATGTTGTCGAAACAGTTCACGGAGTTTGCAAGTTTTCTTGTTAATGAGCAATATTTTGGTCGCCTAATCGTTTATACAGTTACTCATTGATATCAGCAGACATGCTGTTTGTAATTCTCATTTAATTTTAATTGCTAAGGAGACAGAATAGAATCGTATGCCTTTTAGATTTTTTCTGCCATCCCAGATCCCACACGTGAATGTTCAGCCTCGATGTTTCCACATGGAGAAGCCTTTTGCTCTGAAATAAGGATCACATTAAGCAAATTTAGTGATCAACGACTAGATCCAATGACACGAGATGCAACCGGACTAAACACTTTCAATAAATATTACAATAGCCTTATATGCTGCTTGCACTCCTGTTCGTATTATATTTCAAAGTGGATTGTGCTCCGAGAGAGCACGAATAAGCATTGCGTTCGATGGGCCATTTCGGAATAAAGATTGGATGAACAGAAGGAAGAGGAGCAGGAGAAGCCTATACGGCTCATCGATTCTGATTCGCCACTCACTACCATAATGACTGCCCTTCGGCATCAACTCCACTTCCCTTCCCTTCGCCATATCCCTTGATTCCTCAAGAGACTGTTAATCTGCTTACGCCAGACTTAAATGTATTCAGTGATGGAGGATGTATAACACTCTTCTGAAGAGTGCTGTAAAGAGTCACAATCCTTTGAGTGAAGCAATTTCCTCTCATCGTAGTCTGAAGGGATCGGCTCTTAATCCTGAGAAATTGCCCCCCACCCCAGTCCATTTGGGATTCCCCAGCCAGTGGAAGCAATGTCACAGTAAATACCCCCTGAAGCTTCTTAAAATGCGTGTACTTTTCAATATGAGGGCCTCTGATTCTTCTAATCCCAGCAGAGATTTACAGAATTTGCTCAGCCTCTCAGCCCAGAACAGCCCGTTCAATCCAGAGAGAGATTTGATGAAATTTAGCTGCTCTGCCTCCAATACAGTTATATTATTACTTAAATGTAGAGACCAAAACTGCCCACAGTACTCCAGGGGTTGTTTTAGCAAAAACCTGTAAAATTTGAAGAAACTAAATATTCCTGCAATCCAATCCTTTCACTGAAGGCCAACATGTCATTAGCCTTAAAAATAGATTACTGCAACTGTATGGTAACTTTTTACATTTATTTAATGAGCATTCTCAAACCTCTTTAAACATGAACACTTTCAAGTTTCTCACTTTTTGATTAATATTCATGTTTTTAATTAATTAGATTGAAGTGAATAACGTGACACTTCCCTGTGTATAATGCATTGCCCATCTTGTTGCCCACTCATGTAACATGCATATATCACTTTGCTCCCTATATGTAACGTTGTGTCAGCTGGAAAGCTTGGTATATTAACTGCTGTCTCTTCATGTAATTCTTAATAGCGATTGTAAATTGCCAAAGTCCAAGCATTGAGGCTTATGGTACTTCAGTATTCACGACATTCCAACATCTAATGGGCTGATATATGCTCATCCTCTGCTGCCTATTTGCTAAACAAGACTCTGTCCCTGCTAATATATTACGTATATTATCATATATTCATTAAGCAGGAAAATTAGGCATATCAATGCAAGCTTAAACCTCAGTAAAAATGAATAAATGACCTGAATTCCACGCCTCTCTGTGGCGAGATTTCAGCCAGCGGTTGGTCTTGAAATTGAAGGAACCAGGTTCCCCCTGGCTTCCCGCCTGCACCGAACGAGCAGCGCTTTCACTTCAAAGCAGGAAAGGCATCAGGCCAACTAGTGGCGACGTAAGGAATTTTAGGTTGACAGAATGATACACCTGACATGCTGAAATTAGTAAATTGTACAGGCTTCGAAATCGGGTGGGAACTGTGGGTCACTTCCGTCAGTTATCCCTGCCTTATTTTTGGCGCCCCCACATCCCTCACTGGCTGTTGATTATTAGTGCAACGTCCAGTTCATAACTTTAATCTGAAATAGATGTTAAGATAAGTAAGCTGACATTTAAGGAATCAACTTTAAAGTAGCTGAAATTTGATGGGACAGCGATGTCTACTGGTTAGAAAGTGAATTGTTCTGTAGGAAGGCAACTTTGATCAAACACTCAGTATGAAGGTGAATGAGGCTCTAAGCAACAATGTTGGTAATTTGATCATTTACAAATCATCACGAATTGAAGGGTTTGCAAATCTTCACCTGGTCGATGACAGTTCATTTTCAAAGAAACAATGATGCGCATTAAGAGAAGTGCTATTTAATATGTTCTTTATTGTCAACTTAAATATTATCTGCATTTGCTCAATCTTATCATTACACAGTATTTTCCCCAGACGGAATCTATATGATCATTGTGTATGCCAAGAGAATAAACTCTTTCTAACCATCAAACTATCTAAATACATCGACAGACAAACTGATAAAAGCATAACAACAAAGTACGATCTATGTACAATATTTCAATTGGCACATGATTACCATAAAAGCGGCAATTATATTTGCTAGTATATATTCTTGTTATCCTTTCCCCCTTACTTGACTGGCTAATTGTACTGAGAGAACCCATCGCCACCACCTTCAACATCATGTTTCATTGTTTACTTTTCCTGAATGGGAAATAGCTACCTGTGCATGGATGGCAGGGCTTTAGTGAATAATTTCAGTCTTTCTGGCTTTGCACAATGATTAGATAATACAATGATGAAGATGCCCCTCTGTTCGCCTATAGGATCTAAAATCATTCCTGTTATTTCAAATGCAACCACATTAATTGGGTCATCAAAATTCCATAAAATGGCTACACCCCATATTATTATAAAATTATTCCGAACAATGTTGATGACTCATTCTACTTCAATGCAGAAACAACCTTAAAGTTACACTTTTCTTGCGAATCAGTTTTTTTGTCATTTCTGATCTAAAACTCTAGTACCTATATTAGAGTGATAAATGATGCGAAAAACTAACTGACGTCCATAAATAGTAATTTCAGCATAAGCACTTGAAGAATATATATTCCGTCTTTATTATTTGCCCTGTTACCAGCAATTAGCAAATGGCCCCAGAACTTCATCTCATGTTATTTTATCGCAGGTTTTCTTAATTAACAGCTTTAGTGACAAATTCACAGACGTATTATTGGAACTCCAATGCATTAAATAGATAATTGCTGGTGACAATGCGCTTTCAATTTAACTTAGGTCATTCCAACAGAAATTTACACAAGTATCCGATTAATCCCTCCAAAAATAAGCACTCCAACCATATCAGAAACATTTAAGTTTTTCCTTAGTAAACAAAGGTGGGTTTCCATGACCGGTATGGTCAAAATGTTTCTTAAAGGGAATTTAAAGAATGGTGTCGCATTTGGTATTTCAAACAGACAAAAAACCTCTGTTTCAAACGACAGTAAAAGGAACAGCACAGCCTTAATAAAGCCTGAAACAGTAACACATGTCGTGTATGTGTGGATCGCATGAGAGGGGGCGGGGGTCGGGGATGGTTGGAGAGGGGGTGGGGGACGATGGTGGCTCGGGGCGTTGGTGGGGCATTGGATATCTCGCTGAAATTTCATATCTTTTGCACTCCGTGCTGCCCCAGCTCGTAAATTGAGGTTCATGAAATGAATAAAATCCTCATCTCTACTGTCTAGTTACTGGGGGGTGACCTTAATTTTCAATATAACAGTCACTTTTTTGGACAGCTGCTTTGGCTTTCTGGACACTTGCCATGCAGCCAATCCACATACGGTAAATATCACCTCCCTCTAAATTCTGTGCACTGTGGCTGGAGTTTCTGCCATTTACAGCAGGTCCCCAAGAAGCGTTCAACAGCACCTCACATACGGATGACGTCAACAAGCTTGAAAGACTGGGTCTGCAGCTACCTTGGAACATAACCTGCACTAGCTTATCGTTCAAGGCGAGAGCATTCCAATTTGGACATATACAGTCTTTACTCCATTAGCATTGATTTAAAATCCTAAACCACCCCACAAAAAATCACTGTATGGTTGCATTAAAATTGGGCGAGAATTGTTCATTAATGAACTTACGAATAAATAATTCATGGCAGCACCTTTTGTCTACCATGATACACCGAAAAGGATTGACATACGTTTATGAACCTGATCTCATTATAGCCTCTGTTTGAACTATGCACCACGGTCCTAGGAACTCATATGTACTTTCTCTAATGGGTGAAATTAATAATGAAGCACGATACAAACCATGTACAATCATTGGAAAGTAAATGTCTTGGATTAGATGTGACATGACAGGATGATAACTAGAGAGTTAATTTAAACATTTATTTCAATAACTTCTGAATTCAAATTTCAATAAATAAGATTATCATCCTGTATTAATTGAGGTCACAATGGCGAAAAATTATTTTCAGCTACAACCTGCCACATGTAAAAGTGAAAAGCTAGTTTTCAGAGAGATCAAGGATTGGATAAATCTTATTTATTGGAAGTCGCAAGCTTTGATATTGAAAATTGGGAACTTGATCGTGAGTGAGGGGCTCCATCGACACAAAGGCTGATGTACAACAGTTTGAAAAGTGGAATGCATCAAATGGGTGTGTTTCTGGGCTTGTGAGTGTGTGTGTTCGGGGAGGGGGGGGCGGTGCGTGGGGCTGGGTGTGGGGGATCTGCGCAGACTGCGGAGCTACTCGTTCAATTGCTATGGGGTTGATCGCGGTCGGTGTCAGATAATATTACTAGTAAAAGGAGCAGGAATTTAGCATGATTGGACGCGACATGTTAAGTTTCACAAACATCTGTTTCGAATGTTGCTAGGGATGCAAAACATATTAATATCGTGATGGCGATTTAAATCAAAGACGAATAATGGTTTACATTTATCAAGGTGAAATGTCTGATAAAAATAAATGTTAGATGCAGATATTTCCAGCATGTTATTTATTGGATAATTAGCATCGCTAAGAATCGGAGTAAAAGATGCATGTGTTATAAATGTGGAGGGAAATAAAGATTTAGAAGAGAGGGGGACAGAAGATACATTAAGGCACAGCGAGGAAACATTAAATTAAACAGGCAAATTCAGAATCCCTATAGGTAGAACTAAGAGCCAGTTACAGAGATTATTGTTACTGATTTTAGAGTATAATTTGCAGTTAAGGATTAAAGTGTTAATCTTGATCTGTGGATGGGACAAGGGCAACGACGACTAAGGGAGCAATGCAGTAATTGGCATTTCGATGTGTAAACAAAAGACTTGGACGTTAATTTATCGGTTGTTAGGGTAGGGAACCGATTTCGAGGAAGATATTTCATTGGTCAAATGTGATAAATGAAGATTTGGACAAAGAACCTTGTATTTCAATACTTGGAGGAAATTCGGCAAAACTCCAACAAGTTATTGAATTTCACGTTGAAAACTTAACACATCACAGTGCAACAACATTAAATTAACATGAAATGAAGAATGTGGTAAAACAGAAGCAAAAGTGTAACCTTTTTAGGCATATAATGTTTTAACTGAGTTGGGCTCCAGGATTCAATCAGGTTAAGCCATGGTAGACCAAAGGAACTGTCATGAAGTAGGTGATTGCGAATCAAACAGAATTAAAGTTTAAAGCATGGTTGCTTAAACAAACTCTCTGATATACGCTGAGCTGACGCCATGTTCAAGCAAATTCTACCTTGCACAAGCAGCAGGCGAAATGTCGACAGTTTGTATTAGTGGTTATTGGGGAAATTCAGATCGACTACCTGTCAAATATTTCTAACTATTTCGTTTTCTGAACATAATTGGGGGTCGTACTTAATGAGATACATATCAAAAATAGCGTAATTTACGGCAGCATAAATTGCAAATATTGCGTTCAGTAGATCAGTAGAAATACAAAACAAAGTAAGTAAAATCATTAAGATGATTTTGGAACAAGAAAATGCAATTTGCTCCTTTTAGGTTTCTGCTTACCTTACCAAAAGCTACTAATCGTTTCCCTGTGGCATTCCCTTTTGTCCTATTGGTGTTCTCGCACAAATGCTGAATGTTATTCGTTTGATGCAGTTATGAAAGAATGCTATCAATATTATCAGGTATAAAGCAGGTCAAAGTCTATTGTACCGAACGAGGGAGTGGTTGACTGGAACTATATCCACCTGTGTTTACCCAATGCTAATCAAGGTTTATAAGAGTAATGAGAATCTAATCTTAGTTTCACTGATGTAAATTCCTGAAATTTCCGATTAGGGTGGTTTTACATTGCTTCTCGTGTGTAAAAAAAACACCCCTGAAATTGCATGGACAATATAGAACAAACACAAGGTGCTGCAGGCACCGGAGATCTGACATAAAAGCATCACATTCTCGAATAACTCAGCTGGTCTTGTAGCCTCTGTGGAGGGCGAAAGCAATTTTATGTGTCGAGTTCAAGGTTATACTTCTTCAGAACTCAAGAGGTGTAGGGGTGTTTACGCTGTTGCAAAAAGGGGGAAAAGACAGTTAGAAGAAAGAAAACGAAGGACAGAGATAGGTTAGAGAGCAGGGGAGATTGAATTGCAAAAATAATCGTCCAGGAAATGTCGAATGGAGAGGTGTTAGCGACACAAAGGTTTACGCAGAATACATGTTAATTGCAGAACAAAAGTCAGCACTGTCTGAAAGGAAGAATTTGCTAACTTATGACTAGTGTTGAACGCGATCTGGAAACTAAAAAAAATGAGCGCAAGTTACAGACGGGCATTTGGGGTACACACATGCAAAAAACAAGCAAAACAAAAGGCAGTTTTCTTTGCTATGACATTTTTAAGCTCTATACTGTAGATGGAAGGCTGTAAATTCGCATAACATAACATGTGGTGCTATTCGTCCAGCTTGTATTTGGCTTCATTAGAATATTGTACAAGGCTGCTGAATTATGAATTATGAATTATGAGGATGAGAGCGAGATGGACCATTGAAAAACGAGTGCATGTTCGGGATGTAGTTTTTTTTTGAATCAGTGAATTTTTTCTGTAAAATGCTCAATTTTCTATATATGGAGAGTTCCTGTGTTCATTGTAGGAGATGCCTAATTGTCAGCAGCGAATATAGTAAACTAATTTGCAGAACATGTAAATAAATCGCTCTGTCACCTGCAATGAATTTATGGGACCTTGCACAGTGAGGAGGTTGAAGGTAAAGGGCCAGGTGCTAACCCCTCCTGCGACGGCATGGAACAGTGCTATGGAAAGTGGATGAGGTGTTGGTGGTAATAGAGCTGTAGATGAGGGTTTTGCAGAGGCAATTCCTCTCGTTGACCATCTGAGAGGTGTTGCAAAGATGGGTTTGTGATGGAAACATATTGAAATGGTCAGGGAAGGCGGGGAATAATTCTTTGAAAAGGAGGGTGGAAATTTAGCACAAGCGGGAACCTATCATTCTTGTGGGATGGAGGGGCGTTGGTGAGGAACAAAATGATGAAACGAGGCGCAGACTATTTAAGGTCCTGTAAACGACAGTGGAGAGTGCAAACCGTGTTGAGGGTGGGGATAAGGAGTTTGCGTTTCCTCAGCTGAGCAAAAAGAAATAATTTGCTGATCCACCATTGTTACAACTACAATAATCAGAAGAGATGTGACAGAAGGATAAAATGTAGAATGAAATTGAGTTCTGAACTGGAAGCAGAGTTTGACGGAGGTGTAGGGGATGTATCTGTTAGAGTCGATGAGTTTTTAATGAGTATTATTATATGTTCTATCCTAGGAGCGAGATACAGAGAAGTCAATGCATTGAAGGAAAGTATTGGAGTTGGACCAATTTAAGGTGACGATGTTGAAAATTGCAAGAAAATGTGCTGATTGCTTCCTATTCCAAACAGAAACACAAAGTGGCTCCGGCACAGTCATTGATGTATTGGAAGAAGATTTTTGTGATGGGGTCTGAGTCGAACTGGGGCAAGGAATGCTCTACAATGCTCATTTAGAGCTTCTTGCAACTGGAAATTATATTACACAAGTTCAGGATGTGGGCAAAATTTTACTGATGAACAGCACTTTGGGTATGTTGTTCAAGTGTGTGAATGCACCAATTTTACGGTTATTGCATGAGTTAAACAAATACAGCCGAGAGCATTGCTTACATGGATGAATTCCCAGTCGCTCTGGCAGCGCAAATCTTTCATATCACCCTTTAGTCGAATGCAAATGGACCTGGACTTGATGCTGCTTCAGTCAAAGTGTTTATGTCGCAGAACCAATGACTTCACGGAGCCTTCACAAATTCGGCAATTGAATGTCCTTGGCTATGAGGCTAGCAATCGATAAATCCTGGCAATCACATAACAGTTTAACGCGCTACTGTTAGAATGATTCACTATTTCAATATTCTGAAAAAAAGCATAATTCTGAACAACAACAACAAAAAAAACAAACCATACTTCAAGAAGTTGAACATCTTGTATTCACCCATAGAGGAAGAGCGTTCATTTGGAATTTTTCAAACATAAAGGCGTCCTGCGGTTTTTCACGGGAGGAAGTCAGCATTTATAGAATATAATTTTGTTAGCGGAAGGGAAACTGTCTATTTGTTGAAACCTTTGGAGTCTATTTAAGTCACACAATAACTGAATTTTTACAGCGTAAAAAGAAGCCATTCAGCATATCGTGCTTGCATTGACTGTCCGAATGGCCAGTTCATCTATTGTCATGCTCCCGCCCTTTTCTCTGTAACCATGCACAGTCTTTGTTTCTATAGAAGGGTATGACTTCCTTTTTCATGGTTCCAGTGAAAGAGCCTCCATCACACGTTTAGGCAGTGAATGCTTAACAACACACTGCATCATTACAGTTTCCCATTCCTTTGTAATACTCTTTCATCTATTTTGGAATATTTCACCAGTGAAAACAATTTTTCCCACTGCACTCTGTCCAGACAAAGAAGAATTATAAGTACGTCTAACATATGTCCTTTCAGCCACCCTTACCTCAAGGGACATAATTCCAACGTTTCGAAAGTAACTTCATAACTTAAGTTCTTTATCTATGAAAACATTCCTGTCAATCTTTTATCCATTGTTTCCAATAACATCAGTTAATTCCTAAGGTGCAACTGCCAGAACTGTCTACAATTGCATAACTGATGCCGACGAACTGTCTCACACAGCTTAAACATAGCCTCGTTGCTTGTGTGCTGTATCCCCCCTGTTAATCAAGCTAAGGATGCTCTGCAATTTCTTAATCATTATATGAACCTATTCTGCCACCCCCAATGACTTATTCACATAAAGACCCAGGTAATTCTGCTCCATGAAGTCCTTTGGATTTTTAAACGATAAAATATTTATCGGTTCCATCCTTTTGTAACCAAAGAGAAACACTTCACATTTGCAAACATTAATGATTGTCTGCCACATGGCCGACTGTTGTGGACATTCACCAGCATCAATGCTTGGAGTCTGCATCGCACGATCAGGAGTCTTTATTTCCGCAGATGCAGGAGATTCATGACCCTTCACAGTTCAGGGCTAGAAGTTTGTTGGGGCTTAGTCACACATCGAATGTAGATATTTGTAACGAGGCCAATGATGCAATCAAGCTTACATAGAAAAAAAACACATAAAGCTATGTTCCCTTGCATCGTACCGAATCTAACATTCAGATACCGTCTTCTGCTGCTTAAAACAAACTACATGAACAGTCTGTTCTATTAGTTAGTTTTTGCTGTTGCAGGCAAATGAATATATTAAGAATCTGTCGAACTGGGATGTGCTCAAACGAACACGCCAATTCCATTAACAAACTCTATCTCCTTCTGAATTGCTGTTATATGCTTCTCACAGTTTTGTGTCATAGTAAATTTTGAAATTATGCCCTGTGCACCAATTTCCAGGTCATCAATAAGTATTGGAAAAGGCAACGCACACAAAACTCTCCCCGAGGGAACTCAAAGGCACATCTTTATCCAGCACTGTATCATGGCAATTTCGATCTCCCACTATTGCGGGAAACCATATTCATTGAGTTTATAAACTTGGCAACTCGCGCATTTGAATTGAGGTTTATTCTCACCATCTATGCCCAAATAACTGATGTTGCCACCTAGGCACAGCTGTCGCAAATATATGTGCAGTGTTCCATGAGAAACGTTTCTTCAATGTAATGATAACTAACCTCTGACTCCTCCCATATGACTAATATGTGTGTGATATATTTGCTCTTTTTAAATCTGCACCTGCGTGTAATAATTTTCCATCATGCCTTAATGGGTTCTGTCCTGCGTTCAAGTTCACCTTTCAAAGGGAGCATAAAATGAACCCCCTTTTCTTGAAGTTCTAGTTGGGAAATCTGCTTAGGGATTCTCTAAAATGGTCGACCGCAAACTTACCTCCGTCGCTCAACACACGAGGGGTTCTACCACACGCTATAAGGTTGGTCCCATTGGCAAACTTGTAGATTGGGCCCGAGCTATTTTCTCATTGTGTAAGCTTGATGATGGAACACAGCGCATCAAAGGCATCCTGCAGTTTAATGATTACCCTGATCAGTTGATTTCGCACTGTAAATAATGCAAACAAATGAGCGGGCCAAAAGCTATAAGGTTCGGCCCTGGAAAGTGCCAAGTCCAGCATTGGTTGCCTTGAAGGCAAAGGTGTCTCAAACAATTGAGCAATTGCTCACCTGCTAGCTGTTTCTCGATGCTATTATGCACTTGCAACAGCAGTGGTGTTCCCCACGAACAGGCAGGTACTGCAATTTGAAAATGCCATTATGCTGATTACACAAGTGAGTAAAGTGTTATACGAATTTAAGTGCTAATGTGATGATAGTATGAGGGCTGTACGTCCAAACTACTAGTGGATGTTACAAACATCATTTCCTAGCCACTGTTTGAAACGGGCAGGCCGCAGACTGTACCAGCAAGCCAGTCTAACAAAACTTCGAAAACAGCGTCAAATTTTAGATGTGACTCTTCGAATGGGCAATATTAGCTAAATAATTTGCTTGTACTGGAAGCATTATGTAACAATAAATTGGGTGCTGCTCTATGCGGGCTGGAAAAGCATGTACACAGCCTGTTTTACCTGAACAAAGTCATTGACCGCCATTTGGTAACTCATTCCTCAGGGAAATGCCTTGTCAATCAATGTCAAACTGCTAGATTTAGACTTTTAAACATGTTTGGCAGTTATCTGTCAGTTTCTATCAGTGGTGCATTCTCCATTTTAACCCAACTGGCCAACCAATGAGTATACTCTTCACATACAGTATAAGTTATTGTTCTCCCCCTTATATCTGTATTCCTGTGGAATGTGGTTGGTTCATAGATGCAATCTGAAATGGCATAACAAGCCGTTCAGTTGGATCAGTTGGCTGCTTCGAGTTTCGAGAAAGGAATGAAAACTGCCTGACCACCTTGTATCGACGTAGGCACCGGAAGCAATAATGGCAACCTTAGCTGTGTCGTTGCTGCAAAGTCTTCCTTACTAGCGTCTGGGGTCAAAACTAGAATTGGGTGATCTGTCTCACGAAATCATATCTCACAGATAATTCCCCAGACACGCCATCATTATCCCTTGGTATATCTTATCCCGCTGGCAGGACAGACCCTGCAGATGTGGCGCCACAGTAGTATGCAATAGGGAGAAAATTGCCCTTGCAGACCTCAGCATCGACCCCGGATCCCATGAAGTTTCAATGGCATCAGGTAAACCTGGGTAAAGAAACTTCCAGCCCGTTTCCACGCACTGCCATTCCTCAGCTGATGAGTCAGTGTTCCCCAAGCTGACGACAACTTGCAGGAAGCACTGAGGGTAGAGTGGGAGAAGGATGTACAATGGATTTGGGTATGCATGCCTATTACTCGCCAGCACCAATACAGACCAAACTGGCTGCAAGGCCGGCTTTGCGGCATGTGATGAGGAAACCAACATGAGGAAAAACATAAAACAAATACAGAATTACCTGGAAAAACTCAGCAGGTCTGGCAGCATCGGCAGAGAAGGAAATAGTTGACGTTTCGATGCCTGATGACCCTTCGACAGAACTACATAAATCCAAGGAAGGGTTGAAATATGAACTAGTTTAAGGTGGTGGTGGTGGTGGTGGTGGTGGGGGGGGGGGGGGGGGGGGGGGTGGGGTGTTGGGTGGGGGAAGAGAAGTGGAGGGGTTGTATGCAAAAGCTGTGATAGAAGCAGATCATCAAATATGTCACAGACGGCAGAACAAAAGAGCACATAGGTGTCGAAGTTGGTGATATTATCTAAACAAATGTGCTAATTAAGAATGGATGGTCGGGCACACAAGGTATAGCTCTAGTGGGGGTGGGGGAGCATAACAGATTTAACAATAATGGAAATAGGAGGGAAAAAATAAAACTCTATATAATTTATTGGAAAAGGCAACAAAAGGAAGGGGGAAGAAACAGAGGGGGGGGGGGGGAGGGGGAGATGGAGGAGGATGGTCAAGACCTAAATTTGTGGAATTCAATATTCAGTCAGGAAGGCTGCAAAGTGCCTAGTCAGAAGATGAGGTGTTGTTCCTCAAGTTTGTGCTGGGCTTCACTGGCACAATGCAGCAAGCCAAGGATAGAGATGTGGGCAAGAGAGCAGGGTGGAGTTTTGAATTGGCAAGCGACAGGGAGGTCTGGGTCATTTTTTGCAGACAGACCGCAGGTGTTCTGCAAAGTAGTGACCCTGTTTACGTTTGGTCTCTCCAATGTAGAGGAGACTGCATTGGGAACAACGAATGCAGTAGACTAAGTTGGGGGAAATGCAAGTGAAATGTTGCTTCACTTGAAAGGAGTGTTTGCACCCTTGGACGGTGAGGATAGAGGAAGTGAAGGGGCAGGTGTTACATCTTTTGCGTGGGCATGTTGTGGTGCCATAGGTGGGGGCAGAGGAGTAGGGAGTGATGGAGAAGTGGACCAGGGAATACCGGAAGGGAATGACCTCTACGGAATGCCGACAGTGGGGGTGAAGGGAAGATGTGTTTGGTAGTGACATCATGCTGGAGTTGGCAGAAATGGCGGAGGATGATCCTTTGAATGCGGAGGCTGGTGGGGTGGTAAATGAGGACAAAGGGGACTCTATCATGTTTCTGGGAGGGAGGAGAAGTCATGAGGGCGGATGCGCGGGAGATGGGCTGTACATGGATGAGGGCCCTGTCAACGGCTGTGGTTGCAAAACCTCAGTTAAGGAGGAAGGAGGACATGTCAGAGGAACTTTTTTGAAGGTAGCATCATCGTAACAGATGCGACAGAGGCGAAGGACCTGAGAGAAAGGGATGGAGTCCTTACAGGAAGCAAGGTGTGAGGAGCTGTAGTCAAGGTAGCTGTGGAAGACCGTAGGCTTGTAATGGAAAATGGTGGACGGTCTATCACCAGAGATTGAGACAGCGAGGTCAAGGAAGGGAAGGGAAGTGTCAGAGATGGACCACGTGAAAATGATGGAGGGGTGGAGATTGGAAGCAAAATTAATAAATTTTTCCAAGTCTGATGAGAGCACGAAGCGGCACCGAAGTAATCATTGATGCACCGGAGAAAAGGTTGCGGAAGGGGGCCGGAGCAGGACTGGAACAAGGAATGTTCCACATACCCCATAAAGAGACAGGCATTGTTGGGGCCCAATCGGGTACCCATAGCCACACCTTTTAATTGGAGGAAGTGAGAGGAGTTGAAGGAGAAATTGTTCAGTGTGAGAACAAGTTCAGCCAGCCGGGGGCGAGTAGTGGTGGATGGGGATTTTTCGGGTCTCTGTTCGAGGAAGAAGCTAAGGGCCCTCAGACCAGCCTGGTGGCGGATGGAGGTGTAGAGGGATTGGACGTCTATGGTGAAGAGGAAGCGGTTGGGGCCAGGGAAGTGGAAATTGTTGAAGTGACGTAAAGTTTCAGAGGAATCACGGATGTAGGTGGGGAGGGACATAACAAGGGGAGAGAGAAGGGAGTCAAGATAACGAGAAATGAGTTCTGTGGGGCAGGAGCAAGCTGACACGATCGGTCTACCGGGGCAGTTCTGTTTGTGGATTTTGGGTAGGAGGTAGAAGCGGGCCGTCCGAGTTTGGGCGACTATCATGTTTGAAGCTATGGGAGGAAGATCCCCAGAGGAGATGAGGTCAGTGAGTGTCCTGGAAAAAAATGGCTTGATGTCCAGTGGTGGGGTCATGGTTTGGGAAAGGTGGTAGGAAGTGTCTGTCAGTTGATGCACAGGCTCCGTGAGGTAGAGGTCAGTGCGCCAGACAACAACAGCACCACCCTTGCCAGCGGTTTGATGACGATGTCAGGTTTGGACCTGAGAGAATGAAGTGCAGGAACTTCCGCGAGACAGAGATTAGAATGGTTGAGAGGAGCAGAGAAATTGAGAGGACTAATGTGGCGCCGACAATTCTCACTGAAAAGATCAGAGAAGGTAAGAATCCAGAGGGAGGGGTCAAGGTGAACGGAGAATATTGGAGGTGGGTGAAAGGATCTGTTAAACGGGGAGAGGACTCTTGCCTAAAGAAGTGAGCCCGGAGACGAAGACGGCAGATGAAGAGTTCAGCATCGTGCTGAGCCCGAAATTCATTAAGGTGATGGAGTAGTGGTTTGAAACTAAGTACTTTGCTGAGCAGTGCATGTTCAGCATCGGAGATCTGGGGATCTTCCTGTCACAGCTTCCAACCTGACAGTCGCACAACCTCGGACAGCCCGCTTCTACCTCCTACCCAAAATCCACAAACAGATCTGTCCCGGTAGACCGATCATGTCAGCTTGCTCCTGCCCCGCAGAACTCATGTCTTGTTATCTTGACTCCCTTCTCCGTCCATTTGACAAGGCCCTTCCCACCTACATCCGTGATTCCTCTGACACCTTACGTCACATCAACAATTTCCAGTTCCCTGGCCCCAACCGCTTCCTCTTCAGCATGGATAAACAATCCCTCCACACCTGCATCCCCCACCAGGATGATCTGAGGGCCCTTAGCTTCTTCCTCGAACAGAGGCCAGAACAATCCCCAACGACGCCTACCCACCTCCGTCTGGCTGAACATGTTCGCACACTGAACAATTTCTCCTTCAACTCATCTCACTTCCTCCAAATAAAAGGTGTGGCTATGGGTACCCGCAGGGGCACCAGCTATGCCTGTCTCTTTATGGGATATGAGGAATATTCTTCGTTCCAGTCCTACTACGGCCCCCTTCCACAACTCTTTCTCTGGTACATCGATGATTACTTTGGTGTTGCTTCGTGCTCCCATCGGGACTTGGAAAAATTTATTAATTTTGCTTCCAATCTCCACCCCTCCATCATTTTCACGTGGTCCATCTCTGACACTTCCCTTCCCTTTTTTGACCTCGTTGTCTCAATCTCTGGTGATAGACTGTCCACCAATATCCATTACAAGCTTACCGACTCCCACAGCTACCTTGACTACAGCTCCTCACACCCCGCTTCCTGTAAGGACTCCATCCGATTCTCTCAGTACCTTTGCCTCCGTCGCATCTGTTCCAATGGTGCTACCTTCAAACACAGTTCCTCTGACATGTCCTCCTTCTTCCGTAACCGAGGTTTTCAACCCACGGTCATTGACAGTGCCCTCAACTGTGTCCGGCCCATCTCCCACGCATCCGCCCTCACACCTTCTCCTCCCTCCCAGAAACATGATAGGGTCCGCATTGTACTCACTTATCACCCCACCAGCCTCCGCATTCAAAGGATCATCCTGCGCCATTTCCGCCTACTCCAGCATGATGCAACTACCAAACACATTTTCCCTTCACCCCGACTGTCGACATTCCGTCGGGATTGTTCCCTCCGGGATACCCTTGTCCAAAACTCCATCACTCCTTAATCGCCAACCCCCACCTGTGGCACCATCCCATGTCCATGCAAAGTTGTAACACCTGCCCCTTCACTTCCTCTCTCCTCACTGTCCAAGTGCCCAAACATTCCTTTCAAGTGAAGCAACATTGCACTTGTATTTCACCCAACTTAGTCTACTGCATCCATTGCTCCCAATGTGGTCTCCTCTACATTGCAGAGGCTAAAAGTAAATTGGGCGCCCGCTTTGCAGAACACCTGCGTTCTGTCTGCAAGAATGACCCAAACCTCCCTGTCACTTGCCATTTCAGTGCTTCACCCTGCTCTCTTGCCCACATGTCTGTCCTTCGCTCGCTGCATTGCTCCAGTGAAGCCGAACGCAAACTGGAGGAACAACACCTTATCTCTCGACTAGGCACTTTACAGCCTTCCGGACAGAATATTGAAATCAACATCATTAGGTCTTGACCTCCCTCCTCCATCCCCACCTCCAACCCATCTGTTTTTTCCCCCTTCCTTTTGTTTTTTTCCAATAAATTATATAGATTTTTCCTTTTCCCTCCTATTTCCAGTATTTTTAAATATTTTAAAATAGTTTATGCTCCCCCCACCCCCAATAGAGCTATACCTTGATTGCCCTAACATCTATTCTTAATTAGCACATTCATTTAGATAATGTCACCAACTTCGACACATATGTGTTCTATTGTTCTGCCATCTGTGACATCATTTGATAAACTTCTTCTATCACTGCTTTTGCCTAGAACCACACCACCCCTCTCCACTTCTCTCCTCCCACTAAAACCACACCCCCCCCCCCCCCCGCAACACCTTGAACGAGCTTATATTTCAACCCTTCCTGGGATTCACCTAGTTCTGCCGATGGGTCATTAGGACTCGAAACATCAACTCTTTTCTTCTCCGCCGATGAGGCCAGTCCTGCTGAGTTTTTCCAGGTAATTCTGTTTTTGTTTTGGATTTCCAGCATCCGCAGTTTTTTTTGTTTTTATGAGCAAAAACATGGTTGATTTCATCTTCAGAACTCTGTCTCTGACAAATGCATTGGCCCATGACTTTTTTGGCAGGACTGATCATTACACAGTCGTTGTGAAAACGAGAACCTGTCCTCACAATAGGAATGCTTACTATAATGTTGTGTGACACATCCACAGTGCTAAATACTATAGATTTCGAACAGATGTGGAAACTTAGGACTGGGCATCCTTGAGACGCTATGTGCCTTTTAAGCAGCATAATGGCATACAAAAATAAATTGTAACCTCATGGCTGACAAATGCCCGACTCTACCATTACCATCAAACCAAGGTCTCAATCCGGTTCAATGAAGAGGGTGGGGTAGCATGGCAAAGTAGCAGCTGGCATACAAAAAAATGTGGTGCCGTCTTGCTGAAGCATTTCACAGGACTACCTGCATTCCAAACAACATAAGCAGCACGTTGTAGGCTGGGTTAAGTTTTCTAAGCTCTGCAATCCTGCAACATCCAGCCATAAATCGTGGTGGACTATTAAACAACATACTGGAGGCAGGGTCTCTACTGATACCCCCATAATCAATGATGAGGGAGCCCAGTACTTTGGTGCAAACAATAAGGCTGAAGCAGTTGATAAGATATTCATCCAGAAGTGCAGCAGTCCCCCTCCTGCTCCGGAGCCTCCAACGTCACATATGCCAGTCTTCAGCAGATTCAATTATCTGCATGTGATTTCAAGAAACTGCTGAAGGTAATAGATAGTGCAGAAACTATCGTCCCAAAGATTATTCTGCCAATAGTAATCAATGTTTGTGTTGAAGTACATGCCGCACCCCGAGTCAAGATTTTCCAGTAAAGCTTCAACTCTGGCATTTACATGCTATGTGCAAAATTGCGCATTTCTGTCCTGCAACCAAAAAGAGGGCAAACGGAGCCTGGCAAATTACCGCCCCAGCAGTCTACCTTCGATCATCAGTAATGCTATCGAAGAAGTTATCAATCTGTGAAGCGACACTTGCTTAGCAATAACATGCCCACTGACGCTCAGTTTCCTTTCTGCCAGGTCACATTGCTCCTGACATCAACACAAACTTGGTTCACACGTTTACAAAGGAGCTGAACTTGTGAGGAGATCAGAGAGTTACTGTCCTTATTATTAAGGTCGCTTTTGGCCGAGTGTGACATAAAAGAGCCATAGCAAAACTGCAATCAACGGGAATTAGGAGGGAAAATCTCGACTCATTAGAGTCATAACCAGCAAAAAGGAAGGTGATTGTGATTGTTGGCAGTCAGTCATCTCCGATGCAAGACATCACTGCAGTTACTCCGCAGGGAAATGTTCCCGGCAGAACCATCTATATCTTCTTTATCAACGACTGCACTCCCTTCATAAGTTCAGAAGTGATGCGGCGCACTATGGATTGCTCAATGTTCAGCGCCATTTGCGAATTCTCAGAAACTGAAGTATCCCATGTCCAAACGATGCAAGGCAAGGCCAATATCCAGGCTTGGGCTGGCAAGTGGCATGTAACATTCACGCCAAACAAATGCCATGCAATGACCATCTCCAACAACAGCAAATCTTAAAATCCCTCGTTGACGTTCAATATAATTGCCATCACTGAATCCCTCGCGATCAACATGCTGGGGTTTAGCATTAACCAGAAATTGAACCAGACTAGCCATATAAATGTTGTGGATACAAGAGCAGGCTAGAGGCTAGGAAATTTGGGACGGCAAACTCACCTCCTCACTCCCCAAATCCTGTCCACCATCTACAAGCACAATCAGGATTCTGATGGAATAATCGCCACTTGCCTGGTTGCGTGCATCTCTCACAAATTTCAAGAATCTTCTCACCGTCCAGGGCAGAGCAGCCCACTTGATTGGATGGGCACCACAGCCGCAAACATTCAATCCCTCCTCCACCGACGCAAAGCAAGAGTAATGTGTTTCATGTACAAGATGCACTGCAATATTTCACCATTGTTCCTTCGACAGTAGTTTTCAAACTTACGAAAACTAACTTCTAGAATGACAAGGACATCACAAATTTGGGACCAGCAACACGTGGAATTTCCACTGCAATTCACTAACGTCCAGAATTGGAAATATATTGCCGTTCCTTCTCTGTCGCTGCGTCAAAACAATGTAATCCCCTTATTTACAGTATTGTGGCCGTATTTACACAACATGAACTAGAGCAGTTAAAAAAGGTAGCTCACCCTCATCTCCCCAAGGAGAACAAGGGATGGCTAATAAATTCTAGCTCAGTAATCGAAACCCACGCCTGTGAATTAATAAAATCGGAATCCTGCCAGTACCGTGCTGAAGTCAAGAGACTTTTCATTTCAGGAATACATCCATTAGCGACGAATCTCTATTCTGTGTCCCTCAGCTACTAGCCTATCCATGTTGTTTCCCTTGCTTTTATTACATGAGCTATAAATTTACTTGCAAAAGCCATTGTGCAGAACCCTATCAAACACCTTTTGACAGTCCATGTAAACCACAGCAACAACATTGTCTTACGTATTGATGAATCAGAACAGTAACTACATCTTTTAAACCAATTTAGCTGAAGCCAATATTACGGGAACAAAGGGAAGGAATGCATTGAAATGTACATGACGTTGGTAGGAGGAGGTATGATGTGGAAGTGAATGCAGATATTAGGCGGGCGGCATCATTGTGGAAATTGCCGTGACCCGGAGGATTCTTCACCTGAGTTGGGAAAGCAATTGAAAAATAATTAGCAGTCGTTAAGAGTTTAGGGCAGACTGCAAATTAAAATAGATGACTTATTTAAACTGTAGAAGTCTGGAATACCTGTGGATTATAGCTACCAGTGCCCGAAATCCGAGCGAAGAATCGAGAGGAAACAACGAAGAAAAGATAGATAAATCAGTTGACAATAATTAATTGACAGCATATATATATATATATATATATATATATATATATACATGTATTGGGACCCCTTGATTTTTTAATGATTGACTATAGCATCAGTAAGTAATGAAAATTGAAGAAAATGAAAAGAGCACATCGAAGAGAAAGCTTAAAATAGTTAATTCTTTCACTCTTTCTTGCGTACCCAAACGCAGAAACAGAAATAAAGGGAAGAAATAACATGAAGCTACGATCAAGCAAATTAACGTGTCACGTGTCAGCTAGCTCAGCTCTCTCCAAATATTGCTTGCCCAGTACTGCTTCATACGTGTGATTATCATAACATGTGTTGTAAAGATGTGGGGAACTTTAATTTTCCGAATAGGCACTGAGGTATTAATAGTGTAAATAGCGGAGGGGTTTAAACGTCAACTATGCTTATGACAGATGTCAGCTGAGTTATCCAGCGGAGGACCAGACTGAGTATAATAGGTTCAGTGGGGAAGTAGTTAAACGCAAAAAAAAAGAAAAAAAGAAGCAAAGAAGGAATATGACAATACACTGACAGGTGAAGTTAACAGCATCCAGTCGTTGTCTAGATGTATAAGACTGTTTAAAAATTGGTAAATGGAGGAATGGGGTAGATAGGCGACTAAAAATGAGATTTATGCATGGAGGCCGCGAGCAGAGTTGAAATGTTGAATTAATTCTTCGCTTTTTTCTTTACTAGGAAAAAATGTTGCGCAGGCCTTGGTGATAAAGGTGGTAATTCAGACGTCTGTAAACTTTAAACATGGAAAGTTTTAGGAACTGTGTAGGCTTCCCGTACTTAAAGTAAATAGGAAGAGCTTTGCCGGTTTCCACTAAGGAAATTGAGAGTGTAAATTGCGGAAGAACAGACCATAATTTTCATTGTCTTACTTAAACACAGGTATGATATGGAGTACAGATGAATTGCAAATATTGCACCTTATTCCAATAAGGCTACAAATACATTCCCAGCAACTAAATTAGAACCAGTTCACCATCACTGAGGAAGTTTTAGAAGCGATCATTCAGGCAAAATTTAACGTTAAATGGAGCTATGCGGGTAAATTTAGAAAAAAAAAATAGCACTGATTTCCCAAGAGAAAATCGGGTTGAAAGAATTTGCTCATTTACCTGAAAAGGATTAAGAGCGATGTTTGTTGAGCGCAAAGCTGTTAATGCGGTGAACATGAACGTCAAAAAAAGTGTTTGATGCATTGTCGCACAACGGAATTGTGGGAAACGTTAGAATTCAAAATGTAAAATGGCCTGTAACAACATGGATACGGATTGTGCTGTGCGACAGGAAACAAGCATGCAGACAAAAAAATGAAATAAATTATGGTTGTTTTTCTTGTTAAAAGAAGACTCATGGTCGAGTTCGCCAGGAGGCTGTGCTAGGGCCCTTGTTCTTCCTGACGTTTAAGAATGGCAGAAAAGCAAGTGCAGAGGGATAAATTTCAACATTTCGGATATATTCGGAACTTGGACGCATTAGAACAGTGAGGATGATAGCATAGAACTTCAAAAGGGTGTGGACATATCGTTGCATTGCGTGGAGAAGTGGGAAATGAAATTCAGTGTGACATGAAATATTTAGGTAAGAAAAACTCAGTCAAACAGGTTTTTGACTTTAAAGCGATTTTGTTGCGAAGGGAATGTCGGAGCTCGACATGGAATTTGAATTAAGCCCTTAATTTCATCCACTATAATGTTATTGAACGGTGGAGCAGGCTCGGGAGCAAATTGCACAATCCTGTTCCAATTTCTAAATATCTTATTAACAAAATTAATGATACATAGTAATCGCATCTTATCCAAGATAAACAGCGCAGCAAATATGTGAAAGAAGGAACGTTGCAACAACATTCATGAAATGTCAAGGCGCCACTTTCACAATTTAAATGTCCACAGCCTGTGTTAACTGTTGTGTAAAGCAAATCCCGGAGGGGATTTTGACTTAGGAGCCCTGCCCTTTTTTAATTCGGAAAACTAGATGAAGATGTACTGAATCAAGCGGTGAAACGTCCAGTAACACGTTTTCGTTTTTAAAAAATAATGGTAATCGTTATTTTAACATGAGTGAAATAACAATTAAGCACAAAGGTTACAATTAAACAGTTAACCTTAATCTAACACATCAGTCCTCCTAAAGTGTCTCTGCGTGCTCAGACCAACAAGCAAACACCTCCAAACATCCTTTATGGATGTTAAATATCAAATCAATGAAGTAATATTCCACATGACAAACTGCTGTAGCTTCATAAAGGCATAGTTCATGACGTCTGTACTCTTCTATTCTGCAGTGGAACAATTAAACTACTTGTGGCAGCACAACGCTTTTCTAGCTTGACAGGATGGCTGGTACAAATGGCATCCTCTCCCGGATAGATCTCCAGTTTCCTCAATTGCTCAAACATCACGAGCTATCTTTCTACCTTAGGCGCTCCACATAAACACAAAAATAAATTTTTTACCCTTCTGTCTCTGATATGAATGCTCTCACATAAATTTGAACTTCAAATCCTTCCAAATATAAAATCTTTCATGTTTCTATTTTGTCATTTCTTTCGGGCCAACAAATTATAACAACTACACTACTCTTTACCGATGGAACTCATGTAAATTTCAAAAAACTTGTTCCTTTTTATATCTGACTCCCCTTTGATATTCAAACAAGCACTCAACTTATGTGAAAATGCAAATGTTAGATCTAACTCATCTATTTGTATCCCATGCTAAACATCTCTAACCTTTTTCATGTTTCACATCCCCATAAAAACTGAATTCAATTTAACACTGCGCAGCTTAATCAAATTACACCAATACACCCATGCACCCACAGATACACAAACAGATACACACACACACACACACACCCACACACACACACACAAACACACACACACACGCCCTGCTTTACAGAGCAACAAAATCTTACCCAAAAGATATTTTATAAGTAACATCAATTCTCACACAAATCATATTTTCCGTAAACTTGCAATTTGATTTCAGTAATTCCATTACGTAGTTAGGCAAACACCAGTGCTACTTAAAGGGAATTATATATCTGACAGGACTTTGGTAACTCTTGCTGCCACCTCATTCCATGATGCCTAAGAAGGCAAACTCGACCCCATTGTATTGAATGTCCGCATTATAAGTATTGCTTAATGTTTTTGGAGGTGATCTTAAGTTGATGCGGGAGAGTGATTGCCGGAAATGTTGCAGCTGCATTAAACTATAAGCCAAAGCTTTCAGCTTATTTGAGAATCGCACCGTACATCTTCGGAAACCACATCATATACAGGTGCCCTGCGGCTACATTTTTTGTCATTTAAAACATCTGGCCTCGATTTCGTAAGTCAAGACTCGCAAGCATGGGCCCATAAGAGCAAAAAAGCAAATTCAAGAAAACACCGTCCATCTTACGCATTCAAATTGCAAAACATGCCCAAGTGGGCAAATTTTTTTTTCTCTAGCATAGTCCAGTTCGCATGCAAAACTTGCTGCTAAAAAAAAACTCACCAGACATAGCTTATGAATGGACGATAATTTTTTCAAGAAACATAGCGAATTTAGGACTGATTTATACTGTACATTATCTGCTAGTGGTCCTTAATGAGCCCCAATGCAATATAGTACCCATGGCTGTGAAATAAACGAAAGATATTTTTAAGGTGCATAATATGCATTCAATAAACCATTTTGATCTGTGAGCAAATATATCCACAGAAATGGTAAGAAAAAGTGGAGAAACGGCCACAGCAGATGAGATGTAGCACCATGGGAAAGTAGTATTCTTGGACTTGGCCTGATGTCATTGGATGGAGGGAGAACAGTTTAAATCAATATTTAGAGGAATTTACAACTTGCAATTTTTGAACTGAATTTTACTTCCGCATCAATTGAAGGCAACAAGAAGGAATTTAAGTTTGGGATTTCCTCATGCCAAGTAGGAAAAAAGGCGGATGAAAAGAAGGTTTGGCTGATAAAAAAACAATAGCCAAAGTTTAGATGTAGGAAATCCGGGTGTCAGATCTTCCAAGTGACTCCTAATAATAACTTTATAGAAAGGACACAAGGCTTGCCGACCAAATAATCATGCCGCCGAACCTTATCGTTTTGCACTTATGAGAACAATCACTAGGCTCTAAGAGTAAAGAAAGGTGATTGGCAAGTTCACTCTGATTGATAAATGCCTTGCTATGGAGAGTGCAGAAATTAAACATTGCCAATGTGGTTCTAGTTACTTCAGGAATTGCGACTTTTTTTTAAATTAAACTGACACATTTGATGAACTGTTACATTTAGACAGCAGTGGCTAGCGGCAATATCGGAGCAGGCACCCTTCATGCACGTTTTTCAATTTTATCTTCTGCAAGGAAAAAAATGGATGACTAGTATAACCGGAGACCGATCAAACAGTACCCATTTCACAGAACATTCAAATGTGAATACTGCGTTCACTATTTGAGTATGAATCAAAAGAACGGAAACACAATGAACTTACCCCATTTGGGATAAGCAAATGCAAATTCCCTTGCTGAGGATTACCCTTACCGTACATAATTCAATTTGTTATAAAATATATGCGCTTTTGGTTACTTTTACACACGTTCAGTACGTTAATATAGTTAACTTGGCATTTGTACAATGCTATACACATTAACAGGCAGAAAAAAAATCAAGGTCGCTTGCATTAATTAAAGGAGTGTTATACTGGTATGAGAAAGCACTGCGTTTGCAAAGCATAGATCAAAGGTTACAATGATAACGAATGTGTAATGTTCGTTTCACTAAACTATTGAATCTTTTGAACAAAGTTGTACACAATTACATCTTGCTGGCAGCAAAAATATACAAGCACGGCATTAATTTCAGCAGAAAACCAAAACATTAAAATGAATATAATTAGAACATATGACTCGTGGAACCTGCTCCACCAGTCAATACAATGGCTGATCTTTTCTTCCCAAAAACTCTGTATCTCCCCTGCTCCCCATATATTTGATTTCCCATGGAACCAAAATGTTTGCATCAAAGACTCAAATTGATCCAGCGATGGGACATCCATGAAACATTTGACTAACTGACATATTTTCACCTTGAAGCAATGTTATAGTTTGAGGTAAGAAACAGAACCAGGAACACAATCAAGATAATAGTGCTTGAGCAGACTTGTTGTGTTTGCTATACCTGAACACAGACCTTCTCAGTGGACTGAGAAAAAACCTTGGTTATTCTGGTCTTATTTATTTGCCTTCGCCACTTAGGCATTAACTTAGGCATCAGAAACATCAGTTATAACCATCATTATCATTTTACTCACTGTTTTCTAAACGCAGAGAAAAGGTGTGGGAAATGTAATAATAATTAATTGATCATGTTGCACCGTATATGATGTTCTCTTCGAGCACGTGGAACTTTCAATACTTTCCTTTTCCAAAACTTGCAAAAGATAAATTTTCCACTGCTGTTTTAATTCAGCCATTAACATCATGTTATTTGCTTCAAACGAAGTGGCTTCATTTTTGTAATTTTCCAAAAGTGCTTCATTCTGAATTGGCCTAGTACTTTGAAAAAAAAAAACGGCAAACGTAGCATGACTGTTCAAGAAATTGGAATCAAAGGACAGCCAGTTAACCCTGGACTTCCGATTTTAGAATGAAATGTTAGAATGGAAGAAGCAGGACGTTTAGAAAACTGTTCCAAAAACAGACACAATCAATATGGTTATCTGGAAGAGAAGTCGTTTTTGATGTATTTGTTAAGGTTTTTTTTAGAGTGCATTAAGCAAGGTAGATAAATTGGAACCAGTGAATGCAGTGGATTTTGGATTGTAAGACGCACTTGAAAAGTTGCAACCTAAAAAGGTTACCGCACAACAGTAATTGTCCAGGGGATGGGGGTGACATATTAGCCTGGCTATACGATTGTCTAACTCAAAGCAAAAAAAAAAGTTGAGATAAATGGTCATTTTAGATTGGCAAAGAGTAAGTAATCATCCAGCAACGCTGGGGCCTAAAATACTTAAAATCAATATGAATTAACTGCATAGGGGATTATAACCAGATTTCCTGACGAATCAGCGGACGGTAGGCAAATAAGGAGGAGGGTAGGTAACGCATTTAAGAAATGGAACATGATGTGGGGAAATGCTAGTCTGCCCAGTTTGGCAGGAAGACTGGAAGATCAAAGTATTATTTAAATGAGAGGGGCTACAAAATGCTCAAGTA
Organism: Isurus oxyrinchus; assembly: GCA_026770705.1. Taxonomy (NCBI): domain Eukaryota; kingdom Metazoa; phylum Chordata; class Chondrichthyes; order Lamniformes; family Lamnidae; genus Isurus; species Isurus oxyrinchus. Next base: position 6,620,471 of record JANJGN010000035.1, read on the forward strand.
GAACGGGGTACGAACTTCCATATATTAAAACCAGAAGTTAGCATATAGGCAGTTCTGAAAGTAAAAAAAAAATCTTGGTTTTCAGAACAAGACGAGTGTGCAAGTCGAGAAGTCTTGGAACCACTGTAAGGAAAGGCATTGTATTGGAATGATGCTACTATATGCTATTTCAATTTCCTTACATAAGAATGGATACTGTATGTTGCTTTGGGAATAGTTCAAACTTCCCTAGGCTTATTTCTGGTTTGGATTGATTAGCTTTTGAGAAATATTTGACCAAATGTGGCCTTAACATATTGGAGTTTAGAAGAATGAGTGATGATCTTATCGAAACATATAAGATTTCTTCGGAGCTTCAAAGGGTAATTGTTGAGAAGATGCACCTCTTCATGTGGAGAAATATGGATTGGGGTGGGGCACAGTTTGAATATAAACAGACAGGCAAGTGAGATGTGGATGAGAAGGAGATTCTGATCACAGAAATGTTCGTCTTTGGTATGCTCTGGTCCAGAGAAAAATGGAGGTTGTGCCATTGACTGTATTCACTGATGAGCTTGGAATTGTTTTCCTCAACAGGGAGGCATTATTATGGAGGCCGGAAATAAAGTTGAGTAAAGGTCACAATCTGAACAGTCATTATCTTGTTGAATAGCGGAGCAAGCACAACCTATGCACAGACTATTTCTGCCACAAATTTTTACTCACTTGTGAATTTAAGATCAACACCTTTAGGTACAATGAAGAAGGGACGGGTTGTCATGAGTCACTGTATTACGTTATACTTTTACTGCAATTTTTTAATCTAGCGATATGGTGAGGGTAGATTATCAACAAGTTGATGTTTTTTACATTGTTAATTTACCAAAGATAAAATCTCCATAATTCAATCACATTTGCCAAAGTCCAAGTAATGTTCTTGATACGCATTTAATTGGTAAGCAGTCAGTAGCAATGAAACCTGATCACAGATTATCTGATGAAACATTTTACAACAGTATGATTCAGCAGGGACGACAACAAAGTACCTTGCACGAAAGATCAAACGCCGGGGAAGTTAGAAATCAGAATTTAAAATGTAAGAAGCAAGAAATACTCAACGGATTTGAAAGAATGTGTTGCAAAAAAATGCATTAGTTTAGGCCTGTTTCATTTCATCAGACTGGGAAAGCTAGAAATGTCAATAAAACAGTCGGGTGGACTTTGTGCAAATGAATTGTCTGGCGGTTGGATAGGGGGTACTATTTATAGCGCACTTGCAATGCTATGTAACATAAGGTTATCGGCCTACTGCTGGAAAATGGATTAGAATGGTTAGGTACTTGTTTGACCAGCGCAGACTCGATGGGCCGAATGGAATGTAAACCTCTATTTCTCTGCCACTCTCTTATTGCAGGAGTGGGTGAATGGTGAAGGTAGTGGTGGTGGTGGTGGTTGTGGGGGGGTGGGGGGGGGGAGGGCTTGTGGTGCTGAGTGTGGGGGGACGGGGTGTGCGGGGGTGTGGAGCGGTTGGGGAGGACTGCGGTCTGGTACAGGGCAGCAGCGATGTTCAAAAACAGATTAATTCATGGCTCAGTTGCCAAACATATGACAATCAGCTGTGAGAGGAAGGAAAATATGCATCCACTGTGCATGCAAAGTGTGGGGCAGCTAGTCGCAGTAAGCAGCTAAAGAAATTAATACGATGCGATGATAAAGAAGAAAAAAAACTGAAAAGGAATGCAAAACAAAACAAAAAATAGTGTTAAGATTATCGTTTAAAATTATTGAGCTCTATATCAGCAATGTTCTCAATCGAAACATCAGATGCTGTTTCTCGAGTTTGTTTTGAGCTTTGATTCACGCCAATAGCAGGAATATTAGAATGGGGCCAAGGCGCACAATTCAGTTCCCACCAACTGGAAGCCTGTGGACCCACGAGCGGTTGGAATTTTGCTGTTCTTCCACATGCTTTGCTATGATCCTTGGTTATTCCCCAATTCGCTGCTGCATTTCTGTTAGGGAACATCAACTTATTGTTTCACATAGGCATCACTTTAGATTTAAGACACTTGCTCAGTGAAGAGAAGCAAAAGGATACATGGGTTTTGAAGGAACAAAAATAAACTTTTCTATACACGCTCCGAAATTTAAAACCATTGTGAGCAATCCTTCACCTTGGTGAAACATTCTTTCTTCTAAGCGTGGTAGGGCAGGGTTGCAGAGGTGTGCGTACTGGGGGGTGGGGGATAATGTGTCGTGGAGGTGCTTTGATATTCATTCCTTGTTGATCACAAACATCGAGAGTCTCATTCCCTGACAGACCTTAAATTTTCTGTGCATGCATGCCATGCGCATACATACCATGTTTTAATATTCATGGTTACTCTTAGGTACATAAGAAAGAACAGGCATACCATGACTGGGCATATCACACGACACAAAAGTGAAATAAATTACAAAAGAAGGTTTAATGTGTTTCTCAACAACTCACTTAGACATTAGTCACACTGTGAGTCAACCACTCTCACTGAAACTCCATTGCTCTCAAGAGGGTTTACAATTCTCACTTTCGAATTTCTCGCCATGGAATTCTCTGAAAACGTCTCTACAGCTCGGATGGCTTCAATGGTGGACAACCTCGCAGGTTTTTCATCTGGCCTTCAGAGATCCTGTTCCACTGCTACACTTAAATCTCAACATACCAGTATAATTTCAGCACTTCAGTCGTGCCAAGGAGAACACTATGGTTCAAAAGAGTACGTTTATTCAACGGGCCGCAGCATGGGTCACCAATCTTCAAGTGACTTCTGATTTGGCCTCTTCAGTTAGCAGGCAGGGACGGTATCAGCAAAGGGTCACCTCATAGGGTCTCAGTTTTTCCTTCTGAGACTCTATTCCCCTTAATTCACTAGTATAAACCCATTCCTTATACCCTGCCAGCCAACTGCCTCTGGCACGGGGTCACATGCCCTTGGCTTTCGCTTTCTTCTTCTTTCACATGCACGCAAGATTTGGCCGGGGACTGAAGGACGAATTCATGTAGAGCAGCGCATGTGTTGCACCTCCAGTTCTGGCTATGCACGGAAGCTTCAAGGTCGGCCTGCGATCGTTGTTCTCGACCTTGATGCTCAACAGACTATGGATTTCCTCATACCTCCAGCACCCTTCACCCTCTCGTACTCCCTGCCGCAACCGTCTGCTACCCCTCCCCTCCACACTTGGAAGAAAAAATGTTTCACGACAGTGACTGATTGTTCACGATGGTTTTATCAATTCTTTACAAATACTTAATATCACAAACGTCGAACAAATATCATGACATAGATTTACATTTTGCTCCACATTTACACAAATAATAATACGCATTTACAATGTTTAAGGAAAACAAAACTCAGTACATGTAACAAATATTTTCGTAGGATTTAGAAAGCCCAGGGTTGATGTAACTTAAAATCTGCCTTTTCCCCTGCATCCTTTATTTAAAAGCTTGTGCTTTTTTGAACGTAAGCTTTTTGCGGTCAAGAAAGGTAGTGAAGTAACCTTGAAGCTCTCTTTAATTAAATCTTGATAAGGTTCATTTCTGCTTCATCAAACTTGCTGATGTGATTGCAAACTAATAAGGTGCTGGTCTTCCCCTTTTCAAATATGGATGCTCCTTAATCACACTATGTGACAAAATATATTTCACATAGTTTTCTTAACCTTAACAGAGAGGAACGCGTTTTTCATTTCTTTTACTATCTTCTGTGTTAATGGAAACATGTCTTGAATGTGTCCATTATGTTTGCGATAGAAATGGTATATGTCTGATTGACAAACAGTTTCAACATTAGTTTTCTCAATTGTTTCTCGACAACAGACCTTTTCTCTTCATTGCTGTGATCAACGCCGGATGACCAAATGTGCACTCAGGGAGTTGTATCTCGTTATTCAACGCATTTTCTAATTTATTCGGGAGATATGTTAGAGCATTTTAAAGAAGAACATATTCTTCCCTTCGATATTTCAAAAACTACCTTCCATCTCCATTTTTCACTATTTTATCCAAGTATTTTTTCATTCTATCATGAATTGCTTGGTTTAAACTTATTAACTCTTTAAATCCAATTCTCGAATACTGTGCTGAATCCAGATATGCTTTTTTCTCGGTCATGATTTACGTTCTTGTTAACTGCGCAAGGGCATTCGGTTAATTTCAAATGGTTCTTGCATAGTTATTGGCTGTCCTTAGACTTTTGCAATTCAATCTTAACGTCCCCGATTTATCACTAAAAAATTCCTCAATGTGTTTTGTAAGTCAGGGTTTGGTTTTTCACAACATACATCTCACATTTAATTTCTTCAGAACGAATCGAATTTCAGAATCTCATTGCTCTTTTCACGACCAACTTCCAACAGTTAATCAGTTTTATTTTTAAACTGGCATTCAACTGTTCTAGTTTCAGTGGTTCCTTTCAATTTACAGCGTGTTTCATACGACAATTAACAAAATAAATCTGATACTGAAAACTCATCAAATGTAACTAAAACCCTATCTTTGATGAATTTCATTCTACATGATTATCGCCTCTCACAATTCGTTCAAATTGCTCAGTCAGGTATAAAACCAAAAAAACTGTGGATGCTGGAAATACAAAACAAAACATAATTACCTGGAAAAACTCAGCAGGTCTGGCAGCATTGGTGGAGAAGAAAAGAGTTGACGTTTCGATTCCTCATGACCCTTCGGCAGAACTAGGTGAATCCCAGGAAGGGGTCAAATATAAGTTGGTTTAAGGTGGTTGGGCGGTGGGGGTGGGTGGGGGTGATGTTGGGGTGGGGTGGAGGGGTTGGGCGGGGGTGAGGAGAGGAGGGGGGTGGTATGGTTGTACCCAAAAGCAGTGATAGAAGCAGATCATCAAAACATGTCACAGGCAGCAGAACAAAAGAACACATAGGTGTCGAAGTTGGTGATATTATCTAAACGAATGTGTTAATTAAGAATGGATGGTAAGGCACTCAATGTATAGCTCTAGTGGGGTTGGGGGGAGCATAAAACATTTAAAAATATTTAAAACTAATGGAAATAAGTGGGAAAAAGAAAAATCTATATAATTTATTGGAAAAAAAAACAAAAGGAAGTGCGAAGAAACAGAAAGGGAGTGGGGATGGACGAGGAACGTCAAGACCTTAAGTTGTTGAAGTCATTATTCAGTCCGGAAGGCTGTAAAGTGCCTAGTCGGACGATGAGGTGTTGTTCCTTCAGTTTGCGCTGGGCTTCACTGGAACAATGCAGCAAGCCAAGGACAGACATGTGGGCAAGAGAGCAGGGTGGAGTGTTGAAATGGCAAGCGACAGCGAGGTCTGGGTCATTTTTGCGGACAGACCGCAGGTGTTCTGCAAAGCGTTCGCCCTGTTTACGTTGGGTCTCTCCAATGTAGAGGAGACCGCATTGGGAGCAACGAATGCAGTAAACTAACTTGGGGGAAATGCAAGTGAAACGTTGCTTCACTTGAAAGGAGTGCCTGCACTCTTGGACAGTGAGGAGAGAGGAAGTGAAGGGGCAGGTGTTACATCTTTTGCGTGGGCATGGAGTTGTGCCATAGGTGGGGGTTGAGGAGTAGGGGGTGATGGAGGAGTGGACAGGGAATCCCAGAAGGGAACGATCCCTACGGAATGCCGACAGTGGGGTGAAGGGAAGATGTGTTTGGTAGTGGCATCATGCTGGAGCTGGCGGAAATGGCAGCGGATGATCCTTTGAATGCGGAGGCTGGTGGAGTGTTAAGTGAGGACAAGGGGGACCCAATCATGTTTCTGGGAGGAGGAGAAGGCATGAGGCCGGATGCACAGAAGATGGGCCGGACACATTTGAGGGCCCTGTCAACGGCTGTGGGTGGAAATCCTCGGTTCAGGAAGAAGGAGGACATGTCAGACGAACTGCTTTTGAAGGTAGCATTATCAGAACATATGCGACGGAGGCGAAGGAACTGAAAGAATGAGTTGGAGTCCTTACAGGAAGCGGGGTGTGAGGAGCTGTAGTCAATGATGCTGCGGGAGTCGGTCGGCTTGTGATGGAAAATGGTGGACATTCTATCACCAGAGATTGAGACAACGAGGTCAAGGAACGGAAGGGATTTGTCAGAGATGGAACACTTGAAAATGATGGAGGGGTGGAGATTGGAAGCAAAGTTAATAAGTTTTTCCAAGTCCCGATGAGAGTATGAAGCTGCACCGAAGTAATCATCGAAGTACCGGAGAAAGGGTTGTGGAAGGGGGCCGGAAAAAGGAATGTTCCACATACCCCATAAAGAGACAAGCATAGCTGGGGCCCATGTGTGTACCCATAGCCACACTTTTATTTGGCGGAAGTGAGAGGAGTTGAAAGACAAATTGTTCAGTGTGAGAACAAGTTCAGCCACACAGAGGAGAGTAGTGGTGGATGGGTATTGTTCGGGTCTCTGTTCGAGGAAGAAGCTAAGGGCCCTCAGACCATCCTGGTGGTGGACGGAGGTGTAGAGTGATAGGACGTCTATGGTGAAGAGGAAGAGGTTGGGGCCAGGGAACTGGAAATTGTTGATGTGATGTAAGGTGTCAGAAGAATCACGGATGTAGGTGGGGATGGACTGTACAAGAGGAGAGAGAAGGGAGTCAAGATAACGGGAAATGAGTTCTGTGGGGCAGGAGGAAGCTGACACGATCAGTCTACCGGGCCAGTTCTGTTTGTGGATTTTGGGTAGGAGGTAGAAGCTGGCTGTCCGAGGTTGGGTGACTATCAGGTTTGAAGCTGTGGGAGTAAGATCCCCAGAGGAGATGAGGTCAGTGACAGTCCTGGAAACAATGGATTGATGTTCAGTGGTGGGGTCATGGTCCAGGGAAAGGTGGGAGGAAGTGTCTGTCAGTTGACGCTCAGGCTCCGCGAGGTAGATGTCAGTGCACCAGACAACAACAGCACCACCTTGTCAGCGGTTTGATGACGATGTCAGGGTTGGACCTGAGAGAATGGAGTGCAGTAAGTTCAGTGAGAGAGAGATTAGAATGTCTGAGAGGAGCAGCGAAATTGAGACGACTAGTGTTCCGCCGACAGTTCTCAATGAACATCAAGAAAGTTAAGAATCCAGATAGAGGTGTCCAGGTGGAGAGAGCATATTGGAGGTGGTTGAAAGGATCTGTTGAACGGGGAGAGGACTCCTGCCGAAATAAGTGAGCCCAGAGACGAAGACGGCGGAAGAAGAGTTCAGCATCGTGCCGAGCCCAAAATTCATTAAGGTGAGGGCGTAGTGGTATGAAACTAATTCCTTTGCTGAGCACTGAACGTTCAGCATCAGAGAGGAGAAGGTCAGGGGATATACTGAATGCATGGCTGGGGCTGGGATTGGAAGATGGCGTGGGGACGGAGGGACAGGCAGGGGTGGAGGGTCCTAGATTGGTGTTTTTGTCGATGCATTGTTGGATGTTGCATTCTTTAGCACTTCAGAGAACGAGAAAAAAGTTTGTTGTTGAGGCGTCGGATGAGAGCAAGAATAAAATGAAACTGGGGCACGCGCAGCTTTGAAAAAGTGTACAGCGGTGCTGCTGGAGGAGAGGTCGAGTGCTTTCATATGGCGGCGCATGGCACTGAGTTTGGATCTCAGGATGCGATGGGAACAGCAATCCGAGAAACATTTTATGTCCCGGAAATACCTTTGATCCTGGGTGGGTTCGAAATAATTTCCAGTACCCTGGCCCAAACCGCTTTCTCTTCACCATGGACGTCCATGGCGGGCCGAATAACTCCCCTCCACTACTAGTCTCCTCCGTCTGGCTGAACTTGTTCTCATACTGAACAATTTCTCATTCAACTCCTCTCATTTCCTCCAAGTAAAATGTTTGGCTATGGGTACCCGCATGGGCCCCAGCTATGACTGTCTCTTTATGGGTTACGTGCAACATTCCTTGTTCCAGTCCTACTCCGGCCGCCTTCCACAACCCTTTCTCCGGTACATGATGACTTTGGTGCAGCATGGTGCTCTCGTCGGGACTTGGAAAAATTTATTAATTTTGCTTCTAATCTCCACCCCTCCATCATTTTCACGTTGTCCATCTCTGACACTTCCCTTCCCTTCCTTGACCTCGCTGTCTCAATCTCTGGTGACAGTCTGTCCACCAATATCCATTACAAGCCTACCAACACCCAAAGCTACCTTGACTACAACTCCTCACACCCCGCTTCTTGTAAGGACTCCATCCCATTCTCTCAGTTCTTTCACCTCGTTGCATCTGTTCCAATGATGCTACCTTCAAAAACAGTTCCTCTGACATGGCCTGCTTCTGCCTTAACCGAGATTTTCCACCCACATTCGTTGAGAGGGCCCTCAACCGTGTCTGTCCAATCTCCCGCACATCCACCCTCACGCCTTCTCCTCCCTCCCAGAAACATGATATGGTCCCCCTTGTCCTCACTTATCACCCCACCATCCTCCGCATTCAAAGGATCATCCTGCACCATTTCCACCAACTCCAGCATGATGCCACTACCAAACACATCTTCCCTTCACCCGCACTGTCATAATTGTGCAGGGACCGATCCTTCCGGGACACCCTGGTCCACTCCTCCGTCACCCCCTACTCTCCAACACCCACCAGTGGCACCACCCCATGCCCACGCAAAAGCTGTAACACCTGCCCCTTGACTTCCTCTCTCCTCACTGTCCAAGGGCCCAAATACTCCCTTCAAGTGAAGCAACATTTCACGTGCATTTCCCCCAACTTAGTATACTGCATTCGTTGCTCCCAATGCGGTCTCCTCTACATTGGAGAGACCAAACGTAAACTGGGCGACCACTTTGCAGAACATCTGCAGTCTGTCCGCAAGAATGACCCAAACCTCCCTGTCACTTGCCATTTCAACACTCCACCCTGCTCTCTTGCATTGGCTTGCTGCATAGTTCCAGTGAATTCCAACGCAAACTGGAGGAACAACACCTCATCTTCCGACTAGGCACTTTACAGCCTCCTGGACTGAATATTGAATTCAACAACTTTAGGTCTTGACCTCCCTCCTCCATCCCCACCCCCTTTCTGTTTCTTCCCCCTTCCTTTTTTTCCAATAAATTATATAGATTTTTCTTTTTCTCACCTAGTTCCATTATTTTTAAATATTTTTAAGTATTTTATGCTCCCCCCACCCCACTAGAGCTATACCTTGTGTGCCCAACCATCCATTCTTAATTAGCACATTCGTTTAGATAATATTACCAACTTCGACACCGACGTGCACTTTTGTTCTGCTGTTTGTGACATCTTTTGATGATCTAGTTCTATCACTGCATTTGCCTACAACCACACCACCCCCTCCAACACTCTCCCCCCACCCAACCGCATCCCCAACCACTTTATATTTCACCCCTTCCTGGGATTCACCTAGTTCTATCGAAGGGTCATGAGGACTCGAAACGTCAACTCTTTTCTTCTCCTCCGATGCTGCCAAACCTGCTGAGTTTCTCAAGGTAATTCTGTTTTTGTTGTTGCTCATTCAGGTGCTCTACTTTCTGTGATCCACACTTAAGTGTTCGTATTTGTTCGCTTTTTCATTAGGAAACTGAACTTTTTTGCGTGAAAGTTAGTTTTCTACACTGATTGGCAGAGCTAAATTGTCACGTCGCCTTTGACATTCTCACATTTCTGATCACTTTTACCAATGCTAGGGGAGGCAATGGCATTACGTTACTGTCACTAGACCAGTATTGCAAAGGTAATCCTGTGAGGCAGGGTTTCGAATCCCACCAGAGCCGTTGGTGATTTTTGACATCAGTAATAAAAGGAAATCTGTAATTTCAAATCTATTGACGACCATGGAACCATTGCCGATCAGTTTAAATCCTGAACTGGTTCACTCATGTCCTTTATGGAAGGAAATGCGCTCTTGTTACCTGCATTAACTGGCATGTGACTCCAGACGCACAGCAGTGTGGTGACTCTCAAAAAAAAATCCCGCTGAAAAAGGGCAATTGCTGATGGGCATTAACTGCTGGGCAGTCTTACAATTCCCAGATCCCATGAACAAATAAATATTTTTTTTCTTTTCACTTCATTCCCTCTAGCCTTAGCAGCTCAGTTATCACGCAGTTGAGGGACAGTCGAGGGTATACTGCACAGTTTTCTACTAATTTATTACTCTGTCTACTTGCTTTATTAGAAGAGCAAGGGAACACTACATCTTAGTGAAAAACCCCTATAACTTCAAAAACTAGATCCCATTTAACAGAATTATTTTTACTATACCTGACTATAACATCCTTGCTAGTTGGTTCTGAGGGAACATGTTTCACAGCTATGGCTTTCCACTCCAGTGTTGCTAAGTAGTACAGCCTTTAATGAAAAATCCCTAAGCGTTTCTACTACTGACATTGTCTTATCATTCAGCTTCCAGCAATTTGCTTTGAGGAACATTTGGCAGCAATACTTTAGCAGCATATTTGCACATTTTTATTATTACACTATCCTTTTTCTCGACTGGAACATTTTTTGTCTTCTCCCAAAAGATAAACCTGATTCTGTTCCTCTGTTTTATCTGTGCTTTAGAAATGATATCGACTTCCCTTATTAGGCTATTTGATATTAACTACCCATCTGCCAGGACCGCTGCTTCCCATACCACAGAAATATTATTGTCTTCCAATTGTTACCTATAACTATCCGGATGCTACTCCGAGGTTTATCCGGCATTCTGAGCTCACTCACAGCCTCAACATATTGTTCTATCTTCAGGGATATAAACCAACGATCCCACAATGTATTACTGTTATTTCTGATAGGAATTTCGGCAACTGTTCCATTCAGCGTTTTCCTAAAAAATCGTTTACGAGTATAGGGCTTGAGTATTGTATTAAAAGAGACAATTTAAGCCTTTTATCTTACACTCCTTGGGAAACTTCACAAAAAATGGCAACATAAACGTGAAAAGGAGCATGTATACCTTATGAGAAGAGAGTGCGGATCGTTTGGTAAGTCAAAACATTGACTTGGAGAATGCATCAGTTTATGGTGACTAACAGCTAAGCATCAAGCATTGTTTGAACGTAAAACCAGGCAACTTGATTCTAATTTGTCAAGGCATTGCCCCGAGGATTGAGTCAGTGAATGGCTGTACTTAATTTGTTTCACTGAAGCAGTTGGAGTCTTGGTAGATCTTCTCTCTGTGAGCAAATAACATGGTCCTGCGTGTTACTGTATGGCGCTCTCAGTACACACAAATGCATCATAATCAGAGTCTGACTTTCAATCTTACATTGTTTGGCAGCTCAGTCCTTAGCACAACGAGATTTATTCAGCGAATGTCCACTCTTTGAAACACACTAATGCTGGCCATTATTTTCTGTGTTTGAATAACACGGGCTGGTTGGATTTGGTTTCCATCTTGTCCATTGAGAATCGCAGCTGGGGCACGCTGCTTGATGTGATGCACTAGTCTTTGGTACATATGGCTAAAGTACCTAGTATTACAAAGACACTGAAATTCATATGCCACATTTCTCTTTTATGTGATAGGCAGAATAGCATTTTGGCTTGACGACAGTATCCTGTTTCTGCCGAATACCACGCTTGCTGCTCCTGAATAACAGCAGCGTGTAACAGCTTGCTTAGTCTGCTGCTCAAAGGTTAGGCAGAACTTGCACTTTCAGGATAATCTTTTGTAGACTAGACACGTTCCAGAGCCGAAAGTCACATCCTTAGGCCTATTCATGAGGTTGTGCGATTCACACCGCAAAATCAGGTGATCAGTGTAGCCATTATTCTTTGATGGGTTCTATTTCAGTATCAAACTTCTACGTTGAGAAAAGTTCAGTGGCCCTATTTAAAGGATTTGCAGTAAGACCAATATTAATGCTCGTGGAAATGTAAGAATCCACATGCATACATTGGCCAGCAATGATCGGCTTGCGGTGGAACGTGGTGGCGAATCCCCTGCTGGTTTCTTAACGATTACGTCAAGAAGTGGGCTCATTTGACAGCTCCAGTTCAAAAATGAATTTGAGTGCTAATTGAAGCCCATTAATAGATGAAAATAAATTATTACATGAAGCTTTAGATTTAAACATAGCTAAAGTATATTCCATATAATGGAAATGTGCCAAGCGTAGGAGTTTGTCTGGCAACACATTGAATACACGTTTTTCATGGAACCCAACAAAGAGGAATGCGAAAGCTGGGCTTACAGGGGTACCCATGGCAACATCATCAAATTGAGCATACGTGATTTCATAAGAATTGAAGTCAACTGCACACATTGCCATGTTGATAACTTCAATCAATACTGACCCACAGAATGGTTTTGGGTCTAGTTCGGAATGATATTGTGCTGCAGCCTAGATATCTATGGCTTCCTTTAGTGGAATATAGGTGAATAGGCAAGCGATGTCATAAGCGCATGGATGCACCAACGCTGTCTATGTTGTGTACTAAGTTACTGCAATTCTATATATCTTTCTTACAAAACAAATTAAACATTTCTTTCTAGTTATGCTTTGTGCTTCGTTCAAATATCTTATATTGTGTATCTCCTGGCGTTCGGTCTTTACTTACAGTAGAGAGGTGGACAAACATAAAATCTCATTAGCCTAGTGCATTTTACCCTGTATGGTCTTCGGTAACCTGATTGAGTCATTTAGCACGCTTTTTGAAAACTTGCCCAAAATTGTTTGAAACAATTCTCCCAAACATTTGGCGAATTCATGGTCCGTGGAACTGCTCATGGATAAGATAGGGCACAATTCGTCATCATTCCACTGTGGATTAGGCAGCAAATGAGTACGCCATGCATCGATTGGTGGCGACGAGCCCTGTCAGATTCCACTTGACAACAAATCAGTACTCTCTTCTCATGCAGGATGAATTGCTGGTTTTTCCCTTTTATCGGTATTCTTGCGAAGTGCCCTGGTGACTGCAAAAGGAAAGGCTTGGACATGTCTTCTATTTTAAGTCAGAGACTTCAACAAATATGCTTCGGGGCAAGAGAGGAACAATTAAATTCCACAGTTTTTACTATCAGATAACTTCAAGATAATTATTCGGAAAGGCTAAAGTACACACCTCTGGCCTTCAAATGAAAAAGTGAGGCCATGGTTAAGATTTTCAGTACGCCGGTGATTCCTGTCCCGTTAGCCAGAGTCGGTGGCGATCACATCTCCACCAATAGTCTATGTTACGCAGCCATTTATCTCTCAAACAAAGGAGCAGAATCTGAAGCCAGCTGCACTATGGCTGTAAGCAGCCCTCGGAGTATAGTTCCTGGGGTTCCAAGACCACATGAATTTTGAGGTTTTCACGGCAATACGCTTGGTGGCATTCGTTGGGGGTGTGTGCTGAAATGCTGGGTGGAGGATGGGTGGGATTTGCGAGGGTGAATATGCAGATTCCAGAAGTGTCCTTGGGGTGCTCGATATGTAAAGGATACCGTTGATGGGAGCAGACACTCTTCTCCCCATCTCTGGATTGAACTGGGATATTTTCTGAAATTTCCTCCCTCCAGAACTCCTCCTGGCAGCATCATAATTGAAGCTGGGTGGAGGAGTGTGGGGGGGGGGGGGGCATTGCGGATTACTGTTAATGTAATGAATGCAACTTTGGGGAACGATTGTTGGACTGGCCTATACTTCGTGCATGACGCACACAATTGCAGGGTCTCCTAGGCAGGTGTGAATCCCGTGGGAATTCAATTCGAGAAATTTAACCTTCAGCACCACTTAACAGCCACCAGCACAAGAATGTAAAATGCTGGCCCATAATTCCTTTAATCTTTGTAGTCCTCTTTTCAAACTAGATAAAATATCTCTCAACTCTATTTCAATGGAATTTAGCCAATACACAGAGACTCTTTGCTACATCAAAGCGTTGGCTAAGAATTGATTTCTCATTCGAAACACCAGACTGTATCCTAAACGTTTTTCTTGCCAGGTCATGCTGTCTGGTTTCCTTTCTCCTTTGAAAATAAAACTTTCACATTTCAATTTTGTTCCCTTAATCTGTTTTTTTGTTATCCCCTCTCTATAATTTGTACATTTGTATTTCCTAATTTTATTTCAAGCTGCTTTGCCAACAACCAAATTCTAGCTACCTCAATAGAATTGCTCTCTGGAACGATTTTTTTTATTCATAAAGTCTCAGATTCTGTGCTAATAACCCTGTCACTTCTACTTTCTCAACGCATTATTTTAATTTGAACTCCATCTCTTTTGCTATTTCAATCAACCTAACTGCCACTATTCATTGCAAATCACACAAATAGATATTCCATCTCCAGAAAACTCTCAGCAATTGACAAAACAACCATTATAATTTCAGTTACCTCATCCAAGCTCACGTTGGATTTTTAAAAAGTCCACTCTAACCTCAGAAAGTACCAACACCCATGATGTTCTGTTGGTTGGAGATATTTTAAGAGTCCTCAGTTTATGCAATGATCCGTATCCAGGTCCAAGATCTGCTTAAATCCTATTCAGGGCCAATATATTTTTAAAAGTACGATAAGATTGAGATTCAAGATACTTGCTCTGTGAAGAAACTGATAAAATGTCATGGCTGTTGAGGAAACAAAAAAAAAACACTTTAACATAAAACGTCAGAATTTAAAACAGTTGTCAAGTACCACCTTGTAATGTTACAATTAGGGTTGCTATGAGGAGAGGTCATTTGACCGAATGTGGCATCAGGGAGAACTCGCAAAACTGTAGTTAATGGGAATCAGTGGAAAACCACTATGTTGTTTGAAGTCATTGCTACTACAAAGCAAGATATTCATGGCTATTCGAGATCAATCATTTAAGTTGCAGGACCTCGTGGCTGGAGTTTAATAGGGAAGTGCCATAGGTCCAAACATCTTCAGATGCTGCATCAATAACCTTCAATCCATTCCAAGGTCAGATGTATGAACTTCTCTGATAATTGCAACACGTTCAGCAACATTTGCGAATGCACAGGCAATGAGTAGCCCAAGTCGAAATGCAGAAAGGCCAGAGTAGTGTCCATTCTTAGACTAAGTGTCCACTAACTTTCGAATCACAGAAGCACAAAACGATATCCAACTCTAACAAGAGAGAATCTAACTGTCGCCCCTTGAAATTTAATGACATTGACATTGCTAAATCCCCCATCCTGTGTGGTTGCCATTGACCTGAAACAGAACTGGGATAGCCATGTAACTTCTGTGGCTACAAGAACTTATCTGAGTCTAGGGTTCCAGAGGCAAGTAAGTCAGCTCCTCACTCCCCAAAGGCGGTTTATCAGCTTCAAGGCCGATGTCATGAATTTGAGAGAATACAGTCCTCTTGCCTGGATGTGCGCAGCTCCAGCAGCGCTCAAGAAGGTTGACTGATAATCACGGTTGATTGGCACATGTAAAAATTCACTCCTATAGTGGCAGAAAAGCCTACAAGATACACTGCAGTTACTCTGGAAGGATCCTATGGCAGCATCTCCCAAAGCAAGACTGCTACCATCAAGAAGGCCGAAGGCAGCAGACACATGGCAACACCATCAGCTAGAAGCTGTCCTCCAAGCCAATAACCATCCAGAATTGTAAATATATCGCCATTCATTCGCTGTTGCGGTGCTCAAATCCTGCGGAACCTGCCATAAAAAGCATCGGGGTTTTATTACAACACATGGAGTGCAGCGGTGCGTGAAGGCAAGATACCATGACCTTGTCTAGGGCTACTAGGTATCAACAATACATGCTGGCCTTGCCATCCACGCCCTCATCACTTGAAAGAGTTAGAAAAACAAAACATATACATAGACAGGCACACTGCTGCCGGACACACCACGCTATATAAGGGGTGACACATGCAACCAATATTAATCCCATAGATTTATCAACAAACGCTCTCGATGTTACTTGCCCTCATACCCAACCAATGTCGCTGAAAATATGCCTGTCTATGCGTGCTTCAAATCCTCATCTTCGAAAAGCTGCTCTTCGAATTATCTCCAAAATTGTTTCCTTGTCTGATGTTGTCAACAGCTGCACGTCTCGCAGGTTTCCACTACTGCATTCCAAGGTTGCATAACTCAGGATTTCCGAGTTCACTTACTCATCAACCTGGACTACAGAGCCTCACGAAGACAGATCACCATGACCTTCTAAAACACGACTGAGTAACACACTGGGACAGCTTCAGCAATGGCCGACCTCGCATTTCTTCGATCTCACCTTGCAAATTCCATTCCACGAGATTCCCTATCATACACAGAAGCATAAAATTTCTTCAGAATACCAGATCTTTGGCCACGCCCAGCAGAGAGGTACAGCTCCAAAGTGTACTATTGCCGCGAAAGGACCTGTTAAAATACCAGGGCTTATCCGGAGACCTTTCTACACAATGTCTGCTCCCGTTAGTCCTTTCTCTAATGTCGAGTCAATGTATCTACTCCATCAACTCCTCTCTTTTAACAGATCATAACAGTGAAC
Organism: Isurus oxyrinchus; assembly: GCA_026770705.1. Taxonomy (NCBI): domain Eukaryota; kingdom Metazoa; phylum Chordata; class Chondrichthyes; order Lamniformes; family Lamnidae; genus Isurus; species Isurus oxyrinchus. The sequence continues at coordinate 6,636,873 of JANJGN010000035.1, forward strand.
GGTTTCTCTCAGCTTTCTTTGTCCCTTGCCTTGGACTCCCTTTTCGGATCACCCCTGTTGCAGTCTCTTGTCCTCAGCCCGGCAGGTCTTGAAGCCTCTGCTTATCATCCTCCCCCACGCCCTCCCCCCCGCAGAGGCCCCCCTGTCCAGTTGAATATTTGGTAGTCGTTCACTAGTAGATTATATATAGGCACCTCGATCCATTGAATAGGCCATTCCGCCAAATGAAAAGCACTATGTCAATAATGTGGGCCTGCACAGTATAAAATGCATGTTTCTACATGTTTTTCGAGCGATTAGGCTTTCGAAATACCTTGTGTAAAGTCATCTGTGAATACTGAAATATTCATTGTTAGGAAATAGGTATGTCCCATTTAACAATCGGCTTCTCGAGAGGTCCAGTGCCTTTTCTTGTGCCCTTACCTTTCTGATATCTAAGATGGGCGTTTAAAAAACACTTCCTCCGTCCACTCCAAAAGTCCTCCATTCCTATAACACCCGGTGACGTATGATGGTGGAAGATTAAACAAATCATTGAAGGAGAACACTTAACACGTATATGCAGCCTCAATTAAAGTGGACCACTGCAGATACGAGCAAGAAGCCAGGTGAAGCATTTTCAACGACCTTCAGACGGACGTACCAGTGGTTACTTTATATCTGCCGCATCCTAAATTCCCCAGCAGCAATGATGGCAATCCTCAGCTAATTCGAATCTCTCAAGGTATCATGGTATCAATATCAAGAAAATGTTGAACGCCCTGGATACTCCAAATGTTATTGGCGCTGAGAAAGGCCAGCAATATTACTTTAGATTTTAGCTTCAGAAACAGGTCGGCTCTTAGCCTCGCTGATCCAAAACTGCGACAAGGCTGTGATCTACCCAGCAATGTGCAAAATTAACGGGATATATCCTATGCACAAAAGAAACAAGACAAGTGCAATATTTCCAATTGCCGCCCAACAGACCATTCGAGGTCATTGGCAAAGAAATGGAATGAAGCTTTGACACTGCTGGTAAGCTGCACTTACTCATCGATAACCTGTTGAATGATGTTCGGATGTTTTCCACCAGGTATACTTTGCTCTCCATGTCAGTGCATTCTCGGCTCTAACATGGACAAAATAATTGAACTCACAAGAGGAGTGGGGGTTCATGCTATTGCAATAAAGGCAGCACTTAACCGAACTTGCAAAATTGAAGTCATTAAAAATCAACAGGAAAACTCTCTAATGGTTAAAAACATAACGGAAAGATGTTTGTTGTTGCTGGACGCCAACAATCTCAGTCCCAGAATGTCGCTGATGGAATTCTTCTGGGTAGAAGACTAAGCATGTTCAGTTATTTCCTCAATAGTGTATGCAGTATCATGAGTTTAGAAGTGGGTATATGGAGCAGTTGTCCAAGAAAAGTTAAAATGAATAGACTGACCTCTAAATCCACGGTCTATATGGTGTTGTCCACACCTCACGCCTCCCATCCACCAGAGCTCAAAACGGATATCCCCTGATGATCTCTGAACAAGTCATATAGACCCAAACCATTAATTACGTTTTTCTCTGCAAAGATACTGCTTGAACTGCTGAGTTTTTTTTTACTGCATTGTCTGCCTTTATTTGAGAAGTCCAGCATCCACATCTTTATACTTTCTTCAAGGGAATTTCGTTGAGTTTACAGTCTTCCAGTGAAAAACGTTGAAATATTATTTAATATTTTGAGCAACGACTAACCATACTTTCGCCATCTGCAAGGCCGAATATTATTACATTCTGCCTTAAAGTAGCTATCTTGAAAAAAAAACTGTCTCACGTATAAGGGAATTTAAAATGAAAGTAAATCAGTGCTGTTTTTATTTCCGCATTTTTCCAATGCCGATTTTTTTCCCGAAATGATCAAACTCAGGAACAATTTTACGAATTTGGATAACTCCAGCAAATCTCAACGTGGGAAGTTTGCCTTGCCGTCAGCATCATGATGAAGCATGGCGAGAGGAGTGTCTTGCAGGCAGCATCATGGTGAAGCAGCATGTGTAGGGAGCCCTGCAGCAAGCATCGCGGTGAAGCCATCTGGGAAAGGTCTCCTGCGTTTAGCAACACAGTGAAGCAACCACTTCAAGCAGACATGTCAGTACAAAGGTGAGAGCTGATTACTGAGTAGTGGCTAATTAATTAAACAAGTTTTGCTTCAGTTTTTCTCCAGTTTCAAATAGGTTAAGCAAAGAATGGTTGAGGGCTCTAGTTTTTCCTTGTAGTGCAAAATAATTTAACTTTGTTTAGTATATTTAACATAAAGTAAGAGTATTTTTTTCCAGCTAGAGTCATGGCAGGGCCTTCTAATGTACTGCCTGCAACATATGCAAAGTTCCAAACGATCGTTACAATCTGACAGACGAGATTTGCAGCAAGCACCACCCGCTGCAGCTAACTAAGCTCTGAGTTTCGGAGCCTGATTGGAAGCTGGAGGCTAAGAGTTTCGTGGGTAGCAAGTTCTTGGACGTGTCACCCCGCAGCTCAGGTAAGTGCAGAAAGAGAGGGAATGGGTGACGATCAGTCAGAAGAAATGCGTCAGGCAGATTGTTAGGAAGTCCCCAGGGTAGATTTCGCTCCAGAAAGGTTTTTTGGTGTTGTAGAACGGTAACAGTGACAGTGGCAGTTCCTCTGTGGAGGGGAAAAGCAAGAGTGGAAGGAGACTCGATAGTAAGGGGAACAGGCAGGCATTTCTGTGGACGTGGACGAAACTCCAGGATGGTTTGTTGCCTCCCTGGATCCAGGGTCAAGGATGTCACTGAACAGCTGCTGGGCAAAGCAATCAGTCAAAGACCGTGCTACATATTGGGACCAAATACATGGGTAGAAAGAGGGATTAGGTCCTTCATACAGAATTAAGGGAGCTTTGAAACAGAAAGAAAAATTGGACCTCAACATCAGTAATTACTGGATTTCTTCAGGTGTCACGCGCTAGTGACCACAGAAATAGAAGTCTGGACCTGATTATTGCGTGGCTGGATGGATGGTGTAGGAAGGAGGGCTTTAGATTTATGGGGTATTCGGACCACTTCTGCAGGTGGTGGGACCTGTACAAGGCGGACAGGTTGCGTCTGAAACGGAATGGAAATAATATCCTTGCGCAGAGGATTGATACTGCTGTTGGGGATGCTTAATTACAAATTGGCTGAGGGCTGAGGCCGGTTGAGCAGGGGGAAATGTAGAGTCAAAATTAGAATAGCAAGCCAATGAGTCTGGAAGGCATAGAAATTATAGCCCAATTAAAACTCAACGGAGCATGGCAAGGTTGAATGCTATTTATTTTAACACAAGGAGACCACGAAATAAGGCCGGACATTTGAGGGCATGAAGCTAAAACATGGAAGTATGATATAATTGTTGTTACAGAGACATGGTTCAGAGAGGGGAACGATTGCTGCTCAACATTTCTGGATATAGGCTGTTCAGGCGACAAACTGAAGTAGGTAACAGAAGAGTCAGTATCGCAATATTGATCAAGGAATTAATTGCAGAGGCAAGGAGGGATGGCATCTTAGAAGCCTCCTCAAATGAAGCCATATATTTAGAACTGGAAAACAAAATATGAACAATCACAAACAGGCAGAAAGAAAGAAGAGGAGCCGCTATGTAGGCAAACTTGAGAGAAGCGTAACAATAATCAGGTAATAATAGTGGGGGATTTCAAATTTGCAAACATTAACTGGCTTAATCATAGTGTGATAGTTTTAGAGGGAGCGGAATTCTTAAAGTGCAACTAGGATAGTGTTATACGCCATTATGTAGGCAGTCCCACAAAAGAGGAGGCAGGCCTGGAAATAATTGTAGGGAATGAAGCCGGGCAATTGGTAAAGGTATCAATGGGGAAGCATTTTGTAGATAGTGATCATAACTCCGTTAGATTCAAGGTTGTTCTGGATAAAGAAAAGGAAAGGACAGAAATCATAGTTCTAAATTGGGGGAAGGATGATTTTGTTTAGAGCAGATATCATTTGGCCACAGTAGATTCGAAGCTGCTGCTTTTAGGTCTACCTGCTTCACAGCAGTGGGCTCGTTCAGGAAGGAAAAAGGGTGAATCCAGGGTCAACATATTCCAGCAAAGACAAAGTGTGGGACTGGAGAATACAGGGAACCCTGGATCTCAAGGAATATATAAGATTGTATAAAGAGAAAAGGCAAGACCTTTGGCGGATACCAAGTGCTCAAAGAAGCAGAAGCCCTATGGGAGTGTGGGTTGTGTAGGGGGGAACAAAAAAGGTTATTAGGAGCGCAAAAAGGGGGCACAAACAAACATTGGCAGGTAAAATAAAGGAACATCAGAAGTTATTTCACAAGTACATTAGAGTAAGAGGATATCAAGTGGTAGAGTTGGGCCCATTAAGGTCCATTACTGTAATTTGTGTGTGGAGCCAGAAGAGTTAGGCAGGGTGATAAATGCATAGTTTGTGGCGTTTTTTTTCTAGTGAGAAGGGCGATGTTGGTATGGAAATCATGTGGAAGGAATAGCATATAATTAAAGAAATTTGCTTTGAAAGGGAATATTTCCTAATTGGTATTGAAGGCTCAAGAATGAATACATATTGAGGCCCCGTAGAAACGTATCACAGGCTGTGCAGTGTGGCTAGGGCGTGGGAGGGGGGATAGCAGTGGCACTGGCAAAAAAAATGTCAATGCCCAGTCCCTCAGTGGGTCAGAAATTATGGAAGCAATTCTGATTGAATGATTTAATCTACACTTGGAGAGGCAAGGATTAATCAGTGAAAGCCACCATGATTTTTTTTGATGGGACGTCATGTCTGACATACTTAATTGAATATTTCCGAGAGGAGACCAGGCCGCAGATAGGGAGCCGCATTTTAGGTAGTCCACTTGGACTTCAGCTAGGCTTTTGATAGGCTATCACATGGGAGACTGATAACGAAGGTCAGAACCCATGAGGTCCAAGTATATTTGGCAAATTAGACCCATAATTGGCTAAGTGGCAAAAGCAAAGGGCAATGGTGGAAGAGCGTTTATGTGCCTGGTTGAGTGGGTACAGTGGGTTTCCAGTGGAATCGTTGTCCAGCCTGTTGTTGCTTGTGCTATATATAAGCGATTTAGACATGAATGTAGGAAGGTTGATCAGTAAGTTCTCGAATGACACGACAATTGGTGGGGTGGTAAACTGTGAAGAGGTTAGCTGTAGATTACAGGAAGATATGGACGGGCTGGTCAGATGCGCTGATTAGTGGCAAGTGGAATTTAATCTGGAAAAGTGTGAGGCGGTGCTCTTGGGGTGGAAAAACACACATGGGAATACACGATTACTGGTATGACCCTGGGAAATACCGAGGATGAAAGGGACTTGCTGTGCATGTCCACCAGTCCCTTAAGGTAGCGGGACAGGAAGAAAAATTGGTTATGAAGGCATACTTGTCTTTATTAGCAGAGACATAGAATATAAGTTGATGGAGGCTGTGCTGGAATTGTTTGAGACGCTCGTTAAGCCATAGTTGAAGTACAGAAGATTCAGAGGGATGTTTCCTGGTTTGGAAGTTTTTAGTAATGTGAGAGCTTGGATTGACTGGGGATATTTTCCCTGGAATAGAGAAGATTAAGGGTGGTCTGGATTGGAGTGGAAAAAGTTATCATGGGCATATATATGGTGGACAAGAAGGAAAGTTTCCTCTTGGTGAATGGATCAATTACCAGAGGGCATATATTTACTTTAAGGGGCAGAAGGTTTTCAGGAGTTGTGAAGGAGTTTTTTTTCACCAAGGGTGTGGTGGGAATCCAAAACTCACTGCTTGAATGTGCGGTAGAGGAAGAAACCTTCATAACGTTTAAGAAGTATTTGGCTATGCGCTTCCGATGCCATGAAATGCAAGGCTGGTGCTTAGTGCAGTAAAATAGGATTAGAACATTTAGGTACTGTTTGACAGGCACAGACTTGTTCTGTGCTAGAGACCTCCATGACTCTCAACCCCCTTGATATTCCTTATATATACTCATGGGCTACTCATTTGGTATCTAGTTTTTTAATCGCTGATCACCAGTGCAATGTGAATTTTCTTACAACCTATGTAACCGCGATGGAATTATGACAACTAAATGGGCGAGCTCCAGGCAATCGTTCCAGACAGAGCAATTCAGCTCAAAACTCGCTCTGGAGTTAGTACTGGTGTTTTATTGCAACAAACTAACAGTCGTTTTTTTTTAGCTTGTTATAATTGTATTGTAACCATGCTTTGTTACCTTTGCGCTTTTGCAGCCCGAAATGAATGTATAATTGTCGTGGTGAGCAATAAAATCAAATCGAGGCAGGAAAACCGATCGATTTGCGAAACGAATCTATTGCTTTGCGATCTTCAGCTCTGGCGCAATTGTTGTATTCTGGCGTTTGGGTTGGGGTTGAGGGGGGTTTGTCATCCGTACAGCACATACAATTAACTAATTTGTTTCCGGAATCTGTAAGTCATCAGATTTCTTTGCAACTAATATCATCCCTGGTTCAAAGCGAGATTTTCACGAGAGAAGAGGGCAGGGCGGTTCGACCTGAACAGGCTGAAGGTCGTGCAGATGGCCGTAATATGAAACAAGCCTTCAACCATAATGTGTTCATAAACCTGCTCAACGCAGCAAGCTAATAGACAAAGACATCTCGTGATCAGCCACAGCGCAAGGTAAGGGCGCAAAATGTAATATTTTGAATCAATTTGTTTTAAGTGATTTGGATGGGACGCATTTCCATTTATTTCTATAACATCCACATTGACCAAAATAAACACAAAATAATAAAATATGCCACGATTTTCCCTTAACAAATCTATATTAGCATCCCATAATTAATCCCTGTTTGATCAAGTGCCTATGAATGATGTCGTGGAATACCCTTTCCCGAAGCATTCCTACCACCGAGTTTAAAAGTATGGCCATTAGATTTTGGACATACCCTTACCATTTTTGACAATTTTGTAACGTGCAATTGGCTAGCACACTACCATAACCTATCTATCTAAGGAGGATTGAAAGCTGATGACCGCATTGTCCGCCATTATATTTTTAATATCCCACGATGAGTCTGATACACTCCATCGGACTGATAGAAGAGTCGGAATGTTAAAATAATTTTCTTTTTCAATTTTTGCGCCCATTTATTATCTCAGCTATCTCCTTTTCTGCTATGCGTTTGACAGCATTTTTTTGTCGATATAGACCGATATATAGTGCGTAATTAGTTACTTAGCTGTGCCTCAGCCTTCGTGCAGAAATATGCTATTTTCTTCCTAATCAGCCCCAGTGCGCTTCCATCACTCTGGTTCTACTTGTTTTCTTATACTAAAGCTAATGTGTTAATTTCCTTACACAATCTCTCCCCATTTGTCCCAGCTGACCATTTCATTTCGTTCCTCAATTCACTTCATTTCAAAATTTCTCTTTTATCAAGCTATATGGTGCATGTTACACGGTTACTTGGTGGCAGCATAAGTTGATGAGTAATCCAGAGGCCCAGATAATGCTTTAGGGAGACGTATTCAAATCCACCCACTGCAGCTGGTGTCATGCCAAGTCACATAATTAATCTATAATTCAAAACTTGTCTTAGAAATAGCTCCATGAAACAATAATGGATTGCCATGAAAAAAAAAACTGCCCTGTAGAAGAGAAAGCTGCCTCCCTTACTTCTTCTGACTTAAATATAACTCCAGATCTATCAATGTTACTGAATCTTAAATGGACTCTGAATGTGCCTGCCAAAGTTGTTAGCTGTATTAAAAAGTGCTACAATGGACAAAGAAAGTCCTATGGAGCCTGAAAAGACTTGCTCACAAGCATCTGTGCACTTGAGCAAAAATAGGAAAAGCTGTCACACTGAGCAGTCGCCTTTTACAGGCAACGTCTCTATACCACCATCACGATGTTCGTTCTGCACGACAGACAGGAAAAACACACATGGTGAAGCTGCATGGTCCTATATAATCTTGAATAATTTGCCCTCGGAGCATTAATTGTTGAGTCCACACCCCTTGAAATATCGTGGGAACACGTGAAACTCGGGAAAGGAAGACCCCTACTGTTTACCATCAATCGAACCCCAATCTATCTCAATTAAATCCCGTTAGCTGAACAAACACACTCATCGGTGTTGAATGTCAATTTGCAGCACCAAGAATGTTGCCAAGTGCACAACATGGACTGTTGTTGGGGATATTCAATGGCCATCACCAAGCGCAGTTCCGTAGCACCATAGCTAACTGAGCGCTGGCCGAGTGCTAAATGAGAAATCAGCTTGGCCCTCTCTACAGTAAGTTGTGAGGGACCAACAAGACGGAATAAACCTACTTAGACTGGCCACAAACAATCTGCATTTTTGCAGTTGCTTCTGCCCATGACAAGGTGTGAGTACCTTGCAGTCCTTTGGGAGGCAGAGACCTGGACTCACGTTGAGAATAACCACCAGAGCGATTTGTGACACCACCATCTACTAAATAGGATAGGAGTTCGAACAGATCTATCAACGCAAATCTGGACATCCAACGTGGGAAGCATTAACATTAGATTTGCATTTAACTACAATCTGTAATAAAAAGTCCTACAATATTCCCTACCATAACAGTGTAACTGGGGCTCAACTTTGGTCCATTGAAGAGTGAGGGAGCGTACGGCGGGAAGAGCAACAGGCATACCTAAAATGAGTTATCAACTTGGTGAATCTACAATGCAAGCCAATATGCAAAAGCATCATTGAATAGGCAGGGCTTATTCATGAATCATGTACATTAAGGGCAATTCAGATTTCCATTACTCTTACTCATATTGTTTATGTTCCTTGTTAATTTTACTTCCTCTTCAACCCTTAATTATCACAGTTGCATTAAAGGTCAAAGGATTTGAAAATCAAATTTTGTTGTCACCCTTTTCTACATGATTAGTCCATCTTACGGGTGAAAATGTTTTTAATATTTATTCGAATATGCCACTACTAGCATATCTAACATTACCTCAATTAAAAACGTTTTATAAATATTCCAAATCACTTCATACATATTTGTTTGTGTTGCTTCCAAGTAAGAAAGCTTATCTTAGACGAATGCTTCAGTGCTTGTTCAGCAAAAATGTCAACACCTAGGGCCTCTTACACACGTCAGCTTTGCATACATGAACTTGTAAATCAATATAAAGCAACACATGCCTCAGGACATCAGGGCAGGATTTTTCATAAGGCGTTATTTCCCGCAGAAAATCCTTGGAGTATTCATTGCCGCCCTCACGGGCTGCACGAGGTTAATTGTCTGGAGCAGGAACTTCTGCCTCTCAGTCGGGACCAAGTCCTGCCTCACAAAAAGTCTGGACAATCTAATGCGCCAGCAACTCCCTAGTTCCAGCAGAGTTAGAAGCTGCAGTGGGCAGGCCTAGGAATATGAGAAGTCTCTAATGCCTAACCCCCGGCCCCAGGACCCAGGTGAATGTTGGGGTATCTGAATGGGCTAGGTTAGTGAAATCCCAAATGAGGGGATAGTGCCATTGTGCGCAGAGGCTGGGGGGAAGATACGTGTGTGGCCTTAACTTGTGGGGAGGTGAGGCACCCGAAAATGAAATAAAGCCAGCGATGGGGACATCCCGCATTCCTGCCCGAGGACTAAGCAGGGTCTCATTAAGGGCATTCACATCCTAATGAATTCACTCGACAATTGTGAAAATAGAGGAGAGATGGTGATGACAAAATAAGGTCTCAATTTGGAAAGGCTTAGGCCTAGCCTTACATTGCGGAATGTTCATGTTGGGTGTAACGTTATTTGGAAGGCCACCAGCCACTTAGAGCTCCTTTTCCTGTGCCCTCAAATCTGAGAGCAAGGGGCATTCTCATGTTGCACAAGACCCGGTTATGAGCTGCACTGAAAGGTTTTTCTGACGTTATTGAAGTTATTTTGAGTCTGAGAACTAGAATATTTAATAATATTATTTTAATTAGCTGTTTCAATAATTTCAAGAGATTTTTAAAACCAACTAAAATATAAGCCAGTACGGAAATCTTTTAGTTATTTCAATTGGATAGGGCCACAGTTGGATTAGTAAAATTATGTAATCAAGTTCGTACACAATTGCTGCAACACACAAAAATATGTCAACCCTTCTTCTTAATCCACCGTGTCTGTGCGGTGGTGTGATCAACTGTGAGCCTGCGTGTGCCTGGCCTGTGTGAAGGAATATGTGCTCCTACCAGAATAGTTTTTTTTTTGGAATCCTGAGGCTGCAATTCATTTCAAACCCAGCAGAATTTTCATTCTCTCTGTTAATGAGCGCACTCTCAGAGATTATTACTTACATGTGCTCAGAGGAAGGTTATCGACTGGGTGACAGAAGTTAGATAAGTTTTGACACGAATATTGGTAGCTCGCAAGACACCTTCGCCATCCATGTGAAAGGCAACAACCGGTAATATTTTTGAACGGTTTTGATTAACTTCGTCCTCAGCATTCACACAGATGACTTGGCACGATTTCAGCTTTGTCACTTTATGGCAGGATGTTTCTCACACACGAATGACCCAAACCTCCCTGTGGCTTGCGATTTCAACACACCACCCTGCTCTCTTGCCCACATGTCTTTCCTTGGCTTGCTGCATTGTTCCAGTGAAGCCCAACGCAAACTGGAGGAACAACACCTCATCTTCCGACTAGGCACTTTAGACCCTTCCGGACTGAATGTTGAATTCAACAACTGTAGGTCCTGAACTCCCTCCTCCATCCCCACTTCCTTTCTGTTTCTTGCCCCTTCCTTTTGTTTTTTTTTCCAATAAATTATATAGATATTTCTTTTTCCCACCTATTTCCATTATTTTTAAATATTTTTAAATGTTTTATGCTCCCCCCCACCCCCACTAGAGCTATACCTTGAGTGTCCTACCATCCATTCTTAATTAGCACATTCATTTCGATATATATCACCAACTTCAACACCTATTTGGTCTTTTGCTCTGTTGTCTGTGACATCTTTTGATGATCTGCTTCTATCACTACTTGCTTGTTCCTACAACCACACCCCCTCCACTCCCCCCCACCCCCCACCCACACACACACCTTAAACCAGCTTATATTTCACCCCTTTCCTATTTCTACTTAGTTCTGTTGAAGGGTCATGAGGACTCGAAACTTCAACTCTTTTCTTCTCCACCGATGCTGCTAGACCTGCTGTTTTTTTCCAGTTAATTTTGTTTTTGTTCCTTCTTTCTGACACGGACTTATTTCTGACTTTAATATTATCCAGATTAACCTCAGATGTAAGCTCAAATTGAGTGAACTCTATGGTTGAGTTTTGCAGAATTTCATCATCTGTCTTTTTCTTAGAAAATTACGTGACTTTGCCTCCAAAGCTTCTTTCGTTGCACTTAGTTGCTTTTTCAGCTCTTCCATATGTTTTCCAATGGTGGACTGCCTCTTGGGAAATTAAGCATTGCCGTGTCTTCTCCGTCAAGTGATCCTTCACTTTACTTGGGCAGTGCAGAGCTTTTTGTTTCTCTTCAAACTTTTCCAGATTATTTACTTAGATAGGTGTGGAAACTCGAGTGCATGAAAGTCTTTTGGCAGATTTTCACTTTTTTTCTGCAACCTCTGTGTCAACTCAAGGTTCATTTCCCTCAGTTGGTTTCACCCTATGCCTGCTAAAAACATCAAGTCTCATTTCAAGTTTTGTCCTTGGCAGTTTACTGTGCCTTTACATGTGCCCTTGCCAATGAAAGTTTTAAATTTAGAATCTGTTTCTTCCAAACTTAGTTTGCATTCCATTATGGTACAAATATTTAATCGTACGTGCATCTATCAACCTAGGGGATTTGTGGATGCTGCTTCATTCAACTCTATGTTAATCGGCCTCTCATTTGCTCTCCAGGCTAATAAATAGGCTATGTATTTCATACATTTAAATTATAAAACATATAAATATCTTACTTCAGGCCTTTCAATGGGTTAGCTCTCATTGGGTTTTAAATTTTTGCTTGAAGGTCAGCCTGATTCAATCTTTACAATATATCATAAGGTGCTGTTCCGAAGACAGAAAACAATTCTATTTTTCTAACACTGTGGTTCATTTCAAAATTGTTTGCTTCCTCCTCTGCTGCCATTTTGACATTTTGGGCTGTTATTTTGTCTTGTTTAATTTACCTTCTAGAGATGACTGCTCACGCTTCTGACATTTGCAGTCTTTTTATCTGACACACTCCACCGAACGTGGAATACAACACCACGTTGTGCTCCCTGTATGGCTTTCCAGGCCTGTGCTGCACCTTGCATTGCAAGAACAATTTCCAATGCCTTCTGAAAATCCAGATTTATTTCAGAGAGTCATATTTTCTGAATCGCATCTTAATTGATGCCACACAGCAAATGACCTCTAAGCATATCATTGATAAATGTACCAAACTCGAAATATTCTTTTAACCATTTCAGACTTGACATTAAAAAAGGAATTGTCTTTGGCAGTGCCCCATTCCTTGACTTAAACTTGAAATGTTGCATCATTATCGAAAGCGTTATTTGATAATGATACTTTACAAGATTTATTTATTCATGAAAACATTTCGAATCTGGCCACTGTGGAGAAGAGAGTGAATGAATCCACGTGCTCATTCAATACATGGATAAGTGAATCACATGTGTATGCTCTTTCCCCACAATGCTTTTTGCCATAAAGGAAAGGAAAGACGTTGAGCATAAAGAGAGCAATCACCCAAGGCTGGATCGAAAGTTTCCACCCTTCCAAACTGTGGGAGGTTCGGAGGGGATTGCTTTGACGATCAGGATGAGAAACTTTATATCCTTACATTTGCCAGACGAGGTGTGTATTCATTCACAAGAATTCAGCTTCGCGTGCTGAGCCAGCATGTATTGCACATCCCTACTTTCCCTTTAGAAGGTCGTGGTGGGCTGTCTTCTTAAGCCGCTGCAGTCCGTTTGGTGAAGGTACACTCCCAGTATTGTTAGGAAGGGAGTTCGCGGCTTTTTAGCCAGTAACAGTGAAGGAATGGGGATACATTTGCAAGTCAGGTTGGTGAGTAACTTTGAGTGTAACTTCGAAGTGTTGTTACCGTCTATCTGATGCCCTTATCGTGCTAGACTCTAGCCATCATAATTTGAAAGTTGCTGTCGAAGGAGCCTTGGCGAATTCCTGCAGTGCATCTCCACAATGATACACACTGCTGATAAGGTGTGCCTTTGGAGAATGGAGTCAACGTTTGTGGATGTGGTCCACATCCAGCAGGCTGATTTGTCCTGCAACCTTTCAAGATTCCTCAGTGTTATGGGAACAGCACTGATCCAGGCATGTGGGAGGACTCTACAGACCCCTGAATTGTGAAATGTAGACAGTGGACAGGCTCTGGTGAGTCAGGAGGTTATTTTTTTGTCACAGCATTCCTAGCCTCTGACATGATTAAGTAGCCACAGCAGTTATATGCCTATTTCAGGTCAGTTTTGGCCAATCGTAACACCCAGCATGTCGATAGTGGGGGAATTCAGTGTTGCAAATGCCACTGAACGTCATGGGGCTATGGTTGGTTCCTCTCTTGCTGGCGATTGCCATTGACTGACTCTTGTGTTGTGCGAATGTTGATTGCCATTTGTCAGCCCAAGCCTAGATGTTGTCCAGGTGTTGCTGCATTTGGACACAAGCTGCTTCAGTATCTGACGAGTTGCGAATGCTGTTGAACATTGTGCGCTCATCTGCGATCGTTCCTATTTCCGACATTAAGTTGGAAGTTAGGTAATAATGAAGCAGTGGAACATGGTTGGGCTGGGGAGACTACCCTGAGTATCTCATGCAATGATGTCCTGGAGTTGAGATGTCATACCTCCAAAAACAACAACCATCTTCATTTGTTCTTGTTAAGACTCCAACCAGCGGATAGTTTTTCTCTGATTGCCATTGACTCGAGTGATGCTAGGGGCATTGGTGCCACAATCGGTCAAATGCTGCCATGATTGCAAAGGCAATCACTCTCACCTCAGCTCGGGAGTTCGGCTCTTTTGCCCTTATATTACCGAAGGCTGAAATGAGGTCAGGGTCTGAGTGGCCCTGTGGATCCCATGCTGGGTGTCAGTTATTGCATTTATAGAACTGCTGATGACGTTCCATTACTTTGCTGGTGATTGAGAATAGACTGACGGAGCGCTTCTTGGCCGCGTTGGATCTGTCCTGCTTTTTTGTGTATATGACGTAACTCTGCAGTTTTAAGCATAGCCGTTTAAATGCCAGTCCTGTAGCTTTTTGGAAAATCTTGGCTAATGGCACGGCAATTCTTGGAGAACCAGCATTCAGCAATATTACCGGAATGTTGTCCGGGCCCATATTATTTGCAGTGTATGTGCTTTCAGCTGTTTCTTCATATCAAGTGTAGTGAATTGAATTTGCTGAAGACTGGCATCCATGATGCTGAGGACCTCTGTTAGAGGCCGAGATATATCATGCACTTGGCACTTCTGGCTGAAGATTGCAGAATGTGTTTCATCCTTATCTGTGGCACTAATGTACTGGTCTCCTCCATCATTGTGGACGTGGACATTTATGGGGCGTTCTCCTCCAGTGAATTGATTACTTATCCACCACCAGTTAGGGCACTATGTGCCTGGACTTGAGAGCATTGAACTGATCCATTGGTTGTGGGATCGCTTATCAATTTCATCACTTGCTGCCTGTGCTGTTTGGCACGCAAGGGGCCCTGTGTTATAGCTCCACCAGGTTGACATGTCATTTGTATGCATGCATGGAGTTTGTCCTCGCATGCCCTCCTGCTCTATTCGTTGAACGAGGATTGACAACCTGGCTTGATGGTAATGGCAGAATATGCAGTATGCCGAGCCATGACATTACAGCTTGTGTTCTGGCACAAATCTGCTGTTGCTGACGGCTCAAGCACCTCACTGATATCCATTCTTGAGTTTTTAGTACCGTTTGAAATCTATCCCAATTAAAACGGTAGTGCAACACAAGATGATGTAGGTGTATATTCAATATGAAGACGAGACTTTGTCTCCACAACGACGGTGCATTTGTCATTCTTAACAATACTGTCATGGACAGGTACATCTGTGGCTATCAGATTTGCGAGGATGAGATCAAACAAGTTTTTCCCTCAAAATCTAACATAGACCCACTCGAGCATTATTGCATTTTAATATCCGGCCCTCTCGGTCAGTAGTGGTGCTGCAGATCCACTCAGGCTACATTATGAGCACTTGCCATCTTCGGTGCTCCCTTCAACTGCTGTGCAAAATGGAGGAGCACTGATTCATCAGCTCAGGGAGGGCGGTATGTGGTAATCAGCACGATCTTCCCAAACCAATGTTTGCCCTGTTGCCATGAGGCTTCATGGTGCTGGAAGTCGATGTTTAGTACTCCCAGTGCAACTCGCTCCCGCCTGAATCCCATTGTGAGTGCAGCTCAGCTGTGCTTGTCTGGTAGGTGAGCCCAGACATACTCAGGGACGGTGATGATGGCCTCTGGGAAAGTTTTTATACTTTCTGATTCCGTGAGGATGACTATGCCATGCTGTTGCTTAAATAACCTGTGAGGCTCCTCTCCAAATTTTGGTTCTCGTCTGAGGAACTCATCTCAACTGCAATTTAGAAATTCTGTTATTTAAAAAAAAACGAGTTTGATGCCTTACGTGATTCAGAATTTGAATGTGTCTGGTTGACTTTAACCCACATAATTCCATTGTGCGCACTTAGATATTGTCTCATTAGGCAATTAAATGCACATTTAAAAAACGGTGGTGTGTTCCCGACCTTTTGACCCACAGGGCCATGGCATTTTCAAAAACGAGGGTCATGATATTGGGAAGGCTGCCCGATCTAATGACGCCCTTTGATCATAAGGGGAATTTTGCTGAAGGTTGAACAATTTTCAGCACCATTCGGAACTCCTCGGATACTGATGCAGCCCATGTACAAATTCGGCAGGATCTCGACAATATTCAGTTTAGACTGACAAGTGCCAAGAATTATGTGCACCACTCAAGTGTCCGGCAATTATCTTCTCCAACAATAAAGAGTCTAACCATGGATCCTTGACTTTCAATGGCATTACCAACGCTTACGCACTCAATATTAACGTTCTGGATGTTACCGTAGACCAGAAGCGAGTCTGGACTCTCCATGCAAATATTGTGGTCACATGAGCAGGATAGTGCCTAGGGAGCCTGCGACGTGTAACTCACCTCTGGACTCCCGAAAGCCTGTCCACCAGCTACAAGATATAAGCCGGGACTGTGATTAAACGTGCTGCACTTTCCTGCTTGAGTGCATTTCCAGTAAACCTCAAAAGGACAAACATAAAATCAGGTTACGTATTCCCGGTGCGTAGGCTCAGTCGGCCTCATGAACATTTTCTTCTGTTCATTGATGTTTCTGTCACCACAGGGGCTAAAGAGCTGCCACTTAATCCATTGTCTGGCAGTGCTCTGAAGCAGAACTCACACCCGAGTGAGGAGCGGAGTCCACCTGAAGCCAAATAACTATTAAACAAAAAACAACGGAAAAACAAAATATGTGTTTATCTTCCGTACAACATATTTGCACATGCTTTCTGTTCATTTGAAAGACGAGGACCCTTCTCCATAGTAATTAAAATGTTCTGGGCGTCTTAATTTAATTCGCTGCCCTTCTAATCTCACCGTTGTTCCTTTCCACACTTCATCACAATAACTTTCCTCTCTTATCAATCTTCCATTCCATCAACCCTGACAATAAAGAAGCCATCCTATACCATTCCAACAGACCCGAGTGCGTTGCAGTACCCAGCACATCTGTAGTTCTGTGCAAAATCAGCATTATGAACCTACATGAATCACTATTGAACTGCCCATTCAATCTCAACATTCCTTCTTCATCTCAGGGAATTGCCCGTTCACTCTCAACATCCATTCTTCATTTCAGGCAACTTACCTGGCAAAGCATCAGATGCAACACATATCATTTTACACCTCGATTGCCGATATGCAATATCCTACACAACCATTCCAAATGAAACAACAATTAACGTGAACTTAAATGTCATTCTCCTTTAAAAGTTACTCTAGCATGCGTTTTGCTCGTTCTGTACGTTCTAGAACACGATAATAAACACAGCTTGGGTGAAATATTCCTGGACACGTCAGTCCGTTCAGTAAGATTGTCCCTGAGCTTCCAGTTTTCTGTGATTTTATTTTTCACCATTGTTGTTCATTGAATGAGTCTTAGAAATCCATTGCTCCTGAATATATGTTCAGGAACTGCACCCGATCTTGCAATTGATCACTTTACAAGATTCCCTACTCAGCATCGAGATCAACATTTTCAGATCATAATCTCAGCCTCAATATTTTGGAATAGGATTTGCAGTAATTTTTTTGGTATTTCCCATTCACACCACCGCTGAAACCGGATTTTATTACGCCAATGGTGTTCCATTAACAACCCACTTAGCACCACACCACCATCCTGTTTGCCAATTTATCTCTCCTGCATCCACCTCCCACTGATCAACGCTTTTGGAAACCTTTGCCCACCCCACTCTTCCGCCATTCTGCCCATGTATGTAATTTGGCAAATAAATGAACGTTTGCGTTTCTGTGGCTTGAATACTTAACTCAATTCCTTCTGCATATGTTGCTGATGTTCTGACTGTTTACAGCATGTAATGTTTTCATGCTGTATTTCAATAAAGCTGGGATTATTGCAGGGCACAATGTTTAAGGGCCTTTGTTATGTGTGCCATTCGTTACCTGTTAGTGTGCGTGCTGCACTTCCAATGCAGATTTAGTCTGTCCATTAACTCTGATGCATTTGCCCCTGTCGTGTTTTTGACACAAATTTTGTGCTATCACAAATCAACACTGTCCTAAGTCGATGAGTGTTGATCTGAGTGTTCAACAGGGCATTGCAGAGGGCAGTTTACTCCAATAAGAAATATCCTGTACATGAACTGGCAAAAAAAGAAGCACTTGGATCTGTACAGATGGTAATTTACATTTCGCTAAATCTCAGTCTATCTGAATTGGGAATATTTAATTGGACCGTTTAGAGAAACCTTACCTGTATACGTGGTTATCCAGCTTTTCAAAAGCTGCTCCCTGGCTGAATGGGGTCTGGCAGCGCAGTGCACGGCATCCCTTCGGTTCAGCCAATTGGATGCACGTTCATGTCATGCTTCTGAACTCGCTGTCTGTGGAAGCAATGATCTTAATAACGTAGCCAGCCAAGTTGATAAACAGCTTTCAAATATTTCCAGTGTTCCCGATGGCAGGCTGTAAACAGCAGGAGAATTTCCTCGTCAGCCAGAATGCAGAAGGCAAAGGTAAACCATTACTGTGTTTTGCAAAAACATTTTTCGTGGATTAATCACTTGGGAGTCCATCGTCACTTTATACAATGAGGGGAGAAATTCCTTGGGCAGTGTAAATCTAGATTTACTCTGTACCAGATCCATATTCTTCTTGATATGGTAGCTGTTGATTGCAGTCATGTTCAGCTCTTAGTGGTGTTTGCAATGAAATGCTCCAATTATCTTTGTACAGACAATAATGTGGTGGACGAGAAAATTTCACATATTTCTGAGATAGAATGAGTGTGCCTCATTAACTTGTCATCTGCAGTGTGGCAGCCACATTTTCTTTCAGAAGCATTCAATTTTGCTTGTTTATGTGTTTACATTTAGGTGTCATGATCTCGGATTATTCGTTATATTAGAAAGGAACTGTGACTGATTCTTTTCTGCAATGTATAGCAAATTGTTTTATCTGGAAGATCTCAGCCCTACTCACATATATCACAACAGCCTGTAAGACCGTAAGGCAGCGGAGCAGAAATTAGGCCATTCGGCCCTTCGAGTCTGCTCCGCCAATGAATCTTGGCTGATCAGTTTTCAACCCAATTTTCATGCTTTCTCTCCGTAACATTTGACCCCCTTACCAATCATGAACCTGTCTATCTCGGTCCTAAATACACTCCATGACCTGCCCTCCACAGCCTTCTGTGGCAATGAATTCCATAGATTCACCACTCTCTGGCTAAAGGTGTTTTTCCTCATCTCTGTTCTAAAACATCTTCCCTTTACTCTGACGCTGTGCCCTCGGGTCCTAGTCTCACCTACTAATGGAAACATCAGTACTCTGTAAGTTTCGATCAGAGCCCCCATCGTCCTTCTAAACTCCATCGAGTATACACCCAGAGTACTCCAAAGTTCAAAAAACGTTAAGCCTTTCATTCCTGGGATCGTTCTTGTGAACCTCCTCTGGATCCTCTCCAGGGAGAGAAGTTACTTCCTTAAGTACGGGGCACAAAATTGCTCACAATTTTCTAAATGTGGTCTGACCAAAGACTTATAAATCCTCAACAGCACATCCCTGTTTTTATATTCTAGTCCTCTCGAAATAAAGGACAACAGTGCATTTGCCTCCCTAACTGCTGACTCAACCTGCAAATTAACATTAAGAGAATCCTGGACTAGGACTTCCAAGTCCCTTGGCACTCCATATTTCTGAATTCTCTTCCTTTTTAGGAAATAGTCTATCCATCTATTCTTCCTACCAAAGTGTCTGACCTCACACTGCCCCACCTTATATTCCATGTGCCACTTCTTTGTCCATTCCCCGTCTCCTCAATACCACCTGTCCCTCCACCTATCTTTGTATCACATAACCGTGAGATGCATAAAAAAGTGTGAAAATCAATCCTCATGTGTTACGAATCTGTTGTCTCTATTACCGTGTTCAATTTTACTCTTTGCTAGTGGTGGGCCTCTATAACCTGGAACTGTCTAACTGGAGTATGTTGTCTCCTGGCTCTGATTATATTGATTGGCATAATGTTCGCCTCAATAATGTTTGCAACGTGTTTCTGTAACGGTATACGCTATTCTGTTTTTTGGCCTACTGACAACCGATACATATATTATATTCGAGAAGCATGCATTGCAACTCAAAGATATTTTATAGCTAATACGTTGAGGTGTTGAAGGAGAAAATGATATCCTAATCTGCGACATGGATAAAACGATAGAACATCAAAAATGCAGTGAGGCCAGGTGAGAGAAAAAATAGATCAGAGGCAGGTTTATAATTAGAAATGGTAGCCACGAGGAACTGGGGAAAATTAACTTAAAATAATATATCAAGAGACGTAAAAAAAAGGAGAGATTCAGGAAAGGAAATACAGGGGGCGACAGAGACATAGAGACAGAAAGGGAGAGAGCATTATAGATCGACACGGGCAAGAGAGAAAAGAGCCAGTGAGAGATCGAGACTGAAATAGATTATTATCCTATTAAAATAAAATAAAATCGAGTAGTTACTGCCCAAATCTTACTTTATAAGCTCGGCAGAATTATTTCTTTGTTGCATTAATGGATTGTGTATGACTGCATTGCGGATCCCTAATTTTCCTTGCTTAGATAAACCCACGTCACCATAGCATTACCCTGGATTTCTGGATTACTATTCCACTGCTAATCCCATTATGCCACCGCCTTTAAACAATTCCGAATTTTAGGGTTTATCAGAAAATTGTAAATACTCGTTAGAGAATTATGTTTGGAGAAAGTTTGGCGTTTCAAATGGCCGCTGTAAAGTAATAGTGGGCTGTGACTGAAGATAAAAAATAAACTACACATTTTCAGCACGAAATCCACCCTCTTCGAGGAAGGATAAAAAATCAACTGGGAGCAAATCGTGATTACACCCAATGTGTAGTTACTGAGAAAAATATCACTGTCTGTCTTTGCCCTGTTACTTCTCTGATAGTCTCTTCCTGTCTTCGCTGTACCCACTACCACATTATAACTCAAAGCATACCCTATGCACATATGTCTCTCTCGAAAATGTACTGCATTTATGTAAACCATTCTATAAAACTTTATTTATTTGCAGATACACCTCTACGAAATGTTTCTCTATGAGTGTGTCTTCGGAGAAGGAAATGAGTTAACACACGAAAAGAACGCCTGCGTGGTGAAAATAACACTGTGTGGTGCCTAACTCCGAGACTCTATGATTATATGACATGTGTAGATGGAAAATAATGGAACACTGTCTTCCAATAAACCGAGATAGCCGATAGATTCAGACGTCTTACTTCCACCTGACTGTTTCATTTCTGGTGTTCAGCCTTCTCTTATTGTACATCATGTAATGCCAACAATCCATTCTTTCAGCACTTATATGTCATACTCAAGCATTTCTACACAATCCTTTGCTCCATTTTCACGGGACTCATATCCAAAATGTGCTTTATATTTACCTGACATACTCAGCCCTAGCTTTCTGCACTTTGCAAGAAGCAATTTTAAACTCAATCGATCTGAAATGTATTTCGCTCTCAGAAATTCCCATTAAGTTGTGCCGGATACAATGACAAGCCCCCAGAAATACAAGCTTATCGTTGTGTTGCAAGACTCCTATACAATATAACATTTGCTTGAGCACCAAACACAGTCATTTTTTCCTCTCGGACTTTGAAGAAAGTTACTCTAATGATTCTGAGCCTAGAAACTAGCAAGCAATGTTAATGACATGTATGTAAACGACTGTTCCAGGATGCTGATCGTGGGGATAATCTGCAAATGTAATCCCATTGATTGCAAAGGGGAGAAGGTCACTGTCAACTTGCGAATATCATATCTATTTTTAATAGTTTAATTAATTAGCCCTTGTCACTGAGCCAGACCAGCATCTATTGGCCGTCCCGAAGTGCCGTTGTTAGGAGGGCATATATCATTCAAACTGATTACAGTAGGTCACGGAGACACATGAATGCCAAAGCTTGTAAGGACTGCAGATTTCCTTCCATAATGGGTCATTAGTGAAACAGGTGGGTTTTCAACAATGGTTTCATTTCATCAAAATTATCATTTTGGTCCAAAATTTTCACTGCATTCAAACTCCACCATCTGTTTTGATCAGATTCGAGCTTGTGTCAACATTTTGCGTCAGGTCCATCACCCTCAACTAATTGACTAGCGACAATATCACCAGGCCACCGACTCCCGAACAGCTTAAGCCTTAAGGCTGTCTGGTCTTGTTACATAGGGGCATTGACTCTGTCACTTTTGAGAAGTTTGGAACTGTGTTAGACATTTTTCTGTCATCAGCGAAAATTCTTACTTCTGAGCTTATGATGGACCAAAGGCCACTGATTAAATAGTTGAAGACTGTTGGGCCTAGAAATTTATTGTGAAGAACTCCAGCAATGAAGTCCCGGGGCTGTCATGATTGAAAGTCAAATACCAAAACCATTATCCCTTGTGCTGGTTATGACAAAAGTTGTGGAGAGTATTCCCCGATTCCATTTGGCATCAATATTCCCAGGATTTATTGATGACGCAATTTGTCAAATGCACAATCTCAGCTACTCATTTCTGTTGATCTCTTTTGTCAAAGTTCGGAGAAAAGCTGTAAATTTGCGGGGGGTGAGCCGTGCTGCTGAAACCCATATGATCGGCAGTGGGCAGCTTGAAAAAGTGTCGCATGATAGCACTGTCAATGGCACTTTCCAACACTTTACTGGTGAACGAGAATGAACAAATGGGGAGATAATTTGCTAGGATGGATTTTTTTTCTCTGTTTTCATTTCGTGGGTATGACACAGCTGGTCAATTTAGCACATTGCTGGGTGAATGCCAATTTTGCTTCTCAACTGGAACAGCTTGACCGGGGTGTGGCTACTTCGGAGGTGCAATTTTTTAGCACCATTCCAGGAATGTTGTCAGCACCAATAGCCTTTGCGTTATCCAGTGCCTTGAGCCGTTTCCTTACAGCAAGTGAATCGAATTGGTTAAAGATTGTAATTTGTGTTATTCGAGACCTCGGGATGAGCTGGGTGTGGTGGGGGGCGAGATGGTATGGGGAAGATGGTAGGAAATGCTTCAGAATTTTCTTTTGCACTGATTTGATTGGCTCCTGCTTTGCTGAGTTTTTTTTTAATGCATTTTACTCCTCCAGTTTGTTCCTTGAATGTTCAACATAGCGCGAGATCAAAAAACTCTGCACTTGCATGTCAGGGAAGGTTTACCTTTGAAATTGATCAAACTACTAGCGAGATCTAATAACACATCAAATCATTGTATGCATTGGAAGTTTCCTGAAACACAGTGATATCGAATACTCAGAATCAAGGATGTCAATGCACTACGACTCCACGTATAATTTTGGGAGGATGCAGTAGTACTATGAAACTCCACAGTCATCCAAAGTTTGGAAAAATATTGTGAATCCTCTCAAACACCTGCCTTTGAAAACCTATACACATCTGACAGGACTTTGAGACAGATTGAGAACGCACTGACACCTGTCAATATTCAAGGTACACTGATTAACTCCATTGTACTGCTACATTCAGCCATATACTCTGAGCCCGAACATCAAAACCTGGCAGGCTCTAACTTTATTTAACGCCCTCCTCAAAAAGCACCGACTTAGATTCCAAACTTGTAAAGTTAAATATCAACATGGTGCGATAGCGGCGTTTTTGATAGTCCCAGGAGCATCTTATTGATTTCGATTAAGACACTCCTAATCTCTGATGTGTTCTGGCCTCATCATTAAAGGGTTTTTCTTTCAAATAATGTAATGTTACAGGCTCCAAATTCGCAGAAACATAGACCACCATGAACTTAGGACAAAGTAGCAGAAACATTTGAAATACCCAAACGCTAGGATTGTAGAGTGCCGAAAGAGACATTACAGATTGCTTAATCGCCCTGAGAAGTTGTACAGATCATAGCATAAAATGTCGCTAATCCAAAAAGTAATATGGGGGCAAGAATAACATTAATGGTGACTGAGTATGTAATGGCTAGTTACATAATAAATCTCCGATGTTTTAAAGGCAGACTAACATCTACTGGATTCTTTTTTTTCAACTTGTTTAGCCTGAGTTGCAGAATTAAAACATCCAAATGAAAAACTGAGTGTAATTATAGAGGGAA
Organism: Isurus oxyrinchus; assembly: GCA_026770705.1. NCBI lineage: Eukaryota > Metazoa > Chordata > Chondrichthyes > Lamniformes > Lamnidae > Isurus > Isurus oxyrinchus. The sequence goes on from JANJGN010000035.1 coordinate 6,660,810, forward strand.
CAGCCTAAATGAAAACACAAGGCACTTTGTTTATAATTAAATTTAAATAAATGCAGCATCTTCCATGCTTATTTTTATTCTCATAAGTAACATGGCAGAACATCGCAAAAGAAGTGACGGTATCAGACAAGCTGGATAATCCATTTACAATATTTTTTCTAGATTTGATTGACTTCAGGTATGTGAATAGATTCGAAAACCCCGGGGCTGTAATCCTTAGAAAAAGAACCTTGAAAGTGAAATTGAAGCAAATGTTAATATCATTTGGGGCCTGGATATGCAAAAGCTGCTCTGATTGCTCGAAATGGTAGATAGGGCCGGGCGTTTACATCTGGGGGATTAATTAATAAGCAAAGAGCGATTTTAATCTGTACACGGTAAAATATTGAATTAGACATGATGAGAAAGATACCTTTTTGAAACTTATCTTAATGCAGCACATTCCTGGTCGCTGGAAAGCAGTGGCTGAGAACTTGACGGCGGCGGCATTCAGCCAGCTTTTCAAAAGAGAATTGGATAATTATCTGAAAAAAATATAAAAGGCAAAGCAAAAGATAGACGACAGGTCAGTCTAACCGGCTGCGGTGCGCTGGTCAACAAACAAAACGCGCCCAATGGCATCAAATGTTCTGGTCCAAGCAATCGATAATGCTTTGATTCCAAGAGATGTTATGAACCTACTTTGCGAAAAATGATTTGTCATTCTGAAACGTAAAGTAAGTTAAAAATGAATAGCAATATAAAACCATTTTTGGTACATAAGCGTGTCTCCTCTAGTGAAAGGTTGTAGAAACGTACGACTATTTTTGTGTGTGTATGTCAAATGACTGAGTAATCAGTGTGTATTGATCATTTGATCCAATGGGATACTCTGCGCAATGGTAATCATGCAGGACACTACGATTACATGATTAGAGTGTTGTGTGCTCTCCCTTCCTCACTTGACAAATGAGAAACACACGGGCTCCAAAGCCATGTAGAGATATATTTTAACAATCTAACTAAAGAGAAAATGCGTCAAAGCCGACGAGCAGTCCCAGCCTGGGACCAGCAGACTCAGTGGAATTTAAAACCTATCAGCACATGTCCAGATCGTCCAGAGAGGAGTTAGAAATGTCCATTGGGTAAAACAAACTGCAAAATTTCAGCCTCGTCTCTCAAATTCTGTCAGTCCTTTTAAAAAGCAGCACTCTTAGAAGCCACATACAAAAACGTCCCTCTCTTTCACAACATACATTTGGTTCTGTAAGTGGACAGTTCGTTTCCCTAAGTAGTTTTTGTAGCTGGGTAGTTTTTGTGAGGTCCCACGCTTTTAACATGTGTTACTTTGAATGAATCGTGTCTGTGTGCCCTCTCAACGCAGTTGTACTATTTTTCTTTTCTGAATGTGCTGGTCTTATACATGCTTTCAACTTGTGTTAACTCTGTAATATTTCTAAGAAATTGCATGCCACTCATACTATAACCTATTTTAATGAACATACGCCAAGCACTGAAAGCTACTACCAAGGCCAAGTAATACAGCTGTTCCGATAACCAAAACATATTGATAGGTGCCTTACATAATGAGAATTATATTGGATATTGACATACCAATAAGACAGTTGGAATGATGTGTCTAGTTGTTAAATCATTAGATATCAACATCGCACAAATCCTAATCTCAAATAAGCGGACAAAATAAAAATATATTAAGGCATCAGCTAACTCATTACAAAGGAATAAGAAAGGCATTGGTGTAGCCGTAAATTTACCCGACTACCAAAATAAAGACTTAGACAAATATTCTGGGGAATGGATTCGAATTGTGCCATGGTAGCTGGATGAATTTAGTTTCAGTAAATAAACCTGAAATTATAAATCTGGTCAAGGTAATAGTGTCCTTTCAACCAATGACAGTTATCGTTATAACCCATCTGATTCATTAGAGAAGGAAATATGTCATCCTCAGCTGGCCTGGCCTACCTTTGCCTCCAGGCCCAAACCAAGGTTGTTAATGCTTACATTGCTTGGTGCGCTACTCAGTCGTATTTAAGAAAATGAATTAATACAGACCGATCACCTGGCGTTTACCTAGGCACCGGTAATAACAACACCAAACCCAACCCTTTTGACACTGCAACGTGAACCATGAAATCATCTGGCCTATTTTGCCAGACTTAGGATCACTGCCCCACAAGCAAAAAACAGATTTAGTGGTGCTCAAGGCATCATAACTTGCACCAAAATCATCATCGCTGAATAGAGGGTCAAACCCATCAGAAGAGACATGATTGCATAGTGATCCAGCATAATACTCCGGGCTGTGAATTCCGCCACAGCAGATAGTCGAATTAGTATTAAATTTAAAGGAAATCTGGAAGTGCAATTCTTCTGATGCTGATTGTTGTAAAAACCCTTCTGTTTTAATAATAGCCTTTAGGGAAGGAAATCTGCCATGCTTACCTGGTCTGGTCGAAATGTGATTCCAGGCCCACAACAATGTTGTTGACTCTTAAATTTCATCAGAGCAATGACAATGAGGGATGTGCCATAAATTCTTGCCTAACCAGCAAGGCCTCACCACATTCACGAATACAACAAAAAAAAGGCGCTGGCATAGGGGTATATACTCAGGGAAATGTTCCCTGTGGCCATTCACATCGAATGTGGATACTAAGAATTTCCGATAATCAGGTCAATAGAGTCTAAATAAAAGTATTTTTTGTTGCTACCTGTTGTGAATGATGGTGACCATTAAACAGCAAAGCAGACTCCAAAAAAGCCCATCCCCAATGATAGCAGAGCATGACAGAGCATTGCAGAATTCAACGCCTAAGCATTTGCCAACACCTTCAGTCAGATTTACCGAATGAACTATCATCTTTACCTCTTGATGAGGTATCCAGCTTCACAGCTGACAATCATTACCAAATTCTTTTCACTGCACCTTTTAGAAAGAGACGTTTGAAAGAACTGGATACAGAAAATGCACCTTATAATATTCTAGCTATAGTATTGAAGAATTGTGCTCCAGAAATTGCTGCCCACTTTTCGAATCTTTTCCAATATGGCATAATAACTGGTGCTCACCCAACATTTTTACAAACTGCCAGTCTGATCTGTCCACAAAAAAAGAACAAAACCAAAGTATATCGGATAATGACAACCCAGTCCACTTTCAACCAAAAGAATATTGATGGCAGCAGTCGCCGAAACTGCTATCAAGTTTCTCAAACCCAAGAGTGATCTGCTTACTCACGTTAAGTTTGGGAACCAGGGTGATGGTCTCCAATTATGGATTCATACCTATCCCAAAAGAGGGCAGTTGAGAAGGTAATTCCTTAGAATTCCATGACATCACTGCAGGGGGTTCTCAGGTTTATCCCCCAGACCCAAATATATCCGGTAACGTCATCAGTGACTTTCCTTTCTATGTAAGGTCTGAGCTGGGATTTTAACTGACGATTACACAATGGTCAGCACCATTTCCCATTTCTTAGACCCTGAAACGGTCCGACTCCTTATGCAGGAGAACATTCGGGATTGTGCAAGTAACATTTACATCAGACAAATGCCAAGCAATTACCATCTCCATACAGAGAGAATCGAACTACCTCCCCTTGACATTCACTGCCATTAATATCGCTCATCCAACCACTATCGACATTCTGGGGGTTTATAATTGAATAGAAACTGAAGAGGGCTATCTATAGAAAGACAGTTGCAAGAAATACTGAGCAGAGGCGGGATATTCTGCAAATAATTACTCACCACCTGCATCTCCAATGCATATCAACCATCCAAAAGGTTCAACTCAGGAATCTGCTGGAGTAAAATCCAATTGCCTGGATCAGTGCAGCTCCAACTACAGTGTGCACGATCTATACGATGCACTGAGTCAGCTGGCCAATAGTTTCTCAACAGCACCTTCCAAACCCAGCACCTCCACCACCTGGGTGGAGAAGGGCAGCAGGTGGATGGGAACACGAAACAACTGCAAGTCATTGTCCAAGTCGCATGACATGTTTACCACATGGACTGCATCTGATAAAGATGGTGGCTCACTCGTACCTTCGCAATGGCAATTATTAACACGAAATGTACACACAGGCCTCACCAGCGGCAGCCACATTTCGTGACTGTATTATAATTTAACAAAACTCAAAAAGATGACACAACATCCAGAAGCATTAATCACAAATACAGAACCACAGTGGCAGCAGATTGCACCATTCAATGGATGGACTACAGAAAGTCGCCAAGTCTCCTTATTACTTTCAAAACCCGCGACTCCTCCCATCTGGGAGTACAATTGAAGCAGATACACAGAAGTACCACTCGCTAGATATTCTTTTCCAACCAATCCACCATTCTGACTTGGAAATATATTAACGTTCCTTCACTGTTGTGAGCACAAAATAATAGAACTCTCTCCCTAACTGCATTGTGGGTTTCACTACAGTGACAACAGTGTTTCATGGAGGCAGCTCACCAGCACCTTCTCAAGGGCAATTTGGGGTGGGCAATAAATCCTTCCTTAGCCAAAGATGTCCAGATTGCATAAAGGAATAAAAAAAACGTTCATTATTCTTACCACATAATCACATTCCGCCGCCTGTAGTTTTGTCCTACAAGTTCCGCTTATTTTCAAGCCATCATTGTTTGTCTTGTACCCTTACTCATTGGTAAGAACAATATCGTTGCTTTGCATTTCTTCTTCTGTCTTTAATTTTTCTTGTTATCAATTGTCTGCCTAGCTGTCACACGACTGGTTTTAGCTGCATGGAGAGAAAAAAAGATGCAATAATTAAATCTCATTAATACATTGCAACCTGAGCCAAAAAAGGAAACAACTCGCACCTAAAATCAGTTTGCCACATTTATCTTCAGGATGACAGCATGCTAAACAAAGGCTGTACAAGTATTACCCAGAAAACCTGCCAATCACCAGAAATAATAACATCTTAATTCCAGTGCATTTATATTCTACTTTACTCTACGTACGTGCATTCTTCAAACAAATCTGTTACGAAACCTAAAAATCAATTCAAGCACCGTCCATTACCAGTGTGCCCCTCTCACAACGCATAACATTAAGTTGGGACTCACTCAGCATTTCCCAAATTGACGCCCTTAAATGGCAAATTATTGACAACTTCTCGGACTTTTTATGCTCAGCATCAAATTTGAAGCTGGCAGGAGGAGTTCAGCGGCATGGGAAAGCCGGAGAACTAGCCATATTCAGGAATTTGCCGGGCAGGATGGACGTGGCTGTGAGGCGCCTACTAAACCCGAGGCCATTTAACATCGAGCGCCATCCAGCCAGGGATATAATCTGACACTTGGGGCTCTCCCTCCCACCGCTTCGCCGCACCTCACTCAAATATCTTCTTCACCAACCCACTCCGCCTACCCCTGCAATATCTCTCTACTGTCACTCCAACACGTCTGTCCACTGCCCAAGGCACACCTCAGTTCCCCCCCTCAGCCCATCAAAGCCTACGTGTTCCTGGGCTCGAGGGACATTCTCACAATGGAAGGACTGCAGTCCCAGTGTTATCCATGACAGCATATGGTGCTGCATTGACTAGAAACCTGTTGGCCAATCTGTTCTGTACGGCAGGACATCCTTCCCCTAGAACGGCGAAAGTCCGACCTGAAGTGAATTATCGATTTTGGGAGAGCTAAATGAATGCAGGCCTCACAGTGACTGCGTTAATGTGGCCTCTGGCAAATATTCGGATGGCGTGAATGGAAAACTCACCATCACCCACTTAATGTAGATCGAAGACTTTGACTATTACATATAAGAAACAGCAGCATGGATCTGTCAATTGCTTCGTTCTCTTTAAAAGGAACATGACAAACAGGAGCATCAGTAGGCCTTTCATCCCTTCAAGTCAGCTGTACCATTCAATGAGATCAGTGCTTATCTTCTCCTTCAGTACAATTTCCCGGCACAATCCCAGCATGCCTTGATGCTTTTAATATGTAGAAATCTATCGAACTCATTCGTAACCATATAGAACAGTACAGTCTCCACAAGCCTGAGGGCTTAGAATTCCAAATGATCAACACCTTCTCAGTGAAGGACCTCCTCCCTTTTTCAAACAAAAATGATCTGCCCCTTATTCTGAGACTGTGAGCCCACAGCCCGGGAACACGTTGTTACCTCTGCTAGCTGAAAACCCAATAATATGTGTTTGTATGATGTCACTGTCCATTTTTTACACTCGGGATAATGAAGGCGGGTAGATTTAATTTTTCACCTTAGGGCAGCCCGTCCATCACTAAGATTATTTTTGTGGACCTTCACTGCACTCACTCTCTGCCAGATACATGTTTTCTGATGCAAGACAACCTAAACTGCATACAATAATCTGGGCATCATCTCACCAATGATCAGTATAATTGGGTGGCAACATATTTACTCTTATGTACAAATCCTCTTGCTTTAAGTGTCAACATACCATTTGCGTTTTTATCTGCTTGCTGCACATGCATATTAGCTTTCAGTGACTCATTATCCAGGACACCTAAGTCCATTTGAAGTTTAACACTACCCAGCCTCTCCCCATTTGAGAAATAAGCTGTAGTTTTGTGTTTCATACCAAAGTGGGTAAACTCACTTTTCTCCACAATATTTTCAATCCGCAAGTGTTTAGCCTTCTCACTTATTGTGTTCAAATTCGTTGACGCGTACTTGTAACCTATGCAGAACTCACAACTCCAGATAGGTTTGTTTCATCTTCCATCTTGGAAATATTACCTTTAACACCGAAGTCCAAATCATTGATATAATTTGTGAGTTGTTTGGACAGAAGCACTGATATATTCGCTAATCCACTAATTGCAGTGAGCGAATACAAAAATGACTCATATTTCCCTACTCTCCTTTCTAACCATGAAGGGGTTCATAATCCCTGTCAGTATGTAGAACTCCAATCCGATGTTTCAAATGAATTATATTGTGCAAACCTATCATATGTTTTCTGAAAATCTAAATATAAATGTACATTATTATTCCCCTAATCTTTTCTGCTAGTTACATTTAAAAAAAAATGAAACAGGTTTCTTTAACAAGATTTCCCTTTTTATAAATTAATTGACTCTGGTTAATCCTACCATTATCTGCAAAGTGTACTCTGCGTTAACTAGTATAACAAAAACAGAATTACCTGGAAAAACTCAGCAGGTCTGGCAGCATCGGCGGAGAAGAAAAGAGTTGACGTTTCGAGTCTTCATGACCCTTCGACAGAACTTGATTTCGAGTCCAGGAAAGAGTTGAAATATAAGCTGGTTTAAGGTGTGTGTGTGGGGGGGGGGGGGGGGGGGGGGGGGGGCGCGGAGAGAGAGAGAGAGACAGAGGTGCTTGTGTAGACAAACAAGCAGTGATAGAAGCAGATCATCAAAAGATGTCAGTGACAATGGGACAAAAGAACACATAGGTGTTAAAGTTAAAGTTGGTGATATTATCTAAACGAACGTGCTAATTAAGAATGGATGGTAGGGCACTCAAGGTACAGCTCTAGTGGGGGTGGGGGGAGCATAAAAGATTTAAAAATATTTAAAAATAAGTGGGAAAAGAAAAATCTGTAAAATTTATAGGGAAAAAAAGGGGGGAAAAAAAGGGGGGGAAAAACAGAAAGGGGGTGGGGATGGGGGAGGGAGCTCACGACCTAAAGTTATTGAATTCAATATTCAGACCGGAAGGCTGTAAGGTGCCTAGTCGGAAGATGAGGTGTTGTTCCTCCAGTTTGCGTTGGGCTTCACTGGAACAATGCAGTAAGCCAAGGACAGACATGTGGGCAAGAGAGCAGGGTGGAGTGTTAAAATGGCAAGCGACAGGGAGGTTTGTGTCATTCTTGCGGACAGACCGCAGGTGTTCTGCAAAGCGGTCGCCCAGTTTACGTTTGGTCTCTCCAATGTAGAGGAGACCACATTGGGAGCAACGAATGCAGTAGACTAAGTTGGGGGAAATGCAAGTGAAATGCTGCTTCACTTGAAAGGAGTGTTTGGGCCCTTGGACGGTGAGGAGAGAGGAAGTGAAGGGGCAGGTGTTACATCTTTTGCGTGGGCATGGGGTGGTGCCATAGGAGGGGGTTGAGGAGTAGGGGGTGATGGAGGAGTGGACCAGGGTGTCCCGGAGGGAGCGATCCCTACGGAATGCCGATAAGGGGGGTGAAGGGAAGATGTGTTTGGTGGTGGCATCATGCTGGAGTTGGCGGAAATGGCGGAGGATGATCCTTTGAATGCGGAGGCTGGTGGGGTGATAAGTGAGGACAAGGGGGACCCTATCATGTTTCTGGGAGGGAGGAGAAGGCGTGAGGGCGGATGCGCGGGAGATGGGCCGGACACGGTTGAGGGCCCTGTCAACGACCGTGGGTGGAAAACCTCGGTTAAGGAAGAAGGAGGACATGTCAGAGGAACCGTTTTTGAAGGTAGCATCATCGGAACAGATGCGACGAAGGCGAAGGAACTGGGAGAATGGGATGGAGTCCTTACAGGAAGCGGGGTGTGAGGAGCTGTAGTCGAGGTAGCTGTGGGAGTCGGTGGGTTTGTAATGGATATTAGTGGACAGTCTATCACCAGAGATTGAGACAGAGAGGTCAAGGAAGGGAAGGGAAGTGTCAGAGATAGACCACGTGAAAATGATGGAGGGGTGGAGATTGGAAGCAAAATTAATAAATTTTTCCAATTCCCGACGAGAGCATGAAGCGGCACCGAAGTAATCATCGATGTACCGGAGAAAAAGTTGTGGAAGGGGGCCGGGGTAGGACTGCAACAAGGAATGTTCCACATATCCCATAAAGAGACAGGCATAGCTGGGGCCCATGCGGGTACCCATAGCCACACCTTTTATTTGGAGAAAGTGAGAGGAGTTGAAGGAGAAATTGTTCAACGTGAGAACAAGTTCAGCCAGACGGAGGAGAGTAGTGGTGGATGGGGATTGTTCGGGCCTCTGTTCGAGGAAGAAGCTAAGGGCCCTCAGACCATCCTGGTGGGGGATGGAGGTGTAGAGGGATTGGACGTCCATGGTGAAGAGGAAGCGGTTGGAGCCAGGGAACTGGAAATTGTTGATGTGACGTAAGGTGTCAGAGGAATCACGGATGTAGATGGGAAGGGACTGGACAAGGGGAGAGAGAAGGGAGTCAAGATAACGAGAAATGAGTTCTGTGGGGCAGGAGCAAGCTGAGACGATCGGTCTACCGGGGCAGTTCTGTTTGTGGATTTTAGGTAGGAGATAGAAGCGGGCCGTCCGAGGTTGGGCGACTATCAGGTTGGAAGCTGTGGGAGGGAGATCCCCAGAGGAGATGAGGTCACTGACAGTCCTGGAAACAACGGCTTGATGTTCAGTGGTGGGGTCATGGTCCAGCGAGAGGTAGGAGGAAGTGTCTGCGAGTTGACGCTCAGCCTCCGCGAGGTAGAGGTCAGTGCGCCAGACAACAACAGCACCACCCTTGTCAGCGGGTTTGATGACAATGTCAGGGTTGGACCTGAGAGAATGGAGTGCAGTAAATTCAGAGAGAGACAGGTTAGAATGGGTGAGAGGAGCAGAGAAATTGAGACGACTAATGTCGCGCCGACAGTTCTCAATGAAAAGATCAAGAGAAGGTAAGAATCCAGAGGGAGGGGTCCAGGTGGAGGGAGAATATTGGAGATGGGTAAAAGGATCCGTTGAACTGGGAGAGGACTCCTGCCCAAAGAAGTGAGCCCGGAGACGAAGACAGCGAAAGAAGAGTTCAGTATCATGCCGAGCCCGAAATTCATTGAGGTGAGGGCGTAAGGGTATGAAACTAAGTCCTTTGCTGAGCACTGAACGTTCAGCATCGCAGAGGGGAAGGTCAGGGGGTATAGTCGCCGTCTTCGTCTCCGGGCTCACTTCTTTGGGCAGGAGTCCTCTCCCAGTTCAACGGATCCTTTTATCCATCTCCAATATTCTCCCTCCACCTGGACCCCTCCCTCTGGATTCTTACCTTCTCTTGATCTTTTCATTGAGAACTGTCGGCGCGACATTAGTCGTCTCAATTTCTCTGCTCCTCTCACCCATTCTAACCTGTCTCTCTCTGAATTTACTGCACTCCATTCTCTCAGGTCCAACCCTGACATTGTCATCAAACCCGCTGACAAGGGTGGTGCTGTTGTTGTCTGGCGCACTGACCTCTACCTCGCGGAGGCTGAGCGTCAACTCGCAGACACTTCCTCCTACCTCTCCCTGGACCATGACCCCACCACTGAACATCAAGCCATTGTTTCCAGGACTGTCAGTGACCTCATCTCCTCTGGGGATCTCCCTCCCACAGCTTCCAACCTGATAGTCGCCCAACCTCGGACGGCCCGCTTCTATCTCCTACCCAAAATCCACAAACAGAACTGCCCCGGTAGACCGATCGTCTCAGCTTGCTCCTGCCCCACAGAACTCATTTCTCGTTATCTTGACTCCCTTCTCTCTCCCCTTGTCCAGTCCCTTCCCACCTACATCCGTGATTCCTCTGACACCTTACGTCACATCAAAAATTTCCAGTTCCCTGGCTCCAACCGCTTCCTCTTCACCATGGACGTCCAATCCCTCTACACCTCCATCCCCCACCAGGATGGTCTGAGGGCCCTTAGCTTCTTCCTCGAACAGAGGCCCGAACAATCCCCATCCACCACTACTCTCCTCCGTCTGGCTGAACTTGTTCTCACGTTGAACAATTTCTCCTTCAACTCCTCTCACTTTCTCCAAATAAAAGGTGTGGCTATGGGTACCCGCATGGGCCCCAGCTATGCCTGTCTCTTTATGGGATATGTGGAACATTCCTTGTTGCAGTCCTACCCCGGCCCCCTTCCACAACTTTTTCTCCGGTACATCGATGATTACTTCGGTGCCGCTTCATGCTCTCGTCGGGACTTGGAAAAATTTATTAATTTTGCTTCCAATCTCCACCCCTCCATCATTTTCACGTGGTCTATCTCTGACACTTCCCTTCCCTTCCTTGACCTCTCTGTCTCAATCTCTGGTGATAGACTGTCCACTAATATCCATTACAAACCCACCGACTCCCACAGCTACCTCGACTACAGCTCCTCACACCCCGCTTCCTGTAAGGACTCCATCCCATTCTCCCAGTTCCTTCGCCTTCGTCGCATCTGTTCCGATGATGCTACCTTCAAAAACGGTTCCTCTGACATGTCCTCCTTCTTCCTTAACCGAGGTTTTCCACCCACGGTCGTTGACAGGGCCCTCAACCGTGTCCGGCCCATCTCCCGCGCATCCGCCCTCACGCCTTCTCCTCCCTCCCAGAAACATGATAGGGTCCCCCTTGTCCTCACTTATCACCCCACCAGCCTCCGCATTCAAAGGATCATCCTCCGCCATTTCCGCCAACTCCAGCATGATGCCACCACCAAACACATCTTCCCTTCACCCCCCTTATCGGCATTCCGTAGGGATCGCTCCCTCCGGGACACCCTGGTCCACTCCTCCATCACCCCCTACTCCTCAACCCCCTCCTATGGCACCACCCCATGCCCACGCAAAAGATGTAACACCTGCCCCTTCACTTCCTCTCTCCTCACCGTCCAAGGGCCCAAACACTCCTTTCAAGTGAAGCAGCATTTCACTTGCATTTCCCCCAACTTAGTCTACTGCATTCGTTGCTCCCAATGTGGTCTCCTCTACATTGGAGAGACCAAACGTAAACTGGGCGACCGCTTTGCAGAACACCTGCGGTCTGTCCGCAAGAATGACACAAACCTCCCTGTCGCTTGCCATTTTAACACTCCACCCTGCTCTCTTGCCCACATGTCTGTCCTTGGCTTACTGCATTGTTCCAGTGAAGCCCAACGCAAACTGGAGGAACAACACCTCATCTTCCGACTAGGCACCTTACAGCCTTCCGGTCTGAATATTGAATTCAATAACTTTAGGTCGTGAGCTCCCTCCCCCATCCCCACCCCCTTTCTGTTTTTCCCCCCCTTTTTTCCCCCCCTTTTTTTTCCCTATACATTTTACAGATTTTTCTTTTCCCACTTATTTTTAAATATTTTTAAATCTTTTATGCTCCCCCCACCCCCACTAGAGCTGTACCTTGAGTGCCCTACCATCCATTCTTAATTAGCACGTTCGTTTAGATAATATCACCAACTTTAACTTTAACACCTATGTGTTCTTTTGTCCCATTGTCACTGACATCTTTTGATGATCTGCTTCTATCACTGCTTGTTTGTCTACACAAGCACCTCTGTCTCTCTCTCTCTCTCCGCGCCCCCCCCCCCCCCCCCCACACACACACACACCTTAAACCAGCTTATATTTCAACTCTTTCCTGGACTCGAAATCAAGTTCTGTCGAAGGGTCATGAAGACTCGAAACGTCAACTCTTTTCTTCTCCGCCGATGCTGCCAGACCTGCTGAGTTTTTCCAGGTAATTCTGTTTTTGTTTTGCATTTCCAGCATCCGCAGTTCTCTTTGTTTTTAACTAGTATACCTGTTTAGTCAATCTCCTTAATGAAGACGCAGCCAAACAGCTCATTGAGAACCCTGCTCAGTTTTAACCATCTGGGCACAAGTTATCATGTAGGCGGCTGCTCGACCCGCCGTTTACATTGTTATTCTCTTTGTCCTAACGCCCTTGCAAAAGAGCATTGGTTTTTCTTTGATTTTATAAGCCAACATTTTTTTCAAATTCTCACTACTTTCCCAATTATATTGTTTTTTTGTTAATTTCACTCCTGACGTTCTTCCACTCCTATCTCCCGGAAGTGCAAAATGTTTTAGTTGACGGGCAATATGATCTGCGTAGGCTTGGAGGGACGAAGGGCCTGTTCCTGTGCTGTAATTTTCTTTTTCATCTTTGTTCTATTCGATGCCCTTATCTGTGTGAATTGCAGTCACAGTTTTTGAATACTAACCAATTGAGACCACTTAAATCTAAGGAGCCTGATTGCCTTCAGGAGATAAGTGAACATGTCACCTTAGTACTGCCTGATGTGCGGCAATATCTGCAGCTCGCCCTCCACATAATCAACTCTGTGTCGAAGCTCGTAAGTAAGATGATAATACTACATATATGATTGTTGCGGATTGAATGGAAACCATGAGCCCCCAATTTCTGCAGCAAAGGCGCAGCAACTACTCTGTATCATCATTATGTTCATTAAATTTACTTCTTCACAATTAATTCATAGTTCACATGTTCAGCTAACTCCATCATTCAACAAGCCCGCATTCTAACAGTGTGCTCTAAACAGAACTCAGCACAGGCAATATGTTTCATGTAGTTCGTTGATGTAACTGGGGTAACACATTTCTTCTATCAGAATAATTAACAGCGAGGGGAGTGGAAACTGAGGACTAAACATGGGTCATACAGAGGTGATTCCTGAAAGCAATTCTGGAAATAAACTGCTTGAAAAACCTGGACAATACTCGCCCGTTAATTCAGTACCGCGTAGGTCAGTAAAAAAAAATGCAAATTCAGGTACTTGTTCGTCAAGTGTGCAGTGAGCATGGGGGAAAAATTGCGTACAACAAGTGTACTTTTGATTTGGCTACTGACTGGGACAACTCGTACACTAGATGAAATTGTCTTCTCGTGTATATTTATAAATTTCCGAACGTGTTACATTTTAATAGAGACAGAATAATCCTGATAATTAGTGAAGTTAACAGATATAAGAAAAAAAAATCAAAGCAGGACAAACATAAATTCACATAGCTCACTGCCTGCATAATTCAGGAATTTTTTTTTTCCCAAACATGAATTGAAATTAATCATTGTCTCCTGCAATCTGTTTCGCTTATGTTGTTAATGAACAACATGACAGTGAGGGTACAGAATAATTCCAACAACAGTTTAAGTTTTTAATTTGCTATCGATTAAATCAAAGGTTGAAGCTGTGATGGCAAAATAATAACACGTTCCATACAAAGGAATACATATTGACGTTAAACAGAAAAAAATAAATAATATATATATATTTTTTAACTTTCTATTTTAAGATTACCTATTTGTTGCAGCTACACAGTACGCTGTGTGCATGTAAGACCGAAGGACGTTTTAAAAAAAAAATTGAATTGGCTTCATAGACCTTTAACCAGGGTGTGTTCTGTGAACTGCAGAAAGCTTAACAATAGCTTATATAAATAAAATGAAACTGGCATCAAAACTATCGAAAAATGTAAGAGTTGGCATTTACTGGGGGCAATTACTATGTTTTTATATGCTGGAGGGGAACTATTGCTGGTTATCAAATTGGCAGTTTATTGACAGTCAACAGTTTAGGCATTCATTTTAATTCATTCAGGTGATGTGGGCGTCTCTGGCTAGCCCAGCATTAATTGCCCATCCCTAACTGCCATTCAGAATGTGGCCTTTTGAACAGCAACAATACATATCATGTAGACACACCCAGAGTGCTGTTAGGGAGGGTGTTCCAGGGTGTTGAACCAGCGGCAGTGAAGAAAAGCCGAAATATTTCACATTCAGTGTATTGAGTGGCAGCGAGGGACACTTCCAGGAGGTGGCGTTCCCATATGTCTACTGCCCGTCCTTCTAGAGCATATAGGCTGTGAATTCGGAAGGTGCTCCTGAGGTATTGATTGTGTTGAATTAATTGTTTCTTATTTTTTAAAGAATAGTGTATTGCAAATAAGCTTAAAGGCATTGATGAGATATCATACCTTTTTGTATCAATAAGTGTTTATTAGGTTAATGAGGTGGTGCAAAATTGGCGATATTCATTCGGCCATCAGTAGCATTTTGGGTCTGAGACTCATTTCAGTGAAATGAATTAAACATAGGTCGCCAAATAGAACGTGCCGTTGAAAGGACAATACTCGTTTTGCGACACACCTAGGGACAAATGTACACCCTTCACTGACACAGCTATGCTTAAATGAGCGTAAGGGAGCACGAGAGACGTTGAGTCACAGCAGAGGCCGCAGAGGACAGTAAGTCATGTCGGAGTCACAATGCAGCTTAAAGGGGCCGCGTGGTGTCAGAGTCGTGGGAGATTGAGCCGAGTTAGTCGCTTGAATGAGTATTCAGAGCACGCACTTTCAAACCAGTTTTATTGTATGACATCAGAGGGAAGCGGGTAGCTTGTTGCTGAATGAGCATTTGGTATTCCTCTTCCTTGAGATAATAAGTTTCGATAGGGTAAATGGAACGTGTTTTCAAAACAATGTTATAAGCACAAAGAAGACTAGGCTCATTTCTTCAAAAAAAAAATCAGTACTTGCTTCAAACACTCTAAGCGTCACAGGCCATCTGATACCTGTATGCGGGTCTCGAGGATTAGAAAGTGATAAGGGGCAACAGCTTCTGAAATGAACATCTGCTGCTTGAGGATATTTGGCTTAAGCCATTTGAGCTGGAGGCAGAGCTGCCGAAACTGTAATGATGCAGGGAGGGAGAAAGCTACCAGTACAATTTATTCCAGGACACAGTCGCAACTATCAGGCTTTGGATTTTGCATTTGCCGTATGGCCAGAGAAAAGTAGCTGTAACTGTGAAAGAGGCAGGTATGGAAAACCAAACATTAGTAGTTGAGAAAGCTCAGCCATTACAATTGTACAAGTTCAAGGTTCTTGCGACTTGCATGGATGAGAACGTAATGGGGTTTGGGGTAGGTTATGGAGGTGGGGGGGGGGGCAGGTGGTGAGTGGGGGCGGGGGCAGATGGTGCCGGGTTGATGACGGATCAGGTCATGCCTTGATGCTAAAGGAAAAACTTTTAGCGGAGGGAGTAAACAGGGATTAACTTGTCGTGGAGGCAGTATAGTCAATGGAATAGGAACAGTTTTGTGTAGCTGAGAAAGAGAGCTCAGACCTGTTCATTGCCAATATTTTGAACTTCTGTTGGAGGCTGAAAAGTGGCTTGCAACGGGTTTTGGAGCATTCAATTGATGTAGATTATGTAGGAACAAACGGCAGGGATAGTGCTGGGTAAGGGATGCTGGATGGGGAGTATGAATAGATGAGGCAAATTTCTGAAGAACAATCTCAAAGGCTATAAACACTTAATTATTACCCGAGTCACAAGAAAATTGACAAAGGATCAATGAGATCAGTGAGTTCAATGGGTGTATCAATGATAACTGTGGGACAAAAAGGCTTTGATTCTTGGGACACTGGCACGAATAACAGAGGAATCGGGCGCTATACCGCTGCGCCACGCTTCAGATAAACTGTGCTGGAAGAAGTATTCCCGTGAGCCTTACAACTGGGATGGTGGAGCCAAACATTTAAAAAAAAACTCAATGGTATAGCGCTGTTGCTGGGCGACATTCACGTGAGTAATAATGTGGTGACTGAAAGGAAAAGGACAAGGTAAGGCAGCGAGATTGCCGTAAATGTAGTTACAATAAAAATGGAGGATGAAGGGGCTTTGCATACAAATGTACAATTGCAACAACAATATTTGCACAAAGCAAGATAAAACAGAACTAAGGGATCTGCAAGTGACTGCTCATGCCATTGCTACCAAAACAATTGGCTTGTTTTGGGAAAGGCAGATGTCAGAATGTGTAAGAAGCTGAAAGTGCGTTTTTCTTATTTCAAGCATTCAGATGAGTGGCATCAGCGTAACAATGCCGTTGAAAGTGTCCCTTTAACAGCAGGTGCATTTGTAGAGCAGATTCCGGGGCAATCGGCACAGTTACCTAACCCACGGCCTTGGTGTTATCTGTGGGCGTCGTCCTCCACAGGCACAATGTAAACCTTCTTTTGTGAAAGCTTACCTTTCATTTATGCACAGATAAGCAAGCAATATGATCAGTCCAAAGTTCTTTATGGAAATGCACAGCAAGATAAAAACAACTTTTAACAGTTTAACTGAACAAATATCCTTCCAACTCTTCAGAAAGCAGATCGACATGTTAACTCACATCATTAAACAATACTGGACCCTGAATATACAAAGTGATTGGCAATTTGGAAAGGCAGGAAAGAGGAAAAAAAACGTTTTGGAGTTGATATCCTAAATAAGTATGACGTTAATGCAGCAGGAATTGATCAATTAGTTCTCAAGAAAAAAAAATGAAGAATGAGTTTGCAGTAGTGATAAAAAATAACAAAGTGAAGAATTCAGTTCCGGGTTTCGCAACAGCAACAGCGCCATACCATTGAGTTTTAAAAAAAATGTTTGGCTCCACCCTCCCAGTTGTAAGGCTCACGGGAATACCTCTTCCAGCTGTTTCGCAACTGCTAGAATGGGTGCACTGGAATAGATTAATAGATGTTCCCAGAAAGGAAATGTAATTACCATGATTAAAAGAAAAACCTGCATTAAAATGAACATTCAGATCGTGAAACTTAACCGGAAGATAAGTTCACAGATTCGTTTCTAGGCAAGTTATTGGAACTGTATGTGCTGTAATACAAAGAGTCATATAATCTGGACCTGGTGATGAGGATTTAGGCAGGTGTAATTAATGAACTCAAAGTAGTCATAACATGATGAAATTTCATGATTAATTTTATGGAATAGAGGAAAGTGTCTAAGGCTACTGTTTTAATCTTAATCGAGGGCAATTCAAGGCTTAGAAGACTAAACAGAACTGCGAAAATAGATTAACTTGTCCGTCAATAGAAATCTAGTGGTAGTCATTTGACAAAACCATTCTATTGTTCAGTAAGGTATATTACATTGAGAAAGAAATATTATTTGGAATATATCAAACGTAACTCCTCTATTGAAAAATTGAAGGAGACAGAAAACAGTTGGCATTACGGCAGCTAGCCAAATATCTGCTACTGGGAAATCTAAAATCAAACCTGAAGGAGTTTATAGCCTGGAACTTGGAACACCATGCTGTATTTATCCTGGGCCAAAAAGGATTTTATCAAAGCGAAATCATATTTTTTTTGTTATTCCGTTGAGTACTTCGAGGAAGTAAGTGGTTAAAGGGGAACGTGTGATCTGGTTCACATTGATTTCCAAAAGGCAATTGAATTCGTTCCACCTCAAAGTCCAGCACAAAGAAAAAGAGGTCATGTGTCAGGGAAAATATATTATTCTGGGCATGGATTAACTGTTGTCATCAGAACGATTGGAATGCTGCGGAGTTAAGTGTATTGTTCTCAAATATTTACATTCTCCTCCAATGACATGGATGAAGGGAGATGTCTGCTAGCTAAATGTGAATATTACAGAAAGACAGGAAACAAAACACGTTTCCAACAGCATTTAGAATTTGCAAAGGAACAGGTGAAATGAATGGACAGACACTTGGCAGATGGGGCACAAAGTGAAAAAAATGAGCATGTTCTTTTTCACAGAGAATGCAAAAGCAGAATATTATTTACTTGGATAGAGATAGTAAAAGTAAATTACATAGAAGGAAAAGGGTTTACTGATAGATTAATCACAAAAATGTTAGTGCGCGACGCATGTGACTGGAAGACAGATGGAATGGCGGAATTTGCTGCAAGTGGAATGAAAGAGAAAAATAAGGGAAGGTTTAATGCAAATGTAGAGTGCCTGGGTTGGGTCACTTCAGAAACATTGCCTATCGTTTTTGCAATTAAAACAAAGGAGATGAGTTACTACTTTTATTTATAAGGCGGGGGTTCCCGTACCACAATGTGACGAGTCGGCAGAGCAAGCATCCTATGAAAACTGACCGCTCCGCAGCGAAGTCTCGCTTCAACGAGCCTCAACTGGCTGCAGGTGGGAACTCTGCCTCTCAGTCGGGAGTCAGTTCGCCTTAAAGATGCTTGCCAACCTAAAACGCTTTGTTCCGACAGGGGCAGAAGGGGCAGGGACAGGATTGGGAATGCATGCCGTCACCGGAGACTAATTTCTGTGTTTACATGAACAGATAGTTTTTGGTTGTCTCAGGGCAGGAATGGAAGTGGAGACCTTCGTTGTTTTGGAAGGGGCGTTTGGCCAACGTGTAGGGACAGAGGGACTCTTAGCGTTAACTTGACCGAAAGGAGTGAGCGCCCAAAATTCAAAGCGGTGTTCTGAAGGCATTCCGCCCACCTCCACCATCCCCAATTGCTGCCTCAAATATTATAGGGCTTAGCTGGTCTGCACTCTTTTCAATATGTTCACGACTTTCCAATACATTGGTGCCCAGGACTGTACACAATATTCCAGCTCACATCTAATTAGTGTTTTATAAATATTTAGCGTAATCTCCATGCTCTTGTATGCTCTGTGCCTACTAATAAAGTTCAGGAGATTATATGCTTTATCAGAACATAAGAAGTAGGAGCAGGGCAGGCAATTCAGCCCTACGAGGTTTCTCCGCCATTCATTACTGACAAAACTCCAATTTCCGGCCCTCTCCCTGTAACATTTCAACCCATTACTAATTAAAAATCTGCTTACATTTATTCAGCGTCCAACAACCACTGCACTCTGTGGTAGTGAATCCCACAGATTTACGACCATTTGAGAAAAGTAATTCCTCCTCATCGCTGATTCAAATCTACCACCCTTTAGCCTAAATATATGGCCTCTGGTTCTAGGATGCCCCAGAAGGGTTAGCATCCGCCACAAATTTCCTTTTCTATCCCCTTATCATCTTATATTGCACAAATAGTTTTCATTTTATACTTCTAAATTCTCCTGAATATAGCCCTAAACTGATCAATGTCTCCTCAAAAGAAAAGCCCTGCATCTCTGGAACCAATCTAATGAACCTCCTGAAAACAGCATCCAGTGCGACTCCATCCATCCTCAAGTAAGGGGACCAAAACTGTACAGTACTGCTGCTGAGGCCTCAACAATACCTTGTACAGTTGCAACAACAATTCCCTATTTTTATACTCTATTCTTTTAGCAATAAATGCCAAAATTCAATTTGCCATCATTATTACCTGCTGTACCTGAGTATTAGCTTTCAATCGAATCATGCACGAGGACAACCATATCCCTCTGCACTGAAGGATTCTGAAGTTTCTCTGCATTTAAAGTAGAAGTCACCTTTTTATTCTTACGACCAAAATTGATAACCTCACTGTTATCAACATTACACTCCATCTGCCATATTTTGGCCCATTCACCTAATTGTCCTTGCTCATTCATATTTTTCTTCTTTCTTCATTGCAACTTAGTTTCCCACCTAATTTTCTGTCATCTGCAAACTTAAATGCAATTCTTTCTATCCCTGAATCCAATTCGCTAATTTAGATTATAAATAGTTGTTGCCCAATGATCGAACCTTGTGGCACCAAACTAGCCATAGCTTATCATCCCGATACATAGTTATTTATTCTGCCTCTCTGCTTCCTGAGGGTTAGCCAATCCTCTATCCTAGAAAATATATTACCCCTCACTCTGTGTAATCTTATCTTGTTAATAAATCACGTATTAATATTTCATAAACATTATTTTATGAATGTGTTTATGAACTGATCTCTCAACCTGTCCTGCAACCTTCAATGATCTACGCACTTACATGCCCAGGTACTTTTGCTCCTGTGCCCTTTTTAAATATTCACATCATATTTTACATTGCCTGTCCATATTCCTCTTAACACAGAGCACCACATCACACTTATCCGCATTTACCTTCATCTGCCAAGTATCTGCCTACTCCACCACTTGTCCACATCGTTTGGAAGCTTAATAGTTTTAAGAAAAGCAAGGGTCCCAATACCGAACCCTGGGGAACTCCACTAATAACTTTCCTCCAACACGATAAATATCTATTGACCATTAAATTCTACTTGCTATTTTTTCTGCTAATGATGTATCCACATTGCTAAGGTCCTTTCTATTCTCCCCACTCTATTGCGTGGTACTGTAGCAAGCCTCTTTTAAAGGTTCATTTGCACAACATTAACAACGTTACCCTCATCGAACTTTTCAGCTACCTCTTCAAAAACTCCAGCATTCTAGTTATACAGCATTTTCTCTTTTGAATTCCATGCTGGCTTTTCCTTAGCAATCCTTATTATACCATTCTATCACAAATAATTGTTTCTAGAAATCCTGTCCAAGAAAAAAAAATAAACTCGTTGGTCTTTAATTGCTTGGCTTATCCTAGCAAATATCTTTAAACAACGTTTAATATTTGCAATTCTCAGGTCCTCTGGCAACTACACTGAGTCGAAGGAGGAGTGAAAGATTATGGCTCGTGCCCCTGCAAATAGCACTCTCAGTTCCTCCAATATCGTTGTTTGCATAGCACCCGGTCCCACTACATTGTCAGTCCATTCATCACCTCCTCCTTCAGGATTTTGAATCCTTCTAATGACATAGTTTCCACGTCTGCCACTATGGCCTGGGTGGCATCTAAACCCTTGCTAACGACACACGTGGAGTGCCCATTTGATGCAGCAGTCATGGTTCGTTCGCACATGTACAAATGTTGTTTTTGAACCCTTATCGGCCCCCACTCCTCCTTTTGCAAATGGTTTATGTTTTTCTGCCTACAGAAGATTATGCAATTCACCTTTATGTTAGCTGCCAGTCTTATCTCATAATCCCTCTTCGTCTCTGTATTTTATGATTTCACATCTTCTCTGAACTTTCTACATTGCTGCTGGATCTCAATCCTGTTTACTATCTGACAAACTTTATAAGTGCACCTTTTATTCCTGACCTTAAAAACAATCTCCATTTTCATCCAGGAAACTCTGCAGTTGTTCGTCCCCCCTTTTCCCTTCCGGTACAATATACCTTGACTGTGCTCATAACAATTGCATTTTGTATCGTTTCAGTCTATCTTGACTACGGTCCTGTTCTATCATAACCAAAAAACGAAGAATACAATGAGCATTGTCTCCTCAATGCTCCTGCACTGACACTTGATTTTTATTGTCCGCCACATCTCTAAGAGCCTGGTCCAGCAATGTGATTTTTTTCTTGTTGAATCGAACATCTGCTTCTGTAGAAGATTCTTCTGAATACAATCTAGGAAAATTTTATTCACTCCATCATTTACACGCCCACTGTCCTAGTCTACATTTGTATAATTAAAATCAGCCATTATGTCTACTCTATAATTCATGTATCTCACTGTAACTTACCTGCAGGCTTGGTCTTCTATGCCATACCAACTCTTTGGTTGTCTCTGGACTACACTGGAAAATGTTTTGCATGTTTATTGTTCCTTAGCTCTAGCCAAGTTGATTTTGTCATTGGACGCTCTGGGATATCCTTTTTCTCCAGGACTGCAATGCTTTCCTTAACGAATACCGCCATTCTCCTACTTTCCTTCATTTCCTATGTTTTCTGAACAAATTGTAACCTGGAATATTCGACACACAGTTCTGCCCGTTCTTCAGCCAGGTCTCAATATCACCAAAACAGCATATATTCACAAGGCCATCGGCGCCTCTAGATCCCAAACAGAATTCGTATATCCCGTGCATTCACGTGCATGTATATTAACACTGAGTTTTTTTTTATTTCTCCATGTGCTGGGCTTTATTATCTTGCTATTGTCTAAAACAATGCTACCTGTCCCGTCAACTATTTTGTGCACTCTGGTATTCTGCTCTACTATTTTCTCGTAGCTCCATCACCACTTGGATTTTCATAATTCTCACATGTCCAACCATTTGCAATTAATGAGCCAAACTTAAAATTTCATTCCAGTGCCCAGGGATATACCTACTTAGTGCCCTAACTCCAACCTTTCACCTTTAGGCTCATAAGGCAGTTTTTACTCCCCCTTCAATGCATCTTTAAGGTAAGAAGAATCTGGAAATTATTTTTCTTCGGTTCCTCAATATGCTGTCTAATATATTGTTTTACGTCTCGATCATGCTGATTTGATTCTAATAACTTCAATGAACTAAGCAATTTAGCCTCATCTTCTGTAGCATTCTCTTTCTGAACAATTGTTTCAAAGATTAGTCAAGCCAACGGAGGACCAGTACCCTCCCCTTGTTGCTTAGATTCTTCCTCTTCCTCTTTCAATCTATATCTTTCAACTCATCACCAAACAATCCATTAACAATCCAGGATGTTCTTTGTGAAAGACCTTTGATGAATCCATCACAACAGATGCCTGTTTACAGCGAGGATTGTAAAATTTACAACCCAAAAATGTCATTTCCTAGAATAAAGAGACCATTTCTACTGCACTCCAACAATCACCTCCCTTGTTACCAAGTCATTCATTGAATTTACTTTTCATGTCGAAATAATTTTGGATCCTATCTGAAATCCATTAACAACACTTTGCTCTTGCAACAAGCTCCTGGACAACAAATAGCATTACCATTAGTTATTGGCCAGCTCCTGCTTCTCTTTCAATCTTAGCAGTCCTTCCTGCTCTTCCCAGGACACATGGATATAATTTCCCTTTTGCATATAAATTCTTTAAACATCTCTGAAACTTGCCATTCGGAACTTACTTGCCTAGTTTGTGAAAATATACCGCTCTATACGCTCATGCTGCTGTAACTCTACTAACACTTCCTCGTTCACTTATCCAAAGGCTATTGGTATGTTTTGCACTTTGGTCTCATAGTGCAGAGCACTTTTAGTTACATAACTCACCTGAGATCGCATCAGTGCAACTGGTTTCCCTTTAACCGCCAACAACTTGATCTTGCCTTTCCATGCTTGGTACAGTGCTGACATACTACTTTTCTTGTTTCACCTTTGTCTTCTGCCTTTCCATCTTTAATGCACTACTGTCCCCCAACAGGTGTGTTCTTACTAAAGCTATGATCATCCCTAGGTTCTCAATACGATTGTTGTCTCCATACGCTCATTTTCCTAAACACAACTGCTTGTGCAATTTATATAGGTTTTTCGTATAATCGCAGCTTCCCTGATCTTTAACCTGTCATTAGCTGCATATGCCTTGACAGCATTACCGTCTGGGAAGGTAGGACGTGCAGTTATTTCCATACCCGTTGCTGCACAGGTGGTAGCAACATTTTAAGTGTATTCTTCACCCACGAAAGCGGCAAAATGTTTAACTTTGATACTATAATTCCCAGCATGAAATGACTGGGATCTGGCTTATTTCAGTAAAACACAAAAAAATGCCGATTTATTATTAAACATTTAAAAAAAAATCAACTTAATAAACTGTTTAACATACAAGCTGTGGTTAAGAAATGTAACGTGTTTCTCCTTCTAAAAAAAGCTCATATTCGAACCGCATGCACTGTTGCACGAGCACACAATTGGAATGAAGAGACACTTTCTTTTGCGGTGGTTGATTGTTGAGAACGTTCCTTTTAAAACTATAAATTCGAAGAGATCTCGACGCTGTTGACCTCACATTGTTCGGACCACGATAAGTGGGGAAATTATGTCATGCAGATTTGTTGGTGAAACTGGGCTTTATGAAGCCAACATGTCACAGATTTTTTGTCTCACGCAATCCAACAGTTGAGTTATCATCATCTGGCGTTTCTGAGCAATTTTTTCCGCTAAATAAATGCAGGGAGATGAAAACAGAGTTTTATTTTCTTGCATAAACAGAAATAGCTGGAAAAACACAGCTGGTCTGAGAGCATCTGCTTAGAGGAAAACAGTTAACGTTTCGATTCCGAATGACTCTTCATCAGAACTAAGGAAAAATAGAAAAGAGGTGAAATAAAAGCTGGTTAAACCTCTTTTCTATTTTTCCTTAGTTCTGATGAAGAATCATTCGGGTTTGAAATGTTAACTGTGTTCCTCTCCGCAGATGCTTTTAAACCTGCTGACTCTTTCGAGGTATTTTTGATTTTGTTCCAGATTTCCAGCATCCGATGTATTTTGCTTTTATGCTATTTTATTGCAGTTTCATTCCAAGGGCCACGCACGTACAGACACAACACACACACACACACACACACACACACACACACACACACACACACACACACACACGCAGGCACGCACGCACGCACACACACACACACACACACACACACACACACACAAACACACACACAGTGTGACTTGGAGATTTTAGAGGCCAAGATGCTCAAAGAACATTTCTTACAGGTCTGGATCCCATTTAACCTGTCAATAAGTGCCTTTAGCCTGGCATTAGCAGTTATTTGTTAGCTTGGCGATCCAAAGTATCTTATCCCGCAGGAGATTTTTCCACTGCATTTCTATCTTAAGGCATCCTAACAGCTTTTCTTTTCCTGATAAATCTTCTTGCATTAAGACCGCACCCACCCTGAGTCACTGGCATCGATTTCCATCTTGAAGTATTTAGTGAAGTTAGGGGCACCTAACATTGGTTCAATGAACTGTTTTTCGAACATCTGTTGGATTTTTGCTTCCAACTGAGCCTATTTCTCCTGGTTTGAAAGAAAGATTGTTGATTTCTCGATGAATTCTCCCTTTATTCGCATCATGTGTGACTAAAATTGCACACTTCTCTCGTTTATGTGCAGGTACCTTTGAATTTCTTGGGTAATGTTACCATATATTCTAGTTTTCCTGCCTCTAATTGTACTGGCATTCTGACTAAGTGTCCTAATATTTAAAAAGTAGCTAAGCGAATAGAAGTACGATAAATTAATGAACTGTCTGAATCTCCTGAGTCACTCTCATTGTTTTCTCCATCTTCCACTCTCTTTAAAACATGACTTAATTGCTCTTTCCGATTCTCCTCTCTACGATTTTATGACTTTAACATGTTAATGTGACACAGGCATTTCTATTTTTTGTGCGACCTAGGGCTTTTGTCAGATAATTTATTTTGCTTACTCTCCTAACTTCCTTGTATGGGCCACCGGGCCGTGTTCTCAAAGGATCTTCCTCTAAAGGCAAGAAAGCTGACACATTATTGCTGGTTGAAATGTTCGGGTCTCCATTTTTTTGCTAGCCATTCTTTCATGTTTGATTGATTAAATTTTAAGATGTTCCAGAACCACTTTGCAGCCTCTCGTGAGCCGTACTTTTAGCATGGACACAAAATGTAGTACACAAAATACGCCTCTGCCCTAAAAATATGTACAAGATGTATTGCAGAAGCTCACTTAAAGCTTGCCCGTATATTAATTCATGACGACTAAAACCGTTAGATTAATTTGATGAATATCGCATGGCAAATAAAAGAAAGTCCAGACCTTTTACGCAATCATGGGGATTTGTATTGTAATATATTTTAACGAATATGTTGACTCCTTGATGGCAACACTCTCAAGCTCCAGAGTCTTGTGGATGTTATGCCGTGGACTTTAACAGTCCAGTGCTCATTATGTTTCCATTACATTAACCGGTAATTTGGAAGCTATATCTGACTTGGAGCAACATCGATAATCCCTATCTAGTAAAACAAAAACATGTTTAACTTCTCTACCAAGAACATTGCTCTAATCGTTGTCAAAGGGACAGTCTCTGGAAATCGTGTTCTCTTATATGTAATCACAAGAGTATCACTGGCATCCCTCTTTACTTTCTGGAAACGGTCAAACACAGTCCAATAACACACTGCTAACTGGTTGCCCCACACCTGGTATGTGGAATGGAGGTGCTGGTTTGATTATAGCTTATCATCTTCATACCATTTGGCACTTACGTCTTTTTTTTTTATAAAACTGCATCACGTCTTTGTGAAGACCTGGCAGTAAATTTCTTGACTTATGGGACTTGCGGATTCTTACATTTGCTGTCAGTCGGGTACCCTTGATATTTCCTGATGATACAGTTACACTATTAGTTGAGCCATTATTCACCCTTCGCCTGCAAGTCTGTGAGGAGATCTTCACTTCCTCATGAGAACCCTACCTTTAATAAATAGGAATCTTGAATGCCTTCTGCTTCAGCTTCAGTTTCAGCTGAATGTGCAACTTTACTTCACTCTGGAATTGATTTCTGAGCCTCAATCCGAGACGATATCCTAAACATTTCCTTCAGATTGTCCAATTCTCGAAAGAAAACCTCACCTAGCCAAATAGATTTCTGTGGTGCCAATTTTAGCTCTGACGATCAAACGTGTTTAGCTATTTCTCGGGTCAGTGCACACAAAGGAAAAATTTGGGGAATAATTTTCCTGGAACTGCTCTATCTCCCAGAATTCACTTGGTCTTTCCACAAACTTTGCGGAAGCTACTACTTTATCTTCGGCCAAACAATTTCCACAGGAGTAAGTCAATTGTGACTGCAGGCAAAATACGAAAAAATCATACTGTTGGCATTGCAGGCGTTCGGTCACATTCCAGGTTACACCAGATAAAATTTATGTGCATAAACGCCTCACAAATGCCATTAGCTAAAAAATGAGAAATTAGTGAATTATCTAGTGTAATTGTCAGGCCTTTCCACAGCAAACTTGTTTGGCTAGCCCTTGTATCCCGTAGCATCAGTGCAGGTTTACTTGCTTCAGTTCAGTAAAGAGTTACTTTGTCCATTTGATACGGAAACCCTTTAGCTTTAAAGACCCTTCTCTACTCACACACAACCACAGAACTGTTCACAATGGAACTCAGAGCTGCATTAAACATGAATATTTTATCAGTGATATTTTCAATCAGGGCTTTTCATTCTGAATCATCAGCACATACCCCCTTAAGCCCCGTAGATTTTGCATTCAACTTCCAGCGATTCACCTGGATGTATCACATTTTGTCACAATGAAAAGAACTCGGACTTTGGCGCCACTCCAGACTTCAGAACTTTCATTTCTGGACTCAGTAGGAGAACTCAGCACATTCCTAGTTGTCCCTTCTCTTCCCTGGCTCTTGGCATTCCTTTCACCATCCCAAGCCCCACCGTTCTCATGACTGAGAAAGGGTTCGGATTGATTCAGGATCACATAATCACCAGCCCTCCACGTGGCCTGCCTAGCTGTTGAAAGTTTCTGGTTCCATATTTGAGTTCAACCTTCTGGAGGGATTTATATTTAAATACATTCAGCAAGACAGTTATTTCCCGAATGGTCTAATGGTCTGCCTTTGGTGCCAGTATTCAAAAATCAAAGCTAATTTGTTTCAGCCTCTCCAAATCAATGTAGGCCTGCCCTTTGAGTCTATCGTTAATTTTTGAAAGCTGTGCCTGTATGCCCCAGGGACGATTTCATGTGTGCTAAGGACAGCTTTCTTCACTGTACCATAATGAACAGACAAATATTACAAAAGTGATGCATAAGCCTCCGTGTTCTGCCTGTTTACCTTCTTTGCAGAAGAAATGTCCAGCTTCCTTTTCACCACTTCTCCTGTTTAACGACCTTCTAAAACGAAATGAAGAATTCCGTAACTTCCCTTTCCACAAATCTTACAAGGGCAATTGCACATTTGAACATCGGTAAACAAGACTTGGCCTTGTTCTAAATTCTTCCATCTGCAAAACGAACCCCAACAGCTAGTGACTCTGTTTTAAATTTTTGCCTTCAAAGCTGGAATTCCCTGTTCCTTTCCTTCTCTCTTCACTGAAATTCCTGTTCCAGCTAGTTGAATGTTCTTTCTCTTTCTGCTCTTCCCTGTTCAAGCTTAAGATTCTAGGTTGATTTACTTATTTCTGTTTCTTTTCAAACCTCTTAATTTGCATTCGAAAACTATTGAACTTAACTGACTCACCCCCTGGAGAACATGTTCCCTCTTACACCCCTTTCAATTTCAAAAGCACCGCTATGACCTGAACTACATTTAATTTCCTCGTCTCTTCAGTTTGAACTTCAACTTATTGGTCATTTCCCTTAGCTTCCTCTTGGTTACATTTTGTAAACCAATCAGGGAAAAATATACCAACTTAACAAAAAACGTTATAGAGACTTCCACAGTGTGTCAGTTACCAATGAATCAGAAGGTTTGTCTGTGTATTTTTAAAGTTTTACCAATAATTATTGATCATCATCCGTTCATTTGTTTTCCACATCTCAGATCACAGATCCCTTGAGGAACCCTTGTCTAAGTTAAGGACGAGGATGGCAGCAATGCACAATTCAAAATGCAAAATTCTCTACAGGTCGTAACAATAATATAAGTGGGCATTTCACCCTCAAAACTGCCCCGTTCAAAAAAGAACAGATGGTCCAACCTACATGCATTTTTGCACAAGCACAAAGTAGAACATAACAAACAAAGTTCCCTGTGAAGAGTGGAGTTTGGCATGTTTCTTTTAATAGGATAATAATTGAAAACATTGAAATGTACTTAAGCTCCATGCTGGGAAGATTTAGACTTGACCGAACGTAAGTATGTATGAAATAGAAGCAGTAGTAGACCATTTGTTCCTTGAGTCTGCTCCGCCATTCCATAATATGATGGTTGATCTTCTTGTTTTTTACATTTTCACATTCCCATCCAACCCTGGCAACCTTTGATTCTCTTGCCTAAAAAAAGCCTATATACCACAGCCTTAAAGTATTCAATGACGCCGACTCCACCTCTTCTGAGTTCGAGAGTACGAAAGGCTTACATCACTCTGAGAGAAAAATAATAATTCTCCTCAGCTTTGTCCTAAAATGGAGACCCATAATTTGTTTTTAAAATCGGTCCTAGTTATTGGACTCACACACATGTGTATAGATGCTTTCAACTATTATATTCTCAAGGCCGTTCACAGTCTTGTATACTTCAATTAAATCAAGCCTCCATCTTTTAAGCTCCAGTGGAAACCAGCCCAGGCTGTCCAAACTTTCCTCATAAGACAATCAAGGTATCAATCCATTAAGCTTCATTTGAACCGACTCCAATGCATTTCCATTCTTCCTTAAACAAGGATGCAAGCAGCGCGCACAGTATTTGAGGTGCCGTCTCACAATTTCCCTGTAAAACCGAAGCATTACATCCTGACTTTTATGCGCGATCCCTATCATATTAAAAGACAACATCTGTTCGTATTCATAATTACATTCTGTAACTGCATAATCGCTTGTTGATACTGATGTACAACAACTCTTAGATCCCTCTGCACCTCAGATTTATGCAGCCTTCCTCCATTCAAGTAATACTCTGCTTTTCTATTGTTCTTCCTTCCATAGTGTGCACCTTCACACTTTTCCCAAAGAAACTCTATTTGCCAGATCTTGGCCAAAATTATTCAAACTGGCTTTCATGCATCTACAACCTTCTCACATTCTCTGCACAACATACTTTCCAACCTATATTTCTGTCACTTTGAGCAACTTTATCTGCCATATCTTCACTTCACACATCTAAGCCATTGATGTAAATCATTAAAAAGTTCAGGCTGCAGTAATGGCAACTGTGGGACGCCACTCGTCACATTCTGTCAATTGGGAAAATAACCATTTACGCACACACTTTCCACCTGTCTGCCAATCTTCTAACAATGCTAATATTTTAGCAACTCTACCATGCACTTTATATTTCTGTAATTATCCTGGATGTGGCACCTTATCAAATTTCTTCTGTAAATCCAAGAAGGGAACGCGTTCAACCTCCCCTTCGCATGTTACTCCTTCAGGAAAACTGCATAAACACGGTTAGAAATGATTTTCCTTTCAGAAAACCATGCACACTCTTCCCAATTGCCTTCAGCTGCTCTAACAGACCAGGTATAACCTAGTTAATAATCGATTGTAATATCTTGCCAAAAATAGCCATAAGTGAAAGAGCCTGCAATTTCCATTTTCTTCCTCCCTTCCATCTTGAATAGAAGCGTTATTTTTACTTCTTCTCAATCTAATGGAACCTTTCCAGACTCCAGCGAACTTGGAAAAATGAATACCAGCGCATCGAGTACCTCATTAGTGAGCACTTTTCAGAAACTATGGTGTAGTCCATCGAGACCCAGAGACCGGCCAGCTTGAATTTCCATCAATTTGCTCAGTAACGTTTCCATAGTGATTACACTTTCTTTAAGTTCGCTTTTCCCATTGACGTCATGATTGACACCTATTACTGGAATGTTTTTTATCATCCATTGTGAAAGCAGAAAGAAAGTATTGTTCATGTCTTCTGCCATTTCCTTATAATCTAACATTAGCTCATATTTTGCACAATATTAGTATCTAATCTTTAAATATGGCTTCCAATTTTGGGAGGAAAAATAAGCTTCCATTTTTCCCTTCGGAAAACTCTGTAAGTTGGAGTAAAAGTCTATTTTGAAGTGTTAGAGCTGCAAATAATTCCCCTACCTATCACGTAATGCAATTTTTAAAATACAACATATTTACTTCAAGCCCACTCCACCAGCGACTCCAGTTACAAAGACATGCAACGAGCACCTTTTCCTTCCTTTTTCAGTTCCCACAGTTTACAAAATATATCCCAGTTTAATTCCTGATAAAT
Organism: Isurus oxyrinchus; assembly: GCA_026770705.1. Classification (NCBI taxonomy): domain Eukaryota; kingdom Metazoa; phylum Chordata; class Chondrichthyes; order Lamniformes; family Lamnidae; genus Isurus; species Isurus oxyrinchus. The sequence continues at coordinate 6,691,897 of JANJGN010000035.1, forward strand.
AGAGATACAATCAACCTTATTTAAATCGTATCACCATATTCCCAATAATATTCTAAAAATGCATACCTTTACTCGCACTAGTTTAATTTGTATTTCAAAGTATTGTGACATCCTAATGAACACGCAACACATCCCAACTGAATACTATAGCTTGTAAAGGTTTGGAGCTTAAATCCAGGTCAATTTTTCCATTCTACTCTAGCATTACATTACGCGTTAGGAAACGTTGAGGTTTCATTGATTTCCCCTCGACGGGTAAACTATGTTGAACAGGTGGGACTGAAGAGATATTGTGCAAATCGTTTAGAAATTTATTTCATAACTCTAAGCGAATATTTATCTCAATGAGATGGAAAGGATAAAGTAAGAATTCATCACCTGTGGCTAAAGTTGGAAGTTAAGTTTGACATAAAATTGAAAGAAACACGGAACAAAATTGGAAATGTAATTTTTACGTTGGAATCTCAGGCAGATATCACAGCTCTGATTGGGCATAAAAATGGCAACAACATGCAAGTAATTTGGTTGTGGGAGAAAGCCTGCTGGAATTAGAAATAAATTACCAGGATGAGTTTCTGTAAATACTGAAATAGGAAAGCAATACATAAAACATGATTTGATCCTCGAGGGAGTGAATGTTTGGAAGATTTAAGGTTAAACAAAGATATAGCAGAAGCACTGAACAGGTATGTTGTGTCCGTTCTCAATGTAGAAGACATAGAACCCTTTCTAAGGATACTTTGAAAAGGTGGAAGAATTTTTTTAAAAACTCACCGTCATCAGTGACAGCACACTGTCACTGACCATTGTTTAATCATTGATGAAAATTTGTTTCTAGATTTCTCATTTGATTATTCGGTGACTAGTTTAAAATTATGAAATTTAGTTTTGTTCCTCCACATACCTGCGTTCTATGTTGACTGCCCAATATCAAACCATCATAAACTTAAATGAACATGATCCATGTCATTTCATAAATTCCTGGCAGGCGTTATATCACAGTTGAACTTACAGTCTCGTAAATATTTTGTGCACCTCCTCCATTGAATTTAGATGATTTTTTTTTGTGGCATGGAGACCACAATTATAAATCGTTTGGTCCCATAATAATTGATTATAAGTTATATAAATTATCCTTACAGCCCTCTATAACACAAATTAGCGTTTACATATATGTGGCCTTATTAAACTCGATTGTGAGCTTTTGCCTCCTGTTGCTATGTTTCATCAATTTCATATTGTCTTCTCATTTGTATCCCAATTGTCATTCAATTCTCTAATGCAATCTGATATCTCAATGTTTTTAGCGGAATCCAACCATTCAAACGGAATTTATTTGCCAGGCATTTACCAATTCTGTGCTGGGAAAGTCATAACCTCAAAGAACTGCATTCTGATATTTGGAACAGCATCGCATTATTTGCAACTCGGGTTTCTTTTAACAAAAAGCTCACACGTTCATCTTTAGACTGGGAGCAAGCAGGCTTTTCTGAAGAAATCACCTGACCACCATAAATATTAAATTGAAGACCTGTTTGCATATTCGCACAGCACTCGCTGTTCATGGAGAATAACAAAAACTGATTTAAAGGCAAAGGCTGATGATTTACTGTAGATGACAGAGATGTTTGTATTAGCACTCACTTGGGAATGAAAAAAACAAGAGAATGCCTGCCCAGCTGGCACATTCTGCGCCATGCCTGGAACCTTGTGGGTGTCTTTGTGCAGCGAGGCACGCTCATCTCAGTAGATCGTGCCTTCCTTGCGAATTCCGAGAGGGTGAGAGGAATGTGATTGAATCGGTTCTAATTTCCTGCTTTTCGAAGGTTCACTGGCGATAATCGCCAAACATCTACTGGATCGGTCTTCAGACGAGGGAGCACCAGGTCAACAGTATCAAAACTTTACATAATGCATAGTTTGAAAATAAATTAGGTTCTTCAAACTTCGATCTCTGTGGCGAGTCTATCTGTTTAACCTGTATGTGTGTTTGTGTGTGTGCATCTGTGTTTGTGTGGGTATGTGTTTGTGAGCGCGCGAACACGTATATTTCAAATTATTGAAACTTCTGTTAGAGACGTCATTTTTTTTTATAAAAATCAATCATCCTGAGTTTAATGAAAGACGCCTGGTTGAACTCTATTTAATTATGGGTCTAAGAGTAACGAAGGAAAATAATTAGCCATCGTGGTGAGTTAGTTAAACATTTACATGAATGTTGACAAGTGGGGAGTAGTGAGGCCAAACTTCCATCTCCATCCCATCCCAACACAATCACGGTCGCAGCATCTGTAATTTTATTGCCGTTTTTGAAACATTTTGCGGTCTTCGTGAATATTTGCTGTCAGAGACGCGTATGGGTGGCAGAATAAATTTTGAAGTTGCACGTTTGGTAGTACAGATCTGGGTATTTCTGATAAAAGAGACATTTGAAAGTTTTGTTTTTCATTCATCAGAACACTCGCATGGATTTCAGTATAAGTGAAAAACAAAAATGCATGCTGCATGTGATGAGAATGTTGACTGCTTGTCAGATTGTGCTGCACCATGGAGAATGCACAAGTCATAATGATATAGAGTAGCTGCCAAACACTGCTTGAAATTTAAACTGGGCAGCTTGAACATTATTGGTGAAACCATTGCCCTGAGGAATGAATCAGCAAATGGCTATAAATTATGCCGGATTTTAGTCCATTAGTGAAATCAGAACAATGTTCTGTCCTGATATTACTTTCTTTAATCTCCAGCCTGTGATTATCACCTCTGTTAATTCATATGCCTGGTATGAAACTTGTTTCTTCTGCCCTGAAAAAAGATGCAACACACTAGATAACGCCATTGGCAGTTAACCATTCCACATGATATCTTCTACTCTCTCTATTTTGCAGGGACCATCGTAAACTCTCTTTCTCTTTTTATTGCTTGAAAAGCTCTTACATTCTGCTTCATATTTCATATTACATTCTGATTTTTTTGCCTATTTAAATAAATAGTTTTGGTAGCCATCTGTTGGTGTCTCTCCGCTCCATTTCACTACCTCTAAACTCTGTGGTATTCCATGGGGACTTGACCCTCTGTCGTGCCCCTGAGACTCACTGTAAACAAAGGCATTTCTTTATTGGAAAAAAGGTACTTTCCAAGCAATGGATCATATGATTTATACTTTATGAGAATATCAATTGCCTTTCGTACCAGAGAATATAAGCTTTCTGTTACTTTTTTATTAGTCATTCACTGGATCAGCTTCGTTGCCTGGGCCAGCATTCATTGCCCATCCCTGGTTAGCCGTGGGAAGATACTGGTGAGCTGTTATCTTGAACCAGTGCAGTCTTTGTGGTGTTATTACGCCTACAATGAAGATAGGGCGAGAGCTCCATGATTCTGATCCAGCGACTCTGAAGGAAAGGGGATTTATTTCTAAGTATGCATAGTGACTGATTTGGAAAGAAACCAGCAATTGGCGATGGTCCCAAGTGACTGCTTCCCTTGGCCTTATCGATGGTAGTGGTCGTGAGAAAGGTGCATTCGAAGGACCGTTCGCGAATTTCTGCAGTGCATTTTGTACATGATACATATTGCTGCTACTCTGCGGCCGCATTGGAGGGAATGAATTTTTACGGATGTGTTGACCATTAATTCGGCTGCTTTGTCCTGGGCGGTGTCAAGCACCGTCTGTATATTTGGACCTGAAGTTATCCAGGCAATTTGGGAGGCATTCCATCACACTCCTGTTGTGTTACTTGCAGCTGTTGGACAATATTTGAGTCGTCAGGATTTGAGTTATTCAACGCACGATTCCTAGTCTCTGACTTGTGCTTGCAGCCAAAGTAGTAATATGCCACGTTCATTGTCACGTCAATGACAACACCCAGGTCGTTGGTAATGACTGCTTCATTGATCGTAATATTATCGAAGATCAAGAGTCAGTCAGCCAGAGGTTCTCTTGTTCCAGAGGTCATTTCCTAACACCTGCGCGGCACGAATGTGACCTGCCTCTTGGTTGGCCAAGTCTGAATAACCTCCTGGTTTTGTTCCTGTTAGACATGGGCTGCTAGAGTGTCTGAGGAGTCCAGAATGATGCTGGGCATTGTGCAATCATCAGCAAAATTCACCACTCTGACAAGGTGATGGAACGAAGCTGATTGATGGGAAAGCTGAAAATGGCTGGTTCAAGGACTTTACCCTGAGGAACTTCATCAGCAATGTCTTGGAACTGAGATCACTTGTCTTCTGCAATGTCAAAGAGTTCCTTTTGTGCTGGGAATGAAACAAAGCAGTAGAGAACGTGCATGCTGAACCCTATTTACTCCAGTTTTTCTAGGGCTCCTTTGTGCCTGGTTTGGCCAACTGCTGCCTTAATGTCAGGGGCAGTCTATCACGCAACATCTTCGAGTTCTGTTTGTCTTTCCATATCTGCACAGACGCTGTCATTAGGCTAACATCTGAACGGCTCTGGCAGAACCCAAACGGGGCAAGAATGAACAGATTATGGCTAAGCAGGTGCCGCTTCATAGCACTGTTGATGACCATTTCCATTTCTTTAGGGATGATCGAGTGTAGATTGATAGGGGGGAAATTTAATGGGTTGGATTTGCACCTCTTGTTGCCTACTTTATATGGTCTGTACATTTACCACACAGCCGAGTATATGCGAGCATTCTAGCTGCACTGGAACAGCTGGGCTAGTTGTGTGAGACATTGTGGAATGCAAGGCTTAAGTAATATTGCTGGAATAATATCAGGGCCCATATACTTTGCACTATCTAGTGCCCTCAGCCGTTTATTGATTTCATGTGGAGTGAAAGGAATTGACGGAAGAGTGCCATCTGTGATGCTTGGGAACTCCAGGGAAGGACGAGATGGATTATCAAGTCGGGATTTCCAGCTAAATATTTTTGCGAATGATACAGCCATATCTTTTTCAGTGATATTCTGTGCTCCTCCATCATTTAGGATGAAAATAATTGTGGAGCCGGCTTCTTCCAGTGAATTGTTTAATTGTGTTGCAACACTCGTGTCTATATTTGACAGGACAGCACAGTTGAGATCTGATCCTTTGTTTGTGCAGTAGTTTAGCTCTCTCTGTCATTTGATGCTTATTTAGTTTGGCACACAAGTACACCTGTATCATTGCTTCAGCAAGCTGCCACCTCAGATTCAGCCAGGATTGGTACTGCTCATGGCATGCCCTCCTCCGTTCTTCATTGATGCATTGTTTATCCCCTGATGATAGAATGGGGGATATGCCAGGCCATGAGTTTAATGATTCTTTTCAAGTGTAGGTCTGCTGAATTGAATCTCACTCCACACCTCATGAATGCCCATTCTTTGGTCCCTAGACCTCTTCGAAATGTATATCATTCAGCACGGTTGTGGTGCCACACAAAGCAAAGGAGGGCGCCCTCGATGCTGAGTCGGAACTTGCTCTCCACACAGCCCTGCGCTGGCCGCTAGTGCCGATTCTGTGCTGGACAGAGGCTTCTATGGCAAGCACTTTGGTGAAAATGAGGTCAGGTATGTTTTTCCTCTCTTGACTGTTCTCTCACTACCTCTTGGATAAACCAATCCAAAAGTTGTTTCATTTAGGACTCGGCCACCTCGGTCAGTAGTGATGCTACCGAGCCACACTTCATGAAGGATATTGAAGTCACACATCCAGACTAAATCTGGCGTGATTAACTTTGTGTTTCCTGCAAGTCCTGTTCAACGGTTAGAGATGGCGAAACGTGGCTATCAGCAAAGTATTTTCTTGCCCACGTTTAACCTGATACACTGAGACTTCCTGGGTTCTGAGTTCGATGTTGAGGGCTCACAGGGCCATTATTTGCCAACTGTATGTCACTGTGCCGCCACTTCTGCTGGTTCAGTCCTGCACTGGATCAAGCCATAACCAGGGATGGTGTTGGTGGTGTCTGGGACATCTTCTGTCAGGTATGATTCTGTGAAGTTGCCTATGTCAGGCTGTTGCTTGACGAGGCAGTGAGACCGCTCTGTCAGTTTCTCTGTCAGGTGTTAGGAAGCAGGGTTTTGCAGGTCGACAGGACTGTGATCGCCTTGTCATTTCTGGTGCCTGGTTTGATGCCATGTTGTCCATCCCCTTTCATTCATTTTCCGTGATTTTTTTGCGCTTTTTTGCAATTGAGTAGCTTGCTATGTCATTTCGGAGTAAGCCACATTGCTGAGGGCTGGGGGTCACTTGAAGGACGTTCAAGAAATGGACAGCAAATTTCGTCCCCAGAGGGCATTTGTGAAGCAGATGGGCACTTTTTCTTTGTCCCTTACATAAAACTTATTTTCCTTATTGATTTTGAAGCCCACCATCCGGATTCGAATCTTGTCCCCAGTGTACTGACATGTTATATTCGTGATTTTATCTTTTTGGCGGCAATAACTCCGCCATCGCCTCTGAACTGTAGTAACAAAGGTTTACGTCTTTGCCTACATACTATTAGAACATTTGGTGGCCTTCGAGTTGCTAGTTTTACCTGGTGATCCTGTGCTACCTTCTTTATGCTTCCAAACTATGAGGATAAAGTCCATCAAGTGTTAGAGCGTTTTTGAACGCTGTCTATAATTACTTTTTGACTGCTCACAGCATTTACATTGAAAACGGGTCTATCCTTTCCGTCTTTTTTTGTGTATTTTCCTGCTATTCTACCACCAGGAAAAGATAGTGTATGAAAGAATGATCAAAATATATGTTTTTTTCATTCTTCTTTCTCTATCCTTAATTATATGCTTTCCGTGCAATTGTGACCCAAATTCCTGCCAGATTGTATTTTGCTTGAGCCTGCAGAAGGTGTTAATATTCTATTTGGGTTCCTCAGTATTTTTTTCACTGTCCCTCTTTTCCTTATTACTTGTATGCTTGACTTCTTTCTCAGCGTTTTTTTTTTTCATTTCCCCTGTCATGCAGTCCACTGTGTTGCCGGTACACAGAACAGGTGTACTGTAAAGCATAATTTCTCCCTAATTTCTATGTGCCTAGTGACAAATTACTGTTTAATATTTGTGGCGTTGATGAAAGATGTTGTATCCAACGCTTTTAGACATGCTTTCACTGTTTAAACTTGCCATTCTAAATCATTTTCGCAATTGTTCTCGATTTCATGTGCAAAATTCTATGCAGAACCTGTCAACGGAGTTTTGCATTTAAACTCTTGAAATGTGTTTTCATGCGAATTATATCTTGAAATATCTTATACGTAACTTACATCAATCTCCATTGTAATATGCTTACATTGGCCAATGGTTAAGTTTGGTGCATCATTTTGTGTGGTTAAGTGCAGTCGTGGGTGTGGTGGAGGGGCGGTTGAGACCGCGGAATCCGGTTTGGAGGTGGTGTCAGAGGGTGGTGTTAGTAGGGCAGGCAGCCGTTGTTGCTGATTCCGTCGAGTCAGGACGGATTCGGGGCCTTCCATCTTGGCCTACACGCCGTGGAGTTCGTGGTGCTGTTGGTGTGATCTGCTTTTAATTTAATACGAAGAATCAACAGCTCGATTAAATAATTACAACTGTCTTTTCCACCTAAGCATAATGTAATACAAATGTCAGGCCTGTGGAGCTATAACATTTTCTGTAGAATTAGTGTTTTCATTAATAAAATCTTTAGAGAACTTTAATGGGACTGACTCGTTCACACTATTTTCCCCCCATTTAATGACTGAACCACTGTGTATTTACACAATTTTCGGTTTTCATTTCACGTTTCCAGTGTTCCCAGACTGCTGCTTTAATGTGGTACGTTTTGCTTAGAAAATCTCACACATGTTGGTCATTTTAATTAAGTGACTCAAGTAAGATAAATGTCAGGTACGTTTTATTCTCTACCGTTAATAACATCAGTATACCTCGGAAGTTTCTCCTTTATCCCACGTCTTCGATAAACCTAATGTAGTGCACAGAAATTTCAGCCACATTTACCAGCTGACTCTGATTAAAGTCCATAATTTTTGTGAATCCCTTATTTCGAAAAACTTGTTAAATATGCAATATCCCGGCCAGCTGACAATGATCAACCGCCGAATTAACAACAACTATTACAACATGCATAGGAAACTACAATAAATTTAACGTAACGAGTGAACAGGTTTTATATTTGTATTGTCTTAACTTTACTTTCAAAGTATATTTAAAAGCAACAGCTCAGTAATGTTTTACAGTTTACACTGTTATTGCGTTGATTACAGGAACGTGGAAATTTGGCTTCTTTTGTAAGGCATAATGGCTAATTTTCAGCCAATAATTTGGAAGACCAATATTTTGTTGGTCCTTCACTGCACTCACTCTCTGCCAAATACATGATTTCTTATGCAAGAAGACAAAAAACTGCACACAATACTCTGGGCGTGGTCTCACCAATGTTCAATATAATTGGGCAGCAACATATTTACTCTAATTTGCAAATCCTCATGCTTTTAAAGTCAAGATACCATTTGCGTTTTTATCTGCTTGCTGCACATGCATATTAGCTTTCAGTGACTCATTAACAAGGACGCCTAAGTCCCTTTGAAGTTTAACACTACCCAGCCTCTCCCCATTTGTGAAATAACCTGTAGTTTTGTATTTCATACCAAAGTGGGTAAACGCACATTTCTCCACAATATTTTCCATTCTCAATTGTTTAGCCTACTCACTTATTGTGTTTAAATTCCTTGAAGTGTACTTGCAACCTCCACAGAACTCACAACTCCAGCTGGGTTTGTTTCATCTTTCATCTTGGAAATATTACCTTTAACACCGAAATCCAAATCATTGATATAGGTTGTGAATAGTTTGCACATAAGGCTGTACAAAAGTGACCTGTTCACTTTGCTCCTGATGGCAGTCAGGCCCCTTAGTTTTAAATGGTCTCATTTGGTTAGTATTCAAAAATGAGAAGCTGTGACTGCGATTCACACAGATCAGGGGATCAAATAGAACAAAGACGAACAAAGAAAATTACAGCAGAGCAACAGGCCCTTCAGCTCTCCAAGCCTACCGCAGATCATACTGCCCAATAACTGAAACATTTTGCACTTCCAGGAGATAGGAGTGGAGGAACGTCAGTGGTAAAATTAAATAAAAACACTGATATATTCACTAATCCACAAATTGTGCTGAGCGAATACGAAAATTTCTCAGCCTTCCCTACTCTCCTTTCTGCCCATGAATGAATTCATAATCCCTGTCAGTATGTAGGACTCCAATCCGATGTTTCAAATATACTATATTGCGCAAATATGTCATATGTTTTCTGAAAATCTAAATATAAATGCATATTATTATTCATCTTATCTTTTCTGCTAGTTACATTTTTTTCAAATGAATTATTAGGTTTGTTAAACAAGATTTCCCTTTTATAAATCGATTTTGACTCTGGTTATTCCTACCCTTATGTGCCAAGTGTACTCTGCTTTAACTAACCAAATAGCTCATTGAGAACCCTGCTCATTTTTAACCAACTCGGCACAAGTTATCATGTATGCGTCTGCTCGACACCACCCTTTCCATAGTTATTCTCTTGGTCCTAACGCCCTGACAAAACATCATTGTTTTTTCTTTGATTTTATAAGCCAACATTTTTTTTTCAAATTCTCACTACTTTCCCATTTACATTGTTCTTTTTTTTTAAATTTCACGCTTGACGTTCCTCCACTCCTATCTCCTGGATGTGCAAAATGTTTTAGTTGACGGGCAATATGATCTGCGTAGGCTTGGAGGGCTGAAGGGCCTTTTCCTGTGCTGTAATTTTCTTTGTTCATCTTTGTTCTATTCGATGCCCTTATCTGTGTGAATTACAGTCACAGATTCCCGTTTTTGAATACTAACCAAATGAGACTACTTAAAACTAAGGGGCCTGACTGCCTTCAGGAGCTAAGTGAACAGATCACTTTTGTACAGCCTTATGTGCGGAAATATCTGCAGCTCGGTCTCCACATAATCAACTCTGTGTCCAAGCTCGTAAGTAAGCTGATAATACTACACATATGATTGTTGTGGATTGCAATGGAAACCATGAGCCCCCAGTTTCTGCAGCAAAGGCGAACAACTACTCTATCATCATCATTACGTTAATTAAATTTACTTTTTCACAATTAATTCATAGTTCACATGTTCAGCTAACTCCTTCATTCAACAAGCCCACAACCTAACACTGTGCTCTAAACAGAACATAGCGCAGACAATATGTTTCATGTAGTTCGTTGATGTAACAGGGGTAACACATTTCTTCTATCAGGATAATTAACAGCGAGGGCATAGAAACTGAGGACTAAACATGGGTCATACAGAGGTGATTCCTGAAAGCATTTCTGGAAACAAACTGCATGAAAAACCTGGAAAGTATTCGCCCGTAAATTCTATACCGTGTTGGTCAATACAAAAAAAAAACCCTTCAAATTCAGCTAATTGTTCAGCAAGTGTGCAGTGAGCATGGGAAAAAAAAACTGTACGACAAGTGTACTTTTGATTTGGCTTCTGACTGGGATAACCAGTTCACTAAATGAAATTGTCTTCTCGTGCATATTTATACGACTTCGGAACGTGTTACATTTTCATAGAGGCAGAATAATCCTGATAATTAGTGAAGTTAACATAGATATGAAAACAAAATCAAAGCAGGACAAATGTTAATTCACATAGCTCGCTGCCTAACATAATTCAGGAAATTTTTTCCCCAAACATGAACTGGAATTAATCATTGTCCCTTGCAATCTGTTTCACTTATGTTGTTAATGAACAACATTACAGTGAGGATACAAAATAATTCCAACAACAGTTTAAGGTTTTGATTTGCTATCAAGTAAATCGAAGGTTGAAGCGGTGATGGCCATTTAATAACACGTTCCATACAAAGGAATGCATATTGACGTTAAACAGCAAAAATTAAACAAAATATATATTTTTTAAACTTTCTATTTTAATATTACCTATTTCTTGCAGCTACACAGATCGCTGGGTTCATGTTAGACTGAAGGTCGTTTTTTTTAAAATTTCGAATTGGCATCATAGACCTTTAACCAGGGTGTGTTCTGTGAACTGCAGAAAGCTTAACAATAGCTTATGCAAATAAATGAAACTGACATCAAAACTATCGAAAAATGTAATAGTTGGCATTTACCGGGGGCAATTACTCTGTTTTTATATGCTGGAGAAGAACTATTGCTGGTTATCAATTTAGCAGTTCATTGATCTTCAACAGTTTAGGCCTTCCTTTCAATTCATTCATGAAATGTATGCGTCGCTGGCTAGCCCAGCATTTATTGCCCATCCCTAACTGCCATTCAGAATGTGGCCTTTTGGAACAGCTACAGTGCATAACACGTAGACACACCCAGAGTGCTGTTAGGGAGGGTGTTCCAAGGGTTTGAACCAGCGGCAGTGAAGAAAAGCCGAAATATTTCCCATTCAGTGTATTGAGTGGCAGCGAGGGGCACTTCCAGGAGGTGGTGTTCCCATGTGCCTAGTGCCCGTGTCCTTCCAGAGCATAGTGGCTGTGGATTCGGAAAGTGCTGCCTGAGGTATTGATTCTGTTGAATTAATTGTTTCATATATTTAAAGAATAGTGTTTTCTAAATAAGCTTAAAGGCCTTGATCAGTTATCATTCTTTTTTGTATCAATAACTATTTCTTAGGTTCATGAGGTGGTGCAAATTTGGCGATATTCAATTGGCCAACGATTGCATTTTGCGTCTGACACTCAGTTCAGTGAAATGAATTAAATATAGGTCGCCTTGTAGAACGTGTCGCTGAAAGGACAATACCCATTTTGCGACACACCTAGGGACAAATGTACACCCTTCGCTGACACAGCTATGCTTAAATGACCGTTGGGAGTACGAGAGACGTCGAGTGACAGCAGAAGCCACAGAGGTAAGTGAGTCATGTCGGAGTCACAATGCAGCTGAAAGGACCGTGTGGTGCGAGAATCGTGGGAGATTTAGTCGGGTACTCGCTTGAATGAGTGTTCAGAGCACGCACTTTCAAACCAGCTTTTTCGGATGACATCAGAGGGAAGCGGGTAGCTTATTTTGAACAAGCACTTGCTCTTCCTCTTCCCTGAGATCATAAGTTTCAATGGAGTAAATAGAACGTGTTTTCAATAACAATGTTATAAGCACAACGAAGACTAGGCTCATTTCTTTTTAAAAAAACAGTACTTCCTTCAAACACGCTAAGCGTCACAGGCCATCTGACATCTGCATGCGGGTCTCGAGGATTAGAAAGTGATAAGGGGCAAGAGCTTCTGAAATGAGCAAGTGCTGCTTGAGGATATTTGGCTTACGCCATTTGAGCTGGAGGCAGAGCTGCCAAAACTGTAATGATGCAGGGAGGGACAAAACTACCAATGCAATTTATTCCAGGACACAGTCGCAACTATCAGGCTGGGAAGTTTGGATTTGCCATATGGCCAGGGAAAGGCAGCTGTAACTGTGAAAGAGGCAGGTATGAAAACCAAAAGTTAGTAGTTGAGAAACTCAGCCATTAGAATTGTACAAGTTCAAGGTTCTTGCGACTTGCATGGATGAGAACGTAGTGGGGTTTGTGGGAGGGTATGGAGGTGGCGGGGGGGGGGGGGGGGTGGTGCGTGGGGGCGGGGGCAGATGGTGCCGGGGTGATGACCGATCAGGTCATGATTGATGTTAAAGGAAAAGCTTTTAGCGGAGGGAGTAAACAGGGCTTAACTTGTCGTGGAGGCAGTATAGTCAATGGAATAGGAACAGTTTTATGTAGCTGAGAAAGAGAGCTCAGACATAGTAATACCTGTTCATTGCCAATGTTTTGAACTTCTGATGGCGGCTGAAAGGTGACTTGTAACGGGTTTGGGAGCATTCAATTGATGTAGATTATGTAGGTACAAACGGCAGGGATAGTACTGGGTAAGGGATCTTTAATGGGGAGTATGAATAGATGAGGCAAAGTTCTGAAGAACAATTTCAAAAGCTATAAACACTTAATTATTACCTGTGTCTCAAGAAAATTCACATAAGACCAATGATATCAATGAGTTCAATAAGTGTATCAATGATAACTGTGGGACTAATAGGCTTTGATTCTTGGGACACTGGCACGAATAGCAGAGGAATTGGGAGCTATACCACTCTGACACGCTTGAGCTAAACTGTTCTGGAACAAGTTTTCCCGTGAGTCTTACAACTGGGAGGGTGGAGCCAAACATTTAAAAAAAAAACTCAATGGTATAGTGCTGTTGCTTGGCGACATTCACGTGAGGGAAAATGTGGTAACTGAAAGGAAAAGGACAAGCTAAGGCAGCGAGAATGCCGTAACTGTAGTTACAGCAAAAATGGAGGATGAAGGGGCTTTGCATACAAACGTACGATTGCAACAACAGGATTTGCAGAAAGCAAGATAAAACAGATCTAAGGGACCTGCAAATGACTGCTCATGCCATTGCTAACAAAACAATTGGCTTGTTTTGGGAAAGGCAGATGTCAGAATGTGTAAGAAGCTGAAAGTGCGTATTTCTTATTTCAAGCATTCAGAGGAGTAGCATCAGCGTATCGATGGGTTGAAAATGTCCCTTTAACACCAGGTCCATTTATAGAGTGATTCCGGGGCTGTCGGCATAGTTACCTAACCAACGGCCTTGTTGTTATCTGTGGGCGTCGTCTTCCACAGTCATAATGTAAACCTTCTTTTGTAAAAGCATACCTTTCATTTATGCACAGATAAGCAAGTAATATGATCAGTCCAAAGTTCTTTATGGAAATTCAAAGCAAGATAAAAACAACTTTGACAGTTTAACTGAACAAATATCCTTCCAACTTTTCGGAAAGCACATCGACATGTTAACTCACATCATTAACCAATACTGGACGCTGAATGTACAAAGTGATTGGCAATTTCGTAAGACAGGAAAGAAGAAAAGAATTTGTTGGAGTTGATATCCTAATTAAGTATGACGTTTATCCAGCAGGAATGGATCAACTTTGCTCTCAAGAAAAAGATGAAGAATCAGTTTGCAGTAGTGAAGAATTCAGTTCTGGGTTTAGTTTTAGGCTGTTCAACAACTGCTAGAATGGCTGCGCTGGAATAGATTAATAGATGTTCCCAGACAGGAAATGTTATTACCATGGTAAAAAAAAAACCTGCATTAAAATGAACATTCAGATCGGGAAAATTAGACCAGAAGATAAGTTCACAGATTCATTTCTAGACAAGTTATCGGAGCAGTATGTGCTGTAAAACAGAGAGTCAGATAATCTGGACCTGGTGATGGGCATTTAGGCAGGTGTAATCAATAAACTCAAAGTAGTCATAACATGATGAAATTTCATGATTAATTTTATGGAAAAGAAGAAAGTTTCTAAGGCTACTGTTTTAAACTTAATCGGGGGCAATTCGAGGCTTAGAAGACTAAACAGAACTGAGAAATTAGATTAACTTGTAGGTCAATAGCAATCTAGTGGTAGTCATTTGACAAAATCACTCTATTGTTCATTAAGGTATATTACATTGAGAAAGAAATATTATTTGGAATATAGCAAACGTAACTCCTTTTTGAAAAAAAGGAGACAGAAAACAGTTAGTCATACGGCAGCTAGCCAAATATCTGCCACTGGGAAAACGAAAATCAAACCTGATGGAGTTCACAGCCTGGTTCTTGGAACATCGTATTGGATTTATCCTGGGCCAAATAGGATTTTATCCAAGCGAAATCATTTTTTTTTTTGTTGCTATCCCGTTGAGTCCTTTGAGGAAGTAAGAAGCATTTAAAGGGGAAAGTGTGATCTGGTTTACATTGATTTCCAAAAGGCAATTGAATTCGTTCCACCCCAAGGTCCAGCACAAAGAAAAAGAGTTCATGTGTCTGGGAAAATATATTATTCTGGGCGGGGATTAACTGTTGTCATCGGAACCATTGGAATGCTGCAGAGTTAAGTATATTGTCCTCAAGTATTTACATTCTCCATGAAAAACATGGATGTCGGGAGAAGATGTGTGCTAGCTAAATGTGAATATTACACAAAGACAGGTAGCAAAACAAGTTTCCAACAGCATTCAGAATTTGCAAAGGGAGAGGTGAAATGAGTGGACAGACATTTGGCAGATGGGGCATAAAGTGAAAACAATGAACATGTTCATTTTCACGGAGAATGCAAAAGCAGAACCCTATTTACCTGGATAGAGATAGTAAAACTAAATTATATAGAAGGAAGAGTGTGTACTGATAGATTAATCACAAAAATGCTAGTGCGCGGATGCATGTCAGTGGAAGACAGATGGAATGGCGGAATTTGCTGCAAGTGGAATAAAAGAGAAAAATAAGGGAAGGTTTAATGTTACTGTGTAGCGTCTGGGTTGGGTCACATCTGAAACATTGTCTATCGTTTTGCAATTAAAACAAAGGAGATGCGTTACTACTTTTATTTATAAGGCCGGGGTTCCTGTACCACAATGCGGCGTCTCCGCCGAGCACGCACCCTTCCAGAACTGACTGATCCGCAGCGAATTCGCGCTCCAACGAGCCTTAACTGGCTGCAGGTGGGAATTCTGCCACTCAGTCGGGAGGCAGTTCGCCTTAAAGTTGCCGGCCAACATAAAGCGCTCTGGTTCCGTCAGGGGCAGAAGCGGCCGGGGACAGGATTGGGAATTCATGATGTCGCCGGGGCCTAATTTCTTTGTTTACATGAAAGATATTGTTTGGTTGTCTCAGGGCAGGAATGTAATTGGAGGCCTTCTTTGTTTTGGAAGGGGTGTTTGGCCGAGGTGTAGGGACGGAGGGATGCTTAGCATTAACTTGACCAAAAGGAGTGAGCGCCCGAAATTAAAAGCGGTGCTCTGAAGTCGACCCCGCCCTACTCCATCCCCAACTGCTGCCTCAAATATTTTAGGGTTTAGACAGAACGCCTGATGTCCGCTGGCCAGCCTAAAATTTGAGAGCTTGTGGGACCAACATAAAGTGTTCAGGATATGGCCACTTTGGGATGTCATTTGGGGGTAGGCCGAAGCCGAATCAGCGCCAGAATAAAATTGCATAATGCTCGGGGTAGGCGGGAATCTAGCGGGAGTTCTATTCGAGGAATCTGCGATCATTCCGGCCTGAAAAAAGCGCCAGCTGGGCAGCATATAAGTGGGAGAGTAATTGTGGTAGAAATAGTTCAAACATGTTGTATTCGACTTAATACTGGGATAGGGGTCTTATGTTATGCATAAATTCGCAAAAGGCTTGATCCTTACCCGTTGGAGTTAAGGAAAAGCATAAGTGACATTCTTAAATCATATAAGAACCTGAGGGTACGCCACAGTATAGAAACGGAGAGGAACCAGAATAACAGAATTTCAAAAGCACATAATGAGGCCATTCGTCCAATCATGTCGGCTCCGGCTCTCTAAATGAGCATTATGACCTTGCGTGATTTTCCTGCCTTTTACCTATAAACATGAACATTCTTTATTTTCAAGTAAGCAGCAAACACCCTCTTGAAAGCAACGATTGGACAGCCGGCACCACGTTTCCAGGCAGTGATTTTCAGACTAGAACCACTCGATATGTGAAAAACGTATTTATCTCACATCACATTTGCTTCATTTGCAAATCACATTAACTGTGTGCCCTCTCACTTTTCATCACTTAGGAGCGGGAACAGCTTCTCCTTATCTGCTCTGGCCAGATCCCTCATGATTTTGAACATCTCTATAAAATCTCATCTAAGTGCTCTGCGTTACAAAGAGATCAATCCTCGCTATCCTCATAGCAGAAGTTTTGATGCGTGGAAATATTCCTCTATGCCTGATCTGCACTCTTTTCAATATGTTCAGGTCTTTCCAATACATTGGCGCCCAGGAATGTACTCAATATTCCAGCTCACATCTAATTAGTGCTTTATGTATATTTAGCATAATCTCCTTGCTCTTGCATGTTCTGCGCCTATTAATAATGTCCAGGATATCATATGCTATATAAGAACATAAGAACTATGAGCAGGGGCAGGAAATTCAGCCCCACGAGGCTGCTCCGCCATTCATTACGATCATAGCTGATCTCATTTCTGACTCATCTCCAATTTCCCGCCCTCTCCCCGTAACATTTCAGTCCATTACTAATTAAAAATTTGCTTACATTTATTCAGCGTCCAACATCCACTGCACTCTGTGGTAGTGAATCCCACAGATTTACGACCATTTGAGAAAAGTAATTCCTCCTCATCTCTGATTCAAATCTACCACCCGTCAGCCTAAATATATGGCCTCTCGTTCTAGGACTCCCCAGAAGGGGAAAAATCCGCCGCACATTTCCTTTGAATATCCCCTTATCATCTTATGTTCCTCAAATATTTCTCATTTAATACTTCTAAATTCTCGTGAATATAGGCCTAAACTGTTCAAAGTGTCCTCAAAAGACGAGCCCCGCATCTCTGGAATCAATCTAGTGAACCTCCTGAGAACAGCATCCAGTGCGACCCCATCCATCCTCAAATAAGTGGACCAAAACTGTACAATACTCCTGGTGAGGCCTCACCAACACCTTAGACAGTTGCAACAACAATTGCCTACTTTTATACTCTAGTATTTAGCAAAAAATGCCAAAATTCAGTTTCCCATCATTATTACTTGTTGTACCTGCATATTAGCTTTCATGGAAATATGCAAGAGGAGAGCCATATCCCTCTACACTGAAGGATTCTGAAGTTTCTCTGCATTTAAAGTATCAGTCATCTTTTTATTCTTATGACCAAAATTGATAACCTCACAGTTATCAAAGTTACACTCCATCTGCCATATTTTGGCCCGTTCACCTAACTGTCCATGCTCATTCATATTTTTCTTCTTTCTTCACTGCGACTTAGATTCCCACCTAATTTTGCGTCATCTGTAAACTTAGATACAGTTCCTTCTATCCCTGAACCCAATTCGCTAATATAGATTGTAAATAGTTGGTGCCCAATGATCGAAACTTGTGGCACCGCAATAGCCATAGCTTATCATCCCGAAACATAACCACTTATTCTGGCTCTCTCCTTCCTGATGGTTAGCCAATCCTCTATCCTAGCTAATATATTACCCCTCACTGTGTAATCTTATCTTGTTAACAAATCTTGTATTAATATTTCATAAACATTATTTAATGAATGTGTTTATGAACTGCTCTCTCAACCTGTCCTGCAATCTTCAATGATCAACGGACTTAAGCACCCATGTATTTTTGCTCCTGTGCCCTCTTGAAATTTTCCACCTCATATTTTACATTGCCTGTCCATATTCCTCTTAACACAGAGCATCACATCACACTTATCCGCATTGACCTTCATCTGCCAAGTATCTGCCTACTCCACCATATGTCCACATCGTTTGGAAGCTTAATACAATTAAGAAAGGCAAGGGTCCCAATACCGAACCCTGGGGAACTCCACTAATAACCTTCCTCCAACACGATAAATATCTATTGACCATTAAACTCTACTTGCTATTTTTTCTGCTAATGATGTATCCACATTGCTAAGGTCCCTTCTACTTTCACACTCTATTGCATGGCACTGTAGCAAGCGCCTTTTCAAGGTCCATTTGCACAACATTAACAACGTTACCTTCATCGAATTTTTCTGCTAACTTTTCAAAAACTCCAGCATGCTAGTTATACAGCATTTTCCCTTTTGAATTCCATGCTGGCTCTTCCTTAGCAATCCATATTATTCCAATCTATCACAAATAATTGTTTCAAGAAATCTATTCGAATGCAGGAGTTAAACTCGCTGGTCTTTAATTGCTTGGCTTATCCTAGCAAAGATTTTTAAACAACCTTTAATATTTGCAATTCTCAGGTCCTCTGGCAACGCCACTGAGTCGAAGGAGGAGTGAAAGTTTATGGCCAGTGCCCCGGCAAATAGCACTCTCAGTTCCTCCAGTATCGTTGTTTGCACAGCACCCGGTCCCACTACATTGTCAGTCTATTCAGCACTTACTCCTTAAAGATTTTGAATCCTTCTAATCACATAGTTTCCACGTCTGCCACTATGGCCTGGGTGGCATCTAAACCCTTGGTAAAGACAAATGTAGAGTTTTCATTTGATGCCACAGTCATGGTTCGTTCACGCACTTGCAAATGTTATTTTTGAACCCTAATCGGCCCCCACTCCTCCTTTTCCAAACGTGTTACTGTTTATATGTCTACCGAAGGTAATGCAACTCACCTTTATGTTAGCTGCCAGTCTTATCTCATAATCCCTCTTCGTCTCTGTATTTTATGTTTTCACATCAGCTCTGACCTTTCTGCTTTGCTGCTGGATCTCAATCTTGTTTACTACCTGACATCCGTTATAAGTGCACCTTTTATTCCTGACCTTAAAAACAATCTCCATTTTCATCCAGGAGGCTCTGCATTTGTTTGTCCGCCCTTTCCCTTCCAGTAGAATATACCTTGACTGTGCCCGTTACAATTCTATTTTGTATCGTTCCAGTCTATCTGGACTACGGTCCTTTTCTATCATAACCCAAAAACGAAGAATACAATGAGCAGTGTCTACTCAATGCTCCTCCACTGACATTTGATCTATATTGTCCGCCACATCTCTAAGAGCCTGGTACAGCAATGTATCTTTTTCTTGGTGGATTGAACATCTGCTTCTGTAGAAGAATCTTCTGAACACAATTTTCGAAAATTTTTATTCATTTACCAGCCCACTGTCCTAGTCTACATTTGTACAATTAAAATCAGCCATTATGTCTACTCTATAATTCATGTATCTCGCTTTAATTTACTTGCAGGCTTGTTCTTCTATGCCATACTCACTCTTTGGTTGTCTCTGGAATACACTGGGCAATGTTTTGCGTGTTTAATGATCCTTAGCTCCAGCCAAGTTGATTTTGTCATTGGACGCTCTGTGATAACATTTTTTCTCCTGCACTGCAATGCGTTCCTTACCGAATACCGCCATTCTCCTACTTTCCTTTATTTCCTATGTTTTCTGAACAAATTGTTACCTGGAATATTCGACACCCAGTTCTGCCCGTTCTTCAGCAAAGCAGCATATATTCACAAGGCAATCGGCGGCTCTAGTACCCAAACTTAATTCGTATACCCCGTGCATTCACGTGCATGCAAATTAACCCTGAGTTAATTTTTGGTTATTTCTCCCTGTGCCAGACTTTATATATTTTCTAGCTACCTGTCCTGTTCACAATTTTTTGCACACTGTTATTCTACTCTACTATTTCCTCGTAGCTCCATCACCACTTGGATTTTCATAATTCTCACTTGTCCAACCACTTGCATTTAACGAGCCAAACTTAAAATTTCATTCCGATGCCCAGCGAGATACCTACTTAGTGCCCAATCGCCAAACTTTCACCTTTAGGCTCATAAGGCAGCTTTTACTTCCCCTTCAATACATCTTTAAGTTAAGAACAATCTGGAAATAATTCTACTTCGGTTCCTGAATATGCTGTCTAATATATTGTTTTACGTCTCGATCATGCTGCTGTAATTCTAATTACTTAAATGAACTAAGCAATTTAGCCTCATCTTCTGTAGCATTCTCTTTCTGAACAATTGTTTCAAAGATTAGTCCAGCCAACGGAGGACCATGTCCTCCCTATGTTGCTTAGATTCTTCCTCTTCCTCTTTCAATCTATATGTGTCAATTCATCACCAAACAATCTGAAAATAATCCAGGATGTTCTTTGTGTAAGAACTTTGTTGAATCCATCACAACAGAAGCCTCTCTACAGCGAGGATTGTAAAATTTACAAGCCAACAATTTAATTTCCTAGAATAAAGAGTCCATTTCTACAGCACTCCAACAATCACCTCCCTTGTTACCAAATCATTCATTGAAATTACTTTTCATATCAAAATAACTTTGAATCCTACGTGAAATCCATTAACAACACTTCCCTCTTGCAACAAGCTCCTGGACAACAAATAGCATTACCATTAGTTATTGCCCAGCTCCTGCTTCTCTTATGACCTTAGCAGTCCTTCCTGCTCTTCCCAGGACACATGGATATAATTTCCCTTTTGCTTATACAGTCTTTAAACATCTCTGTAACTTGCCATTCGGAACTTACTTGCCTAGTCTGTGAAAATATACCGTTCTATACGCTCATGCTACTGTAATTATATTAACTGTTTCTCCTTCACTTCTCCAAAGGCTATTGGTATGTTTTGCACTTTGGTCTCATAGCCCAGAGCACTTTTAGTTACATAACTCACCTGAGATCGCATCAGTGCGACTGGTTTCCCATTTAACCGCCAACAACTTGTTCTTGCATGTGCATGCTTGGTACAATGCTGACATACTACTTTTCTTGTTTCACCTTTGTCTTCTGCCTTTCCATCTTTAATGGACTGCAATCCTCCAACAGGTGTTTCCTTACTAAAGTTTTGATTATCCCTAGGTTCCCAATACGATTGCTGCCTCCATACTCTCATTTTCCTAAACACAACTGCTTGTGCAATTTATATAGGTCTCGCCTATATTAGCAGCTTCCCTGATGTTTTGTCTGTCATTAGCTACATATGCCTGGACAGCGTTACCAATTGGGAAGGTAGGACGTGCAGTTATTTCTAGACCAGTGCTGCACAGGTGGTAGCAACAGTTTAAATGTATTCTTCACCCACGAAAGCGGCCAAAGGTTTAACTTTGATACTGTAATTCCCAGCATGAAATGACTGGGATCTGGCTTATTTCAGTAAAACACAATAAATGCCGATTTATTATAAAACAAACTATTTGAAAAAAAATCCACTTAATAAACTGCTTAACATACAAGCTGTGGTTAAGAAATGTAACGCTTTTCTCCTTTTTAGAAAAGCTCAGATTCGAGCCACATGCACTGTTTCACGACCACAAAACTGGACTGCAGAAGCGCTGTCCTTTGCAGAGATTAATTGTTGAGAACGTTTCTTTTAAAACTATTAATTTGAAGGGATCTCGATGCTGTCGACCTCACATTGCTCACGGACCACAATAAGTCTGGAAATTGTTTCATGCAGATTTGTTGGTGAAACTGGGCTTTATGACTCCAACCTGTCACAGATTTTCAGTCTCACGCAATCAAACAGGTGGGTTATCATCATCTGGCGTTTCTGAGGAAATTTTTCTGCAATGTAAATGCAGGGAGATGGAAACAGAGACTTTTTTTCTTGCATAAACAAAAATAGCTGGAAAAACACAGCAGGTCTGACAGCATCTGCAGAGAGGAAAACAGGTAACGTTTCGATTCCGAATGACTCATCATCAGAACTAAGGAAAAATAGAAAAGAGGTGAAATAAAAGCTGGTTATACCTCTTTTCTATTTTTCCTTAGTTCTGATGAAGAATCATTCGGGTTCGAAATGTTAAGTGTATTCCTCTCCGCAAATGCTTTAAGACCTGCTGACTGTTTCCAGGTATTTTTGATTCTGTTCCAGATTTCCAACATCTGATGTATTTTGCTTTTATCTTATTTTGTTGCAGTTGCGTTCCAAGGCCGCGTGCGTACATAAACAAACACACACACACACACACACACACACACACACACACACACAAACACACACACACACACACTCACACAATCACACACTCACACACACACAGAGTGTGACTTAGAGATTTTAGAGGCCAAGATGCTCAAATAACATTTCACACAGGCCTGGATCCTATTTAACCTGTCAGTAAGTGCCTTTAGCCTCGCATTAGCAGTATTTGTTAGCTTGTTTTCCGAAGTATCTTATTCCACAGGAGAGGTTCACGCTGCATGTCTATCTTAAAGTATATTATTAGCTTTTCTTTTCCTGATAAATCTTCTTGCATTAAGACAGCACCCACCCGACTCACTGGCATCAATTTCCAGCTTGAAGTATTTAGTGAAGTTAGGGGCAGCCAGCACTGGTTCAATGAACTGATTTTCGAACATCTGTTGGATTTATGCTTCCAAGCGAGCCTATTTCTCCTGGTTTGAAACAAGGATTGTTGATTTCTAGATGAAGCTCTCGCTTTATTCGCATAATGTGTGACTAAAATTGCACACTCCCCTCGTTCATCCGTGCAGGTACCTTTGAATTTCTTGAGTAATGTTACCATATATTCTAGTTTTACTGCCTCTAATTGTAAGGCCATTTTGTCCAAGTGTCCTAAAATTTAAAAATTATCTATGCGAATAGAAGTAGGATAAATTGGTGAACTGTCTAAATCTCCTAAGTCACTCTCATTCTTTCCTCAATCTTCCACTCTCCTTAGCACATGACTTAATTGCTCCATCCTATTCTCCTCTCTAGGATTGTATGACTTTAAAATGTTAATGTGACACAGCCATTTCTATTTTTTGTGTGACCTATGGTTTTTGTCAGATAATTTATTTTGCTTACTCTGTTAACTACCTTTTATGGACCACCGAGCCGTGTTTTCAAAGGACCTTCCTCTAAAGTTAAGAAGGCTGACACATTATTGCTGGTTGAAATGTTCAGGTCTCCATTTTTTTGCTGCCCATTCTTTCATGTTTGATTGATAAATTTTAAGATGTTCTGGAACCACTTTTAGTATGGACACAACCTATTGTACACAAAATTCACCTCGGCTTTAAATATATGTACATGATAAATTTCAGAAGCTCACTTAAAGCATGCCCGTATATTAATTCGTGATGACTAAAACCGGTTGATT
The DNA here is from genome assembly GCA_026770705.1 of Isurus oxyrinchus. NCBI lineage: Eukaryota > Metazoa > Chordata > Chondrichthyes > Lamniformes > Lamnidae > Isurus > Isurus oxyrinchus. The sequence continues at coordinate 6,715,485 of JANJGN010000035.1, forward strand.
AATTTGATGAATATCACATGGGAAATAAAATAAAGTCCAGATCTTTTTCACAATCATGGGGATTTGCATTGCAATATGTTTTAACGAATGTTTTGACACCTTGATGTCGACCCTCTCAAGATCCATTGCCTTGTGGATGTTATGCTGTCGAATTTAACAGTCCAGTTCTCCTTGTGCTTCCATGACATTAACCAGTAATTTGGAAGCTAGATCGGAAGCTAGAAACAACATCGGTAATCCCTATCTAGTTTTAAAAAAAGTTTAACTTCTCTACCATGAACATTGCTCTAATCATTGTCAAAGGGACGGTCTCTGGAAATTGTGTTGTCTTATTCATAATCGCAAGGGTATACTGGCGTCCCTCTTCACTTTCTGGAAACAGTCACTCACAGTCCAATAACACACTGTTAAATGGTTCCTCCACACCTAGTATGTTGATTGGAGGTGCTGGTTTGATTGTAGCTTATCATCTCCATAGCATTTGGCACTTACATCTTTTTTCTTAAACTGCATCACGTCCTTGCGAAGACGTGACAGTAAAAATGCTGACTTATGGAACTTTCGGATTCTTACATATGCTGCCACAGGAATCAATCGTGTACCCTTTGTATTTCCTGATGATATAGTTGCGGTCACATTATTAGGTCAGCCATTATCCACCCTTCACCTGCAGGTCTGTGAGGAGATCGTCACTTCCTCATGAGAACCCCACCTTTAATAAAATAGGAACCCTGAATGCCTTCTGCTTCAACTTCAGTTTTAGCTTCACGTGATACTTTACTTCACTCTGGAATTGATTTCTTAGCTTGAATCCGAGACGATTTCCTGAACATTTCCTTCAGATTGTCCACTTCTAGAAAGAAAACCTCACATAGTCAAATTGGTTTCTGTGGTGCCAATTTTAGCTCTGATGATTAAAATTGTTTAGCTATTTCTCGGGTCAGTACACACAAAGGTAAGATTTGAGGAAGAGTTTTCCAGCAACTGCTAGATCTCCTTGAATTCACTTGGTCTTCACACAATCTTTGTGGAAGCTACTACTTTATCTTCGGCCAAATAACTTTCACAGCAGTAGGTCAAATGTGACTGCAGGCAAAATACGAAAAAATCATACTGTTGGTATTGCATGCGTTCGTTCACATTCCAGGATTCACCAGGCAATATCTATGTGCATAAACGCCCCACCAATGACATTAGCTAAAACGTGAGAATTTAGTGAATTATCTAGTGTAAAAGTCAGGCCTTTCCGCAGCAAAATAGTTTGGATAGCCCCTAAATCCCGTGGCATCACTGCATGTTTACTTGCTTCACTTGAGTAAAGGGTTACATTTTCCATTTGAAATGGAAACCTTTTAACTTTCGGGAACCTTGCTCAACTCACACACAACCAAAGCAGTGTTTACAATTGAACTCAGAGCTGCAGTAAACATTGAGATTTTACCAGTGATATTTTCAGTCAAGGCTTTTCATTCTGAATCATCAGTACATACCCCATTAAGCACCATAGATTTTGCATTCAATTACCAGCGATTCGCCTGAATGTATCACATTTTGTCACAATGAAAACAAATCGGCCTTTGCCGCCACTCCAAACCTCAGAACTTTTCATTCAAAACTTTCATCAAAATCAAAGCTAATTTGTTTTAGCCTCTCCAAATCAATGTAGGCCTGTTCTTTGAGTGTATCGTTATTTTTTGAAAGTTGTGCCTGTATGCCCAGGGACGATTTCATATGTGCTAAGGATAGCCTTCTTCACTGTACCGTAATGTACAGACAAATATTCTAAAAGTGATACATAAACCTCTGTGTTCTTCCAGCTAAGCTTCTTTGCAGAAGAAATGTCCAGTTTACTTTTCACCACTTCACCTGTTTAACAACCTTCTAAAACGAAATGAAGAATTCCATTACTTCCCTTTACACAAATCTTACAAGGGCAATTGCACATTTAAACATCTGTAAACTGGACTTTGCCTTCTGCTAAATTCTTCCATCCGCAAAACAAAACCCAACATATAGTGACTCCCTTTCAAATGTATGCCTTTAAAGCTGGAATTCCCTGTTTCTTTCCTTCTCTCTTCTCCGAAATTCCAGTTCTAGCTGCTTGAATGTTTTTTTCTCTTTCTGCTCTTCCCTGTTCAATCTTAAGATTCTCAGTTGACTTAATTATTTCTGTTTCTTTTCAAACCTCATTACTGCATTCAAAATCTTTTCAACTTAACTGACTCACCCCCTGGAGAACTGGTTCCCTCTTGCACCCTTCCAATTTCAAGTGCAGCGCTATTACCTCAACTATATTTACTTTCCTCGTCTCTTCAGTTTGAACTTCAACTTATTTGTCATTTCCCTTAGCTTCTTCTTGGTTACATTTTGTAAACAAGTCAGGCAAAAATATACCAACTTAACAAAAAACGTTATAGAAACTTCCAAAGCATGTCAGTTACCAATGAATTAGAAGGTTTGTCTGTGTTTTTTTACAAAGTTTCAGCAATAATTATTGATCAGCAACCATTCATTCGTTTTGCACATCTCAGATCACAGAATCCTTGAGGAACCCTTGTCTAAGTTACGGAGGAGGATGGCAGGAATGCACAGCAAATCCACCAAAAATTCTCTACTGGTCGTAACAATAATGTAAGTGGGCATTTCACACTCAAAACTCGTCAAGTATTTGCCTGTGGTAGTGTTATTAGTAACATAAAAACACTCTAACCTTCGTTCAGTAAGCACGAGGAAGATATAACTATTATAAAACAGGCTTATGTTTAAAGAACAATTTAGTATACTGGGTCACATGTTAATTGTAGTTTAGAAGTATAATAACTGCCCTGTTAAAAAAAAGAACAGATGTTCTAACCTACATGCATTGTAGCACAAGCACAAAATAGAACATAACAAACAAAGTTCCCTGCAGAGAGCGGAGGTTGGCATGTTTCTTTTAATAGGATACCAATTGAAAATATCGCGTCACTGTTGCTCTGGCAGTTTTCTGGCCTCAATAGTCCTGCAGTTCTTTCAGCCGGAATTTGTTGAAGAAACTGCCCATGATAATGTTATTAATCAGAACTTTGTAGATTTTAAAATAAAACATATGCGTTATCCTAATGAGACGTTTCTTTGGAAGATTTAACACAACGTCGTCACAGAGAGAGTGAAAGAGAGGGCCGCTTTCTTGCAGCTTGCTTCTATGGCACAAACACACAGAGAAACGCACTCACAGACACACACAGGGACGCCCAAACACAAAGACCGACATTTACTTACAGTTTGATTAAGAAACTCAAAGAATATTTCTCTCACGCCAGGTGTTTTTAACCAGTCACTGAAATTCTTTAGCCAGCAACAGCGATTATTTTTTTTAACTTAGAGCAACAAAAATCTCTTCCCTGACGAGTGCTTCTCAGCTGGACATGTGCATTGACCAGTGCTTCATTGACACATTACATGCACAATTGCCGCAAGTGACATTGCAAACTTTTTAAAAAGCCCAGGAGGAAGAAGCTCACAAAATGCAATTCCCTTCAACTTTCCCAAAAACGTGTTCTTTACAATAGTTCCTGGAATACTAATTCTAAATTCTTCGTTAATTCATAACTTATTTTACATTTTCAGAGACCTTGTCAAACTTCAATGCTCTGAACCATCGATCCCGAAGGTTTTGTTTTTCCCTTGCTAACTGTACAAATAAAAAACTTCCCCACTTTCTTTCAGTCGTACAATTCGAATGATAAGCATCAGGGAGAAAAGAATAAGAATTTATTATTGCCTCCTTAACTACCTCGCAGCTTGGCGATTGTTCCACTGATAGGTTAGCATAACCATTAATTGCTGCACCTAACAAAATATTCTGTAACATTATACTCCAAGCACCTCTTGGCTAATTAAATGTTATAGAGATCCATCCCAATACAGAGAAATGTACTTCAGCCTCATGCTGGGTGAATTTAGACCTGACCAAACGTAAGTGTTTACGAAATAGAAGCAGTAGTAGACCATTTGTTCCTTGAGTGTGCTCCGCCATTCAATAATATGATGGTTGATTTTCTTGTTGTTCCATTTCCACATTCAAATCTAACCCCGGCAAACTTTGATTCCCTTGCCTAAAAAGAGCCTATGTACCGCAGCCTACAAGTATTCAATGACCCCGCCTCCACCCCTTCTGGGGTAGAGAGTACCAAAGTCTTATATCACTCTGAGAGAAAAATAATAAATTTCCTCAGCTTTGTCCTAAAAGGGAGATCAATACTTTTTTTTTTAAACTGGGCCCTAGTAATTGGACTCACACACATGCGTAAAGATGCTTTCAATGTACACGTTGCCAATGCCTTTTACGGTTTCGTATACTTCAATTAAATCAATCCTCTGTCTTTTAACCAGCGCAATCTGTCCAAAATTTCCTCATAAGGCAATCAATGTATCAATCCATTAAGCGTCATTTGAACCGCCTCCAATGCATTTCGATTCTTCCTTAAACAAGGATACAAGCAGCGCGCACAGTAATCGAGGTGCCATCTCAAAATTTCCTTGTATAACGGCAGCATTACATCCTGACTTTTCTGCACGATCCCTATTGTAATAAAAGACATATTCCTAATTACTTTCTGTACCTGCACAATCGTTTGTTGATACTGATGTACGACAACTCTTCGATCCCTCTGCACCTCAGAGTTATGTAGCCGTCCTCCATTTAAGTAATACTCTGTTTTCTTTATTCTTCCTGCCATAGTGTACACTTTCACATTTTTCCCAAGGAAACTCTAATTGCCAGATCTTGGACTATACATTCAAATTGGCTTTCATTCATCTGCAACCTTCTCACATTCTCTGCACAACATACATTGCAACCTATCTTTGTGTCACTTTGAGCAACTTTATCTGCCGTACCTTCACTCCCGGCAACTAAGTCATTGACTTAAATCGTTAAAAGTTCAGGCTGCAGTCGTGGCAACTGTGGGACGCCACTCGTCACATCCTGTCAATTGGGAAAATACCCATTTATGCAGGCACTTTCTGCCAATCAGCCAATCTACTATCAATGTTAATATTTTAACAACTCTACCATGCACCTTTAATTTCTGTAATATTCCTGGATGTCTTCTGTAAATCCCAGAAGAGAAAGTGTTCAACCCCCCTCCACACACTGCACATGTTGCTCCTTCAAACAAAACTGCACAAAAATGGTTAGAAATGATTTTCCTTTCAGAAAACTATGCAAACGTTTCCCAACTGCCTTCAGTTGCTCTAACAGAACAGGTATTACCTGTTTAATACACGATTGTAATAACCTACCAACAACAGCCGTAAAAGAACGAGCAAGCATTTTGCAGTTTCGGCCTCCCTTCCATCTTGTACAGAAGGGTTGTTTTTCCTTCTTCCCAATCTGAAGGAACCTTTCCAGAATCCAGGGAATTTGGGAAAAAAGAATACCAGCACATCGATTACCTCATTAATCAACACTTTTAAGAACCTTTGGTGTAGTCCGTCAACACCCAGAGACCTGCCAGGCTGAATTTCCATCAATTTGCTCAGTACCATTTACAAGGTGATTACACTTTCATTTAGTTCGATTCTCCAGTTCACATCATGATTGACACCTATTACTGGAATGTTTTTTTTATCCTCTATTGTGAAAACAGAAACAAAGTATTTGTTCATGTCTTCTGCCATTTCCTTATTATCTAACATTAGCTCAAATTTTCAAAAATATAAGTATCTAATCTTTAAATATGACCTCAAATTTTGGCGGGAAAAATAAGCTTCAAATTTTCCCTTCAGAAAACTCCGTAAGTTGGAGTAAAAGTCTATTTTGAAAGGTAAGAGCTGAAAATAATGCCCCTACATATCACCTATTGCAATTTTCAAAACAGGACATACTTACTGCTTCTATCACTGCTTGTTTGTCCACACAACCACCTCTCTCTCTCTCTATCTCTCCTCCCCCCCACACACACACCTTAAACCAACTTATATTTCAACTCTTTCTTGGACTCGAAATCAAATTCTGTCGAAGGGTCATGAGGACTCGAAACGTCAACTCTTTTCTTCTCTGCCGATGCTGCCAGACCCGCTGAGTTTTTCCAGGTAATTCTGTTTTTGTTTTATATTTACTTCAAGCCCACTTCACCAGCGCCTCTAGTTGCAAAGACATGCAACAAGCACCTTTTCCTTCCTTTTTCAGTTACCACAGTTTACAAAATGTACCCCAGTTTAATTCCTAATAAATAGAGATACAAATACCCTTATTTGCATCATATCACCATATTCCCAATAATATTCTAAAAATGCACACCTTTTTTTGCACTAGTTTAAGTTGTATTTCAAAGTTTTGTGACTTCCGTATGAACAAGCAACAATTCCCAACTGAATACAATAGCTTGTAAAGTTTTGGAGTTTAAATCCAGTTCAATTTTTCCAGTCCACTGTAGCATTACATTATGCATTAAGAATCGTTGAGGTTTTATTCGTTTCGCTGGATGGGTAAACTAGGTTGAACAGGTAGGACAGAAGAGATATTGTGCAACTCGTTTAGAAAGATATTTCATAACTCTAAGCGAATAGTTAACTCAATGAGAAGGAAAGGATAAAGTAAGAATACATCTCCCGTGGCAAAATTTGGAAGTTAAGTATAACATCAAATTGAATGAAACACTGAACAAAATTGGAAATGTAACTGGTACGTTGGAATCTCAGGCAGATATCACAGCTCTGATTGGGCATAAAAAGGCAACAACATGCAAGTAATTAGGTTGTGGGATAAAGCTTGCAGGAGTTGGATAATAAATACCAGGATGAGTTTCTGTAAATAATGAAATAGGGAAATAAAACATAAAAAATGTGTTGATCCTCTACGGAGTGAATTTCTGAAAGATTTAAGGTTAAACAAAGATATTGCAGAAGCACCGAACAGGTATGTTGTGTCCGTCTTCAATGCAGAAGACATAGAACCCTTTCTAAGGATACTTAGAAAAGGCAGAATATATATTTTTTTACACTCACTCTCCCCAGTCGCAGCACGCTGTCACTGACCATTGTTTAATCATTGATGAAAATTTGTTTCTAGATTTCCCATTTGATTATTTGGTGATTAGTTTAAAATTATGACATATAGTTTTGCATCTCTCCATACCAGCATTCTATGTTGACTGCCTGATATCAAACCATCGTAAACTCTCTTTCTCTTTTTATCACTTGAAATGATTTTACAATCTGCTTTATATTTCATTCTCATTTTTTGCCTTTTTAAAGAAATACTTTTGGTGGCCATCTGCTGGTGTCTCTCCACTCGATTTCACTACCTGTAAACTCTGTGTATTCCACCGGGACTTGACACTCTGTCGTGCCCCTGAGACTCTCTATAAACAAACACCTTTCTTTATTGGAAAGAGGTACTTTCGTAGCAATGCATAATTATGATTTATACTTTATGAGAGGTTCAATTTTCTTTCGTGCCAGAGAATTTAAGCTTTCTGTTACTTTTTTTATTATCATTCACTGGATTGAGCTTCGCTGCCAAGGCCAGCATTCATTGCCCATCCCTGGTTAGCCGTGTGAAGATAGTGGTGAGCTGTTATCTTGAACCACTGCAGTCCTTGTGTTGTTATTACGCCTACAATGATGTTAGGGCGGGAGTTCCAGAATTCTGATCCAGCGACTGTGAAGGAAAGGCGATTACTTTCTAGGTATGGATGTTTACTGACTTGGAAAGAAGCCAGCAATTGGCGATGGTCCCAAGTGATTGCTTCCCTTGGCCTTATCGGTGGTAGTGTTTGTGGGTTAGAAAGGTGCGTTCGATGGACCGTTTGCGAATTTCTGCAGTACACTTTGTGCATGATACACCTTGCTGCTACTCTGCATCTGCATTGGAGGGATAGAATCTTTGTGGATGTGTTGCCAATCAATTGGGTTGCTTTGTCCTGCGCTGTGTCAAGCGCTGTCCGTATTTTCGGAGCTGAAGTTACGCAGGCAATTCCATCAGACTCCTGTGTGTTACTTGGAGATGTTGGAAAGTAATTGAGTCATCAGGATTTGATTTATTCTATGTACGATTCCTAGTCTCTGATCTGCGCTTGCAGCCAAAGTCGTAATATGAATCATCCAGTTCAGTTTCTCGACAATGACAACACCCAGGATCTTGGTAATGGGCGCGTCATTGATCATAATATTATCAAAGAACAAGAGTCAGTCAGTCGGAGATTCTGTTGTTGGAGAAGTCATTTCCTGACACTTGCGTGGCGCGAATGTGACTTGCCTCTCGGTCGGCCAGGTCCAAATAATCTCCTGGTTTTGTTGCAGTTAGACATGGGCTGTTAGAGTGTATGAGGAGTCCAGAATGATGCTGGGCATTGTGCAATCATCAGCAAACTTCACCACTCTGACCAGGTGACAGAACGAAGCTGATTGATGAGAAAACTGAAGATGGCTGGGACGAGTATATTACACTGATGAACTTCGTCAGCAATGTCCTGGAACTTAGATCACTGGCCTCCTGCAATATCAAAGAGTTCCTTTTGTGCTGGGAATGAAACAAACAAGTGAAGACGTTTGACGCTGAACCCTATTTACTCCAATTTTTCTAGGGCTCCTTTGTGCCAGGTTTGGGCAACTGCTGCCTTGTTCTCAAGGGCAGTCTATCGCGCAACACCTTCGAGTTCTGTTTGTCTTTCGATGTCTGCACTGAAGCTGTCATTAGGTCAGCAGCTGAATGATCCTTGCAGAACACATACGGGCGAGAGTGAGCAGATTATAGCTAAGCGGGTGCCACTTCATAGCACTGTTGATGACCATTTCCATTTCTTTAGGGATGATCGAGAGTAGACTGATAGGCCGGTAATTTAGTGGGTGGATTTGCCCTTGTTGTTGCGTACCTGATATACTCAGTACATTTACCACACAGCCGGGTAGATGCGAGCATGCTAGCTGCACAGGAACAGTTGGGCTAGTTGTGTGAGACATTGTGGAATGCAAGGCTTCAGTAATATTGCTGGAATAATATCAGGGCCCATATACTTTGCACTATCTAGTGCCCTCAGCCGTTTCTTGACTTCATGCGGAGTGAAACAAATTGACACAAGAGTGGCATCTGTGATGCTTGGGAACTCCAAGGAAGGACGAGATGGATTATCAAGTCGGCACTTCCGGCTAAAGAATTTTGCGAATGTTACAGCCATATCTTTTTTAGTGATTTTCTGGGCTCCTCCATCATTTAGAATGGGGATAATTGTGGAGCCGGCTCCTTCCAGTGAATTGTTGAATTGTGTTCCAACACTCGTGTCTGAATGTTACAGGACAGCAGAGCTGAGATCTGATCCTTTGTTTGTGTGGTAGTTAAGCTCTGTCCGTCATTTGCTGCTTTTGCTTTTTGGCACGCAAGTACACCTGTATCATAGCTTCAGCAAGCTGTCATCTCAGGTTCAGCCATGATTGGTTTTGTTCATGGCATGCCCTCCTCCGTTCTTCGTTGAATCATTGTTTAACCCCCGACTTCGAAGGTAATGGTAGAATGGGGGATATGGCCGGACGTGAGTTTAATGATTCTGGTCAAGTGCAGGTCTGCTTCTTTGAATCTCACTCCGCACCTCATGAATGCCCAGTCTTTGGTCCCTAGACCTAGCCAAAATGTATCCCATTCAGCACGGTTGTGGTACAACACAAAACAATGGAGAGCTCCCTCGATTTTTAGTCAGTACTTGCTCTCCACACAGCCCTGCAGTGGCCGATAGTGCCGATACTGTGCTGGGCAGTGGCTTCTATGGCAAGCAGTTTGCCGAAGATGAGTTCAGGTATGTTTTTCCCCTCTTGTCTGTTCCCTCACTACCTCTTGGGGAATCCAATCCAACAGTTGTTTCATTTAGGACTCGGCCACCTCAGTCAGTACTGATGCTACCGAGCCACACTTCATGAAGGATATTGAAGTCCCGCATCCAGGCAAAATTCTGCAAGATTAACTTTGTTTTTCCTGCAAGTCCTGTTCAATGGTTAGGGATGATGAAACGTGGCTATAGCAACATATTTCCTTGCTCACGTTTAACCTGACACCCCGAGGGTTCATAGGTTCCGAATTCGATGGTGAGGGCACCCAGGTCTAATATTTGCCAACTGTATGTCACTGTGCTGCCACTTCTGCTGCTTCTGTCCTGCACTGCATCAAGTCATAGCCAGGGATGGTTTCTGTGGTGTCTGGGACATTATGTGCCAGGTATGATTCTGTGAAGTTGCCTATGTCCGGCTGTTGCTTGATGAGGCGGTGAGACCGCTGTCAGTTTCTCTGTCAGGTGTTAGAAAGCAGGGATTTGCAGGTCGACAGGGCTGTGATCGCCTTGTCATTTCTGGTGCCTAGTTTGATACCGGGTTTTCCATCCCCTTTCATTCATTTTCCGTGATTTTTTGGCGCTTCTTTGCATTTGAGTAGCTTGCTATGTCATTTCGGAGTAAACCAGATTGCAATGGGCTGGGCATCACTTGTAGGACATTCCAGGTATGGACGGCAACTTTCGTCCCCAAATGGCATTATGATGCAGTTAGGCTCTTGCTCTATTTCCCTTACATAAACCTTATTTTCCTTGCTAATTTTGAATCCCACCATCGGGATTCGAATCTAGTTCCCAGTGTACTGCCATGTTATATTCTTGACTTTATCTGTTTGGCGACAATAACTCCGCCATCACCTCTGAACTGCGGTAGCCATGGTTTATGTCTTTGCCTCCATACTGTTACAACACTTGTTGCCCTTCAACGTGCTAGTTTTTCCTGATGATCCTGTGCTCTCTGCTTTATGCTCCCAAAATATGAGGACAAATTCCGTCAAGGTTTAGAGCATTTTTGTACTCTGTCTTTAATTACTTTTTGATTGCTCTTAGCATTTACATTAAAAAGGGTCTAACTTTGTCATCTATGTTTTTCTCCTGCATTTTCATGCTATTCTAACTCAAGGAAAAATAGTCTAGTGAAAGAATGATCTAAAATATATATCTTTTCAATCTTCTTTCTCTATCCTTAGTTATATACTATCCGTGCAATTGTGACCCAAATTCCTGTTAGACTTTATTTTGCTTGATGCTGTAGAAGGCTTTAATATTCTGTTTGGGTTCCGCAGTATTTTCTTTCACAATCCCTCTTTTCCTCATTACTTTTATGCTTGACTTGTTTCTCAGCGTTTTTTTCATTTCCCCTGTCATGCAGTCCGCTGTGTTGCCGATACATAGAACAGGTCTATCTAAAGCTTAATTTCTCCCTGATTTCCATGTGCCTAGTGCCAAATTACTATTTAATATTTGAAGAGTTGATGAAAGATGTTGTTATCCAAAGCTTTTAGACATGCTTTCACTGTTTAAAATTGCCATTCTAAATGATTTTCGAAATTGTTCTCGATTTCATGTCCAAAATTCTAAACACAACCTCTCAACGAAGTTTTGCATTTAAACTTTTGAAATGTGTTTTCATGTGTATTATATCTGGAAATATCTCATATGTAAATTATATCAATCTCCAGTGTAATATGCTTACCTTGGCCAATGGTGAGGTTTGGTGCGTCAGTATGTGTGGTTAAGTGCAGTCGGTTACGTGGTGGAGGGGCGGTTGAGGGTGCGGAAGCGGGTTTGGAGGTGGTGTCAGTGGGTGCTGTTAGTTGGGCAGACAGCTGTTGTTGCTGATTCCGTCAGGTCAGGATGGATTCGTGGCCTTCCATCTTGGCGTACACGCCGTGGAGTTCATGGTGCTGTTGGTGCGATCTGCTTTTAGTTTAACATGAAGAATCATTAGCTCGATTACATAATTACAACTGTCTTTTGCACATAAGAATAATGTAATACAAATAACAGGCCTATGGAGCTATAAAATTTTCCGTAGAATTAACGTTTTCATTAATAAATTCTTTAGAGAATTTTAATGGAACTGACTCGTTAACAATATTTTCCCCCCAATTGATGATCAAACTATTGTGTATTTAAACAATTTTCGGTTTTCATTTCACATTTCCAGTGTTCCAAGACTGCTGCTTTAATGTGGTACGATGTGCTTTGAAAGTCTCCCACATGTTGGTCATTTTAATTAAGTGATTCAGGTAAGAAAAATGTCAGCTACGTTTGATTCTCTACCTTTAATAACAACAGTACCCCCGGAAAGTTTCTCTTTTATCCCACATCTACGAAAAAGCTAATGTAATGCACAGAAATTTCAGCCAGATTTCACTGCTGTCTCTGATTAATCTGTAGTCCATCATTTTTGTCAATCCCTTATTTCGAAAAACTTGTTAAATATGCAATATCCCGGCCAGCTGACGATGACCAACAGCAGAATCGACAACAAATATTACAACTGCATAGGAAACTACAATGCATTTAATGCAACGAATGAACAGGTTTTAAATTTGTATTGTCTTAACTTTACTTTCAATTTATATTTAAAAACAACAGCTAAGTAATGTTTTACAGCTTACACTGTTATTGCATTGGTTACAGGAGCGTGGAAATTTGGACTCCTTTGCAAGGCATAATGGTTAGTTTTCAGCCAATAATACTTGCAATTTTCCTGGGCGTTCTTAGAAAAACATCGTTTCCGACAGTTGAAGTAATCACAACCGGCAGCTTTGCACGAACAGATGATGAACAAGGTAAATGTTGCCTAAAATTATTTGCATTTCCATTTCCTAAAACAAAAATACCCAGTACTCTATAGGTTCTGCTCCTGAACTCCATGATAGCGTGTTATTTGCAATTATATAAATTTCTGCTTAAATCCCACTGTTTCACGACACTTCCTGCAAACTTCACTGAACACAAATAATTTATGCATCATCTATTGGATTGGTAAACTTTAACCATATGAACTGCATTGATTCAGGAAGGCAGTTTACCACCAGGTTTTCAACGACAAATAGGGATGGCTAGCAAATCCTGGTGTTGCTAGCCAAGTTAACATCCTTTGAATAAATTAAACAGAAGGGAGTTAGCTGCAATATTCGTGAATGCATGTTTATGTATTGCTGTACCTCTAACATTATTTTGCACTCGTTACTCTCCTTTGCTCAGTGCCATTAAACCCTCGACGTTTCACATTTCCAATAGCTTCAAAGTGTTTCATGTGCTTTTACTCTATTATTTTGGCTGTTCCGCTGGAGCTTTCTTTCAAAGAAATGAAAAGTGAAAGTGGAAAAAGAAGAAAGAAATGAGAAAATAATTTTTCCATTCAATGGTCTACACTAAGTAGTAGTTATCTGAGTAAACATACATGATCCATGCCCATATCTAATTATGCTGTCACGGCAGACAACAACAATCTATTAATCTTCAAGCATGGTATCACTGTGCTTTCCGGAGTAATTTCGGGTTATATTTCTTAACACATGCCTCCATACGAGTATTTGTTTATTCAAGTTCTTGTCAGCTTCCGACTCGATTCCTCACGCCGCCTTTCCAATTGCCCACTTTTCTTATTTTAGTGGCAAAGTGTAAAATATATATATTCAGTTCCATTTATAAATAATCCCCATTCTCATTCACCTACTTTTAAAATTATTTATCATTCGAATCTAATCCTTCAGTAATTCCTCTTCACTTTTATACATTTATTTATATATATATATATATATATATATATTCTGCTCTTCCACGTTATCGCTTCAATCACCTTCACATCTCTTGTTGCATTTGTGACCGTTTTTCCCGACTTAATTCTGTAACATGTTTCTCCCTATGCTTATGAATGTGGAATTAGTAAGCCCACTCTCCCTAAATCCAATATTTCGCGAATCAACCCTTTTGCATTGTAATAAATTTAAATATCAAAGATTTTTAAGGACAGCTTCGCGTACTTTAGTTAGAATGAAAGGATGCAGTGTTAACTATTGGTCTGTGCCCGGTGCGACGCCATTGCCCTTATTTAAGCTGCAAAAGAAATTAAAAGACAATCTATTTAATTAGTTCATAATAGGCATTGCCATATATCAAAAACTAAATGTTAATCTGTTTTTATGAACACTTTGCCAGGACAATCGTTAATGAAAATCATGGAACTGCTGGCAAAGAGCACGGATGCCCACATACGCCGTATCAACAACTCCCACTGTGGCTTGCTGGAAAATTCGATTGAAAAATTCATGGAGCCTTTCTTGAATGAAAACCTGTTTAGTGAATCTGATTATGAGGTAGGTTTCATAGTTATTACAGTGGCTTCATGATCATTCTACATTCGATTACTGTGTTTAGTAAATGTGCAAACAAGTAAAATAAAAGCATTCTACACCGTTTTGCTAAATGCCCAGTCACAAACTTGAAATTGAGCACAGGTTCAAGTGTAAGCAGGCTTTAACGATACTTTCATATGTTGCCACATTTTTTATAACCTGGGAATGCGCTTCCCTCATAGGGACAGATTTTGGACTGTTCACTTATCAAGCAATGTAATCCCTATTCATTGTCCCTCATGTAACGATACACAGAGTGGACAGATTCAGCAAGGCCTGCAGGATGGTCAGGATTAGTGCACTGAATGGCATAGTTCAGGCCACGCAATGAACACCTCCAAAAGTGGCTTCCAAAACATCTTATTGGCTCTCACTGGTATTGCCGTCGACAAACTCAACAACATCAAATTCTTAGTGACAGAACTTAATCTAGCCCTGTTCATTTACTACCAAATATGTTGTTATGAATTACTTACAGTGGCCGTCTCTCTGAAGTGGTTCGCTGCACTGCAGATTTCGGAAGCATAGAGCTATGGCGTCCTACCAATATAAAAATAAACTTTAAAGGCAGGATTGCAGACGAGTTTACAAAGTGCACCGAAAATAATAATTTGATGATTTGCCACTTGCAGCATATATATTCACCACTCTCAGCACAGCTTCAAATGAAATCGTGAATGTTTACCAAAGCTTCATAACATTTTATATCTATTTTCACGCCCGTGAATGAATTCAGTATAAGGACGATTCTCTTGAAGCTTTGAGGAAGTCGCTGCCTATCTGTTCTGTTCATGCCCTAATGAACTGGTTCTTTCCAGTACAGGTTCTGAAAGGTTTGAGCTACCGCTAATCGAGTTTCCTCCTAAAAATATTTAGGAATTCCCTTACATTCGTCTTATTAGCCGTTCAGATCATTGTAGCCTTTCACTTTTCCAACATATGCCTTGCACTATTTTTGCACCCAACTAAACAAACTCGAAATTCCATAAACACACGTTTCACATATACAAGCAGCCCCTGGTAAGAATCGCCTAGTTCATGAAGTGTGTAATCGTATACATTTAATTCCGAACAAGATGGGGTGACACTGGTTCACGCGATTGCTCCAGGACAACACCAATACTCACGCTCCCTCCCTACAGAGATACCTGACTCCAATTCGGTATTTTCTCCACAGAAGCTTGATTGGAGATCGAAATTTGGAAGGAATCAAGCATGTAGGCGTTATCCTCATTTCACAGGTTTCTTGAATGCATATACTGTCGCATCATCTAAGTTTTAAGCGCTTAGAATGAATAACAGAATAACACATACTTAGCTGCAGTGTTGTTCCCTTTATGATGTATTGCTTTATCTTGTCAGCCGTCGCTAAATTGATAGCACGCTTCGTTTTGTATTTCAAGTTTCCGCGTTTAGTTCCCAGTACAGGGCTCCACAACAAAAATCAATCCTGCTAATTCAATGCAACACTCCATTGCCCGAGGTTACCTGTTTTGCTTGAGGCTATAAATCGGCGCCTCACCTGCCTGAATGGGCAGATCGAAAATAACACAGAGCGCTATGTCGAAGAGAATGATGGTTGTCCTGCCGAGTACTAACACTTCAGACGTCATCATTGAAATCAAGTCTTGGATCACATTGTTGTACGAGAATTTCCTGAGCATTCCAGCACTGACCACGCTAAGAGAAATATAAATATTCCATCCTTTTCAAAGAACTTTGAGAAGTTGCTGATCGTGAAAAGCACGATACAAATGCAAGCGTTTATTTTTATTTTTTTAAATTAAATATGTGAGTTGTCAGCTGTCTCTAACTATCCAGGAAACTCTTCTCCTTCAGGAAATCTTCTAGAATGTGGTGGGATGACACGAGAAACAAAATAGATCATATAAGGGCTAAAATAACACATATCTTGTATTAAAACGATAATTGGGAACGAAAATGAAATAATCAAAGCACAGGAATTTTTATTATCTGCATACATTCCAACAACAAAACGGAAGATTGGTGTGAGGAATGATTTGCAACACTAGTGCACAGTTTTCTGATATAGCTTGATAATTATACGGCATATCTTCATGAAGCTGAATACGATGTGGACTGTAACGTGAATGCAAAAGAAAAATAAAGACCTGGAAGTCTTTTCGCAGAAAACTTAGCAAAGACTTTAATCAAGTGATATAGGTATTAACCTACCAAAAACATACCAAAATGGTTGTGGTAATTAGATTCTATTCGGGAGTCGATTTACATGGGATGTATTGAATGAATATTTTAAAAACTATAGAAATAGAAGTTGACATTTAGTGAAGTTGTTTCTGCAATGAGTAAATGTATAATACAAGCTCGTCCCACAAGCACAAAAATATTATTCAAAATAAAGAACTTATAATTATATACGTTGCTCAAATGAGAGCAGTTTGAAGAAAATTGCCTACAAAGGTAAATCGTTTATTGTTATGCATTTCCTACATGTTGAATGAAGACGATGGGAAAAATAAATAAAGTAATTCAATGCAGCTAATAGGCCGCCAAATGGGCTACGGTACGTCCCATGCTGCGTCATGATTAGGAATTTGGCTCGCATTGTTTGCCTGAAATGACGGCTGTGTTTTCATTCAACTTTACGGCCCTAAACCACTTCACGAACTTTCCGAATTCCAGCAAATAATGATGTTTTTTCTCATTGAACACTTCCAAATGCAGTATGTTGTCCCCTC
Source organism: Isurus oxyrinchus (assembly GCA_026770705.1). Taxonomy (NCBI): domain Eukaryota; kingdom Metazoa; phylum Chordata; class Chondrichthyes; order Lamniformes; family Lamnidae; genus Isurus; species Isurus oxyrinchus. The sequence continues at coordinate 6,732,381 of JANJGN010000035.1, forward strand.
ATAATTTTCACGTTAGCCTTTCGCATCACCCGACAGTATTCCTCGATCTCTGACTCATCCTGAATCCTTGAAACCGTCAAAGATCTCGGGCCTCCTCAAATTCAGTCGCCTTTCACATTTCGTAATCTCTGTTTCGCAAGAATGACAAAATATCTTGTAGCTCTGGTTAAGTATCTGATATATTAATCCCCTTCCCGTCTCCTCAGATGCTACTTAATGTGCTGAGCATTTTTTTTCGTAGTGTTTATCATATATCGAAATCCACTCTAGGTGGTACTTATGTCCTCAGCCTCAGAATTCAATCGCGAAAAATCTCCAAATCCTCATTGCTATGCGTGCATTCCCTGCTTTTTGAGCGAAATTTTGGTCACCTGTCTTAATACTATTATGCGGCTTGGCTGATAAATACTGCTTGGTAATTGCCCCTACGAAGCATCTTTCGGTTTTTTTTAATTATTTGAAAGCACGCCACAAACGCAGAATTCGTTTTTCCATTCGATTTATTTTGGTTTTCTCGCTTTCGAAATCATTACTATAGAATGTTTTGTGTTGTTGCATCCGCCACGCAGTTTTTAAATGATTACAATACCAAAGACATGAATAAATATATCAATGGTTCTAAGTGAGCTTATTGTTTGCTTGATTTCATACTATTGTAATATGCTTTAAGACAATTAGAAACCGCGCTGAAAGTCTACACAAATGCGACGCTTCCCGATTGATTATCGATATAATGCTGGGCAAAGGAGCCCATGGCGAAAGAAAATTGTGGGCGCTACTTCAAAAGCTGCAGGAAAGCAAGCATAAAGGGTCATGGCCAGAGATGGGTAAGTCAAGCCGATGGGCAGAAATTGATGTGAAAGGTAGGTGGCTTGCTAAACAAAACTTGACAAAGTTATTTTTCCATATTATAACAAGAAACTTCTTTGCAGAGAGGTCATTGTTGTTATCATTATTATTGGTACTATTATTGTCATCATTATTATTGTTATTATTAGTAGTAGTATTATCAGTTGTAGTATCAATAATAATAATAGCTTAACATCAATAAGAGTTATTAATATTTTTATCATTAATAATCACCATCAGCATTATTCTCATTGCTGTATTGGGTTAGGCGTTTCTGGCAATTTTTTCCTCCATCCCAAAATTATCTTAAAGTTGTTGTCCACCTGCTCTTTTGCACCACTGCTTTCGATATGTTTCTTTCAGTTAACTTGGACCTTAATATTTCTGTTTCGCTGCCGACACTTCTCTGCCTCTCTAATTACCTTTCCCCCTTCAAATGTGCCTCAGAAAGCCTACTTCTTGGCCCACGGGTTGACCACCTGATCTAATAGCTCCAAATGTGCCTCGATCTCATAGATGTTTTCTTAATGCTGCTGTGAAGCGCTTTGGGTTGTTCCATTGCATTGAACACGCGATGGACATACCATGTGCTGTTCTTGATGATGATGTAGGTTATATCCATAGTTCTTTTACAGAGGAAATTTTAGGTTAAATTATCATTCATCGGGATGCAATACACCTGCAACATAATTTGCAGACAATTAAATTCTAGTGACATCAATAAAACTAAAAAACGAGCAGACGCTCACCAGGCAGCGACATTATGGACGCTGCTTTAATGATGGTGCTTATTGCCATTCTCATCGCAAATGGCTATTGTATTGCCTATTGCCGAACGTGCAATTACATCTCCTTAAAGGCTAAAAATTTAAATGCAGTGTTGATATGTAAAACATGTTTTACAGCCGGCTTTTTTACATTGAATGCCTTACCTGCCATTTCTCATCAATTTTTTATAAGGTGAAATTTTGTCATTAAGAAACGTACACTGTGCATGTATGCAAGCTTACAGAATTGCTAATACATACGATGGTTCGCATAAGAAATGCGTGAAATTGGACAGTTGTAAGGATATAAAATTCGTGGCACTCTATAACGGCAAGCATGATGTATCTGCCCTCACATTGTCTGATGCAGACATTATAGAGTGAGATTTATTCTTCATCTAACCCCTTGCTGTAACTGCACTGCTGATGTTTGGTGCGAACAGTGTGGATGGAGGTTTGATCTGTGTCTCTCTCGTGCTGTGCTGGCCCTTGGTTTGTTTGGTGGGGACAGTGAAGAAGAAGACGTAATCTGCATTTAAAACGATAAAGTACCTATCCTGGGAAGGGAATCATGGGGAGAGTCTCGAGGGAGGTTTAATCGGCATGGAACAGATGCCCTCAGGTTGTCTGAAGGGGTCATTGAAGACGGAGCATTGCTCTGTACCTGACCCCATCTTGTTCATGCTCCGTTATTGTTTGAAGAGGAGGTATTAAAGGGAAAATTACACTGTATGTAACTCTGTGCTTTACTTGTCCTGGGAATGTTTGATGAGGACAGTTCAGGGGGAGCATTATTCTCTATCTCACCCAGTGCTCGATATGCCCTGGGAGAGTTTGATGCCGTCAGTGTAGAGGGAGCTTTACTCCGTACGTAACCACGTGTTGTACCTTACATGGGGATGTTTGATGAAGAGTGTGAGAGGCAGATTAACTTTCTACTTGACACTTAGCTGGAACTGCCGTGGGAGTGCTTGATGCAGTGATTGTCGATGGCGCGTTACTCAGGACCAAACCACAAGCTGCACCAGTCTTTGGAATATTCACTGATATCAGTGGAATGTTAACACAATGTTATGCCTGCCCAAGAGATGATTGATAGGAACAGTGAGGAGTGATTTTTTTTCTGCATCTAACCCGTTGCTGTACGTGTCCTGTCATTGCTTGATACGGACAGCGTTGGAGGGGTGTTAACCCTATATTTAATCTAGTGCAGTATCGGCCCTTGGAGTGTCTAGTGTGGACAATGTAGAAGAAGATTTACTCCGCATCAGCACCATTTTGTACCAGTCCTCAGAGCGTTTGTTGGGGACAGTGTACAGATAACTTCAATCTGAATCTAGCGCCGTGCTGTACCTACCGTCGGAGTACTTGATGGAGACATTTTAGATGGAGCTTTACTCGTTATCTAACCCGGTCCTGTACGTGTCCTGGGATTACTGATGTGGAGAGTGCAGAGGGAGATTTAGTCCCTAATCAACCATGTTCTGTACCAGCACATGGAGTGTTTTATAGGGATAGGGTAGAAGAAGATTTACCCTTTATCTAACCATGTATTGCACCTCACTGGTGAGTGTTTGATGGGGAGAATACCGGAAGTATTACTTTATATCTAACCCGTCCTGGGCCTGTCCTGGGAGCATTTGATGGACAGAGCATAGAGTGAGTTTTAGTCTGCATCTGAGATTATGCTGCACCACACCTCGGGGTGTGATGAGGAAGTTTTAGGCAGAACGTTTCGCTTTATATAACCCAATACTGCATATGCCCTGGGAGTGTTTGAATGTGACAGTGTAGAGAGAGATTTACTCTGTATCTATCACCGTGTTTTACCTGTACCAGGAGTGATTGGCACGGACAGGTTGGAGGGAGTTGAGCGCTGCACCTTACTTAGTCCTCAAGGGCCCTTGGTGGGGACACTGCATAGGGACATTTGTTCTGTGTCTAACCCCGTGCTGTAGCTGTTCTGTGAGTGTTTGGCGCTGACAGTGTGGAGGGAGATTTTCTCTCTGCAATACCTTGTGCTCCCCGTGCCCTTCGAGTGTTTGATGCAGACAGTGTAGAAGAAGATTTATTCTGTATCTAAACACTGGTTGTCCTGGGAGTGTTTGATGGGAAGAATTAGGTAGGAGACTATATCTGCTTTCAAAGAAGAGATGTGCCTCCCCGCAATGTGTGTGATGCGGGCTTGGTAAAGGGAGATTTACTCTATATCTAACTGAGTGTTGTACATGCCTTAGCAGTGTTTGATGGTGGCAGCTTATATGGAGCTTTAATCGGTATCGGTCTCCATGTTGTACCTTTCCTGGGAGTGTTATATGGGACAATCCAGAAGGAAATGTACTCTGCTGAGAAGATCATGCTGTACCTGTCCTGGTAGTCCTTGATTTGGACCTTGTGGAGGCAGCTATTATTATGCAGAAATCCCAGTTCTCTACGTGTGCCAGGAGTGTTTTTTTGTCGACTGTGCAGAGGGAGCTTTACTCTCTATCTAACTCCTTCCTGGTCCTATCCTGGGACTGTTTTATGTGGAAATTGTAAAGGGCGAATTACTCTGGACCTAACCAAGTACTGCACCGGCCACTGCAATGATTGGTGGGAACAAAGCAGACTGACGTTTACTTTCTATCGAACACAATGCTACAACCCTCCTGTGATCGTCTGACGGGGCAGTCTACATTGAACTTTACTTCATATCTAACCACATGTTGTGGCTTCCCTGGAGGTGGATAATGGGGACTTCGTTGAGGGCGATTTATTCTGCATCTAACCCCGTGCTGTATATGTCCTTGGAGTGATTGTTTCATTGTAGTTGGAGCTTTACACTGTATCTAGCCATGCGTTACACCTCCCCTGATAGTGTTTGATGGGGAAAGTGAAGAGGGAGCTAAATTTTGTATTTGGCACCTGGCTCGAACAGCCCTGGGAGTGCATGATGCGGCGATTGTGGAGGGCACTTTCCTTTGGACCAAACCCGGGCTGCACCAACCATTGGAGGGGATGGTGGGCACTGTGCAGAGTAAGGGTAACACTGCAGCTTACACAATGCGATGTCTGTCTAAGAGTTGTTTGATTGGAAAAGTGTGGAGGGAGATTTGTTCTGCATCTAACACCGTGCTGTACGCGCCCCTGGGAAAATCTGTTGAGGACACTGTTTAAAGCGATGTTTCCCCTGTATTAATCAAGTGCAGTATCGGGCCATGGGGTATCTAGTGGGGACAATGTGGAATAAGATTTACGCTGCAGCTAACACCATGATGTACCAGTTCTAAGAGTGATTGTTGGGGACAGTGTAGATGAAACTTTAGTCGGGATTTAACCCGCTTCTAGCACTGTGCTGTCATTGTTCTCAGAGTGCTTGTCAGGGACATTGAAGATGAAACTTTAGTCGGGATTTAACCCCGTGTTGTACGTGTCCCGGGATTGTCTGATGCAGAGAGTGCCGAGGGAGATTTATTCTCCTTCTAAGCAGGTGTTGTAAATTTCCTGGCTGTGTTTGAATGGGATATTAAGGGAAGTATTACTTTATATCTAAGCCATGCTGCGCCTATCCTGGTGGTACTTTATTGACATTGTAGATGGAACTTTAATCTGCACCTAACATCATGCTGCACCTCCTCTCAAGGAGATTGATGGGGCCACTGTAGGCGGAGATTAACTCCCTGTCTAACACAATGCTATACATGTAAAGCGAGTCTTTGATGTGGACAGTCTAGAGGGCAAGTTGCTCTGAATCTATCACCCTCTTGCTCCTCAGCTGGGAGTGTTTCCTATGGGCAGTTTGGAGGGAGATTAGCTCTGCACATTAACCTATGCTGTAAGAGCTCCTGCAGTGTTTCGTGTGAACAGTGTAGATGGAAATTTATTGTGTATCTAACCCCGTGCTGTACTTCTTCCGGGAATGTTTGGTGCTGACAGCCTGGAGGGGACATTGCTCTGCACCTCACCCCGTGCTCTACATGGCCTGGCAGTGTTTGTTCGGGACAGTGAAAAAGATGGTTTACTCTGCATTTAACACCAGTGTTTGTTTGGGACAGTGTAGGGGGCCCCTAAAACAGTATTTGAGACTGAGCTGTGCCTGCACGAAAAGTGCTTGATGCAAATATTTTCGATGGAGATTTAGTCTGTGTCTCACAGCGTTTTGTATATGCCCTGGTAGTGTTTGATGGGGCATTTTAGAGGGACCTTTACTTGGTACCTAATTCCTTGTTGAACCGATTCTTGGAGTGTTTGATGGGACAGTGCAGATGAAGCTTTACTTTGCATCGAACACCGTGGTGTACTTTTACAGGGAGTGTTTGCATGGGCAGTGTAGAAGGAGCTTTATTCTGTTCTAACCCCGTTCCCTGAGTGCCCTGGGTGTCTTTTTTGCCGATTGAGTAGAAGGAACTTTATTCTTTCTCTAACCCCGTCCTTGTGCTGTTCTGGGACTGTTTGATGTGGAGAGTGTAGAGGCAGCTTTACACTGGGCCTAAGCCATTGCTTCACAGGCCGATGGATTGATTGGTGTGGACAATGTAGTGTAGATTTACTCTGCATCTAACAGACTGCTGTTCCTAACCTGGGATTGTTTGACAGGGACAGTATAGAAGGAGTTTTACTTCATATCTAACCCCAGTCCTAGGACTGTTTGAGAGATATAGTTTTGAGGGGGATTAATTATGTACCTAACCCCGTGATGCGCCTTTCCTGGAAGTGTTTGTTGCAGACAGTGTTGGGGAATTTTTCTGTGTACCTAACCCTGTGCTGTACATTTGGAGTGTTTAGTAGGGGCAGTGAAGTATAAGTTTTAATATACATCTAACGCCATGATGCACTTGTTTTTGGATTGTTGACTGGGACAGTTTCGAGTTATCATCATTCTTTATCCAACACTGTGTTGTGTCGATCCCTGGAGTCTCTGTTTTTGATGGTACACTGTAGATGGACCTTCACACAGTTTTTAGCCCTTTCCTGTACATATCCTGGGAGTATTTGTTGGGCGCATCTGAGAGAGAGCTTTACATTGTTTCTAACCCTGTGCTGTACCTGTCCTGGGAGCGTTTGATTGTGTCATGTAGAATTACCATTGTTCTGTACCGAACAATCTATTTACCAGGCCTTGCATCTTTGATAGGGAGAGTGTAGAGGGAGGTTTATATTATCTAAATCCATTCTGGATTTGATCTGGGTGTGCTTGACGCAGGGTGTTTAGAGGGAGTTTTAGTCTGCACCAAACCCCTTGCTGCACCAGCCGTTGGACATTTTGGTACGGACAGAATAGACGAGGCTTTACACTGCTTTGACTCCATTATGTACATTTCCTGGGATTGTTCATGGAGAAAGTTAGAGGGAGATGCATTCTTTATTTAACCATGTGCTGTATCCGTCCTGTGTCAGTTTGATGGAACAGTGCAGAAGGAACTTTAGCTTGTGTTCAGCAAAGTATTGTATCTGTCCTTGGAGTTTTCAATCAGGACCGTGGAGAGGTAGCTGTACATTTTATCATATGCCGTGTTCGGCATGCCCTGGGATTGCTTTATGGGGAAAGTTTCGAGAAACTTATGTCTGAGTCTACCCCTGCCTGTTCCTGTCCTTCGTGTGTTTGATTTGCATGTTGTAGACTGGGCTTTATGCTATTTCTTACCCTTCACTTCATTTGTCCTCGGACTGTTTGATGGAGACAGCTAAGATGGTGCTATACTCGGTACCTGACACTGTGATGTACCTTTCTTAGCAAGTTTTGGTGCGGACAGTTTCGAGGGAGCTTTGATCTGTGCCTGGCCTCGTGCACTACTGGCCTTTGGAGTGTATGGTGGGGCCAATATGGAAGGAGATAACTCTTTCTTTAACACCATGGTGTAGCTGCCCTGGGCTTGTTTGATTAGGACAGTTCAGAGAGAGCTTCAAAAAGCATCGAACACTATGCTGCACCTACCCTTAGAGAGTTTGACGGGGTCATTGTACATCATGATTTACACCATATCTAACACCGTGTTGCATATGCCCTGGTAATGTTCGATGGGGACAAGTTATAGGGAGGTTTACACTGCATCTACACGCCTGCATTACCAGTCCTGGGGGTGTTGGTTGGGGAGAGTGTAGTGGGTGCTTGACTCCGGTCTAAACCCCATCTTGTGCCGGCCATTCGAATGTTAGGTGGGAGCAGTGGAGAATAAAATTTACTCTGCATCTTACAAATGTTGCTCTTTTCCTAGGTTTGTTTGGTGGGGACATTGCAGAGGAAGTTCTATACTGTATGGATCTCCTTGCGTTACTAGCCATGGGAGTGTTTGCAGCAGGCAGGATGGAGAGAGCTTTCCTCTGTAAACCCTGTTCTGTACCGACCCGTGGAGTGTTTGTTGGCAAAAATATATAGGAACATTTACACTTGCATTTAACACCACGATGTGCCTGTCCTCGGAGTGTTCAATGGGGACAGTGTAGATGGATCTTAAATCTGTAACTAACACCGAGCTGTTACTGCCCTCAGAGTATTTGATGGGGACATTTTATATGGAGGAGCTTTGAGCTCTATCTCAACCCGTGTTGTACATGTTCTGGGATTTATTGATAGGCCCTGCTTAAACTGAGCCTTATTCTATATGTAATCCCATGCTGTACCTGGCATGACAGCGATAGATGGGACAGTGTAGACGGAGCTTTACTATGTTCAGCTCCTTGCTCTACCTGTCTTGTGAGTGTTTGTTGAGGACAGCGTAGAGGGAGATTTATTTTGTATATAACCTCACGCTCTATGTGCCCTGGGAGTGTTTGATGTCGAGCGTGTAGAGGGAGCTGTGATCTTTATCTAACCACGTGATGTGTGCCCTGGGAGTGTTCGATCGGGAGAGTGTAGATGGGCATTTAATTGATACCTAACCCCATGTGGGATCTGTCCAAAGTGTGTTTGATAGCGGCAGTGTTGAGGAAGAATTTCTCTGTATGTAATTCCCTGATGTACCTGTCCTCTGAGCGTTTGATGCGCTCATTTTAAAGGGTTCTTAACTCTGGTCCTAACCTCCAGTAATTGCTGTACCGTCCCTTGAAGTGTTTGGTGGGGGCAGTGAAGAAAACGTTTTAAACTGCATCTAACACAATCATGCATCTTTACTGGGTTTGTTTGATTGGGAAATCTAGAGTGAGCTTTACTGTCCAGTTAACATTGTGCTGTGTCGATCATGGGAGTACTTGATGGCTACAGAGTAGAGGGACATTTAGTCTGTATCTAACCCAGTGCTGTAATTTCATGCCATGAGTGTATTTGTTTGGGACTTGTGGAGAGACCAGTACTCAGTCCATATCACCGCGTTGTACCTGTCCTGGGAGTGTTTGGTCCGGATAGTTTGTGGGGACCTTAGCTTTGTACCTTACCCAGTGCTGTAAGGAACCTTGGAGTGTTTAATGTGCACAGTGTAGAATAAGTTTACTCTCCATTTGGCACCATGTGGAACTAGCCTGGGTGAGCATTATGGGGGCAGTGTAGAAGGAGCTCAGCTTTATAAAAACACATTGCTGGACAGGTCGTGGGAGGGCTTGACAGAGATATTGGAGAGGGCTTTTTATTATGGGCATAATTGGGTGCTCCACCGGCAGGTCGACTGTTTGTTGGAGAAAGCGGAGAATAAGATTTACTCTGCAGCTAACACAAGGCTGCACCTCCAGTAGAATTGCTTTGCTGTGGACAGTGTAGAGGGAAATGCATTCTGTTTCTAACCACTTGTTGTACCTGTCCTTAGAGTGTTTGACAGAGACATTGTAGACGGATCTTTACTCTTCATCTAACCCTGTGTTGCACATGCCCTAGTAAGTTTTGATCGGGAATGTTTAGAAAGAGTTTCAGTCTGAACGGAACCCGGTGCTAAACCTGAATTTGGGCTGTTTGGTGGGACATGAAGAGTAAGGTTTACACTGCATTAAAAATAAATGCTGTACCTCGCCTGGGATTGTTTGACGGAGACAGTATTGAAGGAGTTTTACTTCATATCTAACGCGCTGCTGGACATTTCTGGCAATTGCTTGATAGGAAAAGTGTTGAGGTACATTTATCCTGTATCTAACCCCGTGCTGTACATGTCGTGAGATTGCTTGTTGCAGAGAGTGTACAGGAAGCTTTAATTTGTACCTAACCCCGTGCTTTACCTTCCCTTGGAATGTTTGGTTGGAACAGTGCAGAAGAAGCTTTAATCTAAAATGAACACGATCATGCACCTCTGCTGGGATTGATTGATTGGGACAGTGTAGTTAGCTTTACTCTGTATTTAACCATGTGCTGCTTTGTTTCATGGGTTTATTTGATGGTACATTATAGACAGAACTTTCTATTTTATTTAGCACCGAGCTGTACATAACCCGGGGTTTTTTGTAGAGAGAATTTTACTCTGCATCTAACCCTATGCTGTGCCTTCCCTGGGAATATTTGATTCGGACGCGTAGAAGGATCATTGCTTTGTATTTCCAATGTGGTGCACCTTCCCCGGTTTATTTGATAGAGGGATTGTAGAGGGAGACTTATAATATCGAAATACATACCGGCCTGAACTGGGAAAGTTTGATGCTGAGAGTTTAGAGGGAGCTTTGCTCTTTACCTATCCGCTCACTGCACTTGTTGGTGTGGAGAGACTGAAGGGAGATTCACTTTGCTTCTCACACCATGATATGGCTGTCCTGCGATTGTTTTATGGGGGACGTGTAGAGGGAGGTTAATTCTTTGTCTAACCTTGTGCAGTATCAGTCCTGTGTGAGTTTGATTGGTACAATGTAGATGGAGCTTTCCCCTGTATTTAGCTGAGTGCTACAGCTTTCCAGGGACTTTTCGATCAGGACCGTGTAGAGGAATCATTACAACGTTGCAAACCCATGTTGTACGTGCCCTGTGAGCGTTTCAAGGGGAAAGTGTATATTAACATGGGTCCTGATTTTTCCCGGTGCTTTAACTGTCCTGGGAGTGTTTGATGAGACAGTATCGAGGGAGACTTACGCTCTCTCTCACCATCTGTTTTCTCTGCCTTCCGAGGTTTTTATGGGGACATGTGACAGGTTGCTTTACTCTGTATCTTACCGCATGCTGTACCGATCCTGGGTGTTTTTGGTATGGAAATTGTGGAGGAAGCGTTTATCTTTCGCAAACACCATGATATGCTTGCCCTTGGAGAGTATACTGGGGAAAGTGTAGAAGATATCTCTGCCTTTAACATCATGATGTAGCTACCTTGGGAGTGTCTGAAGAGTACATTGGAGACAAAGCTTGATTCTGTATCTAAACCCCTGTTGCAGAATCCCTGTTAATGTATAATTGCGACTGTTTAGAGCAATCCTTGCTCTGTATCTAACCGGCTGCTGTACCAGGCAAGGGAGTGTTTGATGGAGAGAGCGTAGAGGAATCTTCACTCTGGAACTCACCCCGTGCTTTGCCGGCCATTGTAATTATTGGTGTAGACAGTGGAGAATAAGATTTTCTCTGCATCTAACAATAATGTTGTTGCTCTTTAGAATTGTTTCAATGATGCACATTGTAAAAAGAGATTTTTTATGTGCTTATACGATGCTTTATCTGTCCTGGGAGTTCTTGGTGCGGGTAGCCTGGAAGGAGTTTTGATCTGTGCCTAAAACTATTCTTTATTGGTACTTGGATTGTTTGGTGGGGATAGTAGAATAAGATTTCCTCTGCAGTTAACAGAATTATGCATCTGACCTGGAACTTTAGAGGAATCTTCAATCTACTTCTAACACAGAGCTGCACTTGCCCTCAGTGTGTTTAATGTTTGCATTATAGGTGGAGGTTTACAATCTATCTAAAGCTATGTTGTACATGCCCTGGGAGATTTTGGTGGGCCCAGTTTAGAGGAAAACTTCCTCCAAATCTAACACCGTGCTCTACATGTCTTTTGATTGCTTGATGAGGAAAGCGAAGATAAAGAAGTATTCCATAAATAGCCACATGCTCTACGTGCCCTGGGCGTTTTTGATGCCGAATGTGAGGAGGGAGCTCTGTTCTGTTTCTAATCATGTGTTGCATGTCCTGGGAGTGTTTTATCGGGAGATTGTAGAGAGACCTTTGCTTTATATCTAACCCGGTGATGGGTATGTCCTGGGAGTGTGTGATGTGGAGAATATAGAGGGAGGTTAACTGTATGTCTAACCAATGCTGCTGCAAACGTTTTACTATTGGGTGGAGTCATTGTTGTTTAAGATTTTCTCTGCATCTAACACAATACTGCACCTCTCCTCTGATTGTTGGATGAGGTCAATGTAGAGGGAGCTTTATTTTATGCCAAACCCCGTGCGAGACCAGCCATGGGAGTCTTTGATAGAGGCTTTGTTGAGGGTGATTAAATTTCTATCCAACCCCATGCTGTACCTGTCCTCGGACTGGTTGATACGGTCACTGTAGGGGGAGCCTTACTCTTGACGTAACCTCGTGCTGTGCCGTCCCTTGGACTGTTTTGTGCGGACACTGACGAAAATGCTTTAAACTGCATCTAACACCATGCACCTTTCTTGGGTTAGTTTGATTGGGACAATGTAAAATGAGCTTTATTGTGTACTTGAACTTGTGCTATATCGACCCTGGGAGCTTTTGAAGGCTAGAATGTAGGGGGGACTTTAGCCTATATTTTTCCCTAAGCTGTTTATGGCCTTGGAGTATTTGCTGGGGAATGTGTTGATACAACTTTACTCTGTGTCTAAATTTCTACTTTACCTGCCAGCAATGAGAGTGTTTGATTAGGACATGTAGAGGGACCAGTGTTCTGTACCTATAACCGTGTTGTACCTGCCCTTGGAGCCTTTGCTGGGGAGCGTGTAAAGGGACATTCACTTTATATTCTAAACAGTGCTCGACCTGTACTCAGATTGCTTGATGCGGAGAGAATAGCGGGATATTTATTCTGTACCTAACCCATTGCTGCATTTGCCAAATGGCATTTTGGTGTGGCCAGTGTAGCGGAAGATTTTTTCTCCATCTTACAATATGATGTGCCTGTCTTTGGGATTATTTGATGGAGGCAGTGCAGAGGGAGTTTTTCTTTTTCTAACCTTGTGTGATATATGTCCTGGGTGAGTTTGATGGATACAGTTTTGAAGGAGCTTCACCTTGTATTTAGCCAAACGTTGTACTTATCCTGTGAATACTTGATAGTGACAGTGTAGTGGAGCATTTGTTCTATATCTATCCACTTGCTGTGACTGTCATTTGATTTTTTGATGCATTCCGTGAAAAGAGATGTATATTCTGTGCGAACGTCCGTGCTGTTCCTGCCCTGTGAGTGCCTGAGTTCAACATTGTTGATGGCGATTTACATTGTATCTCATCCCGTGTTGTAACTGGCCACCGTGTGTTTGATGGTTACACCATGGTGAGAGCTTTTCCCTATACCTCGGCCCGTGCTGTTTGTGTCCTGAGAATGTTTGGTGAGGACGGTGTTCATGAAGGATAATTTTGCATTCAAAATAACAATGTCACTGCTCTGCTAGCGTACGATGGAACAGTCTAGAGGGAGATTTATTCTTTATGTAACTCCGTGCTGTTCCTACCCGGGAAGCGTTTCATGCCGGCTTTTTATAGGGAGCAGAGGTATTTATCTAACATCTTGCTTCACCTCCCCTTAGAGAGTTAGATGGGTACATCGCAGACTCAGCTTTACTCAGTGTCTAACTCCGAGCTCTAAGTGTCCTGGCCGTTTTTGATGGGGGAAGTGTAAAGTGAGATGGAGATGGATATTTACTCTGTATCTAATCCTTTGCTGAACATCTCCTGGTGGTGTTTGATGGGGAGAGTGTCGTGTTTGCATTATTAAAATCTACAGTGGTGCTGGAACTGCCCTGGAAGTATTTGATCGGGATATTGTTGATGCAGATTTACTCTGCATCTAACCTCATGCCTTACCAGTTGGGTTGGACTGTTCAGAAGAAACCTTAATTACTTTCTAAGAAAATTGTTTAATTGTCTTGGTTTGTTTGATTGGGGCAGTGTTCAGGCGTCGTTACTCTCTATCTAACCCTGTGCTGTTTCGATACAGGGATTGTTTGATTGGGAAATGTAGAAAGAATATTGCCCTGTATCTTACATCTCACTGCCCTGTACCGATGTTGGGAGTATTTGATATGGAGCGTGTATAGGGAGATTTATTATCTCTTAACGACAATGGACCTGACCTGGTAGTGTTTCATGCACAGAGTGTAGTGGAAGATTTACTCTTCGCCTAACCCCTTGCTGCACTAGCCGTTGACCTTTTTGGCGCAGATGGTGTAGTGAAATATTTACTCTGCATCTGACACAATGGTGTTCCTGTCCTGGGATCGTTTTATGGGGACAGTGTTGGTGGAGATTTACACTTTATCTACCCCTGTGCTGTGTCTGCCCTGGGTGAGTTTGATGTGCATAGTGCAGTAGCTTTACCTATTATGTAGCCGAGTGCTGTGCCTCTGCGGGAAATGCTCGATTAGGGCCGTGTAAAATTCCATTGCATCGGACACCGCACTTTACGTGTCCTGGGAGTGTTTGATGGTGCAGCACAGGCACATCTTCCCTCTGTATCTAACCCTGTGCTGTGACTGCAGTGGAAATGTTTGATGCCATCAGCATAGATAGACATTTCCATTCTATCTAACCCAGTGCTGTGCCTGTACTTGAAATGTTTGATTGTACAGCGTGGAGGGAGCTAATCTTTATACATCTCCTGTGAGTTGTTGTTCGGGGCAGCATTGAGGGAGCTTTCAACTACATGTAACCTGAAGCTGTAACTGACCTGGCAGTATTTGATGGAGAATGTGCTGTACATTAGAACCATTATAATTTCAGAATTTCCATTCCACCATCTGCCCTTCCAAAACCCTCCTCCCTCAACCGATTTCACATACACACACAATCCATTACATTTCAAATGATCAATTCAGACTTTGGAACCCGGATATAGTCGAAAAATACATGCAATGTTCAATTAAGATACTCGGCAAACACCATATATATCTATTACAAGCAGATTCACGGAACGCAACACACAGAGACCACGGGAATTGATCCACTTCAATGCCCCTGCGGAAGCATAATAATGTGGGTCATAGAATAATTGCATAGTAAATGAGTCTGGCAAAGAGACAAAGGAGTGATGATATAGAAACATATAAAATAGGAGCAAGTGAAGTCCCTTCGACATTCGATCATTCTAAGCCATTCATTATGATCAAGGCAGATCATAAAACTCAACATCCTGCTCCCGCTTTCTCCCCTCATTCTTTGACACCATTTGCCTCAAAATCTATATCTGACTCCTCCTTGAAAACATAGAGCATATTGGCTTCAATTAGTTTCTGTGGTATCGAATGCCACAGGTTAACCAGAATCACAGTATCACATAGTGCAGAATCGACCCTTCGGCCCATCGAGTTTGCACCGACGCTTGATAAATCACTGACCTTCCTAAGTGACCCATTTGTTAGCACTTGACTAATAGCATTGAATGTAATAAAGTGCCAAGTGCTGATGCAGGTGCATTTTAAAGGATGTAAGAAAACCGCCCTCAACTATAAACCCAGGCAGATCAATCCAGGCCGTCATGGCCTTCTGGGTAAACTCGCTTTAAATCACATCCCCCAAAAGTCTCCTGCCCCTCATCTTTATCTTGTGTGTTTCGTGACAGATACCTGAAATAAGGGGATCAGCTCTTTGCTATCAACTCTGCGCATGCCCCTCCTAAACTTATACACCTCGATAAGGTCGGCCTTTGCCTTCTCTGCTCCAAACAAAACAACCGAAGCATATTCATCATCTCTTCCTAAGATAAATTTTTCATTCCAGGCAATAGCCAGGTGAAACTCCTCCTCACGCCCTCCAGAGCTATCACAACCTTTCTATAATGTGGCGACCAGAACTGCACACAGTACTCCACCTGTGGCCTCATCTAGGTTCTGTAAAATTCCAATATGACTTCCCAAAGTTTGTAATATATCCCTCGAATGATAAAGACAACTGTCCCAAATGCCTTTTTCAGCAACCCACTAACATGGCCCTCCGCTTTAAGAGATCTATGGAAACACAGTCAATGATCCTTTGTTCCTCAAAACTTCCTACTTTTCATTGAATAGTTCCTTGCCAAATTACTTCTTCCAAAGTGTTTCACCTCACAAATGTCTGGTTTAAGTTCCATCTGCCACTCATCTGGCCATTTGACTACATCTCCCTGTAGCCCTAGACACTGAATGTCACTGTTAACCACCCTGCCAATCGATGAGTCACCCGCACACTTACTAATCCTAACCACCATATAGTCGTCTAAGTCTTTTATATAAAGGACAAATAAAAGGGGACCAGCACAGATCTCGTCGGTGCGCCAGAGGGCAATGGCTTCCAGAAAGTAAATCAGCGTTCCATCATCACAATTTGTCTCTGAAGACTAAGCCAATTTTAAATCCAAATTATCAAATTACCCTATTCCAAGTGCATTTGCCTTCTTTAAAAGTCTCCTATATGGGATCTTTGATGAAAGCCATATAAACTACTTCAACTGCAACATTCTCTTCTACACACCTGGTCACCTCCTCAATACATTTAATCAAATTTGTTAGGTAGCACCTCCCTCTGTCAAAGCCATGCTGACCATCCTTGATAATACCGTGCCTCTCCAAGCAGAAATAGATTCTCCCCTTCAGAATTTTCTGCAATAGGTTCCCTAAAAATGATATGGGACTCCCTGCTCTGTAGATCCCTGACTTTACTGCACGTAATTAATTGTTAAATTAGGGAACTACATTGGGAGTTTTGCAGTCCTCTGGCACAGCCCCCTCTGACCACAGATGTACTAAATAATAGTCAGAGTGACTGCGACCTCATCCCTTGCCTCCCTCAGCCGTCTGAGACACCAGACCTGGAGATTTGTCCATTCCTTGCTAGCTATCATCTCCAATGCCTTGGCACTCCCTATAGTAATGTGCTCAAGAACCTTGCACTCTCTCTCCCCGAGTTCCATATCCTCATCCTCATTCTCCTGCGTGAAATAGAATGTGTTGTAATCGTTCAACACATTACCGATGTCCTCTGGCTCCAGTCATAAATCACCCACTTTGTTGCAAATGGAACTGATGTGGTGCCTTTAAAAAGCCGGGCCACAGGAGAATCAGGTACACGTTACGATCGTTTATTCAATAAATTTGCAAGTAGAGCACCTTCACAATGAATCTTGAGACAGTACTCTGCTCAACTACAATTGCTCACCATTGTTATTCACGTACAAGTACATTCTCCAGGTTCCGATCTCGTCAGCATATCGGTTTACATTTAACTGATGTCTCTGGTTAAAAAAGTACAAAGGTGCAGAAATCATCTGTGCCTACTTTCACCCCGGAGGAGACCTCCCCTCCTTTCTCTGCTAGGACCACCTGTTTTTTCCTTATCTACTATAAACAGACCCAATATGGGTTGCTTTTCACCCTCAGGCGGTCTGACTACTAAGTAACCAACTTTATCATGTTTGCATTCCTCTCTGGCCTTGCTGATGATCACAGGCCTTGAGGGTGTGCAAGGTTTACCTTCCTTCCTCTCCAGCCTTTTATTTAACTGTTAAATGGTTATGTTCCAGCAGGCCCTGACTGTTAGGATATTTTACATAATTTATTCTCTTTAAATAAGATCTTACTGTGTCCCTTTATTCCCCCCTAACAGACCACCTTTCGGCCATTGGTCCAGCCCAAGAGAGCCAACTACAGTGGCACTGTCCACCCCACTTTCCGTACCGCCACCCATTGATACTGGCCAGGTATGCAGCTTCGGGAATTAACATCTGTATCATCTGGTCCATTAATTCGAACCTTTGAGTTAATATATTCCTTCTCCATGAATCAAGTCTGTTAAATGCATACTCAATATCAGCTGAAATATGACTATGGCATGGGGGATAATCCAGATCCAACGGTGTACCTATACATTCGAAGCCTAATTCCACAAATCCTCCTAGCATGCGGACAAATCTATTTGCTCGATATCCGTCCTTAAGGCTCTAGCCTGTTACTGCAGTGTATAGCAAGCTCTATATATCTGCTAAGCCTGTCTCCGAATCGTGAAGTGCATTGATAATAGGGAAATTTCTGAGGAAAACTGGTTCATATACTGCATCAGGTTGTCTTTAAGACTTCCCTTGATCTGAATAGTAGTTGTTCCTCTCTTGTATTTTTCAACCAGTTCCACATTCCCCAAACTTGCCGGCAACTGTATGTATAGGCACATGGAATGATTGTGGATGAGACAATCCGGTTACTCCCATACTGGATTCTTTCCTGCCATGTGATGATACAATATCAACCATTCCCTGTATATGCAATATGGGTCGGTTACTTTGCAGCCCATATAGTTTCCATCGTACAATGTACTGATTTTTTTAAATTCCACACTTTGTTTCTTCCTTCTCATTTTTTGGGTGCGTGCATAATATTCAGGTGGCCTCTGTATTACAGATTTCTAATGTGGCGCTGATTATGTTTCCTACTTTGTGTGCTGTGTATGGTGGTATATCATGGTATTAAATATAGTATCTCCTACTGTCCCCAGCAACCC
Source organism: Isurus oxyrinchus (assembly GCA_026770705.1). Classification (NCBI taxonomy): domain Eukaryota; kingdom Metazoa; phylum Chordata; class Chondrichthyes; order Lamniformes; family Lamnidae; genus Isurus; species Isurus oxyrinchus. Next base: position 6,750,519 of record JANJGN010000035.1, read on the forward strand.
GTATAAACCCAACGATTTCTACTCTATATAATGGTCTGCCGGGTGTTGACAAAGGAATGACAGGTATTACTAATACAATGCCTTTTAGCATATTAATACACACTGTACATTCAACATTCATTCTATAAACGCGTGTTACACTTCTGAGCTGGCGTCCGGTCAAATCATGACCATTGCGTCAAGAGAAATTGAATAACTGTTCAATGGTTACCCATGTATGAACTAGCCCTACATTAATCTGTCTAATTTTGTTTATGTTCTGTTCCAGAGCCCAAGGTCCATAGGTGCTGCAAGAATAATTTCAGCTTGCATCATCTAAAATATGTTTTCCCAATTTTAATCAATTAGTTGTAGGTCCCCGCATGACTTTCAAATACAGCAGCTAGGCCTGGCTTTAGATTTACTGTGTCATGTCCTGGCCTGCATTTAATTGGGTGCCCTGAAATCCCTGTCCCCGATCAAAAACCTCCATAAGCTTCAACCTAACGGTATGGACGTTCTGGTCAGCGGTTACACGGTCAATGGAATGGACTTTTGATTTCCTTATGTTGAATATTGTGGCAGCGTCATTCATCAGGCTGCAGTTGTTTTGTTTGCCTTCTGGGCCTGATCAAATCCCGACGTTGAACTGAAGTGCTTCAGTGATCAAATGTCCCATCCGAGCTGTATAGAGTGCTTGGGTGTGGGTTAGGCACCACTGGGGTAAGTCAACACCAGATACATTCAATACGTTGGGTACCAGCACATGGTGTTCATTATCATGCAGAACTTTATTTTGATTGATCATTATGAGACCATGTGTCGACCCTGGATACATGGTCACATTAGGAGGGTCGTTCGGTGTTTTTTGACAGGCTTTGATTGCTTCTCCTTGGATTGTAGGGGCAATCATGTGCGGTGGTTGAGTGGTAATAATCTCCACTTTTGGGCGGACCTCCCATACCCACATCTGGTCACTGTTTCCCCAAGTCAGTATACGGTTAATATTTGGGCTACACATATTCAATTTAGAATCCCTATCGTGAGAATGAGTAACCGTAGTTTGATCCATTGTCAAACAAGTTAAATAGACTTGCCTCTCTAACTCGTAGACAAAGTCTTACTGCTTTGTCCATTCCTTATGGTTAAAATGCAAAGGAGTTAGATTTGGGAATTTATCATAAGTGCCAAATTTAGCAAACAGCCCCCACCAACCTTTCGCTTGCTCGATGTCTCTGATACTTCCACGCCCGATTTGACACATACTCTCTTTACAATTCAAGACCACGTGTTCCCTACTGAGACATTTATCATTTCCCGCTTTGAATAGCACTCACAACTGCCCATCTTTTACAACGGTCCGTCCGGCGGTACTGGATGAACAATGATACCTGCCGAACTTGTTGACTTCATCGCCACGCCCTCGAGTGTCGACATTATAATTAACATTCTTTAAACCCATTCGTCAATGTTCCATTGTTGAGGTTAGCTCTGGGGATAAAAAGTCAGTTATTTAAATGTTTAAATTGTGACCAGTGTTAACAGCGCTCCTGTCCCCTGAAGTCCATGCATGTGCATGTATCACTGGTCATGATTACCTCAGACGGTCCCACCAACCTAGGTGCGCACCAAGGTTTTTCGGGGCCGATTTTGAATGTAAACATTCTCCCCTATGCCAGGAACATCAGCTTGATACGATCTGGCTTCCCCTTGCAAATCCCGTACAAACTGTTGATCACTGGATACCTGCATCAGTCCATGAAGATATCTGCACAGCTGCCAGACAAATTGTTTCGTTATCTCTCTCAATGGATCCAATTCCTCGCTGCCAGTTATGGCGTCTCCCGGCAAACCCCATTGCTCTCCCTGTCATCAACTCAAATGTGGTTAACACCGTTTTTCTGTTAGATGTCGCTCAAATTCCCAAAGGAATTTTGGTCAATAAGTCTGCCCAGCCTTGCCCTGTGTCTTGGATGGCGTTTGCCAATGAACGTTTCAGGGTCGTATTCAGTTGCTGAACCATGGCTGTCCTCTCTGGATGGTAAGGAACATGGGACTTCTGTTTAATTCCTAGCCACCTACAAATTTCATTTTAGTACACGCAAAATGAATGGCGCACCGTAGCCTGAATCCATCTACAAGTGTATTCCCCAGCGTGGAATTAGATCATCTAACATTATCCAGGCCACAGTATTGGCTGAATAATCCCATCTGGGGAAATCCTCTACCCTTGTCATCAATTGATCGATAACAACAAAACAATAGGCTTTATCTTGGCTCAGCGTGAGGGGCCCTGTAAAATCTATTTGTATCTGTTTCCAGGGATCCCTCGGTCGGTGCTGGTATGACATGCAATTCTTTACTGGCCTACCTGAATTGGGCACATATGATGCATCGTTAGCAACATTTAGCAAAAACTCTTCCCAGCCCCTGCAACAAAAGCATCTGCCTAAATGCCTTAACATGGATTTCCTTCCATGATGAGAGTTTATTTCGTATACTTTCATAAGTTTCTGTCGGATAGACTGCAGTGCTACTACATTCCCGTCTTTTCACCACACCCCATCCGTGCTTCCCATTGCACCTTGCCCCTACAAATCTTCTCGCTCCTCATTCTTAGCATCAAGTTGCAACTACGCTACGATTATCTCCTCCAATCCCACTGTCGTTACCGCTACGGGATACTCTGGGCCAGTAGCTGTGGCCTCTTTATTAACTTTATCACATGTTTGTTGCCCAGCTCCACAGGTTCTCCTAACTCCTGAATGTCTTTAAGCTTTACTACCGCTGCTTCTAGGGGTAGTTTAGCAGCTTCTAGTATGTTGCTAATTATCGCTTCATGCTTTACCTGACCTCTCCCCGACACGGCATAGACCCAGCAGCTCAAAGCTATCATATAATCACGCACTTACCCGAAGTCGTTCCGATGGCCTTTTATAAATATTAACCATGTTTTCCCTGTGCCTTATGCAGAGCCCCTTTCAGTGCTGCTAACTCTGCTACTTGATCTGACAAATTACCTGCCATTTTCCCCTTAACATGTTATGTCCTTCTCGATCCACCACTGCCCACCCAGTGCACGGTGCACCATCCACAATCTATGGGACCCGTCCACAAACAAGGAGAGGTCCATGTCTTCTAACTCATTTTCCCTCAATGACTTTGGATTAAATTCATTAGCTCCCAAGAGCACTCATGCTAGAGTTCAATAACATGTCCCTTTCCATCTGACAGCTGCCCATCTGCTGGGTTATTCCCTATCCCGAACTCTTGCAACGAATTTATCTCATGGGAGTAACATTGTATCTTATTCCGCTCGCCTGCTGTCTGAAAACGTTCTTAAGTTCCTCGTATTAAATAATTCTTATACAGTGTGTCTCGTCTATAATACCAGGTCCCCACTCATTACTATCGGCTCACAAACTCTCACAGCCAATGATGCACAGTCAATTGCGGCTACCACCAAGGCATCCCACTAGCAACAGGTGACCGCTTTGATGAAAAGTTCCCTACAGATCTCATCAAATCCTGTGCTCTTGGGTCAGCACCATACTGTCGAATCTTCTCGCATTCTGGAGACAGAGATAAAATACCTTGTCCACACAGGGCAACACTAAGGCTGCCGCTTGGGTGAGCGCCCGTATTAGCGCTGTGTAAGTTATTTCTTGCTTCTCGCCCATTCTGTACAATCCTGCAGATAACGTGGTAAAATTCTTCACAAAGGTCCTACAGTAATTAAACAACTCAATGATTTTCCTAACCCTTCTCACATCTACTGGTCTCAGCTTTTTTTCTGAAGCTTCCTCCGTACTATGGTGAATTTCTCATTTCCCTTGTGATATTATATAACCCAAGCACTGCACTTCCCGTTTACCCAACTGGGCTTTCTTTAGAAAAACATTAAACCCAGCTATATCTAATGTTTCTAGAATGCGCAACAGCGCCCTATTTTTCCTTTTGCCGTTTCTGAGGCTATCAAAATATCATCCACATAGTGGATCACTGCCCTCATCCAGTTCCGTGCGACTCAGCGTATCGCACATCAGCTGGTGGATGATGGCCGGGCTATTGTGGAACCTGAGGCAAGCCAGTCCAAGTGTATTGCCTGTGCCCTAGCATGAAAGCAAACTTAATCTGGGTTTCTTCATCCAGTGATATCACCCAAAACTACTTTGCTATATCTAGGACTGAAATCATTGTAAGGCTCGGCTTGAGATTGTTGAATATGGTGGCAGGGCAGCAAGGATTGAGGATTCCCTAGGTGTTACCTTATTTAAAGCTGTAGAGTCAATTGCTAATCAAAATGATCCGTCCATTTTCTGAACAGGCCAAGTTTTGGAATTGGTGGTGGGCTGGGCCCCCTCACTCTTCTGTCCTGCTCTAGTTTGATGCCCCTCACTGCATCCTGCGCCTCTGATTTAATGGGATGTTGTTTCCTCGGATGGAGTTGTGGTCCTGTAATATATGTGGGGCTCATTTACTTTTTACCACATTCATGTTTGTGGCATACCCAAACACTGGCAAATTCCTGACACAGGACACTCCATTCCCGATGATTTCTCAATTGATCTAGGTTTGGCTCTGGCACTGTGGCCAAGCTGCATAGAAGAAAAGGCGTCTGACTCCTCTTTAGTGGATCTTGCGCAATAATCTTACCATCCTGTGGGCTAAGTACTGCCACTAATATTTTTAGTATATCCATTTCAATTTTGCTCCCTTCATTAGTTTGTCGAACCCAAAACCGAATAGGGACTATTAGCCCCATATTCCTAAGGGCATGATGTCTCACCCACATATGTACCCCACTTCTTCCTGTAACTGAAATGGTAACACAGGTAATTGGTAAGTCCAGATCCATAATTGAAATGAGTGCCCCAATTTCTATTAGTAATCAGCACCGCCAGCCCCAAAGCGGTGCATTAGCAAACATCCATGGGACCTCGACAATGGATATCCCAACGTCCAGTGGTACCTTTACCTCGCTTGCCCAGTCCCGGAAAGTCATCCGGGAATTGTCCACTGTCAAAAGCTTCTGACCACGATTAGCTACAGTCCCTCGGCACTGTCTGGGGCCCTGACCTTCCCGTCCCTCTCTTGGAGACCAACAATCATTCCGGAATTGATCAGTCTTCTGCCAGTTCGTACAGCCGAACCTCCTATCTGCTGGCATCTTCCTTCCACTCCTGCATTCCCTGGCTATATGCCCATGTTTTCCACAATTATAACATTACATACTTTGAATAATCGCTGCAACTTTAAGCTCCTAGGCCTCCGTTTTCGTGGTCAAGGGCATGAGTTCGAAATATTATCCTCTTGCTCAGAGGCCCACCCTGATAAACCTCTGGTGTTCAGGTTCAACATTTTCAAGAAAATCTCGTCATCCTGCAAGGGATGTGGTTGCTCTGAAATTTGCACATATGAATTTCAATTCTGCTCTGCATAGTCCATTATGGGCTCACGGTTCTTCTGTACTATAGACGTTATGCACCCCCAGTTCAACTCTCCCTCCCCCAAGGGATCATTAATGCCTCCACAATGTCCTTGTGCAAGGCCATCACCTTCTCCCAGTCAGGGACGTCCCTAGGTTCTGTCTAACTGGAGTGACAGTCTTAAACAGAAACCCGTGGGCATTTCGCCTTCACGAGTATGTGGCTGTCAAGGGAGTGCTGTGCATGGAAATCTTGCATGTTCCCCAATTCATCCAAAAATCTGGTTTGTTATGCTGAAGTTTAAGTCCCGGCAGTTTTCGAAGCAAATCCTGCTTCTCCACTGGGCTGAATAGTGCGTGCTTATCTTTCACCTTAAACCTCTCAATCTCCTCATCCTCTTCTGATTCCTCAGCCTCTTTCTCCCTTCGGGTTTTAATTCACGTTTCTTGACTTTACTTTTCCTAACAGTTAGTGCCATGGATTCAACGGTAGGTGGGCAGTTGGTTCGCATGAGGGCAGGACTTTCCCAACTCCATCAATGGTTTTTCCATAGGAGCTGTCATGCTCTGGATCAGTCACACTACAGCTTGCTGCCACTGCCCCGAACTGGATTGGTTCTGACTTTCTCTCTCTCTCTCTATTCGGCTGGAACTTAGTATTAATCTGTCCACACAACTGCAGTGTCAAGGTGATAATACCCATTACCACTTTATTTTCTTTATCTTTTTTTCTTATCTACCCACCACTGTTTTTGTACTCCGAGGTTCCATGTGGGTTCCAACCCTATTTGTGCATTGCAGTGATCAGCTTTGACAGCAGTTTGGCTATCAGCCTCGTAATGGAGTCCGTGTTTCCCCAGTCAAGTTCCATTGCAATATTATATTTCCTTGAGAGCAATCTGTTCTTATTCCCGTCAATCACTGCACTGTAGGTTCGCGCAGACCTAACAGCTTAGATACTTGTGGTGTATGCGATTTCACTTATTTCACTGGTGTCTGGCTTCCATGCAGAGCTTCTGCTAGGCTTATTCCAAACCGTAACCCACCAGCACGGCTCCGTCTCCTCTTTACTGGGATCTAGCCTCCCTATACGGCTTTGGTCAAGCGTGTATTTCAAACTGTAAGCCGCCAGCACGGCAATGCCTCCCTTTAACTGGGGCCTTGCTAGCGTGGATTTGGCTAAGGTTATATGTGAAATCGTAGCCCACCAGCAGGCTCTGCCTCCTATTTTAGGTAGCAGTTTGGCCGTGCTGCATAGCTCTGCCTGTTGCCCTGTCATATCCTATCGCCTGTCTTGAATCTTCCTCCCGATTCTTTTGATACTGGTCCAGAATGCTCTCATATGGACTTACTGCCCCAACTACGGCTGGTAAATAAAATAAACTGACGTATTTTTCAGAGCCGTACCGAGGATCCAATCCGAGTATCCTGCCCACTACGCCAAATTGATGTAGCCTCTTTGTGAAATGGACTTCAGGAGTCTCAGATGCAGGTTGCGATCGATTGCTTGAGCATTTGGACAGAGAGCAGCATTCGATTGAAGCATGAGACAGCACTCTGCTAAATTACAATTGTTCAACATATTTATACATTATTGGTCATGCACAGCAACATTCTCCGGGTTCCGATCTCTTCAGCATGTAGGTTTACATTATTCAACATCTCTGTTAACAAAGTTACACAGATACATTCATCATCTGCCCCTACTTTCATCCCTTTGGATACCTTCCCTCCTATCTCAGCTAGGATCATCTATTCTTTACTTATCTGCTATAAAAGACACAATCTTGGTTGCTTTTCAACCTAAAGTTCTGCTCTGACACCTAAGGTTCCCAGGTTATCACGTTTGCGTTCCTCTTTGGCCTTGCTGATGATCAAACATCCTGCAGGTGTGCAAGGTTCAGATTCCTCTCTTTGCAACCTGGGCTTTAAATGTTAGCTGTTTAGGTGCTTGCAGGCATTAGCTGCTTCGAGATTTTACGTAATTCATTCCCTTTCAATAAATTCTTACTTTATCCCTATGGCCTACAACCCACCCATCACGCCCCCCCCCCCCCCCCCCACCACACCCCCACACCGGAATAGACCCTTGTCTTCCCCTTGCTCACGTCTCCCCATTGAAATACTTATAGAATATCTTCGGATTTTCCCTACTTTTACATGCCAGAACTTTCTCAAATTCCCTCTTTGCCCTCATGATTGCTTTCTCAGCTCAAGCCTGCACGCTCTGTAATGCACTAATGCTGATTTGATTACCTTGTATTTGCTAAAAGCCTCTCCCCCAAATCTAAAAGTTTTTTACTTGCATCTTCTGTATTTCATTGTCCATATCAAGATTAAATTGTACCCTGTTCAGGTCGCTGTCATTAATTTGCTCCACGAAAACCACTTCAGCCACCTGTCCGACTTCGTTCTCCAGAATTAGCTCCAGTACTACATGTCTCTCGTTGGACCTGAACATATTGGCCTAAAAAGTTTGCCTGTACATATTTCAAGGAATGCATTCCATCCATGCTCTTAACACTATATCTCTCCCAATTACTGTTGGGAATGTTGAAATCACCTAATATGATTACCCAAAAGTTATTGTTTTTACACATCTCCACAAATTGTGCACATATTTGCTTCTAAATTTCATGCTGAATATCTGGGTGTGTATGATATAACATCTAAAAATTTGGCTGCCACGTATTTTTTCATATGCTCTACACACAAAGCTCTATTTCATGCTCTCTCCAAGACATCATCTCTCCGAAATGCAGTAACTGATTCCTTCCCTAACAAGGTAATGCATCCTTCTCCTTGGCCCCCTCCTCTGTCTCGCCTGAAGATTCTATATCCCGCTATGTTGAGCTGCCAATCAGTCCTCTCCCTCAACTTCGTCTTAATGACGGTTGCAATATCATAATTCCACATGTACATTCTCACACTTAACTCATCCGTTTTACCTGTCATTCTCCTGGCATGAAAGTAGTGGCCATTCAGCCTTTCATTACTCGCATAAAATTTAAAGCAGGTGTACTCCTTCTGATTTGATTGTTTCTCTGTATGATGATTTGTCACTATCCAGTGAACCTCCCGCTGCAGAATTGGTTTAAACTCCTCCCATCAGCACTAGTAAATCTGCTCGCAAGGATGATTCTCATGCTTTGTTTCAGATGTAGGCTGCCCCACTTGCAGTGGACCCAAATTCGCCAGAAACGTTCCTAGTGAGCCAGGACTCTAAGACCCTTCCTCCTGCAACAACGTTAAGCCACGTATTCAACTGCTCTATATTCGTGTTTAATTGCTCACTCGTACGTTGCACTTGGAGTGAACCAGAGATTGCAACCTGAAAGGTCCTGCATTTTAGATTAGTGTATAATTCACTGAATTATTGACGCAAGACCTCATCTCTCTTTCCACCTATGTCAACCAAGTTTTACCATGACCTGTGCCTTATCACCCTCACACCACCCCACCCCGCCGCCCCTTCATGATGACCTACAGCCATTCAGTGACATCGTGGACCATGGCACCAGGGAGGCAACACACCACCGTGGAGTCACGGTGATGGCTACAGCAGCGCCTATCTGTTCTGCTGACTATAGAATCCTCTATTACATTTCCCTTTCTCTCTTCCTCCCCTCCTCTACAGACAGGCTGCCTGTGGTTCCAGAAGCTTGGCCTTTTCTGCACTCCCTGGAGGAACCGCCGCCCTCCTCAGAATCCAAAGTAGAATACCGATTTGCGACCTGGACACCAGGTGGCTCCTTAATTACCTGACTGCTTGTCTTGGACTGCCTCGTTGTCATCCATTCCATTCCTTCCTCAAGTCCATTCAGTAGCGCTGTGACAAACAATGTAAAGGTGCAATCAACGATTTTCTCAGACTCACTGATGATTCACACTCTCCGGAGCTGTGTTTCCAGCACTGAAATCCGAGCTTCCAGCAGCTGCAGCGGGAAACACGTCCTGCATACATGCTGGTCCCGGGTACTGGAAATATTCTCGGCTCAGACATGAAGCACGAGGAGCACACTATGGCTTTGCGCTCACCTACAATGACTTATCCATTTAAATTACAATGTTTAAATTAATTACCAATCTGGGTGAATTCATTTCTCCTCCCCTTAGTCCTAAATATTCTACCCGTGTGACCCCTGGTTCTGGATTCCCCACCATCAGGAACATCTTTCATACATCTACCCTGTCTAGCCCTGTTTGAATTGTATAATTTGGTTTTCATCTAACTAAGCACGCCATCAACATCAAGAACAAACAGTGCCACAGATATTGCTGATCAGAATCATATGTGCTGCCCCATTTCTGCTTGGATGTGTATCACATTTATTCCTCTCTTTACCATTGAAGAAAATTAAAGCATTAGAATAATGCCCTCAAGCCTCCTCTCGTATGTACCTCTGTCCTCTCCTTGAATATGCCCCTATCTGTTCGTTCTGAGCTAATATCAGCTTGTTGACTATTCTCAAACTGAACTGGGTGGACCATATACAAGTGAAAAAAAACGGATATGTATCATGTTATTATGAATGATTGCATAAGACACTCCTTTCAATATTATGTTTATGATAGTAACAAAAGCATTGATCTCATAAGAAATATCAGCCACGACAAAATGATTTACAATATGATTCGCATCTGCAACATGTTCGCAGAATATTAAATAAATACTTCAATGTGCAGACGTATAATACAGCTTGTCACAAACGTAGCCGTTTCATTCATTTATTCTGGATTTTTCTCACAATATAGTTAATGTGTCTCCACTTTTGAATGGACTACTTTTGTTTGTTTTATTGTTGTCGTTATATTTCAGTTTTTATATTTGAAATTCGCCATCGGGTCTTATTTCAGGCACAGTGAAAACAGATATTAAGAAAGAGGCTCATGAACACTCCTTAATTGTAGATGTTTCTATTTTTCAGTCATTCATGTGATGTTCGCCTCGTTTCCCAGACCAAAGTTTAATGTCCAACATCATTTCCCTTGACAAGGTGCTGGTCAGCTACCTTATGAACTGTTGTAGCCCATGTGGTGTAGTAATACCCACAGTGCTTTTGGAGATGGCTGCTGTTGCCGGTTGTGCGGGTCATTTCTTGGTTTTTGACTAAGCAACAGTGAAGAGACACAACATGATTCCAAGCCATGCTCGTGTAAGCCTTGCAGATGAATGTTCAGTGTGTGATGTTCCAATGTATGTGCTGCTCTTCAACTTCTACATGGTAGCAGTCGTGGATTTGGATGGTGCCGTCGAAAGTGGCTTTCTGAGTTTCTGTACTGCAACTTGTTGATGGCACACACTTCTTCCTCTGTACAAAGGTGGTGGTTGGAGTGAAAGGGGTGCCAAACAACTCTTTGTTTTTATTTGATTGTATCCCCAGCTTCCTGAAATTTGTAGGAGTTGCACTCAATCGAACAAGTAGAGAGTAGTCAGTGTCTCTGCTGGCTTGTGCGCTCTGGTGAGCGACAGGCATTGAGAAGTCAGGAAGTGAGTTATTCGCCGCGAGATTCCTAGCCTCTGACATATTGCTGCAGCCAAAGTATGTATATGGCTATTCCAGTAAGGTTTGTGGACAATATTAATCACAGGAATTTTATAGTCTGAAATTCGGCGACAATAATGCCTTTGATTGTCAACAGGCCATGGATAGATTGCCCCGTGTTGGAGTTGGTCATTGCCTGGCACTTGTATGGCGTGAATGTTACTTGCCAACTTTCAGGGCAAAACTTGATATTTTATAACCCTTGCTGCATTTGGATGTGAAATCTCAAATGTTGCTGGATATTCTGCAATCTCCAAGGAACATGGCCACTTCTGACCTTATGATGGAAGAATGTAAATAGGAGCTACATTACGAATTGGCCATATTTGAATGCCCGTAGACGCAAGAGGCAGAGGACCAAATGACAGATAGTGGACGGATGCAAATCTGTTTGCCTATTTAGGCAGGGTATGGAGCTGTGCATTTAAATTGAAATAAGCAGCGCTAATAAACGGTTTCTAAATATCGATAAACAAACCTGAGATATCTGATGTATCTTGGTATAAACGACAAATTTAAAATCACTTCTGGTTTTTGATTTATTTGATTTGATTTAGTTTATTTATTTATTTTCGATTTATTTATTTGACAATTAATACTATTTATCCAAAACTAAATAAATTTTATTATTTTAAATTTGGAAGCGGGCGAAGGAGATTGCCATTGATGTCATCTCCATATATGGCGTTAATACAATAACAAAAACGCTTCAGGAATTAAACAGTGCCGCCAGGAAACACAGGCTGGAAGCTGCAGTTGAGTGTTTACGTTGAATTTCCTTTCATGAGGAAATAGCACAAAATCAATTGCATGTGAAGTGGAGAAAACTAATCTGCGATTCTCTCTCCAAGTTAAATGACGACCCGACGTTTTGAATATTTGTAGTGTAATATTGTATTTGCTCTTGTTGCCTCTTTCCTTGGCTGTGTGCGTTCACATGTCAAGAAATCTTTGTTGTGCTGAGTTGGCTTATTTACCATTCCTTGTTAAAGGCTCCATGGCAATGACATTTCGATGTCAAATATCTTTCCATTGATCATGTTAATTCTTAGGCTTTGCACTTGATTTGTATAGACGAATAATGCAGTTAGTGCTTCAATTACATTAAATATCATTTCTTTTTTAGGTAATTATTTTCTGCTCGGCGAAACAGGCAGACATCATGAATATATCTAATTCTACAATATCACCTGGAAATTGCATTTAGCTACCTGTTGCAAAAAAACGGGAAACCCTATCAGCGTTTTTGCAAGTGGTTCACTCGATTTTAAGCTGCCAATTTCAAACTTCATGTTGTCTTCAGCAATAAAATCGCTTTTTACTCAAAACAATCATTAGTGAATTTACCTTACTCATCCACAAAAATATATAATCAGCCCCATTTTACTTGTACATTCTGTGTTTTAACCGTAATGATGCACCCGGGTCCTTCCGCTGGTAGCTCTTCTTTTCAAAACAGCCCTTCCGTGACTCCAGACTCCAAACAAATATCTCCCACGCGCTATATAGGGTTAGTATTGTCCCACAAGTTTCTACTTTCAGCTCAGTTAAATTAGACTAATTGTTTTCCAATGCTGTCTCCGTTCCCAACAACTCTCTGAAAATGATACAGCTTTGTATGCTCTTCACAACATCGAGAGGCGCCACGAGCCATGTCACTGCATTAAGTTATTTCAAATATCAGTGTTCAGGGCGCCCCCATATGTGAATTGTAATTTACTTTGTCCTTTTTTCACTTTCGCAGAAAGTTCAAATGCTAAAATCGTACAAAAGCTGGCGGGGTGCACGCGTGATCAACTTGATAGAATTACTCATTGGTACCGCCATGAATTAGAACAGTCAATTGAAGAATTTGTTGAGGAATTTATTCAGTCGCTCACACGAGCAAAGGTTTTGACTGAAGAAGATCTTAAGGTAGGCTACATTTTTATGCACCTGCATTAAGTGTTAACTGATCTATAGTGGGGACTGCTTGGAGAGAATATAGCCGGTAGAGCTTTAAGCTCTAGTAAGCTCTATACCGTGGATTTCAAAGCTCTACTAGCTAGCATGCATACGTCCAATTTGAACACACATTTCCGAAAGCAGGGAAATCCCCAAGGTATCTTCGAGTGAAAACATGTGGACAGAAACACTTGCACAGTTTGCAGCATGCACCAACAGTAGTGAGATACCTGGGGAGAGTTCAAAAGGAGTAAAAGCTACAGACTTCAAATATATCGTGAAGCAATTATGAGCAGGAAACAGAAAAATGTCGACATGAATATGCGATGAAGCCCTTTAAATTCCAACCTTTCTCTTCGAAAGAATCAATTATTTCTCTGAATGCTCAACGTTTTAAAAACACAGCAAAGTTGGACCGATTTATTAAAACTGTCCTCTGTTAATATACACTTTCGAACTTTAATTAGTCCTTAGATTCTGTGTCACACATTTTGCGCTACTGGCCATCACCAAATTCAGTGAAATTTGATTCCTCACTTTCAACATCTGCTAATTGACTTTCCTCTAGTGCCTTACGATCTTACCAAATCATCAGTCTTACAATCCGTTGAAAACGAGTTATTTTGATCGAATCCCCTTGGTGCAATCGCATATTTCCCTAATTCTTACCAGAGCTCATAATGTATACCGGCCACCCCTTGAATGCATGTGATCCGTTAGCAAGACTGTTTATCTTGAATATATTCTCTGTAACCTAAATAAGCAAAGTGCCCAAGCCTGTCTAGAATTAATGACATGACGTTTCTGCACTGTGCAAAGCATATCATATTTGTGATGGCTTTTCGTTGCAATCAGTGAATGAATTTCGTCTGGAATTGGCAACAAAGAAATGAAAAAAAACTAAAAGACGGAGCACCGCATGTTCAAGCTCAAATATGGTACTTTCGAGGTTGTGATTCTGTCAGTTGTTTTAAGAAGTAATTTTATAGGGTTTGATTTGGAACTGTTAAGTTAATATCAGACAGTGATGGAATTTCTTTGCCTTTAGATAATTAAGGAACCGGTGCTAGAATTAAAAAAAAAATGATTGTTAAAACATAGCTTTAGGATAACAAACGTCCAGCGGAAAACTGGACCACACAGGTGCCACACAGGTGTCAAAAAATAAAAGTTCAGCGGGAGAGGCGCTCAGTAACTATACAATCCAGCAACATTAACCTCTTGAGGGCTGCATTAAAATAGCATGCAATTTATCACTGCCAAACAACTTCTAGTTAAGCCAATTCCATTGCTTGCATTTAGGAAATGGTGTGGTTGGCTCCAGATTCTGCATGTTACAGTGCATTAATGGCATGCATTACTCCAAGAGTTAACCAATATTTCATAATTTTGAGGAGAGACACAAAATATATTTTATAAAGAGTTATATAAGGTAACATTGGTTACGCATGAATCACTTGCCAACAATATAACAGCTGTGAGATTCCATGAGGCAGCTCAAACAAGCAACATCTACAAACTTCCCCAAGTGTAAACATAAACTGCAGAAAAAAAAATAACTGTCGGAATTAACATACGTTCAACGCCTAACACAGTTTCTATATTCTTTACAATAAATCACAGACTGGCATACACATTGCCAGATGTGTTTTATAAAGGCGGCCTCAAAAATCGTTCCTTTCACCTGAGTGAAAATGTCTTGCATGTGATATAATTTTGAATGTATGTAATATGACTTTCTGAAGAAAAAAAAAAGTTATGAATTTTCAAAGCATCACTCATAATTATTGCTTTATTTTATTTGAAGGGTCTTCTTTGCAGCTGAATAGCAATAGTCAGAAAGACCTCCCCAACCCCTTTTCAATCTGCAAGTAACCCGGTGAATTTCACTTGCATTTGCTTGAATGTCATATATATAATCTCTTGTGTTATTTCTTTGTTGATAAATTGCAATTGCCTTTATGAGAAACGAAGCTGTTCGCTATCATGGTAGCCTCATTCAGCTTTGTTTTTGTCAAATATCTTTGTATCTCTCATATTCTAGACGTTGGCTATTTCTTGCCACTAGTATTAATAGCCTTGCTTTCACCCATTAAACACCAACTCCGGGCAATAATGCAGAAAATGCTAGATATATTCAGAAGGTATGTCGGAATTTCGGGGGAGTGAAATTAGTCCTGATTTAGACTTGTTGATCTAATATCAGAACAAACCATGTTAGAACGTGAACATCATGAAACCTATGCAAAGGTAGGGAAAAGAATCGAAGGAGGGAAAGAACAATTGATTCGGTCCGTGGCCTATATTCCAGTCAAAGACAGGTGAGACTAAGGAATCAAATTGCTCATGATTAATGCTAAAACAAGAAGTTAATGAGAAGAACTGAATACAATAATCAATCTTTTGGAGCTATGAAAAAGCAATGCGCAGAAAGCATCTGTGGAAGCTGGTTGGAGTCTTCAGTAGGACATATAAATGGCAAAGACTGGTCGGGCCGAATGGTCTGCTTCGTGCCATTTATTCTATGTAAACTTGTATCTTCAATATCAATTAGCCTTATTTTTTCCTGTGTCAATGGGTCCGTTTCTGGGAAAGATGGGACCTGCTCAAGCATGGCAGTCTACGTCTGAACCTGTGTGGGATTAATAACTTTGTGAGCGGGTTTGCGAGTGGTGTTGGGGGGAGTGTAAAATAATTCGGCACGTGCTGGGGACCCATAATGTTAGCAGATTAAGGACACATCATAATACATTAAAACATACATGTCTGAGGCAGGACAGCTGCATTAATTTTCAGGGGAGTAAGGTGGCATGTAAAATACGTGGAGGCGTCGCATTATTAGTTAAGGAGTTAGTTCCTGCAGTAAGGGGAGATCATATCCTGCAGGGGGAATCGAATGAAGCTTTGTGGATAGAGTTTAGGAACAAAAAAGGTGCAGACACATTGCTAGATGTTTATTACAGACGCCTAGATATTCAGTGGAGAATTGAGCAGCAAATATGTGAACAAGTAGCTATGGTGCTTAAAAACACCATAGGGCAATTATATTAGGTGATTTCAACTTTCCCCAACATTAACTAGGATATACATAGAGTTAAGTGCTTGAATGGAGTCGATTTCTTCAAATATGCACAGCAGAACTATTTAATGTAAATATTAACTTGTCCAACAAAGGACAGCGCAGCGCTGGGCCTATTTCTGGGAAATTTGGGTGAGGATATTAGTGATAGCGACTACAACACGGTACATTTTAAATTAGCAATAGCCAAAGAAATAAACAAGTTGCAAGAAAATGTTTGGATTGTGGGGGAGCGGATTTTAGTAAAATAAGGCAGTATCTGGGAATGGTAGACTGGGAAATGTTTCCTGTGGGTACATGTAGAGAAGAACCGTTAGTTGCGTTCAAAATATGAAATGGGAATGGAACAAGGTCAACATGTTCCGGCTAGGGTTATAGCAATGAGTAACAAATCTAGGGAACCATGGATGTCCAGAAGTATTCAGGATACATTGCAAAGGAAAGGAAAGTCTATTGGTAGGGACAAAGGGAGTAAATCAGGGGAGGCATTAGCGAACGACTGAAAGTGCAGTGCGGAGCTTAACAAAGCAATTCGTACAGCCAATAAAGGATATAAAGCAAAAACAGAATTACCTGGAAAACTCAGCAGGTCTGGCAGCATCGGCGGAGAAGAAAAGAGTTGACGTTTCGAGTCCTCATGACCCTTCGACAGAACTTGAGTTCGAGTCCAAGAAAGAGTTGAAATAAAAGTTGGTTTAAGGTGTGCGTGTGGGGGGCGGAGAGATGGAGAGAGAGAGAGGTGGGGCGGGGGGAGGGGGCGGTGTGTGGTTGTATGGACAAACAAGCAGTGATTGAAGCAGATCATCAAAAGATGTCAACGACAGTGGTACAATAGAACACATAGGTGTTAAAGTTAAAGTTGGTGATATTATTTAAACGAATGTGCTAATTAAGAATGCTTGGTACGGCACAAAAGGTATAGCCCTAGTGTTTTTTTTTTGTAATGGAAAAAGGTGGAAAAGGAAAATCTTTATAATTTATTGGAAAAAAAAGGAAAGGGGAAACAGAAAGGGGGTGGGGATGGGGGAGGGAGCTCACGACCTAAAGTTGTTGAATTCAATATTCAGTCCGGAAGGCTGTAAGGTGCCTAGTCGGAACATGAGATGTTGTTCCTCCAGTTTGCATTGGGCTTCACTGGAACAATGCAGCAAGCCAAGGACAGACATGTGGGCAAGAGAGCAGGGTGGAGTGTTAAAATGGCAAGCGACAGGGAGGTTTGTGTCATTCTTGCGGACAGACCGCAGGTGTTCTGCAAAGCGGTCGCCCAGTTTACGTTTGGTCTCTCCAATGTAGAGGAGACCACATTGGGAGCAACGAATGCAGTAGACTAAGTTGGGGGAAATGCAAGTGAAATGCTGTTTCACTTGAAAGGAGTTTTTGGGCCCTTGGACTTGGAGGAGAGAGGAAGTGAAGGGGCAGGTGTTACATCTTTTGCGTGGGCATGGGGTGGTGCCATAGGATGGGTTGAGGAGTACGGGGTGATGGAGGAGTGGACCAGGGTGTCCTGGAGGGAGCGAACCCTACGGAATGCCGAAAAGGGGGGTGAAGGGATATATGTTTGGTGGTGGCATCATGCTGGAGTTGGCGGAAATGGTGGAGGATGATCCTTTGAATGTGGAGGCTGGTGGGGTGATAAGTGAGGACAAGGGAGACCCCATAATGTTTCTGGGAGGATGGAGAAAGCGTGAGGGCGGATGCACGGGAGATGGGCCGGAAATGGTTGAGGTCCCTGTCAACGACCCTGGGTGGAAAACCTCGGTAAAGGAAGAAGGAGCACATGTCAGAGGGACTGTTTTTTCAGGTAGCATCATCGGAACAGATGCGACGAAGGTGAAGGAACTGGGAGAATGGGATGGTGTCCTTACAGGAAGCGGGGTGTGAGGAGCTGTATTTGAGGTAGCTGTGGGAGTCGGTGGGTTTGTAATGGATATTGGTGGACAGTCTCTCACCAGAGATTGAGACAGAGAGGTGAAGGAAGGGAAGTGAAGTGTCAGAGATGGACCACGTGAAAATGATGGAGGGGTGGAGATTGGAAGCAAAATTAATAAATTTTTCCAAGTCCCGACGAGAGCATGAAGCAGCACCGAAGTAATCATCGATTTACCGGAGAATAATTTGTGGAAGGGGGCCGGGAAAGGACTGCAACAAGGAATGTTCCACATACCCCATAAAGAGACAGGCATAACTGGGGCCCATGCGGGTACCCATAGCCACACCTTTTATTTGGAGGAAGTGAGAGGAGTTGAAGGAGAAATTGTTCAGCGTGAGAACGGGTTCAGCCAGACGGAGGAGAGTAGTAGTGGATGGGGATTGTTCGGGGCTCTGTTCGAGGAAGAAGTTAAGGGGTCTCAGACCATCCTGGTGGGGAATGGAGGTGTAGAGGGATTGGACGTCCATGGTGAAGAGGAAGCGGTTGGGGCCAGGGAACTGGAAATTGTTGATGTGACGTAAGGTGTCAGAGGAATCACGGATGTAGATGGGAAGGGACTGGACAAGGGGAGAGAGAAGGGAGTCAAGATAACGAGAAATGAGTTCTGTGGGGCAGGAGCAAGCTGAAACGATCGGTCTACCGGGGCAGTTCTGTTTACGGATTTTGGGTAGGAGATAGAAGTGGGCCGTCCGAGGTTGGGCGACTATCAGGTTGGAAGCTGTGGGAGCGAGATCCCCAGAGGAGAAGAGGTCAGTGACAGTCCTGGAAACAATGGCTTGATGTTCAGTGGTGGGGTCATTGTCCAGGGAGAGGTAGGAGGAAGTGTCTGCGAATTGACGCTCAGCCTCCGCGAGGTAGAGGTCAGTGTGCCAGACAACAACAGCACCACCCTTGTCAGCGGATTTCATGACAATGTCAGGGTTGGACCTGAGAGAATGGAGTGCAGTATGTTCAGAGAGAGACAGGTTGGAATGGGAGAGAGGAGCAGAGAAATTGAGACGACTAATGTCGTGCCGACAGTTCTCAATGAAAAGCTCGAGAGAAGGTAGGAATCGAGAGGGAGGGGTCCAGGTGGAGTGAGAATATTGGAGATGGGTAAAAGGATCCGTTGAAGTGGGAGATGACTCCTGCCCAAAGAAGTGAGCCTGGAGATGAAGACGGCAGAAGAATAGTTCAGTATCATGCCGAGCCTGAAATTCATTGAGGTGAGGGCGTAAGGGTATGAAGCTAAATCCTTTGCTGAGCACTGAACGTTCAGCATCGGAGAGGGGAAGGTCAGGGGGTATAGTGAATACACAGCTGGGGTTGGGATTGGAAGAAAGGGTGGGGATGGAGGGACAGGCAGGGATGAAGGGTCCTAGACGGCTGTTGGTGTCGATGAGTTGTTGTAGCTTGCGTTCCTTAGCACTTGAGAGAAAGAGAAAAAGTTTCTTGTTGAGGCGTCGGATGAGCCGAACGAAAAAATGAAACGGAGGGCACGCGCAGCTTTGAAAAATATATGTCGGTGCTGTTGGAGGGAGATGTCGAGTGTGTTCATATGGCGGTGCATGGCACTGAGTTTGGATTTCAGAATGTGATGGGAACAGGTGTGCCAGAAACCTTTTATGTCCCAGAGATACCGGTAATCCTGGGTGGGTTCGAAACATGAGGGGTGGAATTTCAGTTGAAATCCACGTGGGGTAAGTCGGAGACAGAGACAGTTACTGAGAAAGGAGATATGGCTGTGAAAGCGGGTTTTAGTAATCACCTTGTCAAACACCAGGAGTGAAATGGAAAGCAAAGAAGGTGAACAAGGCAACAGAGAGATACGGAAATCTTGTCACAGAGAGGAACAGAACTTCTTCAAGGAGGTAGGCATTTCTTGAAGAGCAGTGGCAGTCAATTACACACAGAGATAAAAACAAAAAAAACTGCAGATGCTGGAAATCCAAAACAAAAACAGAATTACATTGAAAAACTCAGCTTGTCTGGCAGTATCGGTGGAGAAGATAAGAGTTGGCATTTAGAATCCTCATGACCCTTCGACAGAAATTGAGTTCGAGTCCAAGAAAGAGTTGAAATATAAGCTCGTTTAAGGTGTGTGTGTGGGGGGCGGAGGGATCGAGAGTGAGTGAGGTGGGGGGGGCGGTGTTGTGGTTGTATGGACAAACAAGCAGTGATGGAAGCAGATCATCAAAAGATGTCAACGACAATGGTACAATAGAACACATAGGTGTTAAAGTTAAAGTTGGTGATATTATCTAAACGAATGTGCTAATTAAGAAAGGATGGTAGGGCACTCAAGGTATAGCTCTAGTGGGGGTGTTTTTTTATATAATGGAAATAAGTGGGAAAAGGAAAATCTTTATAATTTATTGTGAAAAAAAGGAAGGGGGAAACAGAAAGGGCGTGGGGATGGGGGAGGGAGCTCACGACCTAAAGTTGTTGAATTCAATATTCAGTCCGGAAGCCTGTAAGGTGCCCAGTCGGAAGATGAGGTGTTGTTCCTCCAGTTTGCGTTGGGCTTCACTGGAGCAATGCAGCAAGCCAAGGACAGACATATGGGCAAGAGAGCAGGGTGGACATAAAGTTCTGGCTGTTATATAGTTGGGAAAATCTCAACTTATTATATAATATATGAATGGGAAGTGTATAAACAAGGGAAGACTTCGGCCCATTAGAGACTAAGGGGGCAATGAATGGTTTGAGCCGGATGACAACGGTAGAGTATTAAATGAAGACTTCACATCCATCGTCACATGAGAGAATCAGGATGAAATTTGGATTCTTGGAGAGAGACTGCGAGGTTATTGAGAAAAGTAATATATGAGCTGACAAATTATTCGATGTGTTCTTATGCTTAAAAGTGGACAAATCTCCAGGTCCAGATGCTTCGTGTCCAAAACTGCTCAGGAAGGGAAGGGGGGAGATTGCACCGGCGTTTACATAAAATTTTAACTCCTCCCTTGCCATGGGAGTGATTCCAGTGGATTGTGGAAAAACTACACTAGCAATACTTTTTAGGGAGGTTTGTAGAGATACGCCAGAGAACTTCAGACCAGTGAGTCTTAACTGGAGATAATTCTGAAGGATAAAATCCATCTTTACGTGCAGTGGCAAGGTTTGATCAGGGAGACCCAACATGGCTTTGTCAGAGGGAGGTCATGCCAGCACATTGATTAAATTTTGTGAGGAGGTGACCGGGTGCGTGGATGAGGGTAGTGCAGTTGCTGGAGTTTATATGGATTTCATCAACGCCTTTGACAAGTTTACACATGGGAGACTTCTAAAGAAGGTGCATTCATATGTGATACAAGGTCATTTGATAAGGTGGATTCAAAATGTGCTTAAATGTAGGAGACAGAATGTGATGACACAAAGCTGCTTAATTGACTGAAAACCCGTGTCTAGTGACGTAGCACAGGAAATTGTCTGGGTCCCGTTATTCGTCATTTGTATAAACAACATAGTGACTATGTGCGGGGCAGGATTAGTAATTTTGCGATGATACAAAGATTGGCCGGCAGATTGCCAGTGATGCTGAGTGCCTTGAGCGGCAGATATATATAGACGGGACTTTCAAATGGGCAGGCAAGTGCCAGATGCATTTTAACCCTGAAAAGAGTGAGATAATACAATTTCCAAGGAGAAAAATGACAGGGAAGTACTCAAGGAACAGCATGACAATAAGAAGTTGCGAGGAACAAATGGACCTTTGCGTGTGTGTCCATAGATCTCTGAAGATGAAGGGGCATGCTAGTGGGGTGGAAAAGAAGGCATTTGGGATACTTGCGTTTGTTAATCAAGGCATACATTACAAAGGTTGGGTGGGCATGTTGGAGTTCTACCGAACCATACTGAGGCCACAGCTGGAGTGCTGTTTGCATTTCTGGTTGCACCATTATTGGAAGGATATGATTGCACTGGAGGGAGTGCAAAAGGGACTTGCCTTGGATGAAATATTTTAGTTATGAAGTCAGGTTTGATAGGCTTGTGTTTATTTCTTCGGAGCGCAGAACACTGAGGGGCGAACGGATCGAGATGTACAAGATTATGAGGGGCATGGGCAGGGTTATATAGGGAGCAGCTGTTCCCCTTAGTTGAATGGTCATCCCACGGAAACACAAGTTCAACGTGATCGGCTGGAGCTTGAATGGGGATAGGAGGAAAACCGTGTTTTATTCCGAGAGTGGAGCCGGACTGCAATGCGCTGCCTGGGAGGGTGTTGCAGGAGGGTTCCTCAAATCCTTTAAAATGTACCTGGATGAGCAATGAGCTCGTCATAAACTTCAAGCCTATGGGCCAAGTGGTGGTATCTGGCTTTATGTACGTAGATGTGGTTTTTCACGCGTGTCAGTACTCACCTGTTATACACTCGGTGATTCTCTGATTATCTGATTCTGTGAATGCTGTTAATCGTGTTTCTGTCAGAAGTTTGAAAGCAGGGGAAAGATACAGCATTGTCCTGGAATGTGTTCAATAAGACTTAATGTATAACTTTTCAATAAATTGCCATTTCGTGGGAGTGGTTGTATATTCATAGATTTTCATTTGATAATTGCAAGACTGTTGAAAATTGAAGTTTTGCATTCATCGTGGCAAACATGTCAATGACAAATTTCCAATGTCAAAATAACTTAGGCACAATTTTAATAGGGATTGCTGATTTGCTTGAAAGTGCACTCTGTTTTGTTGATCCGTTGCCATTCGGAAGGTACGCGGTAACTAGTGACCCTCCCCACCTTTCACAACATGCACAATTATGTTTGATTCATGAAAAAAGTGGTGCAATGCCCAAACATATTTCTTTTTTCTACAGATGACAGGATCCCGTGTATTAACATATGGCATTCATGCAATTATAAGTGAAATATATTGAATGTCTGTTTGATAATGTAAAATGGTTGTCGGTGTAATTCGTGGCACTCCCTAGATTTTTCAGTTTCTGCTGACCAAGGGCGGAATAACATCTAGAGTTAAATATAATGTGTTGGAATTTTGCAATCATGGGCGTATAGACCTGCCCAATGCTATTAAACTTTCCAACACGTATGATTAATTTATGCTAACAGCGTTAATTGGATGGCTTTAATTTAGTTTGAAAATTGTTTGCTAATGGCGGAAATATGAGACGTAAATCCAAAAATAATATTTTCATGGATTTAAGGTGCGAGGTGGTTGCAGAAAATTGGGGCATTTTATGGAAGCCGATCATGGAGGTAAAATAGTAACTGGAATTTAGAGAACAGGTCTATAAATTACAAGTAACAAAATATAAATTACATTAACACACAGAAGGTTGACAGGGGAAAACATATACCAACAATCTTATCGGGATGTACAAGTTGCAGAATAAAGGAAAGGAAATCATAGCCCATTGAAGTCACGTACAAGAGCTATGTGAATTAATAATGGGGAATAAGGCAGTTGCAGAAGCACTAAACCACGCCGGTATATATGTTTTCATGAACGTTGACTGGAAAAAAATAATCAAAAACCATTAAGAAACCATGGTTCGATAGGACAAGCATGGAACAAATCGCTGAAAGAAAAGTAATATTGAAAGCTGATGATTTGCATGAACTTTACGACACATATCCCGGATTTTTCAAATAGATTGGTGAGGGGATGATAGGTGAAAATTGTTTTTGCAATCGAAATGTTTCCATAATCCAGAATGCTTCCCAAGTTTTGGAAAGTGACAAAAAAATCTTAATAAATAAACAAATAAGGAAGAGAGAAAACACGAACTCTAAGTCTATTAGTGTGATATCAAACGTGGAACACTGTTAGAATCTATCAATAAGGAAGTATTTATAAAAACAGAGAAGATAATAGTATGATATTCAGTGTCAAAACGACATTCCAAAGGAAAATTGGTTTGAAAAATATAGCTTTGTGAATGCAAAATGTAGGATGGATAAACAGGAAAAAATGAAACGAATTTCAATATTTTTGAAGGAAGTCAGGGTGTTTCTCTAAATAAAAGGATATTGCAAAAAAAAAAAATGCAATTCAAGGCTTTGTGGTTAACTTTCAAATTATTTGAATACTGCTTCATGAGGGAAAAAAATAAGAATAGACCGAGCATTTTCTGGATTCCAGCGCTTAGAAATTGGGTACCAAAATGATGAACACTTAGGCCTTAGCTTGTCAGAAACGGTTTTAACATCCAAATGAAGCGACTGATTATAATACATAAAAAGTTTTCTGGCGAAATTGGGAAAGTAATTTGGGAGGAATAAGCAATGAAACAGCAGGGATAGACAAAGAAGATCTCGCGGAAAAGAAGGCATTCAGTTGGCAGCGAGTTACACTGGGAGCACTCAACATCAGCTCCGAACACTATGAAGACAAATGACATCAGGTTAATCCTCGATATGGAAACCTGCTGTTGATTATCACTTGCCGCCCTCACTCTGCTCTGAATCAGTGCACCGACATGTTGCACATAACGTAAAGGTAGCACTGAGGGTGGCAAGGGCGCTGAATGTAATCTGGGTGGGGGACATCAATGCTAATCAACAAGACTGGCTCTGCTGCACAACTGCTAACTGATCTGGTCAATCTGAAAGTACATAACTGCTAGAGTGGGCATGTGACAGGAACGGACAAGAGAGAAAAAAAAAAACACTGGGCATCACCTTTAGCTACCTACCAGCCGCAGCCACATCTATCATTGACAATATCGCTAAGAGTGAGGGCCTCACAGTCGTTGTGCAGACCAAGCCCGGATTTAACATTGAGGGCACCATCCATCGCGTTGTGCGACATGAGAACCGTTCTAAATAGGATAGATTTTAACCAGACCTAGCAAATCAAGCCTGAGTATCCAATTGGCGCTGCAGACATCAGCAGCTGTCGACAGTAAACGAGCAGAACCTTCCACCTCAGGGCCCTTAATATTCCGATCTTTACCATGAAGCCAGGGGACAAAATCCGTTTTAATGAAGGGTCAAGCAGGGCGTGCAGGGAGAAACACGAGGCATGCCTAAAAATGAAGTGACAAACTGGTGAAGCTATAAAACAGGACTACTTGCGAGCCAAACAGAATATGCAGCAAGTGAGAAACAGATCTAAGCGACCCCACAAACAAGGGATCAGATATACGCTGTGTAGTGCAGCCGCGTCTCGGTGTGAATGGTGGTGGCAAAATCAAAGTCACTGGATTTGGAGGCTTCACAAATATCCCCGTCCTCAATGATGGAGGAGCACAGAACATCAACGCAAATGATGCGGCTGAAATCTAGTAAATCAGCTTATATTTCACGCCTTTGCTGTTTCTACCCAGTTCCGTTGAAGGGTCATGAGGATTCGGTACGTCAGCGTTGCTCTTCTCCACCGATACTGCCAGACCTGCTGAGCTTTTCCAGGCATTTATGTTTCTGCTTGCTACAAGCTTCAGCCGGATGTGCGAAGTGAATGATTCATGTCGGCCTCCTCCGGATGTCCCCAGCATCACACTTGCCAGTCTTCAGGCAATTCGATGAACTCCGTGTGATATCAAGAAACGGCTGAAAGCACTGGATAATGTCAGATATTTGGTCACTGACAATATTTTGTGAAAAGATCTTTAGACGTGTGCTCCAGAATATGTTGCGCCCCGAGACGCTGTGTACAGTACCAGTATAACAGTGGCGTCTACCCGGCTAGGTAGAATATTGCCTAGCTATTTTTTGTACACAATAAGTAGAGAAAATCCAAACCGGTGAATTACAGCCCCATCAGTGCACTCTCCATCATCAGTAAAGTGCTGGATGGGGTTATCAATACTGCTATCAAGAAGCACTTGCTTAGCAAAAAGCAGATCAACGATGCCTAACCTAAGTTCTGCATGGGCTACTCTGCTCCTGACCTCATTACAGCAATGGTTTAAACATGAACAAAAGAGCTGAACTTCCGAGGTGAAATGAACGTGACTGCCCTTGACAACATGGCAGCATTTGACAGAGAGTGCCATCAAGGAATCCGCGCAAGAATGGAGTCAATGGGAATCAAGGGGTTAACCATCCTCTGCTGGGAGTCACGTTTAGCACAATGCAATATGGTTGTGTTTGTTGGAGGTCAGTCATCTCTGCGCCAGTAGATCAATGCAGTTATCCCTGAGAGAGTAGTGTCCACAGCCCAACAATCTTCAGCTGCTTCATTCAATGACCTTATATCCATCATTAACTCAGCAGTGGGGATGTTTATGATGATTGCATAATGGAGAGCACCATTCAAGATACTTTTATACACAAACAGAGTATTCCTAAATGCTGAAATTGCTGGACAATAGCCATGCTTGTGATGACAAGTGGCAACAAAATTCGCTTAACAGAAGTGTCAGACAACGACCATCTCTCACAAGAAAAATTCCAACCGTCAGACATTGATAGTCAATGGCATTACGATCAGTGAATCCCCTACTATCAACATCCTGCAGAACACCATTGATCAGAAACTGAATTGCATTATCCATCAAAACACTATCGCTACAACAGGGGCTACAGTGGCTAGTAATCGTGCAACGAATAAACCCGCCCCGGCCCACTCACATCCACCACTAACTCGTTAAAACCTGTCTACCATCTACGAGGCACAAGTGAGGATTTTGATGCAATACTTCCCATTTCCAAGGATGTTTGCAACTCCTGCAACACTCACGAAAGATCACCTCATTCAGCAGAAATTGTCCCTCTTGATTAAGACCATAACTGAAAACATTCACTCCCTTCATCACCAATGCACAGTAGTAGCAGTGTGTACAATCTAAAAGATGAACTACTGAAATTTAGTAAGGCACCACCTACCGCAGCTCCCAAGCCCACAATCACTACCATCAAGAAGGTGCTAAAAAGCACCCCTTCATGTCACAAACCATCCTGAATTGAAAATATATCGCCATTCCTTCACTGCCGCTGAGTCAAAAACATGGAACAACTCTCCTATCAGCAGTGTGGGTGTACCCACGCCACATCAACGGCAGCTGGTCAAGAGAGCATCTCAGTACCAACTTTCCAAATGCAACTAGGGATGATCAATAAATGCTGGACCATGCAGCGAAATCCACATCTAATGAATCAATTATAAAAATAGTGAGATAAAGAAAGATGAATTGTAATGAACGTGAATTATATAACACAATGTGGTAAATGTAATAATAAAAGTTGACAATTAATAATTGACTTCCCTGCAGTATTCTTCATGCCAACATCTGTAGCGATCAGATTCCACTTGCAAACCTCTTGTAATGCCGTTGTTGTTTCCTTTTAATCTCTTGGGTGGCTGTTGCAATGAATGTAAGGTGGAAAGCTTCAATATTATGCATTCGTTTTAGCCATACTTAAAAATATTCCTCCGAAATGGCTAGGTTTTGCGGTCACATCTCTATATAATTCACTTGGGTTTCCATTTATATAACCTGGCACTCGCTTTGCTTCTTTTATTTGTATTTTTTAATAGTTGCATCTGACTTTTCGAATTTGTTCATGACTCTCAATTGTGTTATCAACTCAATATCGTTCATATGTACCTGTATTTTCTGCTTCAAGTTATTGCTAGAACCCTGGATTTCCACTGAACCTTTTGCTTCCTCAAACCACCACTCCAATCACAGCACTCAATGCATTCAGATGCATGCACAGCAACCCCACTTTAGAACTTACCACTTCCCCTTTTCATTATTAGTGCGTCTATTGCATTAGAGTTCCATTTACTTTATCATGTGGCTCTCGCAATGTTTTGTTCACTTGTTATTCCTCTCTAACGTTACCGGAGAATTCCTACGAAGCTGCCAAGTTATTCGGAAGATCCCTCAAATTAATGTAGATATCATTTATTATGCGTAGTCACAATTCATGAAGCCTCAAATTAAATGTAGATATTTTAATTAAATTCAATACACGTGTAATATTGTACAGCCAGAGTTGGTTGTTCAGGAAAAAGTGACGCTCTTAAAATGAACTTTGATTGTTATTTGATGATGTCAGGGAAGCGATGAAAGATGAAGGTTCACAAAGTACAAGTGACAAACTGAAATCCCGTTGGAGCAAAGAACATTAGTCCTAAAGGGTGAGGATTCCAGCACGATAAATGGCAATGAACGGAATACTAATAAAAATATGAAAGACAAATTTCCAGCCATAAAATAGAAATAGAAAAGGCATTGGTAGAAATATTTAAATTAGCTCATCGTGCCTGCGCCGAACGAAAAAGAGGCATCCAGCCTAATCACAGATTTGGTCCTAGCACTCTAGTTTACGGCATTTGAGGCCCATATCCACCTATTAAATGAGTTGTGGAATTTTGCCTCTGCTGTCCTTTCCGACAGCGTGTTCCAGGCCACCACAATACTCTGGGTGGAAAGCAAAACCCTAATCTTCCCTTTAGTATTTCTACAAGTCACTTTAAATCTATAACCCCTACTCGGTCATCTGTCTGCGAAAGTGAAGAGAGCCTTCCCGTCCACCCTTTCTTGGCTGGCCACAATTTGATATATCTCAATCAAATCTCCCTTCAGCCTCTTCTCTTCCAAGGACCATCATGTTTCGCCTTGCTCGAACAAAGCTAACACTCTGAACAAACATTTCAAGGCTGTCATAAAATATCCTCATGTCGCTCAGTGACAGATTTCCTAACTATTGAGGTCCCATTTGTTACATTTATTATAATCTATGACACAAATAATAGCTGTATCTTGTTCTTTTTTTTGATGATAAGTTCATCTCATTTTCTCAATATATTTACTTGGTGCTTACACGTACTTTTTTAAAAAATGTATAAACTCAAACTCTGAGGATTCCTATTATTGATCGTGACGAACAAAACAAGAACAACAAAGCACGTTTTGCTATTATTGTTCGCCTTTGTTGACTAATTGAGCGATGCAAACTATTTTTATTACAGAGAATCAGAAGCCTTGCTGAAAGCCATTCATATTACGAAGCTTCCAAGCTCTGTCTGGATATTCTACTGGAAAAGAACGCTACAGACGAAAGACTCCTGTGGACCGTACTGTTTGAACTGCAGAAATACAAATCCAAACTGCAAAATACCTTTCTTGAGATAGAGAAGACAGGTAATTTGACAGAGTTATTTTTTTTCACACGAAAGTTAGTTGGTTATATGTTTCTTTGGCCATTCGGTGTCCGGAATTAGGGGAAAGGCAATGCGGCGGAAAGCCCAGCCTGTTCATGTTGCAATCTAATATTAATAACTGGTCTCAAACAGGACATTTGGCTCGGTGCAGCGTGATAGTGATTGGCTCTTCAAAAATGAAACAACTTTAATTTCACGGGAGTTTTTTTTTAAATTTCAATTATTTTCCCAAAGCTTAATGGGAATCATTGCGTCTACCATAAATAAGCAGGCATTGAATTGGGGAGGGGGTGGGGGGTGGGTGGGGGCAACTCTTTCTACCAATGAAGCCATGCTGAATCTAAACGCCCATCAGCAGTGAACTTGAAACAGTGCGGCATTCACTCTGTGGGTTCAGAGAAGGAAAAAAAGTATTTTACGACACGGTGAATGCAATCTCAGAGCTGACATTGACATTTGTAAAGACGGCCTTCAGCGGGGCTCTGGGTGTAGGTGTAGGGCCCGGGTGTTGGGAGGAAAGCTGCATGTAGAATGAGGACATGGGAACACTCATACATCTCGGCCGACGGTGACGAGAACATATCAAACATTAATAGAGCGTCCGCCACAAGCAGGGGCGACGGCAGTCCTTGCGAAATAAGCAAAAATAAAATTTGCGAAGAGAAACTGACGCAGGAGGAAGAATCAGAAGCACAAGATTCCAGCCTCACATCCAAAGAATGTTTTTCTCCATAATTTCTATGGGCCTTGTTTACCGATCGAGGGTCAGCTCTCTTCAAATGTCAGAGCCGCAGAGTCATTTATAACTCTACTTCCCCCGGCATACCGTCACAGAGCTGGGTGCCATAGTGGACGACTAGCGGAGTGCTATTATACCTTTGGATAATGCATTCTATGAGAATTTGAAGATACAATTTGCACTGCATTTCTACACATTATCCACTAAAAGTATATGTCAGGTCTCTCGTTTTGCACTTGTTTACTGCATCAAACAAAGCCTAAGGGATCAAATTT
Source organism: Isurus oxyrinchus (assembly GCA_026770705.1). Taxonomy (NCBI): domain Eukaryota; kingdom Metazoa; phylum Chordata; class Chondrichthyes; order Lamniformes; family Lamnidae; genus Isurus; species Isurus oxyrinchus. Next base: position 6,780,497 of record JANJGN010000035.1, read on the forward strand.
GGGAAGGTATGGTATTCCAAAGCTTAGCAAGAGGGTGAAAGGGATAGGCATTGTTAAGGCAAATTAAAACGGAACCACGGCATGGAGGGACTGGTAGCAATGTTCCCAGAATTCTAGAAATGTCCCAGAGGATAGGAAAGCTGCCAATGTAACATCCTTATTCAAAAAATGGAGGGAGCCATAGGCAGGCAGTTATAGACCAGTTCAATGAAAATCTGACATTTCAGAAATTTTAGTATTCTTTATAAATAATGCAATAGCAAAACACTGAGAAATACATGACACAATCAAGGAGCGACAGGATTGCTTCATGATGGAAAAATCGTAACTGGCGATGTTATTAGAATTTTTGGGGAGGTGCAAAGAGGGAGGATAAAGGAGCACCAGGAGATATAATATATTTGGATTTCCAAAAGGTTTTCGGTCATGATGTCGTTACTATATTAACATGGATAGTGGATTGGCTAACTAACTGAAGACAGAGATTTGGGATAAGTGGGGCATTTTCATGATGGCATACTGTAACTATGGAGTGCCACAGGTATCAGTGCTTGGGACACAATTATTTACAATGCGTGTTAATTACGTGGCTGAGGGAAGTGAATTCACCAAGTTTCCTGTTGGCACAAAATTAAGCGGGATGGCAAGTGGTGAGGTTGACACAAAAGTTTACAGACCGACACAGACATGGTAAGTGAGTGGTCAATAATCTTGACAGATTGAATACAACATAGCAACATGTGATGTGCACACTTTTTTAGGAAGATCATGGGGTCTAGATATTTTTTAAATGGAGAAATATTGTAGAAAGTTGCAGCACTCAGAGATTTGCTGTCCTCCTGCATGAATCACGATAAAGTAGTATAAAAAGCAGCAGGAAATATGGGAGGGAAACAGAATGTTGGCCTTTATTTCAAAGCTAATGGAATATTGAAGCACAGAAGTATTGCTGAACGACACAAGTCACTAATTAGACCACACATGGAGTACTATGAACAGTTTCGTCCTCCGTAAATAAAGAATGATATGCTGGTAATGGAAGCATTGCAGAGAATTTTGATTAGCTTGCTTTCAAGTACAGAAGTATTTTCTTAGGAGAAACGATTAAGTAGTTTAGGTCTATACATATTGGAGTTTAGAAAAATGAAAGGTGACCTTAATAAAACATGTTGAATTGATAGGGAGCAGGCAGGATACGGACTGAGAGCCCAGCACCAGATAGCATAATCTGAAAGTAAGGAAATTTAAGACGGAAACGAGGAGGAATTTCTTCTCTCAGAGGGCAGTGAATCTTTGAAATTCTTTACCATAGAGGGACGTGAAGGTTGAGTCAATAAGCATATCGAAGGCTGAGATCGACAGTTAGGAAATCAGCAACGGAATGAAGGCTTATGGGGGGAAGGCAGGAAAGTGGAATTTAGGATTATCAGATCAGCTATGAACTCACTGAATGGCGGAGTGACTCGAATGTCTATTTTAAGTAATTCGTTCACAGGTTGTGGGATTCGCTGCCTGGGGACGGCATTTATAGCCCATCATTTGTTGCCTTTGAGAAGGTGGTGGTGAGTTGACCACTTGAATCGCTGCAGCCCATGTGGCTTAGTTACCCTCATACTGCTGTTCGGAAGGGAGCTAAAACAGTTTTTCCCAGAGGCAGTGAAGGAACGTGGAAATATTTCGAAATCAGCGTCATAATTGATCTGGAAGAGCACTTCCAGGTGGTGATCATCCAATTTAACTTTTGCCCCTATCATCCCAGCTGAGAGTGGTCGTGAGCTTGGCATGTGAGGGCTATGGAGCCGTGGTGATCCCTGCAGTGCATCATAGAGGTTGTGTACACTGCTGCTACTGTGCATCGGTGATGGAAGGATTGAATGTTTGTGGACGTGGTGTCTAACAAGAGAACTGATTTGCCCTCTACGTTTCCAACTTCATCATTGCTGTGGGAGCTGTACAGATCCAGACAAGTTGGGGAGCATTCCAAAAAGCTCCTGACTTGTGCCGTACAGATGTTAGGCAAGCTTTCAGGAGTGAGGAGGTGAGTGAATCGTGCAACGATTCCTACCCCCTGAAATATTCTAGCATCCATATTTTTTATGACAAGTACAGTTCAGTTTCTTTAAAATTGTAACCTCTAGCTTTTTGATATTAGTGATTCACTGGGTAAAATGATATTGAAGATGAGAGGGTGCTGGATGGATTTCAGTTGTTGGAGGTGCTAAATGCTTCAGACGTGTGAGGCGTGAATAATACTTGCCACTTTTTGGACAAAGCCGGGATGTTTTATAGTTTTTTTCTGAATTTGGATATGGACGACTTCAGTGTCTCAGGAGTCGCGAATGATGCTGGACATTGTGCATGCCTCAGCGAACATTCCCACTTCCAACCTTATGATGGAAGAAAGTTAATTGATGTAGCAGCTGTAAATGGAAAGGCATAGGACACCACCATGAGGTAACTCTGAAGGGCTGTCCTGAAGCTAAGATGGCTCACCTCGAACAATGGCAAACATCTTCCTTTCTGCTAGGTATGGCTCCAAACAGTGGAGAACTCCACCTTGATTCCCATTGACTCCAAATTTAGTACGGCTCGTTTTTACCACACACGGTCACATTCTGCCTGGATTTCAACTAAATAACTCTCTGCTCACCTCGGTTGTTCAGCTCCTTTGTCCATGTCATAAACTAGAAAGTAACGTGATCAGGAGATGACTGGCGTTGGCCAAGAACTTAACTAGGCATCAGCGTCTAGGTTATAGATAAGCTAGTGCCATTTGATAGCACTATTGATGACACTTCCATTACTTTACTGATGATGGAGAGTTGCCTGATCGGGCAATAAAAGGCTGGGCAGGATTTGTCCTGAGTTTTCATGGAAAGGAAATCCCTGGACAATTTTCCAAATAACCGCATAGATGGCGGTTTCTATCTGCAGTTGTACAGCTTGTCTAGAGGAGCAGCAATTTCTGGAGCACAAACCTTCTGTATCAACCTGGGGATTTTATCAGTACACATAGTGTTTGAAGTATTCGTGCCTTCAGACGTTTCTTGAAATCATTCAGTGATAATCAAATTGACAGAAAAAATGGTATATTTAATGCTGGTGACCTCGGATGAGGCCAAGATGGATCACTCACTGGGCACCTCTGGATCAATTTTGTTCCAAAAGTTTCAGCCTCACATTTTCGACTGTTGGTCCCGTGTCTTCCATTATTGAATATGGGAATATTTGTGGAATCCCATCCTACAGTTAGTTGTTAATTGACCACGACGGAAGCTTTGGAACTCCAAAGCATATATCCGACCCAAGTTTGCGTGCTTGCGCACAAACAGGGGGCGACCTCATCTTGAGTGTGACACAGCAAGAGTGAGTATGGGTATTGGCAAGTTGATGCACAGTGGAAATTCCGTGCATAGCGGGACAAGAGATCTTTGCATTTTTGCTTTTCCATCTCAATTCCTGAATCGTCAGAGAGTGGTCTTGCCCTGCTGCAGCAGCAGCAGCTACACCGGAAGGGAATCACTGCTAAGTATTGGGTAAGGTGAGGTAATATGTACTACTTTTATCACTTATAGTGAATGGTCGTTTGATGGTTCACAGTGTGTATATTCAGTAGAAAAGTTAATCAAGAAAGAAGGGCTCTAGAGCCATTGACTTAAAACGTTTAATGCAAATGGTATAAGTCATAACGGGGGAGCTCAATGCCATGGTGTTCTAATCGTGCTCCTGGAGGGAATCTGGGAACATTTGCAGTGCCCGGGACCAACCAGCCGGTGTGCAGGCAGAGGGGCCAGATTAGGTTATATAGGTTATTCTATAGTCAGGTGAACAGGTAGGTGCTACTGTGGTCGTCAGTTTGACTCCAGGATGGTGCGTTGCCTCCCTGGTGCTAGTGACCGGGGCATCACTGAAATGCTACAGAGCATCCTACAGGGGGAAGGGTGATGAAGCAGCGGTCATGAGACATGTTTGTACTAAGAAGATGGATAGAAATCTGGAAGCTCCGATTTCAGAGCTGGAACGGAGGCTGAGGATACTTTGGAGAATCCATGAACATGAGAGCATCGTGGGTAGCACGTTTAAAGATGTAGTCACACCGTAGCTGAAGGGACTTGAGGTAGAAAGGTACTGGCTGACTACCAGGCAGTCCAAAAGGAATAGGCACGAGAAGTGAGTAAGGAGTCCCCATAGGTAACACGCCCAAATTTGTATTCCATTTTGGAGGCCGTTGAGGGCGCTGGTTCCTCTAGTTCGTGTAGACAGAGCAAAACCTCTGGCAGCACACACAGCCAGTCTGTACAGGAGAGGAGGAAGAAAGAAGAAGCAACAGTAATAGTTTATTCTATAGTCAGGCGAACAGGTAGGTGCTACTGTAGTCGTCAAAGTGACTCCAGGATGGTGCATTACCTCCCTGGTGCCAGTGACCAGGGCGTCACTGAACGGCTACAGGGCATCCTGAAGGGGAAGGGTGATGAGGAAGAGGTCAGGGGACATGTTTGTACTAAGAAGATGGAGAGAAATAGTGTTGAGCTCTTGCATCAAGGATTCATGGAGGTAGGCAGTAGAATAAAACACAATACCACTCGATTTGCAATCTCTGTATTACTCCCAGTGCCACTTGACAGCGAGCTTTGAAATAGGATATGGTGCAGATGAATATGTGGCTTAAGAGTTGGAGCAGGAGGGAGGGTTTTAGATTATTATATCACTGGCACCATTTCTGGGGGTCTTGGAATCTGTACAAGTAAGACAGTCTACTTCTGAACCAGAGCGGGCCTAACATCCTTGCAGGGAGCTTTGCTGGTACCGTTCAGAGGAATTTAAAATAATTTGGCAGTTGAAAGGGACACAGAATGTTAGCAGAATAGGGACACATCATTATGCAGAGAAACAATCAACTCAGCTGCAATATGTTACAAGGGAGTAAGGCAAGACTGGATGGCCTCTACTACAATGCCAGGAATCTGACATGTAAAATCGATGAGTTAATAGTAAGCATTGATACGTGGAATTGTGATATAGTAGCCACAGAAAAGTTGTTGAGGCAGGGGCAGGATTGGCAGCTCAACATTTCAGGATATAGAATTTATCAGGCGACACAGGGGAGAGGGTAGAAAAGGAGGTAGCAGTTAATGCAATGAGGCAACATGTTATTTTGGAGGGGGCATCGAACATAGCTTTGTGGATAAAACTTAGGAAAATTTGTTAGGCGTTTATTATAGGCCCCCAGATAGTCAGCAGGAATTTGAGGAGCAAATATGTGCACAGTTTGCGGAGATCTGTAACAGCAACAGAAATAGGATAATTATAGTGTGAGATTTCAACTTTCCGAATATTAGTTGGGATAGAAATAGTCTTAACGGCTTGGATAGAGTTCATTCCTAGAAATGTTTACAGGGGAACCTTTTCGGTCAATGTCTAATGGGTGCAAGAGGTAGTGGAGCAGTGCTGGACCTAATTCTGGGTATTGAAGCCAGACATATGTTTGAAGTTGTGAAGGGGGAGCATTTAAGTAGTGGCAACCACATTGTGGTACAATTTATGCTTGTTAGGAAAACAAAATAGACAAGTTGTGAAAAGTTGTATTGGATCACAGGAGAGCAGATTTTAGTAAAACAAGGCAGAATCTACCCAATGTTCACAGGGAAAAGCTACTTGTTGTGAAACCTACAGAGGAACACCGGGGGGAGGGGCCCAACAAGCAAATGGGGAGGCTACCGACTCAAAAAAATTCCCTCTAGATTGGTAGAAGGGGGAAACAAGCCTAGAGAACCATGGATGACCACAGATATTCGGGATAGGATGAGAAGAAAAGAATAAGCTTTTTTCAGGTACAAGCGAAGCAAATCTTCGGAGGTATAAGTGCAGGGCAGAAAGTACAGGGTGCAATGTAAGTATGCCATTCGTAGAGCAAACAAAGGTTCTGAGAAAGTTCTGGCTGATAAACTTAGCGAAAGTCCCAATATATTCTTCAGCTATACCAAGGGGAAGAGGATAAGCAGGTGAAGAGTAGGGCCCATTAAAGACCAAGGGGTAGATTTATTGGTGGTGTCAGAGGACATCCGTATAGATTTGACGGAATACTTCGCATTTTCTTTATCCAAGAGAATTAAGATGATGGTATAGAACTCAGGGAGACAGACTGCGATGCTCTTGAGCAAACTGACAAAGGGCGTGAAAGTAATTGGAGGGGTTGGCAGGCTTCAAGGTGGACAAACCTCCAGGTCCGAATTATTTGGCTCCCAAACTGCTGAGTCAGTTAAGGGTGGAGGTCGCAGGGGCTGTGTTCAAATTTTTAATTCCTGTCTGGCCACGGGAGAGGTGACAGAGGACTGGAGAACTGCTATGTGGTTCTGCTATATAAGAACGGTTCTAAAGATAAGCCAGGGAACTACATGGCAGTGATTTTCCCGTCAGTGGTAGGGAAACTCTTGGTGAAAATTCTGAAGAAGACAATATACATCCACATTGAGAGGAAACGTTTCATCAGGAATAGTCAACATGGCTTATTCAGACGGTCATTATGTCTAATAAATTTGATTGCATTTTCTGAGGAGGTTACAAGTCGTGTACATGATTGTAGAGTAGTTTATTGAGTTCATATGGTTTTCAGCAAAGCCTTGGACAAGGACCCACATGGCAGACTTACATTAAAAGCAAATGCACATGGGATACAAGATAATTTGAGAAGTTCGATTCAAAATTGGCTTAGCTGTAGCGGACAGATTGTAATGACTGAAGAATGCTTTAGTGACTGGAAGCCAGTGCCCAGTGGTGTACCACCTGGATCTGTTTCTGTGCCCCCTATTATTATTACTATTCATTAACGAGATAGATGACTATGTGGCGGGTACAAATAGTAAGTTTGCGGATGACAAATTTATTGGCCGGGTGTTTAACAGTGAGTTTCAGTCTCTTGGGCTACAGAATGATATTGAGGGGATGGTCAAAAGGACAGATAAGTGGCAGATGGAACTTAATCTGAAAAAAAATGTGGTGATATACTTTGGAAGCAATAATTTTACAAGGAAATATTCAATGAATGGCATGACAGTAGGGAGCAGAGGAACAAAGGGACCATTGTGTGTGTGCTCATAGATCTCTGAGTGGCATGTTAATGGGGTGATGAAAAACGCATATGCGACACTTGCCTTTTTCAAGTGAGGCATTGGTTACAGACGTAGGCATATGGAATTCGAGTTGTATAGAACCGTGTTGAGGCCAAAAAGGGGAGTACTGTTCTGGTAGTCACATGATAGAAAGGATGTGATTCTACTGAACGGAGTGCAATGGGGTTTCACCAGAATGTTGCTTGGGATGATACATTTAAATTATGAAGAGAGGATGGATAGACTTGGGTTGTTTCATTGCAACAGGGAAGACTGGGGGGGTGGGCGCAAAGATCGAGGGGTAGAAGATCATGAGGGACATGGACAGGGTGGTTAGGGAGCAGCTGCTCCGTTTACCTGAAGGCTCAGTCAGGAGGGGACAGAAAGTCAAGGTCAGGAGCAGGAGGTTTCGGGATGATGTGAGGAAAATCCTTTTTACCAAGAGGCTGTGAAGGTCTGGAATGCGCTCTGTTGGAGTGTGTTGGAGGCGGCTTGTCTCACATCCTTTAAAAAATAATTTGATTAGCACTTTGCATGGCATAACAGTCAATGCTATGAGCCAAGTGCTGTTATTTAGGATGAGGTAGGTACGGCAGGTGTTTCTCAAGTCATGGTGCAGACTTGATGGGCCAAAGTGTCTCTTCTGCATGGTGTGACATTTCGATTCTTTTTATCACGTGCCGCTTATGCTGTTGGCATGCACGGAGTACAGTGTTTTCGCTTCCGGGGGTTGACATCTAATTAATAGCTATGCCTGGTCCTGCTCCATGCATGCAGTCCACTACTCTTCGCTGAACCATATCTGATCCCCTGGCTTGATGGTAAAGGTAGAGTGACGGATACGCCGCTGCATATGGTTACAAGTTGCATTCGAATACGATTCTGCTGCTGCTGATGGCCCACAGAGCTTCATGGATGCCCAGTCTTGAGCTACTAGATCTATTCGAAGCCAATCACATTTCGCAAGTGACTGTGCCACACAACACAAAAGAATGTATCCTATTTGTGAATGCCAGACTTTGCCTCCGCAATTACTGTGTGATTGTCACTCCTACCGATACTGTCATGGGCTGCTGCATCTGCGGTATGCAGGGTGATGAGATTGAGGTCAAGTATGATTGTTTTCCCTCTTCTTGGTTCTGTCCCCACCTGCTGCAGACGCAATCTATCACCTATGTAATTTACAACTCTACCAAATGAGTCAGTTGTGGTGTACTGAGACATTCTTGATGATGCACGTTGACATCCCACACCCAGAGTACATTCTACGCCATTGCCAGCTTCAGAGCCTCCTCCAAGTGATGTTCAACCTGGAGCAGCAATGATGCATCAGCTGAGGGAGGGCGGTACCTCATAATCAATGGGAGGGTCCCTTGACCATGTTTAGCCTTGTCCATGATTCTACATGTGGCCCGGAGCCGTTGTTGAGATCTCACATTGTATCTTCCTTCCGCCTGTTTACTACTCTGCCACCACCTCTGCCTGATCTGTCCTGCACATAGGACAGGATATAAACAAGCATGGTGATGTTGAAGAATGGGACATTATCTATAAGGTATGAACTCGTGATGCTGATTATGTCAGGCTGTTACTTGACTGGTCTGCGAGACACTTTTCCCAATTTTGGCACTAACCCCCAGTAATTATTATGGAGAGCTTTGCACTGTCGACAGGGCTTTGATTGCAGTTGTCATTTCCGGTGCCTTGGTCATTGCAGGGTGGTCCCGCCGTTTTCGTTCTTCTTTTGTGACTTTGTAGCGTAATTTTACTGTTCAGTTGTGTGCTTGGCGATTTCAGAGGGCATTTTGGAGGCAACCACGTTGCTTTGGGTCTGGAATCACATGCTGGCCAGGCAGGTTTACTTTCCAAAAGCGTGTCAGAGAGCCAAAAACAGAACCAACAATCGAGAATGGTCATAATTAGAATTTTTAATTCTGATGTTTATTGAATTTTAATTGATTCCAGCCCGGGTTCCCAGTATATTACCCTAGGCCTCTGGATGACCAGTCCTGTGACAATTCCACTCTGCGTGGTCTACCTCAGCTCCTGCATTTTACGGTATTATGGATGGAGAGTACAAATGTACCAGTAAATCAGCAGGTGAAACGAGAGGTTGCAAAGAGAAGGAAAGGATAAAATAAAAAAAAACTTTTTCTGAATGCATGTAGCATTTGAAACAAAACAGACGAACTGAGACTGTACATGGAAATAAATAATTGTGATCTGACAACTATTACGGAAATATGGCTTCAGGAGGACTTCGATTGGGAACTCAATATTGAACAGTATAGGATAATTTGGAAGCAAAGGAAGCGAAAAAATGGTGGAGAGGTGGCAGTACTAGTTAACGATGATATTAGCACAATAGCGAGGTATTATCTATATTTTGGAAAACAAGATGTTGAAACGGTTTCAATAGAGATGAGAAAAGTTAATGGCAGGAAACCACTTGTAGGAGCAGTGCCCTTGCCCCATAAAAGGAACGAAATGGTTGGGCTGTCCATAAATGAAGCACTAATATGAGTTTGTCAGAAAGTCACGGTGATATTTTAATTGGGAGATTTTAATATGCATATAGAAGATAAAAGTCAGATCAGCAAAGATCGTCTATATGAGGAGCACACTGGAGTTTTCCCGGATAGTTTATTAGAAAAAAAAAAGTTCTGGAGCCAACTACAGAGCAGGCTTTACTCGGCCAGGTATCATCCAATGAAGTCGGAAAAATTAATGATCACACAGTTTAGGTGTCCCAATGTAGCAGCAACCAAAATACGAATGAATGTTTTTAGCAGTTTGAGGGAGAAAGGCATGGGCCTGAAAGTGCTTTTTGAACATTAAAAATTAATATTACGAGGGCCTGAAAGTTTAGCTGGTGAAGGCAAATTGGCAAAACAAATTGGCAAAACAGGATAACAGATAGGTCAATAGAGATGCACTGTTTGATACGTAAGGGGACATTTCAGAATTTACAGAAAAGGTGTATTCAAATTTGTAAGAAATTATTCAACGGCAGGACACACCATACATGGTTAACTTGAAAGGTTATATATTGTGTCAAAATTAAGGAAAATGCATTCTCGTGTGGAAATATATGTGGAAGACCATAACATTGGACAGAGTATAAGGCAATGCAACGAAAAACAGAGAGACTGATAAGGAGGGGAAAATTGGAATATGGGCGAAAGCTAGCCTGAAAGAAAAAAAAATATAACGATATTGAAATATATGTTAAAAAGAAAAGAGCAAATAAAGTGAGTATTGGTCCTGTAGATGGTCAGTGTGCAAAATTGCTCAAACAAGACAAGGAGGCCGCAGTTGAATTGAAAATATGTTTTGCATCAGCTTTAACGATAGAAGATGCAAGTAACATTGCAGGTGCTGGAAAAAAAAGCAGGAAATGGAAGTGGGGACGGCAGCCAGGAAGATTACAGTTACAAATTAGTGGTACTGAGGAAATTTTTGGTGCTGCCAAATGCCAAAGGCCCGGGTCTGAATTAAGTTAATTATTAGTTTTAAAAGAATTGTGTCGCGAGATAGTTGATGCATCGGTTTTATTGTTCCAAAATACCCTATATACGGCGAAATTCGCTTTAGATTCGAAGATAACAACTGTTGCTCCATTAGTCAAAACGAGAGGGAGGCAGAAAGTAAAAAATTACAGCCGAGTTAGCTTCACATCAGTTATCGGTAAAATATTCGAATTCATTAATAAATAAGTAAAATCAGGGCTCTTGGATAAGCTCCAGCTAATCAGGCCGGGTCAGCATTGTATTGTACTGGGGAAACTGTGTGTAACCAACGTATTGGAGTTCTTTGAGGAAGTAACATGTGCTGTGAATAAAGTGGAACATATAGATGCAATTGTGTGATAGGTTATCGGCGGTAATTAGGATGCAGATATCATGTTACAATTAGATCAGTCGTGATTATATTCAATAGCGGAGCAGGCTTGAGGGTTTTACTTTCCTTCTCTTGCTCATTGTTTGTATGTTATGCCATTAAAGGCGGTCAAGCTAATGCATAAGCGTGTATTATGTTGCTGAGATATTTGTTGAGAGGACGATAGCATTTGGATTTCCCATTAGTTCCGTGCTGTTGCATTGACTCCACATATGTCCACGTTATGCCTTCCATTGACGAGGCTGCAGCCTTTGTAAAAAGGAAGGAAGTCCATTCATTTTGTTTATTCTTTATTTGCGACTGCCAAATGGTTCCTGTAAGTTTGTGCACTTTTTTGGGCATCCACAGCTAAGAGTACACACTAAACGAGCCTCTGACGCTATACATTATCAGTGTCACTGCCCAACGCCACACCCAGCCTCATAAAGCATCTTCAAGCGTTGATATTGGTCAACAGCAGTTACACACATATAACCTGGCCACTATCGTCAAGGAAGAACTCAATGCCTATGTAGAGGAGCGTTGCAAAGCCTGTCACTGGCAAGGTGTGACGCCATCAAGCAGACATAGGACTTCTGAAGATGCACTTCAGCTGTTAGCTGGATCTGGTAGAGCCCCGCAAGTGCTCAGTATGTAAATCTAGTTTGCAATGCTCTCAGAATCCTACAGAGAGCGTGCATTACTACAATGAGGATATTTGGGAGCGTGATGCCCTCTCTAATGGAAGAAATAAAGAATGAAATAATGGGGCATCGGTTGTAGAAGGACTTCAGGGAACATGGCAACGGCTCATAGGATATTCCCAATTGAGCTTCAGGGTGCTCTAATGGAGGCTTCTTTCACAGATATTTTAAAAAGAGAATCCAGGCTCTTCATTACATCTTCAGCACCTCACTCTTTGACATGCCGTGTAGAGCACTGGAAGAGGCGAATTAAAAATAAAAGCTTGGTCTTGGATGAGATGCATTCCAGCTTCACCTTGTTCTTAAGTTTAATTTTGTGGCAGATATTTGAGAAGAAAGGTAGGTAATCCATGGATAAAACACCTATACTGGGTGAATTTGACATAGTTCTTTAAGGTAATTTAAAGAACTTGACATTAGAAATAATAGACAGTGTCACATTCCAATTCCAACAGCAAGTTAGGAAACAGGAATTGACCTTCCAATGAGATCCAGGCCATTCATTACTCAAGTAAAAAAAAAATACATTCAGGCAAATTGCGTTGTAAATACATGTTTTGCCCTCAGAAAACGTTGATGAACGCTAAAATAGACATTCTAATTGTGCTATCAATGCTTTACTTTAGCCAGCAACGTTATTAATGAGTATAAAGCCATGGCGGCTGGCTGGAGAAATGAGTTAATATGAGCGATTTGCTCAAAATTGAGAATTCCATTTCCGAAAGACAATCACTGGTTAAACAAGATTAAGAATGGCTTGAAAGCTACGCTGCCGCAGTTCACCATCTATTGTGCGTCCCATTAAATTGAGAGGACCAGACCAAGACAAAAGTGAGGATGAAATCCAAGTGGCTGTCTACTTGTACTTTGCACAGGCTTGGGCTTGGATGGCAAGCCAACTTGATGACCCGCTCGCCTATTCTATTCACTGTTCTGCTTTTCACGTAATGGCCCAAGGAAGAGGGCGGGCGATTAAAACGTGTATAGATCGTCAGGAGCTGGTGTGGTCATCTCCCTGTACAATTGGCCGGCTTTTCAATAAGAGGAGAATAATCCCTCGGAAAACTGACAAATTGGATTCAGATAAATCAGATCCCGATCATACCAAAATGTTTGAAATGAGACAGGAGCACGAACGGAAACTGTAGGATATTAGGGGCTGAAGAATTGCCTGGGAAATGTGTTTTAAATTATTGGGCAGGAAAGACGCTGGAAGCAGAGATGCAGAACAAATCGCAAATGCCGGCTGGTTCCGTCCGGCTGTGAGTGCTGTACAATAAAGCAGATTGAAGAGGAACGTGATTAACAACAGAATATCGAAACCCAGAGAAAAAGTTAGTGATGAGCGAAGAGAGAATTAATAACAATTAACGTTGGCATAAGTCACATATTTCCCTTAACCGCAATGGGTGTTCCGTTCATCTGAGTTTGTGTCAAAAAACAAACGAAAAATAACACAGATGAAGCTTAATTAAACGCCCAGTATGTTACAGAACGGGAGCAACGATTTTACTGCGCAACATCTTTTTTTCTTAGAAATCGCAGTGTTTTTTTGAAATTATTTTCTAAGATATCAGAAAATTGTAATAAAGTGGACTCTGCTGGTGAAAATATCCGCTGTGTTTATCATTATTATGTTTCTAATCGTATTTCTGAAATTTTGATTCCCGAAAGTATGGAATAAAGGAACACGAATGGGCAACCTGGTCAGCTCGTAAAATTGCGATAGTATTCCACAGAAAATTTTACCCTACAGGTCGGGTTGTGGCACAAACACAAAAAAAAATGCAATCACTTACCATATGTAACAACACAAGTCGTTGATATCTGTACGTTGAAAGCCCATGCTGGCTTCAATTGGCACGAAGAAACAATTTCAGAGATTCTTCCGATTGCTTCAGTCGTTCATTTTATGCTCATGTTTCATGTATTTGAATCAGCCGTTTTTAAGAATAAAGTTAATTATAAACCTTGCGTCTCACAGTGCACGTCGCTAGAAACGGAATACAATTTAGAGTCCCGTCCTGACTCGCTAGGAAACTAAGAGGAGAAAATACAACTTCTCGGGCTAAGTGTACCTTATTAACAAAAGCGAATAACTGAACTGCAGCTGTCAATTATTGTGCATTCAACAGGCAAACAGAAATGTTAAAGAGGCAAAATACAGTAATAGGACTATATGGCAATTTCCAAATTAACATTAATACAAACATTGATAGCCTTCTTCCGTGTTGAAAGTTATAAAAACTTGTTGATCTGTTCTATATCATACAAACTTTCAGTTAGCTCATGCAGAGCTTGCGTCTTCTCCGATAGACAACCAGTCCAGAATTGATGAAATAATTATTCTCGCGGTGTTCATGAAAGCACAAGATTCACAACGTCTCACATGAAAAAGAAACACTGTCAGAAATTCTCAGGATTGCAGAATTTTGCCTGATAGGTTCACTGGAAAACAACGATTGGTTGACGTTCATCATCACTTTTTGTTATAATTTTATGTTATTGAGATAATATTTAACACTTGTTTTTCTGTGTGGCTGCTAAAAATGCATTTTATAACTTACAGGGTTTGACTGTTCAGCAGTAATGCCAGAATACCACAGAACCTTCCTCATTTCAGTCATGGCGGAATTTGTACTCGGAGCACTATTAGAAATCATTGCGATAATTTGCTGTTTTAAGCACAGCAAACGTAATTTCCAACGAATTACGCAAAAAACAGATAACAGAGTTTTCTGCAGTAATGATGCAGCGGGTGCGAACAGTAGCGCAGAATCGTTATTTAAAGTGGAAGGCAAGTACATGTCCCATTTCTTGTAATCTCATTAAATTCTTACGCAATAATATCCCTTTCTTTCGTTAAACAGTTATTTTAAAAATATTTCTGCTTATAATTGCATGATGGCTTGTTATGACCAACTATGTATTTATTTGAACAAACTGTGTATAGGGTAGAAACAAAGGAAAGAAGGAGTGCCAGAATAAAAGAAGGAAGTGGAAAAGAATAAACAAAAAAAACCTGAATCAATAAATAAATAAATTAAGAAAGAAAACAAAAAGAAAGAAATAAAGAAATAACGTAAAAATGAAGACATATCTAAGGCAAATTCAGCTTCATTCTTGCCTTTGTCTGTTGCATCTTTCACCATCCCCTCTGTAACACTATTTTCCTTTGGCAATGTTAAATGATGATACATTTGATTCTAAATGGTCACCTGATACAATCTGTTTAGCGTATTCATCTTTTTTTCATAGAGGTCGGATGGTTGAAAATACTCTCAGCAACTTCTGATGCAAAATTATCCCTCATGCTGTCGAGGCATACGGACATTGAGCTACACCGAATTATCGGCATGTACCGTCAGAAACTGGCCCAGTCAATTGAAAAAAATCTGGAGACGGTCAGTCAGTCGCTCTTAAATGCAAAAGTGTTTACTGAAACAGATCACAAGGTAGGCATAGATTTTCAATAATATCGACTGCATTAAGTGCTGCTATTGAGTGCCCAGATGAACAGCATCCAGCGCAAATAAATGATTTCAACAGCATTAAAACCGTACTGAAGTTATTGCAAGAGTTCAGTTGAAATTAAAGCCGTTGGCAAAAACAAATTTGAAGAGTTCATCTGAATTATCCTGAAAACATAAATAAACAATTCATACTTTTATTAATAACGCACATCCGGTACCGCTTCATGGCAGGTTATTTGACAAACATTGTTATAAACCACCTTCCCTCATGAAATCACAATTGGGGATTTTCGCTTCACGCTGCAGTTTCCCTTAGAGCACAGCCCATCCGAGAATGAAGCAGCCTTATCCAAAAAAAAAAAAAAAATGCGCAAGATATGACTTTTTTTTTCTACATTGACGCGGCATTCAAACTACAAAAGTGCTCGCAGGTGAATAATTACCACGCCCGGTGTTCTATGCAAATTCCCGTTGACAGCCAAATGTCTTTTACCACCATCAACATGCGAGGAGAGAGGTAATTGTGACTGTCAGGTTGCTGCCGTTAACATAATTAAAATGCTGAACTTTTCCAATTATTTTGTTTACTCCAACTTCCGGTCTGGTGCGGCAAAGATTGTGTGTCTGCCCTGTTTCAGAGTTAAGGATCTCCTCGTGGCTGGAGTGGAACATGGAACGAAAGGGATATAATCGTTAATCATCTGTTTCTTATAAGTGCATCTTTGCCCCATTCCTGCTATTGTAATCTGAAACACGACTAATATCCTGCCAAAGTGACAAATAGATAAGCCACATAGGACGTTGTAGAGTGGTTAATTTTAGGCGAGGAACAGTTCTTAACGATGCAATAAGGGATATTTTTAGAGCGTACTTGCTGTTCTATTTTTTTGGTAATTTGATGTGGGCGTCGCTGACTGTACGATTATTTATTGTTCATCGCTAATTGCCCTGCAGAAGGTAGTTCTGAGCTGCCACCTTCAACTGCTGCAGATTATGTCAGAAGAACCGTGCTGTTAGGAAGGGGAATTTCCACGTTTATGATCCAGCAATAGAGAAGTAACGGCCGTATGTTTGCAATTGAGGGCGGTTTGTGAATTGGAGGCAGTGGCGTTCTCATTTGTCTGCTGCCGTTCTCCTTTTATATGGTAGTAGCCGTGTAATTGGATGGTCCTGTCTAAGGAGAATTGTGAGATACCGCAGTGCCACTGCTATTACTTAAAAATTAAAATTATTAAATACTTCCCTTAGCAAACAAATACGTCTCAACACGAATTGAAGTTTTAGCCACTTCAGCAATTGGGAATCTGCGGAATTTAGTGAAGGATACAACATATTTGCTTTGCGGTTAGTCTCTAATCTCAAGAGTTTTTTTCGGGGCTGTTGGGAGTTGGGGAGAAAATAAGGAAATTATTTTAATATTATGTTTTTGCCCCTTTATTTTGGAAAATGACTTCAACAATGTGAAACAAACTTTCTGGATGTGTCATTTGTTTAAAGGAAATTTGCAAGTTGGCTGGAAGTAACCAAAAAAATGCTGCGTCACAAATCTTTTTCGAGGCTGTGCTGGAATCAGGACCAATAGGCCCAAGAATCATGTGTAACAGGTTTGCTGAAATGCAGATTGGCAGCCGTGAACTGAATGACATATTATCGGAAGTAAAAGAGAAAGGTGACTAACGACATAACATAACGTTTATGTAAATTTATGAATAACTCAGAGCATCATGTTGAATATATAAATGCAACATATATGTTTCCAGGTTCCGATTCCCTAACGGGATCTATGCAGAATAAAATGAACCAAGAAGTAAAAAATTATGTCCTAGGTAAGTGTCCAAAATAATTTACTTAATGTCTTCTTACAGGCCGTACAATTCTGTACAATTGGCAAATTCAGGAGCTTATACATAGAGTTGCATATTACTTGGTAAACAGCAGATTGATGAGCAATGAATAAAGCAGGTGCTACTGTTCCTTATGCCAGCATGCAAATCTATGCATAAAAAATAGGAAAAACTATTGAAATAGATTTAAAAAGACGTGCGTTGGGGATGGGAAGGGGGCGGTGGGAAGTTGCTATATATTTCAAATATACGTGCTGAGATCGATGAGTTCCAGAGGCGGAATAGTAGATGTTTTCTTTTCTCAGAGAGAGTTATTCACATTTCCACCTGGAGAGTGAGTGCAAGCGCGCAGTAAAGCCGCATTGTTAGACAGCGATAGTTGAATGGATAATGTAAACATTGTCTGCGTCCTGTAGTGCAGAAATAGATAAGCATTTATTTAGATTATGCATTGCTTAGTAACTTACCTTGCTTTTTTTTTTACATGGCGAAAACTATTGCCGAGTTGTGAGCCTAATTCAAAATATAGGTTTGGAAATCAAAATTTGTTCAGACCACCCTTTACAAAAAGCGAAACTTAATTGTCAGTCGGTGCCAACTACGGCTTCTGCTCCAACTAGCTCATAATTTACAGGTTATCCCAAAAATATCGTTCCAAATCTGTAAGTTATGCTGAAAGAAAAAGCTTCATCATTGTTTAGACTGCATCAGTAACGCCTTCCCTATATTCTAATGTCGGAACAATAGCCAAGTTTCCACTTGGATAGTTCGGAAAAAAGGTGGGAGTGCTTGCTCGAACATTACGCTCTCTGGGAAATGCGGAGTTTGTTTTTCCACGTGATTTTTCTAAATGCAAACAAACTATATAGTTTCCATATAATTCAGTTGCATTGATTAAAATATATAATTATGCCTGACACCACTTTTACCTCTATAAAGAACAATTGTGACTGAAAAACAAAAAGCGGCCTTACTGATCAAAACAGGCTCTTTAAGTTACTTTAGTCTGGCGTCGACAATCAGCAGTCTTCGCAAAATCCGCTTACTATGTAACTCTCTGCCCAGTCTTCATTTATTAAAAGTATTGTCCTTGTTTTCTTCTCTCTGACCGCATCGTGTTGTAGTGGCTGTTCTGTTTCGCAGTGCATATAAAATTAAGGGTTTCGATGAGCTTGGAAATGTAGATTAAGAGGCCTGATACCATACCCTCTGCCAAGAGTTCTCACTCAGATCAGGCGACTCTTATTCGTCATCAATGCACATCTTAATTAGAAAGATTCATAACATAAATCCCGTTTCCCCTAAATAAAATAGCGACAAACTTTAATCCTCTTCGTAAAATTCCATGCAACTTTGGAACAGTTTTACGGATAAGAATAATATTATTTCAGTTTGATGCCAGCGCAAAAATAAATCGAAATAACTTGAGTTGGTCTCAATACACACGAACAGTGAAGTGTTAATTCATTTCCTTGAGTATTGTTCCCCTCTGAATCAGGATTTATGTGCCAATGAAACAAATACTAATGTAAAGCCTGCATTATTTTATTCCGCAGGCTTTAAGCACAAAAATTTTTTGCGAGAAAAGAATAAGAGACTGGGAACCATTGTCATTGGAGGAAAAGAACGTCAGAGGGCATGCCTCCTGGATGAGTGTTACATCAAGAATGTTATTGTTGCTTCCCCCCGTCAGCGGCAAGAAGTAGAATGTGAAGTGAAGGCCCGCGGGAGAATTCGTGCAGAGATACTGAGTAAAAACATTAATAAATATAAGGCATTTGAACTCAGTCAACTTTTTCCCAGCACCTTTTGCAAACCAAGACAAACTTGGACAACAGTGGTAATTGGCGCTGCCGGGGTTGGCAAAAGTACCCTGATTCAGAAGATGATCCTGGAATGGGCCAGCGGGGAAATATACAAACAATTTGCATTTCTGTTTCATTTTAAGTTTTCATTCTTAAATTTAACAAATGGCAGAACAACTCTAACTAACCTCATTATGGATTCCTACCCTCACTTCGATTACCAGTTGGAGCATCTGTGGCAGGAACCCTCAAAATTATTGTTTGTGTTTGATGATTTCGACCGCTTCGAGAAAAAAATAGATTTCAGCGATGCCAAGAGCAACATAGATCAGCAAAACCATTTCTTAGATCCAGAGTTCTATTGTGAAGTGTCTGAGATCGTGTGCTCCCTCATACAAGGGAAGTTGTTGAAAGGCTGTTCAGTAATGATCACAACACGGCCGTGGAAACTGGAGCTACTTGCAAAAGCAAGAATCAATAAAATGGTCGAGATTTTGGGATTTCAACCTGATCAAAGTAAACAATATTTTCGCCAATGTTGTGGAGATGAGAAACTTACGAGAGATGTAACCAAATACATTGAACAAAATGAGACATTGTACACGCTGTGCTATAACCCTCTGTACTGTTCAGTACTCTCTTCATTACTAGCGCCACATCTGACACAAGGATCAGAGAGGGGATCACTTTTCCGCATGACTAGCACACAGGTGTTCTGTGCTTATGTCACCAGTCTTTTAGAGAGATCCGGCTGTGATCGGGTAATCGCTGACACACATTTGTTGCATTTGGGTGAGATGGCCTACAAGGGGATTTGCAACCAAAATATTTTTTTTCATAGCGAGCAGGTTAGTCAACACCAAACTGGGCTTTCTAATGTTATCCCTGCTTTTATGTTGGAGCTTCCAGACGAAGATCAGTGCAGCATTGTCTGCACATTCAATCATTCCATTTTGCAAGACTTTATCGCTGCAGTTATGCAACGTCAAAGAGCAGCTGGAAATGGAATGATCAGACTTATCAGTGAATGGAACACGTGTACTGACGACAGATTTAAGATATGTTCACGTTTCCTTGTTGGTCTCTCATCACAAAGCTTAACTGATCAGCTTGGGTGGCAAATGGGCGAAATTAACACTGAAGCAGCTTTACCAGTATCGAATTGGCTCAACGAAAATGTGAAAACACTTCTTCCGAACATGGAAGACGGGAACAGCCAAAATAGGCTCTTAAAAATGTTCTACTATTTGTTTGAATTTGGAGATACCAAACTGATGGCAGCCATATTAAAACCGTTGAAGACAATAACATTCAGACAGTTTCCTCTTAAATACTCTGACTGTGTGGTTCTGTCAACTGTGTTGATGCATGTGGAGCAGATAGAAGAGCTGAATCTCGCTGATTGTTGTATCGAAGCTGATGGAATCCATCAGCTGGAGCTCTTGCTACCCAAATGCAAAGTGCTCAGGTAATTCACCAAAAGTATTAAATAACATTATAAACAATACATTTATAATGTGTTCTGCTAACAGTGAAACCTAAAGGTAAACACTTCTTCTATTTAACCATATGAGAATAGCATTCTCTCGTCACACTCTTCTGCGTGGAAGGGAAAGCAGACAATAATAACATTAAAGAGACTGTACGCATTGTACGTTGGGGCACAATATTTGTGTTTTTCAAAAATAGATCAGATTGGATGTAGGCTAAATCATATCTGAATCTGATGCACTTTTCAAATAACCTCTGTAGCTGCAGTAATAAGGCAGATATATTACCTTTTATGGCAATGGCAGATCCATATTTAAGAAAAAGGAAGGTGGTTCAAAAGGTAGCAAGCTGGTTATCTCAGGTGCACAATATTGTCGTAAGAGCTCCTTAGAATAATGTACTAAGGACACATTGTTTTTCCCTCTGCTTCATCAATGACTTCCCTCCATCATACAGATAGAATTAGGGATGTCAGCACAAGGTCCACTAACATTGGATTATTCAAGGGTATCGAGGTTCACTGTAATATATTTAGCTAGAACTGCACAGCTTAAAATCTTGGACTGATAAGCGGCAAAAAACTCATGCCAAAAAATTGCAAGCAATGATTGGTTCAGAAAATAAATAACCCAAAGTTATTCTTTTAATATTGATCTATTTGCCATTATTGCATTTCAAGCTATCAACACTTTGAGGGTAATTAATCACCAGAAACCTAACAACTAGAGCATTCATATAATTATGGTGGACCAAATAGATAACCATGGGCTAGAGTATTGTGATGTGTTACACACCGTCTGGCTCCCAAAAGCTTTTCCACCATCTACAGGGCACAATTCAGGAATGTAATGGAATGTTCGTCAATTGTTCAGTACACAGGACGTTCATTCATTCCATCAATAATTCATAGAAGCCAAAGAAGCCCTTATCATTGCCACCCAATTGATCAGCTTGATGCATTGACTCCCTCAAATATCGATGGCACAGTGGCAACAGAGTGCAACAAATAAAAGATGCACCACAACAACTCGCTATGTCCCTCCAGCAGTGCCTCCCAAACTCGCGACAGATTGCAAACCAATAGATGCAAACGGCTGGGAAAGCTATACACTACAAGATCGCCCCTCAGCAATCATCATTCTAATTCACACTATTAACCATTCCATCGCTGCCTCTGCGCCAAAATCCTGCAACTCGCTTTAGCATAGGCTGTGCCCTAGCCTGATGGATTTCAAAGTTTGAAGAGAAAGTTTCATCGCCACCATTTCAATAGAAAATATAAATATGCATGGGAACATAATATTATGTTTTTGCCATCGGCGATCACGTTCCTTATGTAGTTGGAGCAGATTTTTTTTTGTCGATTTCCCTTTGTCACAGCCCCCGCTTACTTATTTTCAGAGAAATTGCCGTGGTAAACTATGATAGAATGCATAGAAGGATATTGCAAATAAATGTCACGCAATCCGCCCTTCTCCACGTTACATTTAACCATTTAGTTGGTGCATTCATCTTGACCACGGACATTATAACTGCTACTATTTTAAGTAAGTGTGCCCTGTGATCGTCGCTGATTTTAGCTGTTGTTTTCCCGGTTAAAAATATATACACCTTAATTTGAATGAAAGGTCCTCCTTTCGCTTTGGCTATGTGCAAGTCCTCCCGGTGAATAGTAATTATTGAATATTATCTGTATGACGAAATGTGCTCAGAAAATTTTTGATTTTGTGTTTTCGTGCCTAGACTCAATGATAACAAATTTGGAGATTCGGGTTTGAAATGGGTCACAGCAGTTCTGAGGAGAAGTGATTGCAAAATACAAAGGATGGAGTGAGTAATTGAGTTTAAAATATAGTGGAGCAAAGTTGTACACTCCTCCTCTAGAATAATCTCGATTGTTAATTAGCAATGAACAGCAAATGTGCAGTTTGGCATTGCTTTAAGATAGGAATCGTTTAGAGAGATTGAGCAAAGATAAAGGATAAATTACTTTACCACTCCCCTAATCTCTCTCTCTCTCTCTTTCACTCACTTGCTCCCCCACCCTCTCTCTGCTTCTCTCTCCCTGCCACTCACAGACACATACACACAGTGATATGATCTGGCAGATTATGCGTGCCAGATGTCTCAAAAGCACAGCGCCTGGTTGAAATAGCTGCCATATCATTTTTGCAATTTGTTTGTTACATAGAAATCTGTGCCTTGAATTTAGTACGAATAATTCACTGAGATACATAGGTCATTTTTGAAGCAGCAAAATTAAACTTCTAATAATAGAAGAAAAAATAATAAGAAATTCAATGTTACAAAAATTACTACTATACGAAATATTAATGCCCCTTAAAATCTACCTGCCAATTACAAATATGTTATGGCAACAACAAAAAGAAGAATATTTTAACTAGGTTTAAACAGGCAAAGCAACACAATAGCCTGGAAAGGAAGATTCAATTCTATTCCCCATTGCTTTGGTTCCTTGATGCATAGAGTCTGGGAGGTTTATTCTTAGATCTTAGAATTCCTTTCCCTCCTTACATAAAACCTCATCTCCTTTGCACGTTTCTCCATTTTTCACGTGAACCCCACTGTTCTATTAAGTATTTCCAACTTTACTTTTCGAATAAGATAAATCATTCAAATCATTCATATTATCATTAAACATTGGGCAAAACATAAACAAACTGTTTGCGTTCGCTTCTTACCTGAGGAAAATTCAGGATGACCTGATTAATTTACTAATGCAAATGTTCCCCACACCTCATACTCTAAAACTGCTGCCACGAGTAGGTATTTATCATTTCAAATCTAGCTTCCTCTTTGAAGTCTCAAAAGTTCCAGACCAGATGCTTCCGATTCAGTTAACCACACCAATCACCCCATAACCATACACACACACACACACACACACACACATACACACACACATGGGAAACTAATGGAAGCCTCACTATTAACCCCCTGTTACAAAAATCAATACAATACTACGAAAATTGTGATACTTTCATAATTCAAACACACAAAAACACAAACAAAAGATTTTATAAATTCGCAGTCATTATTTGCAAGTTCTGTACAGATCAACATGCAACATTAAAGTAATCATTTTTTAATCATTGCAGGTTAAAATCTAATGGTCTCACAGATGATTCTGTGGAAATGCTGGTTTCCTCTCTAAGCACAAACTGCTCGTTGGCAGAACTTGACCTGAGTAATGATAATTTGAATTCCGAACAGAACAATCGAATTACTGACAAATCTGTACCTGTATTGAAACGTCTCATGCAGAGTAGGGCCTATTTGAAGGAAATCAGGTGAGTTCTGTGATGAAGAATTATTAATGAAATGTTTATCCAAAATTTATATATGATGATTGTATGTACATTTTCATTGTCTTTTAATATTGGCGAGGGTGTTCGGTGGGGCTTCATACGTCTGATTCAATTCAATGGTTTAAATGACATTTTAGAAATGTTACTGAACTCGAAATCAAGAGATCTGGAACAATCTGGGCTTGAATATCACTCGTAATGGACTTAATGCTGCATGGGCTATAATTCATTGGGTTCATTAATTGAATTCAAATTAAAGCAGCTCTCATGGTGCTGCAGGGCTGGAGGAGGTGGATTTGGGGTGTGCTGTGGTGTTGGGAAAATGTGTCATTTTTGTTCCGTGGCAGGCCGTGAGCAGAGCTGGTATGAGCTGCTGGTCTTCTGCATATTTAATTCCAAATACACAGCAATGTGGTTCACTCGTAAGTGCTGCATGAAATATTCCATTTAGCTAAAGAAAGAGGAGGACTGAGATGGTCACGTATTGGCAAATTCAGTGGACATTATTCCAGATAACAAGGCGAATGAGAACCACACAACCCATCAAATCACACACCCCCACCCTCCACCATTCTCAAGGCCTGCAACGACCCCCACACCACTCTTCACCCCCAGCTCCACCACCCCCCCGCATAACCATGAGAGTTGTTGTAATTTGAATTCAATTGACTAATATATTCAATTGTAGCCAAAGCAGCATTAATTTCAGTACTAGCGACATGAAGCCATCCTCAATTTTCGCCAAACCCTATCTTGATCGTTCAAGCCGTTTGGAAAGAAGAATATGCCATCCTTTCCGGGACTACTCCACATGTGACAGATACAAAGCAATGTGGACCACTGAAGCAATAAAGGGTGCCCTTGACATTGACGCCCACATCTTCCAGCCAATCCTGGAAATTCCTTCTCCCCAACATCTGATAACTTAACAAAAAAGAAACAAGTGCCCTATAAACAAACTAATGAGTCACAGGCTGACAGGATTATCCCACTGCAGCAGACACAAAGTGGAAGACATTTTCCAATCACTACTTTCCCGTACCATTTAAATGGAAGACAAGCCAATTATGTTGGCAAAGTGATACATAGGATGCAAGGAAGCAGGTCAGGGATTCCTCGAAATTGTCGCTGGATACCATGAAGTCGCTTGCTGTTGGGGCAAGCACAGTCTAGGCAACAGTAGTGGCATAAAATGGTTGCAGCACAAATAGGTGACATATTGCTCGTTCTGTCTGTGATGGCTATCTGCATGAGCTGTAATTTTATATTATTGCCAAGGAAGACAATGATTGAAGTGGTGAATCAGTGCTCCTCCCTCTTGAATGACACTTTAGAAGGGTACTCATCATAAAAAAAAAGTACAGTGAGTCTATTACGTTTGGAGGGACATCAGTTACCATCGTCAAAAAAAGCACAGTAGCAGTACTACTTCCCGAACTGTCTGAGCATGAATAATGTACCATTTACAATGCACCTGAGGGATTTTAAAGATGACCTCCTGAGTGAAAACTTACTTGAATTTTTTTCATCAAGCAACATACTGCAGATAGATATTTGCATAAAGTTAGTGTTCAGAGTGATCAACCTCCAGTTCGTGTGGATAGAAAGACCCATATATATAATGAGGACATCCTGCAGTTTGTTGCATGGCAGTGTCAATATGCCAAATGTGACAGTTTGTAAACCGATCTGCCGTCTCAATACTAACAGTCCATAAAACATTGCTGGCAAAGGCTGAGTTATATTCGCCTTGATTCATCACCATTACGCTGATGTACCTTTACGTATCTTTATAATCAATGCAGCCAACCAAGACAGATACTATGAGGAGTGTCGAAGTGCATACCATTAGTATGAACAGGGATGTTTTATCATAGGACCCCAGCCTAGTGAAGCTACAGCACATCAATACATGCAGGCTATCTAAACACGATTTCATGGAAAATGTTGTATAAAACAATGCCGAAGAATTATCAAAGCTCTGTAGCCCTGCCAAATCCAGTTGTGTGTGGTAATCGACTTTGAATCAATAAACATATAGTAATGTTCTACACATATCCGCACACTCAGTTTCTGGTATCACAGCACATCCATGCCCCTAATGGTGGCGTGGAATTATTGCAATCATCGTCAGCTAGATGTACGGAGCTTAAGATCTATTGCCGTACTTGAAGTTCCCATCTTCCTGCTAAATACATGGAATTAAGACACCACTTAAAGGCTTGGATGCAGGAAAGACCCTGACAAAATTAACGTGGTAGCACTTTAGACTTTACTTCAGCCAACAACCACAAGCCTAAATTCATTCTTCATTTCACATTGTATGTCAATAAACTCGTTACCAAAGTCCGCTAGTTATGGCCTGCAAAGTGCCCAGTCTACCTCTGATTACCAACTAAGTGCAAGGTATCTAAAAAAAAAGAGAAACAGGCGTTTCACCCTGCTACTATACCTTGGCAACATGAGTGGTATTTCCCACTAACAGGAATTTTTGTCAAGACAAACAAAAAATAAGCCTTTCTACCTATCTCACAAACTCTGTGCCATTGTAGTTATCTAGGCCTTACAACACTAAAACTCGTGGATGATATCAAACAACATGCCCTTCTGTATTCGCAAAGGGTAAAGTACAGACTGTACTCAAGCAGCCTGCACTTGCAAAACTCGTTACAAAGCGGTCAACATTAGATGTGATTCCGCAATTGAGCAACATTTGCTAAATAATCTTCAAGGTGCTGAAAATTACTATGACAACGAAATTAACATTGTCAGTGTGGTGGTCAGCGTGGAGCATTTGCGTGTGCTGGAATCTACATAAATAAATCCACATGGCCCTATGCCTTGCAGGCAGAAAGACGATGTAGACACATAGCACATGTTTCAGCTAAACAAATTAAGTGGTAGGCATTCGCTGCTTCATTCATCAGTGCATTGCCATGACGAATCTCAGTCAACTGCCTGATTAAAATTTTAAACGTTTCTTGGCTTAATTAACCTGTGCATTCTCCATGTCATGACATCCACTAATCAGTGTCTACATGCCAACCAATCAGCACTCTTTTCTCATACGTTATAAATACTTGCTTCCGCTGGCAATGGACCCTTGTCATTCTCCCGATGAATGCAAGAAGAAAAACTTGGAGAACATGTCTTTTTTCAGCAATGCTCAAGTTCTGAACTGCAACGACTATTGTTTTTCTTGCTCAATAGTGGGACAGGCAATGGCTCCATTGCACAATTAAACCCTGATGACTTTAAGCAGTCATATTATTTAGCGTCGTTGTGTACAGTTTTAAATATATAAAATCGCTTTGAAACTCACATATCGAACAAAACATGGCCTCATAAAGGAAGTCCTGGAACCCTTTCAGATATGGCCCAATAAATCGTAGAAAACTGCTGCCACCCAAGTGCTAGTAAGCGAGTTTCCCATGAAAGAAATTACCTCTGCTTGTTGTTAAACTGCATTCTCTTCGTGGAACCATTCACTATCAAAATTCTGCTGGTTACCATTAATCAGCAGCTCATCTGAATCAAGTCTACAAATAATTTTCGTAATTTGGAGGCAATTCGCAGGGAATTCTGTGCCCAGAAACTCATCACCTAATTTCACCAAACCCTGTCGTGCATCTGTAAGGCACAAAATAGCGTTGTAAAGAATACGCAGCAGTTTACTGATATGAAGCAGGGACTAAAATGCAAAAAGCTACACTCCATACAGGAAAAAAAGCATATGGCTTGAGTACACATAATCCACTCACATAATCGTTTTCATCTTCTACCAGTGGTGCACAGTAGACGCATTGTGCACTTTCTGCATGGTGCATTGCAGGGTCTCACCTGTTCACGTTCTTCCAATCATCACATGCCTATAAACTAAAACGGCAGGAGCCCTGACGTACAGCAGACCTGAATCCTGATGTTGAATTGATTTTTCCTTCACTGAAGTCGTGTAAAATCCTGAAAATCCCTTCTAAAAGCACTGTGTTACGACTTGTCCCAGAAGGATTCAACCACGCTTCTCACCAACATTTTACGAAGGGAATTATGGGTGAGTATTAAGAACTACCTTGACAGCAATACGTCTAGAATTTGAGGACGTAGATACAGGAAATCCATGTGAACAATTATTTTTGAAGTTCGTAATGTTACTATGTTTTATGCATAGAATAATCGCCTCATTATTGAGACCTGTATACTCTATGATTGTTTGTCTTCCTTTTTTCAGGTTGAGAGGCAATCAGTTCTCAGAAGACGGGCGGAAAGCTTTGAAATCGGACAATGAATCAGTGCACTTGACTGTAATTATGGAATGAAAGTGTACTTACGCATTGCTTTGGACAAATTTGATTACATGTTTTATGTGATGGTCTCTGGAATCATGACTTTTCAGAACTATTTATCGGGACGAGCTATTGAGAGAGAAAAAAAATATGCGTAATTAAAGTTAAAAAATACAATTTCAACCCTTTCACTTTGCCCCTTTCTCGTTTGCAGGGCTCAAACAATTCTGTCTTGCGTCCAATTCTAAATTGTTGCTAGACGTTTCTTCCATCATTCGAGATAGGATATTGCGCGGTATTTCTAACCAGATTGGAACTGGCGAGCTAAGCACTTCGCTTTGGTCAGCATGC
This sequence comes from Isurus oxyrinchus, assembly GCA_026770705.1. Lineage (NCBI taxonomy): Eukaryota > Metazoa > Chordata > Chondrichthyes > Lamniformes > Lamnidae > Isurus > Isurus oxyrinchus. The sequence continues at coordinate 6,808,765 of JANJGN010000035.1, forward strand.
GTGAGCATGAGTTCCCAGCAGCTGGCCTTTTTAGTTTGCTGTCCCACTCTCACTGTACCGGCATTATCCTCAGACAGTTGATCAATGAATATAAATAAAAGCTCAAGAGATAGCAGTTGATATTTTGAGGCCCTAGAACTACTTTGAGATCAATCATTTGAGGTTAAAAAAGTGGGTCCCTCGTATTCCGCAAGCAGCTGCTGCCAATTCCTCGAAAATAGCCAAGGGGACTATTTCATTTGATCGTTCAGTGAATTACGATCAGAGATTTAGGTTTCAGGCGTCTGGTGAAGCAATTTTGAAACTTCCTATTCAGAGGGGGAAATGTTGCCACAATTCTAATGTCCCGAACGAATATCATTCAGTTTCATGTCTGTCCAACAGTAATTCAGTTCCATACATTCTATTCTTATGATTTGCATTTTTTTAACATTACCTTGTTTCACTAAGCAATAACCAAATTGCTGTTGATTTTGCTGTAGAGCAGTGCAGTTCAAGAAATTAAGACATCCCTACAAACTGATCCGAATATTTTGCATTGAACGAGCTCTGCAACGTTGAGCCTATAATCTTCCGCATGATGCAGTAAGCTTCTGTCACTGGTGGATTCTGGTCGCACTTTTTGAAAGCAGAAGCGTGATTCGAATGGATTGTAAACACTCAGCGCTGCATTATAACGTCAACTTCCACAATGAACCTTCAAAGTTGAACGCTTGAACGAAAAGGACAACATTGATACTGATCCATTTTTAGGTAATATTCTACCCATTGTGACCCCCTCTTCAGGTCATTCTATTACAAATCGTCCCATTAACTGAAGCTGCCAATCATGCAGCCGTTCCAACGTGGATTCCATAGCGTTACGTCACATAACAGAACGGTCAAGCTGTCCTAAGAGTGGAAATAATTTCAAGACGACCCATTTACAACTTACAGCAATGTGGTTGGTTTTATTAAACGCCTCGTAGGCAGCTTTTTACCCTATGTCCGCAAGAGGAACTGTCATTTATATTTTGTTCAATTATCAGTTACAGGTTCCATTGAAAGTCGTTGCACTGTTCCTTTTGAGCATTCTAGGACCGGGTTCAGTTAAAAAAAAAGCCATTTGGGGGATTCCTTCCTTTGGTAACGACAGTGCGAAGCCTCCATTTTCTTAAAAGCTGCTAGCTCTCATTTCGTCCACTGGAACGAGGACTCTCACCGCTTGCTTTCTTCTGGCTATCAGTATACTGTTCCTTCCCTTGCTTTCCCCAGCCGCTGCTCTCTGTCTCTCCTTCTCTCCTCTCTTTCTCTCCTTCTTTCTCTGACACATATCACACACACGCACACACACAACTCCCTATCTCCCCAGGGAACAAATGGTAAGAATCCATGTTTTAAGGCATGTCAATTCACAGAAAATATAAATTCAACATCGACTAAGTGTTGTTTGCGCTAGTGCCTCTGAGCCCGGAGGTCGGCAAGCGTTAATTACAGCTATTTTTATGTCATCAATTTTAAATCCAATGCATTACTTTGATCATGTTTTGACTAGACCCATTTCCCAAACAGAATTAGAACTCATGGTGCTATTGGCGTTCAGAACTATTAGGAGGACAGATACTAGGCTCACCACCTCATTTGAACTTCACAAAATAACAGCGACAGGTTAATCAAAGCTAAAGATTTACTAGTCACCACGTTTCGAACGACAGTTGCAACGGAGGGTTCATTTTACGACTGTTGGCTTCGCTTTTTTGTAATCAATCGCAGCAAGTAATCTGAGGCATATTGTGGTTTATTATTTTCAATGCGAAGAATTGTGAAGTGATTTCTTCTGGACAGATGAAACTGGAGAGAAAATATGAAGAAAAATAGCTTTCAACTCTAAAGGAGGTGCGGGAGCAGAGGAATCTGTGTCTAAAGGTACTTCAGTCATTGAAGGTGGCAGGAAAGTTATAGCCTAACGTTGATAAAGTATGCACTAATCAAGGTTCTTCAACAGCAGGGGTTATGTGGAATACATTTGCATTAAATCTTGGCCTTAGCTGGAGTGTTGAGTCCATTTCTGCGGTGAATACTTTAGCATGGATGTGAAGGCATTGGACAGAGTGCACAGGAGCTTTATTTAAATGTTTCCAGGGATGACAGACGTCAGTTAAAAGCTCATAATAATGTCGATGCTCTTGTTATCTATGCCTCCATTAATAAAGTTCAGGACACTGCATGCTGTATTCAATGCTCTATCCAACTCACCTTCCACCTGCAATGATCGTTGCACATATGCACACCAACACGGCTGCTGTTGCACCCCCTTAATAATGTTTCACCTTATTTTGTATTGCATATATCTGCATCACTTGGCTTATTCTTCCCCAGTTGTTTCTAGTTGTTTGTTGTCAGCCTGGTGTTCTAATATCCCTTCGTACTCATGGGTTCCGGCTTATAAATCTGCCAAGATATTTGATTGAATCAGTCATTTCCACAGCTACATTACAAAAAGTAATTTTCTTCACGATGTCTTCTTTTTTTTTTAATTCAAGTTTAGCAGCTTCACCTGCCTATTCTCACATTACATGTGATGATAACAATTTAAAGCACCAGATCCGTTCCCTCGAAATCTCAACACTTTCAAAGGTTCGCTTACTCATTATCCTCACATTCACAATCCTGGAAAATAAACACAATTTCACAAAAAATCTGTTTTAGAAGGTTTAGCAACCTCCATTGAATCTGTGCATCGATACATTTTTACGAATATAAACCTTTGAAAGGATGTGCCCAACACATACCACCACCAAGTTTACAACTCAAAACTCACAGGCCAGTCATGATCTTCTAGAATGACGCAGCAGACTCAACTAGTTCAGTGCTACTAGGTAAGTTTGCATGTTCGTTTGTATCTAACGTTACTCTAATATGTCAAAATATAGATAGAAATCCCACGGATACTGCTAATCTGAAGAAAAGAAAAAAAGAATAAAACAGAGAATGCTATAAAGACACGCCGGGTCTGGCAGCATCTGTGTAGATAAAACCCGAGTTAACATTTAGAGACCAAAACACAAGCTTGGCTGAGAAGAGGTCAGACAGATTCGAAGCGTGGGATAAATAACGCACCTTGGCGCAAGAGGCGGGGCCAGCATCTGGAAGTCCATAACAACTTTGTAGCCTACGTTCAATCTCGCCTGACAATAAACTAAATGATCCAATTGCGAGTAGAGGGCGTGTTCAATGTCTACAGCGGTTGACCGTCCAAGTACTGCTTGAAAGTAGCTTTCCGGCCTCCGAGGTTTTTTGCCGTGGGCCGGAACGTGATCAGAGCACCCTAGCACACAAGGGTGTCAGGCGACCTCGAAAATCTCCACACTGTGCCTAGTACTGCAGCATTTTTAAATAGGAAATAATTGCAGTCTTTTAATATAAGTGTGCATCTGTGTAATTTCTAATGTTTTGAAAATTGAGCAAGGGTGGCTTTCTTTTTGACCATTAATTCGTTTCCCACATGTTAACATAGAAGAGTTGCCTACTTGTTACATTTTTACCTGCAGAGGTGTCTAAACGTTTGAACCGAATGTAAAGCATTAGGGAGGGGTCAAACCAACCCCTATATTTAATGATGGAACCCTGCGTACCCTCCTCTTAGCTTCTTAAAACTGAGAGAATTAACTAATGCCATCCATGCGATCAACTCGAGAGCATTCCACTGATCTATCAGCGTCAGATCAATGGTCAGTCATTTCATCTAGGGTACCCCCTCTCTGGATGGAGAGTGGTTATTAAGGGAACAGCAGCCTACGTCTTTGCCGGGGCACATGATGCAACGTATGGACATATTCAACTAACCTGTCAAGCCAGCTGAATTAGATTTTCCAGAGACGATCATGTATCCTAAGATGGACCTGCTGCTTCCAATATTATCACTTTATCTCCTCTCCGAATCTGCTCTAAATGCCTTAAGAAACACATCTTCAATGCTATTCCACCACGAGTCATCCACCCAGGACATCACGACCCGCGAATACATCTGGAACCTATGGTTTTGGCAGGAGTCGAGGCTGCTCCCTGGGCACCTGGTGCCTACCAGCACGATCCTTCGAAAAGGATCGCAGATCAGTTTGACGTTCAGTGAGTGGAAGCCCTTCCTTATAATCAACGTTCAGGGCTGTCAAGCATGAGCCTCACTGTCGAGCGCACAATGCCAGAGGATCACTGTACCTTGCAACCCCATTGGCTCATTCGATTTTACTTTTGTTGCACAATGTTTAAGAGATTTACTTCCCTACGAACCTAAACACTGCGTCCGAGAAGATCTTGATGCAGTGGCGTGTAAAAGGCTGCGGTATTATAGTGTGGTCTCCACATGCTGCCTGAAAGGGACCTGTCACGAAGAAGTTCAGCCTGGAATTACACTTCGGTGCAGCTGCATTCCCCAGCATCACCCCACCAACCACAAGCCCCCTCGCACTTCCCCCAAACCTACGCAGTTTGTGAAGCTCTCCCCTATGGGCATTTCGCAGAATGATGTTTGTTTGGATCCTGATAGTCTCAGCATTCTCTTGCATTAAGTTTGTGACATTTGCAAATAGCTAAATTTCTGTGGGGGTTCTACAAACGTTCTGCTCCCACCCTGAGGATTCTTAACCGCTCATGACTCTCAGCTCTGGCGTAGCTGTAGCCCCTTCAAACAGCACCAGAGCTTCCTGGACTTCCTGTCCTGCTCATCTTCGTCTCACTCTCCTCTCCCTCTTATCGTAAATGCAGGTTGTGTCTCCTCCCGAGACCAAAATGCCCATCTCCCTCAACTACGTTTAAGCCTGAGGAACTGCCCAGGAACAAATAACTGCAAGCAGCAGAGCATCCTACTGCCAAGTTAAGGCCACTAGCTAATATGATATCAAAAAAGGTTTCCTGAGATCATTCACTGAAGTTTCCCCAGCAGTTACAAGTCTACTAATTCCTTAGCTGAGACTCGGTGCACTGCTCCGTTGTTGAGTTCGCCGCAACATTATTCCCATTAAAAATACACATAGCATGAATCTGACTCAAATGTACTACAACGTTTGCATTTTTTTATGCCGTCAATTCGGGCGTAGAGGGCCATGGATATACTGTTGCTTGAGATTTGCATAACATGATCGGAGTTCCATGTATTAAACTTCGCCCTTGAGCCCGTCATGTACAGAAGTGGCATCATGGCGTTAGGAATGCCACCAAAGGTCATCACGCCCAATAATGCGTCTCCAGATGCGGGGAACACTCGTGCCAAACACGGATGTTTTCCTCCCCATTTATTGTGTCTTTTCCACAGATGCTGCCAGACATGTGAGTATCACTATCTTTTTCGGTTTTTGTTAAATCTCATACATAATAATTTGTGTGAACGAATATGTTAACATATTTTTTAAATTATGTATACTTTTACCTATTCCAGCAGTTGATGCTTTAAGCGTTGTTATTTGATTCATCATTGCTTATGGGCACTTTATCTTCTGAACTCAGGGAATGTGCCCGTTCAACTGCTATCTTCTTGGATCTTAATTGTAGCCATCTGCCTCCATATGTCATTCGTTCTAACTGTCATAATATATTTGTCTCCAAGGATCATTCATTGCGTCCATGCTCTATTTTGTTACGACCTAGGGGAACATCTGTCTCTCCATTTCTGCTATCTCTCTCATTGTAACCAACGTTCTGATCATTATCAAACTTCTTAACTCTGCCATTTGCTGTGAGCTTGCAAACAGTGACTTACTGTGATTCGCAAGACTGTGAGAACATTCCACATCTTGCACATTATCTCAACGATCCTTACGTAGTAGGCTTAAGGTGTTGCACATGAGGTATTTTGATCGAAGGTGCACTATTTCTTCTGGTTCAACATTTTCCTCAGCAACACCACCCTTATTTTTCAATGCCCATTAACAAGTTCAGAGATCTTTGGAAACACATAAAGCAATTCCATTGTGCTCGAAAATTTAACAAAATTCTGGTGGTTTCACTCCCTTAAATTTATGCAATATTTTCTTCACATCTTTGTCACCAGCTCTTCGGCGTTCAGGTCATCAGAATTGCCCCGTTGATAGTCATTCCACTGAAAGACTTCAATAAAACTGTGATGTCTTGACCAGACGCACGGAATGAAGTAAAGTGTCTAACTTGACTTTGGCTATCGCAGATTTGAAGCATTTTTCTTAAATGATGCAACACACATGCAAAATCATTCGTGACATAGCATGGTCTAGAATTGCATAATAATTGAGAAAATCAAAAGCTGGAATCATCATCAATATTTACTTCCACGACCTGTGTAGGTAATCAAAGCTTATTTATGACCAAATGAAATTGCATTGCTATAGCGCCTGCACAGAATTATACATCGCAAACCTGGAGCATCCCTGTAATTGGAGACGTGCTGTTGGGCATGCTGCCGTCGGGCATGGTTATCTCCGGAGGCATTCCAGACGAGATCGGTAGTTCTGCATAATATAGCCGGCAGATGGGCCAAAAAGTCGTAAACCTCCAGCATAATGTAGCTAATTTGGGATGCCTAGTGTAGGATTTTACAACCCACGTCAGGATACTTCAGGGCAGTGGTTTGGTTTTGACAATGCAAGGGCAAGAAAGGTGGCCAGTTAGCCTAAAACCTACCGCCCGCTCCCAGCTGGTCACCTTGATGTGGTGGGATGAAAAGATGGCACGAGTACGTCTGCTCATAGGCCTTTTGATTCACTAAATGAGTCCACTCAAGTGCATGATTATCCCTTTGTGGCACTAACACCTAGGACTGATGGCAGGTGGAAGGCTGTTGGCCAACAGACAACTTTAGAAGCTTAACTGAAGGACGTGAATGACGTACCAGACAAGTTAGCTGGGGACACCTTCAGTCTGTCCGCAAGCATGACCAACACCTTCCTTTCGCTTGGCATTTCAGTAAACCATCCTGCTCTCATGCCCAAATTTCCATCCTTGGCCTGCTGCAATGTTCTACTGAAGTCCAACACAAAATGGCGGAACAATATGTCATATTCTGTTAATGCATTATGCAGCATTCCAGGCTTAGCATTGAGAGCAGCAATTTGCAATCATGAACTTTCTCCTCTGCCTTCAACATTCTCAAATTAACTTTGTTTTTTATACATTTTGTTAATGAGTTTTAGTTATTTTTTTCATTAATTCATGTTATTCCCTTTTTAAAATTAATTTTATCCTTTTTGCCTTAAAAATGCTCCGTCACCGTTCAATCCCTCCAACGGCACCCGACCACATCTACCGGCAACAAACCCCACGAACAGGAGCATCTGTCACTTGTTTTATCTGTTCTTAACAAAATGCTGACCGTTGTTGTGCCATTAATACTTTCTAACTTCTCAAATTTATGCCACAACCAACATCCACTTTAGCCTTCGCCACTGCCAATGACACTTACTTTGTGCTTTGTGCATTATATCTATGTTAATCTCTCCTCCACCCCCACGTATCACTGACCTTATACCTTGCTTGACCTGCTCCACCACTAACAACATCCCCCACCCGGCAACAAGCCACCCCCACCCACGCGCAACTGTACATTTTCCAATTTAATCCTATGTCTCTTTAACTCAGAATTCTCATCACAAACAAAATTAACGATTTGCAACATCCGGGCTGTTCTAAGCAGGGACAGTGAAATCTCTGTTAAAGGAGGCTATCCCGGGGAAATGGTCAGTCGTGGATTGATGGAAATTACCAGAGATATGACGAAATTGTGGAACAGATCAAGTGACCTCTTAATTCAACGCTATTACTTTCAACTTTGTTCAGATATATATTTCGGAATATCAACATTATGAATTTAGCACTGGAAGCTGTGAACATTCTTTTGAAAGAATGAGTTTCACATTTTTTCTTCAAGACATTGCACTAACTGTTGTGAAACTCATAAAATTTCAGTGTAGAAACGATGATCGGAAGGAACCTGACGTGAAAGTTGACCAAAGCCATTGTTCAGCAAAATTACTTTCCTGCCCTGTGTCTAACCTGCAATAAAAATGGAGTTTAGAACCATATATTTGACCTCGTTTCAGAGATACCAGAAGTTCAATACAAAACCTTTGCTTTCTATAAACCTGAATTTCACTGTTCCTTTAATTGCTCTTTCCTGGACTGGTCCCGACCCTAAGTTCTTTCCCGGTGTGGAAGTCGGCCCAGCAGCAGCTGGCAGATCTTCGCGATCTTTAACCGTAACTTTTCTCAATTTACAAACAATTTGGCATAACAACAAAATTACAGATGCCAGTTCGAGGATGTCTGTGACGGAGAAGCAATACTGCAGCACGGGCCTGGTGAGGCAACGTAGAACTTTATATTCAGTTCATGCTTTAAAAGGCGGAAGGCACAGTACAGAGAATAATTTCTGAATGAATTGTTTCAAAGGAATAAATGTAAATATGAACGCTTTATTCAATAATATTGTTGTACTTTGTAAGGTCAACACATCTGGTTGTGTCACCAATATACAATGAATCAACCTACTAAACCGAGTTCCCCAATACACTGCACGGACATATATATCCCTGGACTATGCTGATACAGTGAAATATATACAAATCTCTTAGGATCCAATTAAGCTGTCAAGACTCAATTCATCCAGTAGGATGCTGATATGTTTTGCAAACTCATGAAATCCTAGGATCGTTCCAAGACAATTTGAATCTGCAAACAGAACAGACGGGATCATGTTACCTCCAAGGTGAAACCGGCTGTACATCTTGCAGTATCATATTATACCATCTTGCACTAGTCGGCAAGATAATTATTAACAGTTAACTTCAATTCCGGATGGCTCTGCAAAACCACCCCCTCCCCCGCTCTTCCACGCCTGCCTCTCAATTCATTGGGAGTTATCAAAGTAGCAACTTTCAATGCATATTTTTAAATGTCTCGTTCTTCTGCATTGCAGTTGTAATATGAGACAATTTTAAATTTTATGGCCACATTTCTCAAAACAAAACATATTACTTTCAATTCCATTGTCACTTTACCTCTACTCTGCACAACATTCCTATCAACTGAGCAACGCCAGTTTTATGCTGCTATTGCATATAAAGATGGCACTGAGGGAGCGATAAGATATTTACTAAAGCAGTTTCCTGGAAAACCTGCCTACCAATGGTGTCATCGTGATTCAGTGAGTTTGTGCTTCTGCGTTTGAACTTGTGCATAAGTGTGTGTGTAAGTGCGAGTTTGTGTCTGTGCCTGTGTGCACATTGTTTTACGGAGCATGCAAATTGTCTCAGGAGTTTACAGAGCTTTAAAATAGTCGGGATGATTTCAAATATACCCGCAATATCGCAATGTGACAGAGCTCTTTCAGCATCATTCACTGGGTCAGAACTCCATCAGGTTTGCTTAGGTATTCAAATTGTGCCGGTGTCCTGCAAAGTTTAAAAACATATTCATAGCGAAAACAGCACATTTATTTTTTCTTTGGCTTTGGATTTAAGAGTGGACTATGGCTTTAAAAATTTCCATGGCAGCATTTGAAAGCCATTTTAATGAACAAAATGTGAAAAATTCCATGCTGCCACCTCCTGGAACGGAGTGGCCTAGTTGGACAACATGGTGCCGGAAAAAGGGTCCCAAAATAAAAAGGAACTGCCTAGCAACAACATTTTAATTGGCCCCTGATCATATGACCAAGTTGGATTGTAATAGCAGTGTGTAGTGGGATTCTTGCCTGCAAAGTGAACACATTTAAAGCCATTACCCCCTACGTGTACAGGAAAACACGTAATCTACAGGACTTGCTCGCTCATACCTCTGCAACCTGCTCTCTCTAAAATAGGAAAAAAAAACGATTGCTAGATTAAAAAAAAGGCGAAATACTCAGTAGCGAAATTGAGGAATAAATGTTCAACCTGGCAACTAAACACGAAACAACGTTGGAAGACCACGTCGTGTCATTAACAATGGAAAAGGAATTTGTGATGCCATACATGAAAATCAACCTACATAACTTGTTGGTGCTATTGACCTGCTTTATTTCACGTGCTTGTTTGTGTGCTCATCTGTGTTTCTGCATGTTTGTGTATAGAGGTTTAGAAGGGGTAGAATTTGCGCCATAGTTTTATCAGTTCACAGGTTGTATTTCTTTATTTGAATGCTGCTTAAAGTCATTTTTTTTCCTAAATAGCAATTTACATGTTAGGTTTAAACACCTAGTGCTCGGATTCTCTTAAGTTAAGTTAAAAAGTGAGATGCAGTTAGGGAAACATGGTGGTCCACGTTAGCTTTTCATATTCTTTCAGAGCGAGGAGCAGTGGGGTTGGAAATTATAGCACATTATTCACAGTGATAATAGATGTAGATAGCTCTACTATCAACAGGAACTTGCCAAGATGCATATGGAGACCAACATTACTTCCGTTCGGTACTGGTAATATAACTTTTTGTGGTGCGGAAATGACATGCCAAGCCTTGTGTTCGATTGAAGTTGTCAAAGGAAAATGAACGGCGTATATGATACTTCCAGGTTTTTCACAAACCCGCCAGGGTATTAACATATATGCTGCAAAGTGTGCACTGTGCCTTATCTCTTGCCATAATCCGGAAAGGCTCACCCACTCTCACACCCGTTCACACTCTCATGCACTTACACAGAAACCCACTATTCCCCCCATTCATATGTCCTCCATTCACTGCACTCAATAAATTATGTCCTTCAAAATGTACATGGCCATTAGCAATAATAAAGTAACGGTGGCAACATTATATAAACAGCTACTTGATCCGAAAATCAGTAGAACGAAAGGGCACAGATTTAAAGTGATTTGCAAAAGAAGCGATGTGATGCAACAACATCAATGAAGTATAGTCTCTAATTTTCTGACTGGAAGTCTGGTAGGTGCAGGTTCAATCGATACATTCAAGAGGTTATAGGATGATTATCTGATTAGTTGCAGTGCACAGTTTTACAGCGGAAAGCAGAGAAATGGCTTCAATTCATAATGCTCTCTTGGACAGCCAGTGCAAACACGATTGTCCTTCTGTGATGTAATATTTCTGTGGCTCGGTGATTCGAACCTTAAAACAGGTAGAAGGCCTTCAAATCAAAATGTGTTTTTTTATGTTTATGCAAAACATATAGTCCTCACGGATCTACAGGCAATCGCATTAGCTCCTGAACAAAAATGGTGCTACATGTAACAATTGAAACTTGAAATCTGAGAATGTAGCATTTTTCAGTTCCAAAATCAATTATTACTACCCTAACATAGAAAACCGCGAGCTGACGTACTCCATCTGAAGTCCTCAGTCACTTTTACCACCGGCAAGGCACAGATCTACGAACGCTATCTGGTTAGGTTCATTAGGATCTTGAAGTCACAAAATCTTTAGTCAACCCCTAATTCTAGACATTCAAAAGTTTTGCGCATCAGTCGCAAAACTGAAATAGAAGCAATGCACTTTATCATTCAAGAACTCCCTAGTCTTGCTGTCTTCAGTGTCCTGTTGTTCTAACACACACGCACGCACAAACACACATACTGAAGCAGGGCCTGCCCTAGACTCACAAACCGACTTCAACACCAGTATGATTTTGCAAATTGCCAAATTTAAACTTTTCTATTCGGTGAAACAATTGTTTGTTCCCTCTTTAATGAAATGTTTTCAAAATAATAGGGTACAAAACTGCAATTAGTGTTTTTAGTTGGTTTTAAATTTTGGGTTGGAAGCTCTTCACTCCCAAGGCAATCGAACGAAACATGGGAATCATTTGGAAGCTAACAATGCCATGCTCAAAAATGTTTTTTAAAAATATTTATTTTCTGTGAGAATACTCCGAGCTCCATTTCTTTCTGAAGAGACCATCAAACAGAAGTAAAATGCATGCTTCTCATAATACATCGAAAGCTGAGTATCCCTCGTCTAGAAGAAATGAAACACCTTACTGAAATAAGGGTTTTTTTCGCAACTCTATCATAATGCGACTGGTCGTAACGTTGAAAGCAGCTTGACAAATATCCCACTATATGTTGTAGAGATAACCTACCTCCCACACTCACACAGTTTAGCATAACGTTACAATTAAACTTTGTGAATTGGAAGAACCATAATGTTTAATCATAACCAAACGATCAAACGTGACAGGCTTCAAGGTAAACACTACGTGTCTTCTTACAGATCCAATTAATTGGCAAGCAAAACACCTTAAAATACTGGTTGACACAATTTATGTCAACCTACCAAACTAATCTAATTTCCAATTATGCATTGTTTTTTTCTTCCAGGCTATCCATCTTGGTTAACGGTTGTACGTAAGCTTGGTGTTTTCTATGGATATCCTATTAATCTACAGTGGTACAGTATTCTTGATTGGTCCAAAGCACATGACAATGTTCGCTTTGTTACTTTTGCCTTCACCAATATTTTGCATTCTTGGCAATGCACCTGAGCTGATATGCTGGCTGTTATGAGATGAAGAAGAAGTTCCCTGTCATACCTCTTTATCCCTTGCTACATCAGCACTTCCACAGTTTTTTTTTAAACCAGTACACAAGGATGCCACAAGATTTTATTGCTTTTATGCAAGCCTTCTGCTTGTAAAGAATAGGCAAACACACAGCTAATATTCCTCCCATTCATATGTTCTCCATTCACTGCGCTGAATACCTTAAGCCATTCAAAATGTAGATAGCCTTTAGAAATGATGAAGTCACGGTGGCAGCATTGTATAAACAGCAACTTGATCAGAAAATCAATAGATCAGGCCACATATAGCATTCCTATGTTTTTGAACTTGAAAATAGTGACATAATATCAAATAACTAATTGCACAAAGAATCTCAACTGCAATCTCCTACATGGCAGGTATCAGCACGTTAGTTAAAAAAATGCTGCAGCATTCGGGCCTATTTTCTGCGTGATGTACCGAGTGCATGATATATCTCGGCCTCATAAGATGTCAGTTTTCAAGCAGTTGTGGTTAAATCCAGGAGGTGTCAAGAACTCTCTGAAAACACTTGATATAGCAAGTGTTAAGGTTCCGGAAACATAGTGGCGAACCTCGAAATGCTGTTCCATTTGAAGTAAACAAGTGCATTAACCGACATTGTGGCAAATCGAATAGGCATGATCCTTGCATGAAAAGCAGGACAAATCTGAGCAAGTCAAATTTCGCCCGAAATATTTAGCACCTGTTATCAACAACGTCATGGAAATTTATCAGCAACAATACGTTAAAGGGACAATCCATAAATTCAGCTGATGTTCCTCTAGGACTACTCGGCTCCTCACCTTATTGTAGACTTGGTCTACTCATTAGCACAAACTCCGACATTATATAGTTAAGGTGAGAGTTACTTGCCCTGATATCAAGGCAGCAGATGCCCCAGAGAGTCTTCAATTGATTGCTGTGTTGTTATTTTTATTTCAATGATAATCAGAGCAAAACATTCTTGTGGTGAAGTCAAGTTTATTACAAAAGGCGAAAAAAGTTTGTGAATGTTGAATGAAAATCATCTCAACGGCAGCACATCACTTCAGTTGTTCGTTGGGCGCAGCCTGATGGCCAACTGTGATCAGGTTTACTTTGCCTGCCACCTGTCTTACCTCTTAATATCAGAACTATCAAATTTCGTAGTTCATTGCATTGTGTCCAGTACATCAACATTAAGTCAAATTGTAAAGTAGCCCATGCATACATCCACAATCAGAAACAAATCTGGACGTAATCTGGGATATAGAGGGAAATAACAAAATATTTCAACAAAAAGCAAGAGAAGTACCACATGACAAAAAAAAAAGAGTCAACGTAGCTCCTATTGACGCTGAAAGGTTTTACGATTGCTGGTTGGTCGGCCATAACATTTCTGCGCATCACCAAACAAAACAATCTTAACTGGCAAGGTAAATACATAACTCTCTCCACCTTTCCTCCCCCCCCAAAAAAAAAAAAGTAAATCATTTCAGTCCTTCACCCCCAAGCCGTGCCAAGCCCAAATCCCATTTAGCATTGGAAGGACATGATTCCCGTGTGGCTGTATTTCAAACAACTCTCAAGAAAAAGGTTGTGATTAAGTGACAAGAAACCGACTTCAGTGACACACCATTTCCAACAGTAAACAAGTTCCTCCACCACAATTGTGCCGTAACTGCAGTGTGTAACTCGACAGAAATTTGGAAACGTGTTACTTGCCTAATTGTGTCGGGAAACTGCAACTTATATGTCAAATCTTTTGTACTTTTTTTCGAACTTTTGTATTCGGAATAAACAATTGTTTGTTCCCTCTTTAATGATAAATTCTCAAAATAATAGGGTACATAACTGCAATTAGTGCTCTTTTAACTTTTTGGTTGGAAGCTCTTCACTCCCAAGGCAATCTAATGAATCATGGGAATGATTTGGAAACTAACAATTCCATGGTCAAATGTTTTTCTAAAAAAGAGATATTTTCTGTGAGAATACTCCCAGGTCCATTTCTTTCTGAAGAGACCATCAAGCAGAAGTAAAATGCATGCTTCCCAAAATGCAATTAAAGTTGAGTATCCCTCGTCCAGAGGAAATAAGCGTTTTTTTGCAACCCTACCATAATGCAACTGGTCGTAACATTGAAAGCAGCTTGACGACTATCCCACTATAAGTTGTAGAGATAACCGACCTCTCACACTCACACAACTTAACATAACTTTACAATTAAACTTTGTAAATAAGAAGCACCATAATATTTACTTGTAACCAATCCGACCAAACGTGACAGGCTTCAAGGTAAACACTACGTGGGTTCTTACAGATCCAATTAATTGGCAAACAAAACACTTTAAAATACTGGTTGGCACACTTTATTTCAACCGACCAAACTAATCTAATTTCCAGTTTGTACTGTTTTTTTCCCAGGCTATCCAGGTACTTTGTTAACAGATGTACGTTAGCTGTGCGTTTTCCATGGTTGTCTTATTAATCTACAGGGGGATAGTAACAATGTTCGCCTTGATTACTTTTGCCTTTAACAATATTTTTCATTCTTGGCAATTCACCGGAGCTGGGATGCTGGCTGTTATGAGATGAAGAAGAATATCTCTGTCATCCCTCTTCATCATCTGCTACTTCAGCAATTCTGCAATTACTTTTAAAGCTGGTAGACCAGGATGTCACAAGATCTTCTTGCTTTTATGTGAGCCTTCTGCTTATAAAATATAGGCACTGAAACATTCTGCTGGTTCTTCCTTTCAACCCTAAAATCAATAATGTGCCCGTTCTGCCGTGCCTTCCCTTTTAGGCGCAGGTCTCTGAAGAACGTAACAGCCTAATGAACATCAGAATTGCCATCAATGACAGTGCCTTTCACCGCATTATGGTTCGCTAGAGGATAACATTGCTCGCGAGTAAAGTCCTCTCATACTGCAAAAAGAGTTTCAAAATTGTTGTCCTAGTTATTATTTTTCAGTTGAGAGAATTTGATAACCATTTTATTTACTTCGCAAATTTTCCCAACGACCTCCGCTGAAACTATCTTACTCTGAAATTGAACTTTGCACAATCACTTTTTGATAAACTTTGTCAACCTCACTTTCTGATGTTCTAACGTGCGTGCAGGCAACAGTGTTCCTTTCTGCTGGTTTATAACACTATATATGGACTTTTTTTTCTTTTTTCTCTCCATTCACAAACAAAACGTATATTTCCTTTTTTTAATCATTAGTTTACTAACAAATTCCATGTGGTTTTTCTCCGTGATTAATTCAGGCTCTTTAGCAAATTTTGCAACAGTCTTTCAACTTTCTGCCTGAACTGGATGAACTTAGAACTTAAAAAAAAAATGTATACATAGCAGGCAGATCTTCTGACGCTTCCATCACTTTGTTAGTCAGAATATCAATTTCAACATCACATTCATCCAAAATCATTATTTAATTTCTTTCAAATCACTCAAGTACCTTTGTGAAACTTGACTTTCAGCACGATTTTCGGACATCACTGCAGGCAGCAATAACTCACCGTCAGCCAAGTCATTTTGAATAAGGTACCCAGCTATTCCATAGGTAAAAAAAAAAAACACCTCGACAGAAACAAGCTCATTAGCATACCCACATATCAAATGAAACTCGTAAAAAGGACTGTGGAAACAATTCCCAACAAAATCAATCAATACTTAGTTATGCAGCCTGTTTTTCGTTTCTTTACGTGTAGGCAGTTTCATTTAATTTGTTATCATCAGTGCTGGGTTGATCTATTCTCTCATATGACTAATAAAATCTTTCCTGCCCCACCAAACAACTTTTGTGAGTCTGCAGCATGAGAAAGGAAACATTAGTAATTCAATCTCCCCAAATATGCTCCATTAGCAAACATAGGAAAACATTTTGGCTTGTCATAGGCTTCCTTCCCTTAGCCTGCATTAGGCGCATTCTCAACTGCCAAAACGTCAGAATCTCCGTGTTTCTTTTTTTTTATGGCAGAACCCACGCGTAACACCTTCAAATCAAAATTCTCCAACATACGTTTCACTTGTCTAACCAGAGGAGATTTGTGTCCTTAAACTTGCCGCGAGTGTCACCAAAATATATAGTTTATCTGTGAGTTCCAGGAATAGGACATTTTTCTAATATATGTGTGAGTGGGTTCATTATTGACAGCGATTCTTGCAGCGTTATATATGTACATTCTGTACCTTTATAATATATATGTACATTCTTCCAAATGCGAAGTTATTCCCACAGGGATACATTTTGTTTTACTCTACCACCTCAACCAGTTCCGCAAAGTTATTAAAGTCTTTTTCAAAGGTCAGTGACATGCGCAGCCTGCAAATGACTACCTCATTTTCTCTGGCAAATTTCGCAAGGATTCTATTGTTTTACTCCTTCAAATTTTAAAAACTTTGTCAGTAATATTGTGGTAGAAAATAATAAACATTAAGCACAGCATTATTGCACTTTCACAGTCATCGGATTGTTCCTCTACAAAACGTGTATACACATTAAAATCTATTCTCACGTAAAAGATTCCCTGAAGGGGCCATGTTTTCTCATATATTTCCTGGGATGTTGTTCTTGTTGGCAAAGCCAACATTGTTGCCCATCTATAATCAAACTTTGCTAAGTTGGTGGTGTGCTGCCTTCTTAAAACTTACTCTGAATAAGTAATTGACATAGGCAGAAGTCCTCAGGAGGTTAATCATCAGCTGGGTGGAAGTAATGGGGAACTATGTAGGCTTGTCAATATTCTTAAGGGCTGTTGGCAATAGATAGATAGAGACATAGATATATAGATAGATAGATAGATAGATAGATAGATAGATAGATAGATAGATAGATAGATAGATAGATAGATAGATAGATAGAGAAAGAGATAAGTATACAGGCAAAAGACAGGTAGATAGATAGATGTAAATAAATGTTGAGAGAGGTAGATACTTTTTCCTAGAGTAACAAAAAATAAAGACACATGTTTGAGATGCTTCCCATTCATCAATCGAATATCTCTGTTGATAATGCTTCAGGGGAGAGGTATTTCAATGAAGTGTCAATACTGTTGTTGCTGATGCTTCTGCTTACACATATACAAGGTCTCCTTCAACCCTTTCAAAAATTACATTGCACACAATGATCAAAAAACGAATAATTCACTGGGTGCAATATATTGTCTTAACAGTTGCAATATATCGGTGAACCCAATGGTCATTTCAATGTAATTCATTGTGATCCACACAGGTGATAAACTTCAAACGATAGCTCACATGCGCTCTGCACAGGTTAGCTATTTCTCCATTTAGAACTTATTTCGAACTCAACATGGCCGGAGAAACGAGCAAATATGTTCGCTTCATAAGGGAGTTAAAATCGGCGCATGCAGTTCACACAGAATGCATTTCATTCTCAGGGGCTCAAAGTTCATTGGTAAAATTTAGCATCTATCCAATTCCTGTTTCCAAAGAAGCTAATCCTCCATGCAAAATCTCATTTCCAAAAAAAAAACATCGATAGTTTGGCTATACATTCTTTTAAGTTTCTGCTTTTTTGTTTGCCTCTCAGGTCGTCCTTAGCAGTTATGCGAGGTACAATTAACAGATCTGCCTGTAATGTTATATTGAAATTTTGCTTACAGTATGCAGGAACGCTAAAGGACCAACTGTTGGAAAAAGATCTTATCGTAATGACCCGCCTTAATGAACACTGGAAGTGTTGATTGTTCTGTTTCGATATAGAAAGATTATTATAAAATTAGTCACGATCGAGTCGTAGATGGCGAGAGGATTTAGAATACCAGTCGATTGATTTGCAACAGGGCCGAAATTGCTTCACCTCGTAACACAAAAAATGCTTCAGTAGAGTTTGATGTTCTGAATTAAAATAATCTTAACTATAGGATCGCGAATTGAAGTTGTTATGAGGCTCATGTCCCGGATTTCAAAATTTTCAAAATCTAGCAAGAATGTTGCTTGCTTTTTAGAAAATGCCAGTGCCATCAGCAATACAGAAACTCAAATTGCAAAGAAATGCACCAAAACCATTTACATGTCTAAGGCAGAGCTCTGGTCCACGGAGACTACATTTTTGCAAGGGTGCAAATGACAGTGGCTCATGTGTTGAACCACATGAGATTGCAGTCCAGCAAAAATAAAAAAAACATCCTTCGTTAAAAACCGAGGAAAAAAAGTTGGAGGCCTGGCACACGACTTCGATGCAAGCTCCTGGAAGATGTACTATTACTGTGTCGAAATCAACAGAGTAAGTCTACCATTTTACCACCTCTCAGTCATCAGCAGAAATGACATTGCACAGGTACATTGTTTGGCTCTCATCTACACTGTGCAGTACTGTAGCATTGGAAAACCTATATCTGTGTCTATAAGACTCATCCATCTCTACGTGCCATCTTCCACCGGGGAAGTTATCACTTCTATGGATACTGATTACCTTGCAGCAGTTTAAGCCTGCTAAAGTTAGAAGTTTAACGCGATTAGGTGTTTGATTTGGTCTCAGGACTCTCATGAAACCATAACTCTTATTTTTTCCTGTTTTTCCCTGCCCACGTTAATTTCCAACATCCCTCTGTTATTATGTGAGTGCAAAAGGGATGGGTATTGTGATACCCCATTCCACATTTTGCGTGTGTGTAACGTAAACCAACACTCTTTGTTTACATTATCTCAAGTTTGCTGTGGGGCTCTGACTATACGATTGCATCACCGCAAACTGATCTATTTCTGAAACTACAGCACCCCTTCCAAAAGGGGAACTGTGAAAACATAAATACAGTTCTTCAGGGGCGTTTACTAAGAGGGGGATTGTGGGGGAGGGTGCAGAAGGCTGTTTAAATTAATCGTGCTCATGTCTGTAACATAGATTGTTGGCTTGTCCTGGGTTGATGCAGTTTGAAATCACCTGGCGTCCAAGTTAAGCTACCAGGCAAATTAAAATGAAAGGAGTTAAGTGGAATTCGAAAAGGAAAAACAGGGTGTTTTTTTTACGAATTCAGGACAGGAAAAGACAGAGCAAATGATGTATCTTACAGGTAAGGAAATGGCAACACCTGATGGCTAAATGTGTGTTCAGCCAAATGATTTAGCAGAAACTCTTTGCATCCACTGTGCAAAGATTAATTGTAAGCTGTATGTCTGAAGCTGCAATTCAAGTTACCCAGCAAAGTCTGAAGAAACTTATGATTTCTGGCAGTGGAAGAACGTCTACATATGACGTTACCAGTAGAGCAGTTAACAAAGAAAATCAATCATGACTCCGAACCCCCTATCCTTGCCAATATCGAGCTTAAAAAAACTTCAATTAGAGCTGGAGCAAGGAAACAATTAATGGGAAGCGTACACCAGCTCCGAAAATTGGGAATGGAGCTAATTGTTCAAAGAGAGAGAGAGAGAGAGAGCAGGTACTTCTGAGCTCGGAGGAAACATGCCTTTCTTTGTGGCAGCGTTTCCTATCCCCTAAAAACAAAAGCACTCTCTTGGGCACTCAAGTATGCAAAGTACATTCTCAAATTTTAGGAGAGTGATGGGGAGTAACTTTTGCCACCTTTCAGATAACAGCAGTGCTGCTAAAATGGTCCTAAGATATCTGGATATTTTTAGTTCGGGGAATTTGTCAGGGAGAGCCCGAGACGTCTACTTTCGATATCTCAAAAATTGGAGCTACCTGACCCTTCCTTCCTAAGTGCATACGAGTTAGTCCCAGAGGCCACCAGCTAATACGGCCGCTCGTTAAGATGCTAAACTAAATCTACACGAGATTTAATGAGTGACCCAAATCACATTTCACTGCACATTAGATTACTTGCTTCAGCTAGCATTGTTTGAAAAATTCAAATTTACCTAACCTCCAACATGCAACAATGCCTAAAGAAGCAGAGAGAGATACCCTTGCTAGTGGTGCAGCAGTCAGAGCAGATATTTCTGATCTTGCAAGCAGGGCCTTACATTCTGACAGGTCCTTTCTAAACTATAACGATGAGTGCTGGAAAGAGAAGCAGGGCTATCTAGTAAGGAAATGGCCCCAGCTCTTCCAGCAATGTACACCCCCCACGGCCGCACCCTACAAAAAAAAGGGAGCATTCAAGGAGCCCGGCATTTTTACACTGCATGCCCTCCATTTGCAGATCGTGAAGCAAGGTAATTTGCTGCATAAGGCTTCAAAACAGATCCTCCCAAAGGATTCCTGAATGCGCAGCACAGCCGAGCTACTCACGAGATAAGATTATCCATTAGATGGCAAGGCATTATCTATGTCAGAGGCAGATGGGCCCCCAGAGAGCCTCTGATATTCGGTGCTTTCAGGAGATTTGTCCCTATTCATGATTCATGCTGCTCGTGAGTCCGGGGCACTGCCCATTGAAACAGGGGTTAGATGGTAGTTGATGTTCGAAGGAAAACTAAATTTAAACCCCGAGGCCACAATGAATGCCAATGCTTCGCTGGGTGGAGTTGGAATAGAGCCTGAGTTTGAGCCTCCATATGAGGACCACATAGAGAATGACCATGTTTCAGTCCCTGTTGCATTAGTAATTGTCTTTCAGTTAACAGAAGGAGGATGATACCTACTTTGCGAAAGAGTGTCTGGAAGCCAGCAATTAGCTGGGGAAAGAAGAAAATTCAAGGCACAACAGAAGAAATCAGCACTCGGGCACAAATTTGGAGAAGGTCAAATGTCCCAAAAGGGTAGAATAGCACCTATGAATGTGAAAATATCAGCACCAGTTTCCAATATGGCAAATGGCAGAGAGAATTCAATGGGAAAGAAGGCCTTCATAGTGCTAAACAAAAAGAATGGGGAATGGGGAAAGTAGCAATATCATGATGCCAACATTAGGTAATGTAATGTTGGATTATGAATAGCTGCTGAATAAGGGCAGTAACACAATACGATATCAGAGGATAGGGAAAATGAGGGGCGCAACATAAATTGGAATTAGGAATAGAAAAGTAAGGACTGAAGGGAATAACCTCACACTTGCTTGCATGTTCTGCCATTTGCCATCTTTTTGCCTAGTCACTTAATCTGACCGTGACTTCCCACAGTCTCTCTGTGTACTCCCAATCTTAGCTTCCCAAATGACTTTGTACCATTAACAACATTTAGTACATTGTTCTCTTTCTCTTCATCTAAGTCATTAATATATAGGATGAAATGTGAGATCAAAAGCGAGTTGTAAGCCTCCAAATGTCTCCACAGGAATCAAAGGGAAAACAGCCTAATTTGAATTCGTGAGTTGCAGATGATTTGCCTCTTGTCTGATTTCGTCTATGGGTTGTGGTTCTTTAATGGAGGTTAGTTTGCTAATTTGTTAATACTTATAATAGTTCTGATTTGAAGCCACGCTTATAACTAATTTAACCTGTGTAAATTAACAAAATGTTTCAATTGGTTAAATGTATCACTTCGAGAAATGATGTTCCAATTCCTGAATTTAGATTTGCATCTGAAACATTACATTTAAAATTATATGATATGACAACTATTTAAAGATTCCATCTGGAATTTTTAAATAACTCGGTTATACTAACTCGATCATTGATAGCAATGCTAAAATCCATGTTTACCTCATCTCTGTACAATCCTCAACTGATGCTCAAAGATAACACCATATACCATGATGCATTTTCTTACCTTTTAAACTTTGTGATCCGTTAGTAATTATTTGTAGCTTTTTCCCAACAACTGCTGTCAGGCTAAATGGTCTATTGATCACTGGTATTCACTCTGGCATTTATTGAAAAGTTTTGTAACATATTCCAACTGCCAATCCAATACTGCCGTTCCCCAATCAACGTAATTGTCAACAATTGTATCCAGCACATCCGCTGCCTCTGCTGCTGGCTCACTTATAATTCTAGCGTCTGAGCCATCATGTCACCCGATGCTTTTTTTCCGAATTGTATTACTTTAATTCCGCAAGTAAGATTTTCTCTGCGACAGTTCCTCCTGCCTCTGCATCTAAGTGGCCAACGGCTTCTTTAACTATTCACTTTCTACTTTTATGCTTCTAAAATAGTTCTAAATCTATTGTTATATTTCCAGATACTATACTGTCATATTCTATTGTTTTTACCTTTTTATTAACATTGGGATCTCGCCATGATGATTTCAAAACGACTTTCAATCTTTAGACTAGTACCAGTTTCGCTAAATTATAACGATATTATTTTAATACGATACTATTCTTAATAACTTGAAACAAACATAAGTATTACATCCCGCTGAGCTTTTGCTCGTCCTAAAATGCATTTTTGTTGAAAATGTTAATTATATATTTATTTGTCCGCATTGTTCATTTACTTCTGTACCACATAATCACAACATTCGCCAATTCTTCCTTCATGCTTACGTCATTGGCATTGTTCATGTTTAAGATTTTATTGTGTGTGTGTGTGCTTGGGGAGTATCATTTTCAACGTTAACTTGGTATTCAGTAGCGTTTCAATTATTATATTCCAATTGGCCTTTTCTTCCTTCATTTCTAATTAACCCTGCTTTTTTACTGCATACTACATTAAATATAGCTTGGTCCTTAAAGAAATACATCATGAATTGCTCCTCGAAAATAAAAAGAAAAACATATACGAACTCAGCCTTTAGATTGCTCCTATCAATTGGCCAGGCAGTGGCAAGGAGGCGCTGTCGCTCGACCAATAATCCAGATACCAGGAGAAATGCTCTGCTGACACTGGTTTGAATGGTGAAACTTATATTCAATAGCAATCTATAAATGAGTGTGCAATGGTGAAACCTCTATTAAATCAATACCAATTATTCAGAAATCCTATCTGGTTCGATGTCCTTTCTGGATGGAAGTCTACTGCCCTTTGTCGTCCTTGTCGGCATTTTGGCGAGATGATCCATAGTCTGATGTCAGGTTCCACATATGCACTGAGGAAAATCTTTCACACCTCCCATCCTCCTTCAGATGTTATGACCTAAGAGGGCATTTGTGTGCCTCAACTTCTTTTGGATTGGTCGTTCTTTAAAATTGGAAACATTTTGCAGAGTTTTGCCAACGCCTTCTGCAACATGGCTGACCAGACATCAAACACTTTCAAGATGCCATCAGGCGTATTGGACAGATTAACGTGTTAAGTATCAACCTGCTTGGCCACCATATGATCGCACCTTCCATGGCTATCAAATCCTGAAGTGGAATTTGAAAGCAGAACTTGTGGCACCAAATAGTGATGCTACCGAAATGCCATAAGTCCTCTGCAAGACACATTGCACATCAACGTTGATCTATTGAGCCTTTCACTGCTGCTGTACTCTCAGACTCCTGTAATGTCAGGTTGCTTTTCGCCTTTAACCTGCTGTGAACACGCCATTCACTGGCTATTATTCCTCGTTATTTGAGGAATTATAAACAACAAAGTCAAATTTGCCTTTTTTTCATTAACAAAGCTGCGTTCATTATTTCAGGCTGTCATAGCCAATGTATATGAGGAAAATGCATCGTAATTTGTATGAATTGACTGCCGATAATAAATAGGTAAGTTAAAATGTGGGGAATTCACAGAGGATAAAGTAGTGAATTTCGGAATGTATACTAAACTGGTTTACCAATTGGTCAACAGTTACATTAAGTACCATTATCTGAGTGTTTGCATATTGGTAGTGGTATGATCATGTTTCGTCTGTGGGATTTTCTAATCTCATACTATATGAAATACCTCTATTTAGCCTATAGTCACATCGAAATTAGAAAATCGTGGCACAATAGAAAATACCTTTGCAGATTTGCACGAATGTTTTTAGTGCGATTGTTTGTATGCAATTCAAATAAGGATTACAACTGACATTTTTTTGTGCATGCTTGTGCAGGTGTTTCATTTCTTTTGACTGGGGATTACATTGCATGTTGTTCTATATTTCAGGTTTGCGCTATATATTTTATGATGAGGGCTCTTTGAAATTCTGGAATTTCCTTTGAGTGCAATGTGGATGGTTAAACTTCTCGGTGCTGATCTAGGGGAGAGAGGAAGTCAGTACAAAATATGGTCATCGTGGGAAACGTGCCTCAAAATAAAAACAAAAAAACATGTGCTGGAGAACATCTGAGCTGAAAAGAATGCGACATCAGGGAAGTGTTTATCCCATTGTTCTGAAAGAGAAAAGGTTACGTGCTGATGGAAGAAGTGGAATGTGAATATGCATGAGCTTCGCCAACCAACATAAGGTTGTAGCATAATAGACAAAGGTGTTAGGTTTGCTTATAACACAGTGAGCTTAATTTGCAGTCAGACTTAGTGGTGGCAGAAATATTGAGGATAAATTTATGCATACAAGAAATTGACTGCCGTTTCAATGAATCAGTATCGGTGACATAGGTCGAATTATTTGAAGTTAATTCCGGGAGCTGCTGACTCTGAACGCAATGTTGCATAATTTTCCCACCCTGAGGAACCGAAAGCTGGATCCTCCTGCCGCACACTTCATGCCTCGATCATGCTCAATTATCTTCAGACACAAATTGCAATATGATACAAATCGGCCATTCACAGACAACAATACATTCTTTTGTCTATTCTTAGCAGTTGGTTACCCTGGCATGGAGATCACGGATTGCCACATTTGGAGGTACTTTTTTCCGTAATGCTCCTCTATTTCATACAAATAGCAACTTATTCACTAACTCTTTTTACTTTGATATTACAGGAACAAATAAATGGCAAAGTAAATCATTATAATAATAGTCATGGAAACATTTGTGTTATTTTCAAGGTGTTCGGCAGCAGAATGATCGTCCACTCACTTACACCTTAAGTAATACATCCCTGCCCTGTCAATTTGCGGTGAAATTAATCAGCAACCTGCCAGTATCAAGCAATTGGGCGGACACTCATTATCTCTGTCAAGCAAAAAATAAAGAAAAACATGCCGTTTTCCATTAAACATGTGCGCTCGATGCAATTTGAAGCTTTACTTCATTTTGGAACTATACGTCCACAATCAGGCTGGTTGTGGGTTCCATCACCGCTTTCACAGTTATCTTTCCGACTTCGCTGAAGTGATTTGTAGAACCTTGAGTAACATGCGAAAAAAAAAAAAAACAAAATTTATAATATTTTCATGAAGGAGCTCAGGAAAAATAAATCATAGTAGCATATAATTTATACAGCATAGATGGCGGCCATTCGGTTCCAACTGTCCATACGGGCACCATACAATAACCGTTTACCTCGGCCCATTAATCTGCCTTCTACCTTTATCGGTGTTCTTGTCAGATAGCAGCCGTATTTTCTTTTGAATTGAGAATAAAATGTTCTTCTGTCACGTTCTCAGCCAATACATTCCAGATCCTAAGCAGTCACCTGTATTCGTTTTCCTTTGTTTTGACATGTTGCCTTGCCTTATTGTGAAACACTTTAAAACGGGGTCATTTCGCATCCCTCTAGTTAGGAGAAGGCTAAGTGAGGACATGATAGAGCTATGCAAAGTTACGAGAGGCATAGGAAGGGTAGATAGGAAGAAAAAATTCCCTTTTGCCCAGGTGCCAATAAACTTAGTGCCTCGATTTCAGATAAGGACCGGAAGGGTTCAGAAGTGATTTGATGACTTATTTAGTTTCAGCCAGAGGACGATTGGAATCAGCAACTGACTGACTGAGAGGTCGGTAGAACCATGATCCCTAACAACATTTAATCAGTATTTAGATATGCGCTTCAAACGCTATAGCATATACAAGTATGGGCAAAATGCTCGAAAATGGGATTAGAGTTATCAGATGCTTGATGGGCAGCATGGACATGATTGGACAAAGGGCCAGTTTGTGCACTGCGCAACACCAGGACTGCATGACTCTATTATTCTGAACTTTTTCTTCTTTCTCAGTGATGAATTCAAATCCTTCATAAATATTTATGCCTGGACTGGAAACAACAGTGTTGCTGGTGTCCACTCAGCATTTTATGCAGAACAAAAGCACAACAAACTGGAAAAACTCAGCAGGTCTGATAGCATCTGCGGAGAGGAATAGAGTTAACGTTTGGAGTCCTTATCACTCTTCAACAGAACTAAGAACAACTAGAAAATAGGTGAAATTTAAACTGCTAAAAGAGGGTTGGGACAGTAATAGCTGGATAGGGGGTCAGTGATCGGTGAAGATTGCCAAAAGATCTCCTCGATAAAAAGGAAACAGAGGTGTTGACAGTGGTGATATTAGCTAAGAAATGTGCTAATGGTGTCATGACGGGTAGAGAGCAGGGCGAGCAATGGACAGATAGCACTACCGGTGCTGGTTGGGAGGACGGGATCGAAATAGGCTAAAAGTTGCAGATAAAACAATGGATGTAAATACATTTAACAATAATGGAAGTAGGTGGGACAAGAAAAAAAAATCAATTATTGTTAAAGGGGGATCGGAAAGAGGGTGAGGACGGAGGAGAGAGTTGATGATCTAAAGTTGTTGAAATCAATATTCATACGGAAAAGCTGTGACGTGCCCAGTCGGAAGATGAGGTGCTCTTCCTCCCGTTTAAGTTGAGCTTCACTGAATCATTCCAGCAGACCAAAGACGGACATGTGGGCATTAGGGCAGGGTGGTGTGTCGAAATCGTAAGCAACAGAGAGGTCTTGGTTAAGCTACTGACAGACCAAAGCTGTTCTGCAAATCTGTCACCCAGTCTGCTTTTGGTCTCTCCAATGTAGAGGAAATCGCTTTAGGATCCACGAATGCAGTAGACTAAATTGAGGGAAGTGCAACATAAATGCTGCTTTAGTTGAAAGGAGTATTTGGGACCTTGGACATTGAGGACGGTGAAAGTAAAGGGGCAAGAGTTGCACCTTCTGCAGTTGCAAGGGAAGGAGCCGTTTCGGGGGGGGGGGGGGTGGGGGGGGGGGTGCGGGGGCTGGGTGAATAATGTTTCCGGGGTGTTGATGGAGTGGATCAGTAAGTCCAGCAGGGCTTGCCGCAAAGGAGAGTGAAGGGAAGATGTGGTGTCATAATGCTGGAGTTGGCGGAAATGCCGCAGTGTGATCCTTTCAACGCAGAGGCTGGTGGGGTGATTAATGTTCGTAAGTGGGATCATATCATTGTTCGGGGTGGGAGAGAAAGCTGTGAGGGTTGATACACGGGATACGAGTCCGACACTGATGAGGGTGTCAACCATAGAGCGTGAAATACCTCGGACAGATGGACTGTTTTTGGACGAGGCATAATCAGAAGAGATGCGGTGGAGGTGTTGTGACTGAGGGAATTTGATGAAATCATTACAGGAAGTGGGGTGCAAGAAGCTGTACTCAAGGTAGCTGTGGGAATCGGTAGGCTTGTAATGAATACTGGTGGACAGTCTATCAACATAAATTTATGCAGACCTCTCTCAAACCCGTTGCCCTTGCACCTTATGCTCCTATTAATAAAACCGATTAAATTGCAGTATTTATTCAGTGATTACTGAAGCATTTCTCCCTTCTGCATCTTCGTTTATTGACATAATATAGCCCCAAATTTCTCCGCTCCTGTGTTTAGAAATATACTATTCATTGATATTCCCATTCAACGTTCTTTCTTACAAATGAACGACGTAAGAGCTCTATGCATTGAGCATTACCTGTCAGTTGACATCTCTTGAACCAGCCTGGTTGTATCACTTTGAAATCGGTAATTAATGTTCTTCACAATCTCAAATGCTTCCAGATTGTGGCCCATAGAAATAAGTCTTAGTTCTGACTCTGTGTTTTGTATTTTCTACTGAGACCCGAGACTTTTTGCGAAAGCCAAAAGCTATTGCCCCGACCTAACTGTTTTTTTTTCCTCAGGTGAAGGTGAACTTTAGATAAAATCAAAGATTCTAACCCTTAAATTGGCAATCACATTATATGCCATCGTTATTTTCTAGCCGGTGGTAATCCCTGAGCTTGTAAAACCATAGAGGGAGACCAGACACAACTGTTGCAGTCAATTTATGAAATTTGTATGCATTGAGATGCAGGCTTTAATACAGTTGTAATAAGGAAACTGAATCTCAGGAAGTTTCTATAATACTAAATTAGACATTTATCAACTGAAGAAAAGTTATAAGCCCAGGGATATATCTACAACAATACCACTAAAATAGCAAAAAACATCCCCTAATGAACAGGTCTCGTATTTCCACCACCGTTAAGGCATCAGTAAAACTGAAAGTTTCAAAGAGATCCCTGGCAAAGCAAACCCTGGACTCTCGCAGTCAAAACGAGTTTCTTTCATCATTGGGTTATGGCAGAGAGGGACTTGAAGCCTATTGTTTGAAAACTTTCGAATTTAGAAAGGCTCTCCTTTTACCAAGAGTCTTCTCTACATTTGTAAATTTTCCTCTTTGAATGAAAATTCTCATTGTTTCAATAAGTTATTGAGCTTGACCTCTTCTAATAATAAAGCCCTTTCATAGCACGAACTTTCTTAGTCCGCTTTGTGGAAAAAAAAAACATTTTTTTTTGCTTTATCTGGCCAGGTGTACTAGTACACACAATCTTTTGAATGATTTATGTAACAATGCAAATTTCCCCCTTTATATGTCACTTTCCAATTCCCTTTGTTTATCTGATTAACGTTTAAAACCTACTCCACATCTTTCCAAAAAAACCTCTGGACAAGCTGGTGTTAATCAATTGAAGATACACACAGACACACATCTACACAGAGATACCTCCATACTCTATTTTAACATTATTTCCCATAACATTATGAACATTGTTATGTCTTTCTGACACATTGCTCAAATTTCGAAGCAACACTTAGCAACAAGTCTCTTTCCTGTCCTCTAGCTAATTACAAACCCATGCCTTTCCAGCCTTTTACCTTACTCGGTCAAAAACTTTGCTGTCAAGCTTGTTTTCTGTGAACTTGTCAAACACATTATTAAAGTTCAAGTACATCACATCAAACAATTTTACCTTTGTCACTGCACAGAGCAAAAAAAAATACTCAAGCAAGAACTTTAAGAACAAGTTAAGGAGAAGTTCGCATTGCCAAAACAAAACTATGCTGGCTTCAATTAAGAAATTAACATTTGCCCAAGTGACTGTTAAATTTGACCAGAATTACCATTTGTAGAAGCTGTTCCATAAATACTAGAGCCGAATAACCTACCGGTCGATGCATGCCTATCCTTTATTGCCGTTTTTGCGCATTCTTATAAATAAATTTCAATTTGCTAGTTCTATACAGCAACCCCAGTATGGAAGACAAATTATGCAGCGTGCCTCCAAATTACCCTGCCTTACTCCAGTATCCTTTAATTCATGCATTTCATCAATGCATGAGAATTTATCATGGCCTTCTGGTCGAGGAAGTCTGCTTAATATGTCCTTTTTATCTTCTCGAGTCAATCAACTACATTGTCCTCCACCATGACTTGCGCAACATTGTCTTCCTCGCACACTACTAATGCAAGGCATTAGGTTATTAACTTTTCTTGATGAAAATAGATACTAAGCATTAGTTCAGTCCATTAGACATTCTAACTGCCTGCTTCATAAATGTAATTTTTAATCCATAACCCGTCTCTGCCTCACTCTACCACGAATTTAGTAAGCATATGGCTATGACAGACATTGGGTTTAGCGTAATTTTAGCTGCCAGTCTGTCTTCATGCTCTTTTTGTACAGCATTCGTTTCACTTTCCCTCTTAACTTTTAATTATAAGGCTGCTTCTCACTTACATTCTCAAACTCACTCCTATCAAATGTCCTCTTTTTCTCTCTTTCCCTGTACTTGTGATTGTTTTTGTCATCCCAGGAGCTTTTGTTTTTATTGTGCTAGATTTGCTCTTCACGTGGATACACCTAGAAACTATCTGAAGAATAACCTCTTCATAAGTTAGCCATTGTTACGCTAGAGTGTTGCATCACAAGCAGCAAGTCCAATTTGTTTGGACCAGATACGTTCGCACATCTTTGAATTGTTCGTTGCTAACCAGAAGCTATGAAAATATAGCCATCCTCTCATAAATAGCCTAACAGTAAAACGTGGGTCACATGATTCACATCGTTCCCAGGACGAGGACAAACAATGCCTCATTCCTCTTTATATTGGAAAGTTAGTGGTGCATAAAATTCTCCTGATAGCCCAAAGCAACTGAGGGCTCTTTCTTCCATTCCACGAATGCGATCCCGGACTTTAATAGTGAACTGCATAGTTTGTCTATATCGCATTCATTGTCATTTTCTTTTTTAATCTATGCCTTTTATAAATGTGTCCCTAGCTGGCGGCTGATAGAGCAATGTGACTATTTATTTTTTCACAACAATAACCAAATAATTTGTCTCCTTGAAGATCTGGATCAGCTTCTCTTTCACAAGGAACTTAATCATCCTCGTGATCCATGTGACTAGCATTCTCATTATTTTTAATTCCCCATATGTTCTCAGCAACTTGTGTCCCGCAATATTTCGGATCCAGTTGCTTTTTTTGACACAAGTCTCAATTATTGCCACATCATATTTCCACGTGGTTATATTCTGTTGCAGATCATCAACATGATTTACCCACTCTTCGAAAATTCATTTGATGCTCAGTAAAGCGAATTTAGATCTATTGCATTTCATTGCTATCAAACGCGGCTAATATCTTACTTTCACCCACTCTCTGTGCACGTTGGATGAAAATTCATGTTTCCACGCTGGCGGTGTTTTATGCGGGCTACGGGGCCCGTGTGGGAAGACATTAATTTGTAGGAATGGGATTCTATCTGTGTACCCACGCGCCCTGAACTTGCAGTGATTTTATGCTGTGGCCGGCAAGGGAGCTGATCGGAAGTACAGTTATGCTACCTTTCTGTCCATCCATCATGAACTCCCTTCCACCCAGCTCAGACAATTCGACTTGGCAAGGCGCTTTTTATACACATAGGACACAATTACTAGGCATTAGTAACATGTCCTGGCGACTATCAGTTCACCAGGATGGAGTGCTGCAGGGCATTTACTAGGTCTCTCTGAAACCGACATAAAGATAACGTTAGTCAAACGGATAAAATAATTCAATGTGCATTGACGGGGACATTGCCCAACAGGCGGCAATGTAATATTCAATCTTTGATAAAAGCAAAATGCTGCGGCTGCTGGAAATCAGAAACAAAATTAAATAATATTCGGAAAAAACTCAGCAGGTGTGTGAGCAGCTGTGGAGAGGATTACCGTTAACATTTCAGTCCTTATGACACGTCATCCAAAATTCGATATTCAGTTCCATGTCTTTCTATAGCATGTAACTCCCAAAGTTGGAAAATGCTTTACTGCCAACCTGGTGCATTTAGAGTTTGGTCAACTTTGTAGAAGAGGAAGCTCAGCACACAATATGCGCTCAACAATCCCAGGCACAAAGTAATATTGAAAGGATGACCAGATTTGCAGTTTGCTGAGTGTATGTTATCCAGTATATCAAGGCGAATTCACAGTTATTATTGTTGCTGGAAATAGAGACATTTCAAAACTTTCTGTCTTGCACTTATCAAACCACTTCGGAGAATACCAGGAGAAGGGCGAAACATCAATTTGCACTGTATGTGAAGAGAGAGCTGATTGGTGCGAAGGCAGATTCTGATTGGTAGATGGGTTGAATTGGTGACCCCAACGCTGATGATGAGTGACACTTAACTGACAAGCATTGTTTGAAATTGAAACCAGGCAATCTGAACCTAATTGGTCAAGACACTGCCAGAGGAATGCTTCAGCGAGTTGCTGTCACCCATTTTCTGTAGCTGAAACAGAAGTATTACGTGCAGATATTCTCGCTGTGCGCAAAATTCTCCTTTGACATTCACCCTCTAGGATTGATGTCGCGGCGACTTAATGACATCTGTCGGATTTTTTTTTTTTCTCTGACGGGTCAGCATAGGTTGTGTGGTCCTGTAACTGTTGCAATATACGTGATTGCACAGAAGGGCAAATGCTCGTGACTGAGCCGCAAATAACACAGAAAACAATGAGAAACTACAACTTTTTAATGCAAAATAACAATTATTATTGACCAATGTACTCTCTGAATACTTTAGAAAACTAACCTGATCTTTTTTCAATTCATAGCTCTTCTGGTGGAAATTGGCCAATTCGTTTACCGATTTGACTGATAGCGTATTGTCGTTTTTATCAATCATGTGCTTGTTGCTGAGGTCCAACTCTATCAGTGGCCGGTTTGCAGCAAAGGCAGAGGGAAAATCTTCGATACATCGGTCTGTAAGAATGTTGTCTTTCAACCTGTGTTCAAAGAAAACATAGAAATGTAATAGTGACTTTGCGCAGCATAGGACGTATTGTTTTGGAAAATAAAATCAAAGAACTAAACTAATTGCAACCGCTTTTCAGGCAAAATGTAAGCAGTGAATCATGATTTACTAGAATTTAATGCAGACAGATCTAAGCCAGTTTTACTGTTCGATGTGAGCATTTTCTGTATTATTTTAAACATCTTCACAACAGCTCCTTTTAATATGTTTCACAGTAAGTGTTAAACTTGGAAGCAACTATTCTCCTCGAAAATTTCAGATGGAGATAAGTCATGAATTTCATAATTCTTTAGTGTTTGTAAAAAATTCGACTAAAATGCTTATATAAACTATTCGGGACTTATTTACATTTTTTGACACAGGTTTTGGAATCTTCACATCTACAAATTATCATCCTGGTTTTATTGCAAGATTCTGAACACCGGTTGGTGCGTTTTGTATTATAACAGTTATTAACATTAGTTTTACTTACTCTTGTTTTTCAATTTTGCAATCCTCTTTCTTCAGATTTGCTGCCAGCCTTTTTAATCCTTCATCACCCAATTCATTCTCATTTAGCCTGCACATGAAAAATCTGTCTTAATTATGTCAGAATTGTCCTCAGCGTTAAAATGTACAAGGCAATCATGTTTCGAAATGAAAGTGGGGTTGGGAGAGATATGTAAGTTCGGGGTTTATAGTGGTGGTGGTGTAGGTGGGATGCATTGTGTGTGTGGGGAGGGGTTGCGGGGTTTGGGGTAGATGTATGGGGAGATGTCTTTACCATTTAAGTTTAATGAAATGCCCATTCAAAACCAGAATGATTTTCATGAATGATAAAGCTGGAACTGGTAATGTAGTGGAGTTACATTGAATGAATGACGAATAAGGAATAAAGAGCGTGCATAAATGGGAAATTTTCATTCTAACAATATGTGAGGAGAGGAGATCCAAAGGAATTAGACCTAGAGCCACAAATATTTGCATTTTATATCAGTTATTTTGATGAAGAAGTCAAACGTATGGTTGCAAAATTTGCAGTTGGCGTTAAGACATGTCGGAAATAAGTTTTGTGGAGGGCATAAGGAGTCTGCAAAGTGAGATGGATAACTTTAGTACATTAGCAAATGTTGGCAGATGGGGTACAATGTAGAAAATTTGATCTTGCCAAAATTTATTGGAATAATAGAAGTTCACACGCTGATATAAACAGAGTGACCTTGCAGAACTGGAAGGAACAGAGTAACTTGGGTGTCCCGGTACATAACACGTAAAAAAATAGTATATAGTTATGGCAAGCTAATTGGAATGCTGTTGCCCTTTCCAAGGAAAATTCAGATAAAAGTGCAGGGTATTCCGTTAACTTTGTTCAGCGGCGTTGGTGAGACAAAACTTGGATTACACTGTGCAGTTCTGATCTCCCTATTTATAAAAAAATAAATTGCAAGCAGTTCAGAGGTGATTCAGCTAAGTGATACTTGTGACCAGGCAGTTATTTTATGAGGACTGAATGCACAGGCTGGGCATTTATCAATTGGGGTTTAGAATACAGAGCGATGATCTGAAGTTGATTACTTTGTGAGAGATCTTGACATTGTGGTTTCGGAAGTGGTTCGTGCCAGTATGGGAAAGATAGAAAGAGCTGCAACATTGCTACCACAAGTGGTTTCTCATTTAAGATTAAGTTAAGAGTATTCTTATTTTTCCTTCAAGGATCGTGAGTCTGTAACAATTCTCTTCCACGGAGGATGCTGGAGAGAATGTCACGGAATATATTTAAGGCAGCTGTAAAAACATTCTGGGAATCAAATATTATCGACTGCAGACGGAATATGGGCCTCAGGCCGCATTTGGATCAGCCATGATCATATTGATTGGAGGAGCATTCTTGAGCAGGTGAATGTCCAACTCCTAATCCTAATTCGTTTGCTCGTATACTGGTATCGTCTATTTTTTGAGAACTATTTGGAAGCAGATTTAAAGCTTTCTGTTGGAACTCAATTGCAGAACCAATTAAACCGTTTAATGAGTCTGCTACATCGATATCTAGAATTCTAGAACTTCAGAAACATTGTGGCCTAAAGAAGAGGGAAATTCATGGAAGAGTTAGTACCTTGCTGAATCGTATGTGGAAACCACGGGAGGAGTGGAGCAATAACCACTGGATAATAGAATATTTGACATGTTGCAATGTGGTAAAGTGAACGAGCACTGTACATCAGGGATTTAGTTGGGGTGGCTCCTTTAACATAGCTTATTTGCCTATTGGCAGACTTACAGGGATCTTCGTATGGCATATTTAGGTGGTGTTATTTAGCTCATTCAGCATTAATTCTTCTTTAATTTAATGTGGTCGTTGCCTGTTGATTTTGCTTTGAACTATGTTTTTTTTTTAGGTTTTTTTTTTGTTAGTTACAACCTTTCCATATGTTGCTGTGGAATTCAACTTGTTGCCTAACCAAAAAAAAAAAAAAAAAAATCGACCTCTATGGAGCCAATGACAAATCCAATATGGCCAATGGTGAATCTGAAAAGTTGGACAATAAATACCAGCGTCTTAATATAGGGAATTAACTTGACTTGAGTGATAGTGTAAATGAAGTGTGAAAGCCTGATGTGAACGCATGTGATCAAAACATTCCAAATGCAATAGATGTTCCAAAGTCAAATGACACAATTTTGATACATTTGTTCATATTTTCAGTTCACAAGTTTTAATCATTGTTTAATATAAGTGAACACAGTTGTTACATATTAATATAATAAATTGAGTGCAAGATTTTTTAACATTCCACAGTGCACGATTTGAGGAAAAGGAGCTATGATTGGTGTCAAGTAATATTTTTTACTATCTTTTAAGATAGGAAGGCTACTAGAGCTATAGCTACAGCGTTTTACTCTTCTGTGGAAACCGCCAATGAAAAAAAAAATCATAAGAAACTAAATATAAAATGCATGGACTGTGCAAAGTATTATCTTTCTCCTATTTAACAATCATAGAAAGGTTTTAAAGATCTGAGAGTTATAAATGTATAGGGAAATTATAAGGAAAAAATGGAAAATCCTATTAGAATATTGCACGACAATTTGATAATAAAGATTGGGAAGATAATAGGTATCTATAATAGTCAGGGGAGACGATAATACATTTTGTGGAATAATATGAGGTATATATTAGCATACTGATACTCCCCTCTAAAATCAGGGTGCCCACCTTCTATTGTTCCATGATGACAAAAAATCATATAGATAGAGTGATTCTGCGAATTATGCTCACAGTATTGCCATCTTCCTTTTTCAGGGACAGAATACCTGCAACAAAGTTTTAACTATCCAGTATCTCAGATGTTTCACAAAATTATACCTCTAAGGTTGCATGCTCAGCGGGAGAAAAAACATTTCAGAGTAGATGCCAAGCAACTAGAGCTGAGTTATAAAATATATACCTCCAGAATTTGCATTTATCTAAAAGTCCTGATAGCTGCTCGATCCCTTTAATTTGTATTGAACAGCAAGTCAAATCCACTTCTTAAAAAGAAACGGCACATTCACAAACTGTTGCAAAGCCCATGCAATGCACTGGAGTTAGACACAACCTAGAAAGATTAATCTTCTTTGTAGAGGTAGACAATAGGTTCATCAGTTCTGAGTTCCTGGATTCATACATTTGATGGAATCTGGAGAGAAGTTTTATCATCTGATCCTGCAGGTCAATATTTTCAATGCTTCTCTCTACCTCTTCTTTCAGCCAGTTTGTAACTTCGTTGGCTGATCAACATAGGCCGACATTTTTGTCAACACTGAATTTAAATGTGGAGAAGAGAGGCCAGCCTGGAAACAAAGTTGCATTTCATAATAACCACCATAGCTACTTGTAGCCTCTTGAAGGATTTGTCGTAATTTTACTTTCTTAAAATTGACGGCCATTGAAAATGCGGCAACAAACTCTTGAAGCTGAAAGTGAGTGAAGACATATGAAAACTTCCCAGACGATCTGCCTTGATACAGAATTTGAATGAAATGCCCTGAGGTAAGTTTTGAAGGTAATAAATTGCGATAATGAAAATGATCATAATGAATAATTGTTCTTGAACCCCTCATACGCCACCTCCACACGTTTGAGTAAAACCTCACGCTTCCTTTCATTATTACAGCTTTATATTTCTAATGCGCTGAACAGGAAGGTTGTAAACAACTCGGTGATAGTTTCAGGAATCGGTATTTCTCTTCTCCTTTGTCCTCCAAATAGAGGTTCCAAGCTGACGCACATAGCACAGGATTAAAAGGGACTAGCACACATGCAATGCATTGCGTTGTTTTGTCAAATGCACTCAAGAACATCATCTGCCACCTTGTCATCCCGGAAGAAAAACTTTGACAATAATTTTTTCTTCCTTCTGGTGGGAAACTGAACATTTCTGTACAATAATTTACGCTTGATTGATCAAGTGATGACAATGCTGGTGAGCAACACCCAACAACTCAGCATTAAAGTCTGCTGGACCAAGCCTGGGACAATATCAGACACGTCACATGAAAATCTGGGTGGGAACATTGATGTCAGGGAACCTCCTTCATTTGCTTATTATAAAAAAAACATTACATCGTCGTATTCATCTAAACCATCCCAAATAAACAGCATCCCGAAAGGATCTTTCCACACGTGTTTAGGGGGATTTTCAAAATAGCCATGTGATTCTAGAACGAGCTGTTCCAACTTGTTTCATCTTTTATGACTCGTAACTCACGAAATTTGAACACAAAAACAAACCCGAACCGTTGATATATTTTTCCCTCGGTCCAGTCATGTACAAGACCAGTTTTAATGATTCCAGCAACACTTGTTACTAAAGAAGTTTCAGACCGACTTGGTCCACTGGAAATATTTGTGAATAATGGTCAATGTGCACGGTCTGCTTCAGATTATTAAGTTTTTTAGTTCACAATTGTTTGTCATTTCTAAATATTGTCCACATTTCCCATTCTACAGTGGCTTGTTCCACAGAGCTTTGAGCGGGAACAAGGTTTGTATGCGATTGTTCTAGAAGAAATGGTTGTACCAATTTCCTTGAATTCACATGTGTCTTATTAGGTTGTTAAAGGATAAATTGTTTATAAATGTTCTGGATCTCAGGAAAATAATTAACAATATAACCTCGCCAAGTTAATATTTGATTTGCATTATGTGCACTTGCATATAACGCCACAAAATAAGCAGCAGCATGTTTATTTATCCTTCCACAGAACGCAGGCGTCACTGGCAAGGTGAGCATTAGTTCCCCAACCCCAATTTGCCATTTCAGATAACAGTTTGGAATCAACGATATTAATCTGAATCTGCAGTCACAAGCAGGCCTGACCCGGCAAGTATAGCAGATTTCCTTCAGTCAGCCAGATGTGTTATTATGATATATGATGTTGATTTAATTTCTAGATTTATTAATTTATTTCAAATCCCACCAGTTGCCACATTGGGATTGTTAGCATGTCTTCCCCAAAGTCACCAAGCCCTCCCTACTACCCACCTTTGTCCATGGAAAGAAAAAAAACATAACTTTGCATGATCTTGATATGGGAGATAATTTTCCTATAAGGCAACACCCATAAAGATTATATCCAGGAAAATTGACTCTAGGTCGAATGGAAGTTGAATTTGTGCTTGGGAATGACATAATCGAGCCCAATCAAAGTTACTGAAATTCGCCCATTTCAATGGTAATGAAGCCGGATGAATGACAAAGGCTATGTGTTGATTACTGGAAAGTTAATGCAGTAACAAAGACGGGTACATATCCAATGCCACGATTGGTGGTTTGAATCGAGCTTGTGGGATAGTCAGCTTTAATTCCAAAAATTGGCTCACTGCATGGACACTGTAAAGTGCACTTTCAGAAGGGGCAAAAGATGTATCAGCTTTGGTGACGTCGGATGCATTCTATCAATGGGAAGTAATGTCATAGGTATGAAAAATGCATCAACAATACCTCGTAAAATAATAGTGGAAATATGAATTCAAGGTAAAAGTAATCTCACTGAACATGCGGTCCCTTATGTCTTTGACTTGGCCTCCAGCCATTTCAACAGGCACCATGGGCCTCCTCTAACTTCCTGCAATCATATTATTTAGGCCTTTGGGGCTCTGATCAACTACGTAAAGCAATAGCGTTTTTTATAACCTGTTGCCCACTTTGAGCTGGTATTATCCAGTGGGATGGCTTCTGGGTATACCGCTTTTTCAAAAATAACAGGTTGCTTTGCCGTTTCTGATGGCGCTGTACGGTTGCTGGATCCCAATTTCCAGTTCTTAGGCTTGGTGGCTCCACACGAATCAACATTTTGATCTGAAAGACATCAAATGATCAGCAGTGAAATTTGACCATTTGGCACTCATGTTACTGGCTGTTAGCGGGACAGGCTCAATTAAAAAAATCTAGTTGCCTCATAGAATTGATGCTTACAATTTTAATTATATTCCAGCATTAACAGCTCTCCATCCCACTGAATTTTGGACAATAAAGGGGACATATAAACAAAATGTTACATATGCAAAATGAAGACGAAGCGAGAGGCTAATTAAATCGTGTAATAAATAAGATTCCATTTTGTAAATAATGGATAATCGCTCAATCAGTTCAAACAGAAGTTCAGAGCCCAATCTACACTAATTGATTCAGAAACCTGTTGACATTAAGGACCCATAGAACGCTCAGGGAGTCCATTTTTAAAGTAAATTCGAATTTACTTGTGCTGAGAGCCCACGAAACCGAATGTCAATTGGAACAAATTTGCACCTGTTACTTTGAGGAGCATAAAGCACCGTTCAACAAATCAAATTCCAATGAAGCGGAAATTTGAAATCTCTAAATAAAACCATGTTAATACAAGAGAACAAAAATACACTTTGCTTGTATGAACAAAATATCTGATCTCTTATCTCTGCGATGACTTTCAGAAGCTGAAATATTGGATTTTGTTAATGTTATTTAAACATGGTGAAATTAGTTCAATTAATCGGATGCATAACTGAGTGTATATGTTCATTTATTCATTTTACTCCAAGGTAGAACCAATCGGAATACCTAAGTAATTTTTAAAAAATGGGAACACTGAGTTCAGGGAGGTTTTTAGAACCGTGGAGCTCATGTTCAAAGTGGAAGAAGGATATTTAAATAAATATGTTCAGTTGAGTCATTTTGGTTATGCAAGAGAGATGTTCTGAGTCCAGATCTGTGCTCAGAAATGCCTTGCATTGTCAGTAGCCAGCAAGTCTCAAGTTCAGTTTATTTCCAAACTTCTGTTGTTTCCATAGCAGCGTGAAATAGAATTAAAATTTGTGTGGTATACGTTATACAAAATTGACAGCAGTTTTGCCTTGAGTGATATTAATAGACTTTCAGGGTTAGGTATCCACGTGGGAGCTTTTGCCAACGAATTTAATTGTATGTTTTGACCAAGTGCATTTGTTTGGGTGTAAATGTTTTGTAAGACTGTCATGATGTCTAACTTTAACGTTGTGTGGATAAGTTATTTTTTCTTGTTAATACATATTTTAACTGTGAAACCTGATGATTATAAGACTGATTCTAGGATTCTGGGATTCGTCTATGTCCCTTCATTTACAAAATACAGAAAAAGCGCGTTCAGTTAGCAATGTTTCTATCTGCAACATGGCTTGCACGACGAATAACATTGGGTGCAATCATTTAAAAATTGTGGATTGTTTGCGGGATGTTATACGTTTCATTGATTGCTTGCCAGTTGTGCATAGAACCAACATGACTGCCAGGAGCATGTTGACATCTGAAGATTTGTATTGAGTACTCTAAAGGTAGTCTGAAGGCAGTTACATCTGGGAGTAGAATATGTGACTATTGAGCTTTTGAAATCTTTGGCAAAAAGAAAGCTGTGAAAATTGCCAGGTAAAGTACAGATAGTAATGAAAGCAAAAACTTGTAAGGCGAGTTTGGTTAAATTTATTTGCCACCATTTAAAGAGACGAAAATTATGTGTGCCCCATGTCAAGGTCGAAATAATTCAATTGAAAATGAAGCAGCTTGGTATACAAAGAGAGAGGACAAGGCAAAAATGTGAACTGAAGGAATGAAGGCTGTAATGAATAGCATTGGGAGATAAAAGGGAAAACAAGGGAAATGTTCAAACACAACACAAGCAAGACAGATGAAGTTAAAAAAGGTTACGGACCAATTGAAATAAAAAGAAATTCAATTAATTTTAAAAACAGTCTTCACTGAAAGATAGTTCAGGAAGAAATAGAAAGATGGTATGTGCCATGGTAAAGTATATCCTTGTGATACAGGAAGAGCAGAGAAGACCGTTAAGACCTTAGGAATGCAGGAAATAACTATTCATTATTGTTACGGCATCGTGACAGTTGCTGTTCATGTTGGTTATTGTTGGAGAAATGTTAGTTATTGGAATTCATTGTGGCATGACCGGGGACGAAGTGGGGGGGTGGGGGACGGGGGTGGTGGTGGGAAGTGGGTGCTGTGGGGTGATGGAATTCAAGGGCATTTTCATAGATAACGTAAATTAAACAAGGAAAAACGACTTGAAAGCAGGAGAGGTGAGTCCTACAGTTGTAGGTAAATTTCCCATTGCAGGCTTTCGAATTATTATAAAAAATGTCCGAGCTGGATCACAAATATTGATTTTGATTCCTGGAGGAAACGATACCTTAAAGGTGCAATAAACAGAAGTTTTACAGAAATAACATTCTAGGTTGTTTCCAGATTGTGAGTTGACGAGCTTACAGACACACAAACATAAAAAGGAAGTGGAAGAGTTTAAAATACAGTTCGGGGAGACTCATGATCATTTGGGCAGATCTATATTTCAATGTATAACTCAGGTGTAGACGTTGACCAGGATGAAGTTGAGTCGTTAAGTTCCTCAAAGTAACGGAGTTATAGCAGCAGAAAGCACAAATGAAGCTTATATGACCGGCAGCTTATTTTCAGAAGAAAAAGCAGAATGGGTTCCAGGGTTTAATTGCCTTAAAAACAATATGTTAATGTGGAAATGGAGAACGCTTCATGTCGCAGCAGTTAGCAATAGTTCATCAAATTGTTATAACATCTGGGAACCAGAAAGGAATTTTGGGAGCTGCTCATGAAATCTCAATGGAAGATCATGTATGAATTAGGGAAACTCAAGCAAAGATGCGACTAAAAATATATATATTGACCTTGATCATATAAAGCTGTGGTTAAATCCTTTCAAACATGTAACATATTTCAAGTGATATGAAGATCTCAAACTGTAATTAAAGTTGAACCTTTCTTTCCAATTCTAGCAATTAAGGAAACTTTTATCATGATATTTGTTTAACATGTAGGATCCCTCCATAAGTCTAAACACTGAAGTCACCATATAATGACAATCATGGATGTGCCTATCAGCATTCTAGAAGCAAAACCTCCAGGAAGAAGTACAACAAACTTGATTTTGGAGGAGAAGTCCAAGTTATGTGCATGACATGGGCTGGGAGAATGAATAGAATCGGATGAGTGATGAAATTATATGTCAGAGCTGGTTACAAGAGTAATGAAAAGACAGTGGAGGAATAATGCAATTCAGATTATAAAACTATCACGGTGGATCTGAATTCTGGTTATAAAGGTAGCATTATACTTGGAGGAAAATGATCTGATGTGCATAGTCAAGACAACCCACTTGTTTGAAATAGAGTGATTCGATTCATGTTGCTTGCTATTAGGGACGCCCCTAATGAATCAAAAGGGTTCTGGCCTTTCCAATTAACCGATAAACATGATGCAAGAGGGCATTTCAAATTGTTTCATGAGAAATTAGTAAACCAAAGCACTGAAACACTGTTCCAGGATTATGTGACTAAATTCAGCGAATGATTGAGTAGGGCAGGTGAACAAGCTAGGGAACCTTTATGATATGACATTAAATGATTAAACTAAATCTGGGCAAAAGGGTAAAGGCTCGTTGTTCTGTGCATGGGGACAGGGTGTTAACATTGTTGCTGGTTTTAGGAAAACCGTTATAAGCAAGGATTAGTTGATATTAAGTCGTTGAAAGGAGTCTTAGTGTGTTGAATTACGCATTTATTGGGAAACGGCGAAGGAGGCGTCTGAGAATGTGCCATGAAAATATGCTAATAGAGTACTTTACCAGGTGGATAAGCAGAAATATATACTGGTAGTGGTAATTAAGGAGAAGGAATCAGAAACTAGAAATTCTGAAATTGACTTCCAATTGATTACATTGACCAATCAAAAAATACTTAACAATCTAAATATGATGAAAAATTTCATTCCAGAAAACTGTTAAAGTGATTTACAAATCGCACAAAGCAATTTATGGAATTAGTCCTGGAAAGAAAGAAAAAACATAACTTTGCATGATGATGATAAGGGGGATTCTTTTTCAATAAGGCAACACCCAAAGGATTAAATACAGGAAAGTGCACTTTAGTGCGGAGAGAAGTTGAATTTGTGCTTGATAATGACAAAATCGACGCCAATCAAAGTTACTGAAATTCGCCCATTACAATGGTTCCAAAAACGGATGAATGTCAAAGGCTATGCATTGATTACCGGAAAGTTGATGCAGTAACTAAGGCGGGTACATATCCTATTCGGGTAAAGGCGGGTAAAATATTGGATATTGTTAATGTTATTGAAACAACAAATCATTTCAATTAATCGGATGCATAATTGGGTTTATATATTTGTTTATTTATTTTACCCAAAGCTGGAGCCAATCGGAATACCTAAGTAATTCTAACAATTTGGCAACATTGACTTCAGGGAGGTTCTTACAACAATGGA
Organism: Isurus oxyrinchus; assembly: GCA_026770705.1. NCBI lineage: Eukaryota > Metazoa > Chordata > Chondrichthyes > Lamniformes > Lamnidae > Isurus > Isurus oxyrinchus. The sequence continues at coordinate 6,852,224 of JANJGN010000035.1, forward strand.
GTTCAAGTTGAAAGTGTAAAAGGATATTTAAAGAAATATGTTTAGTTGAGTTCTTTTGGTTATGCAAGAGGGATGTTCTGTGTCCAGCTCTGTGCTCAGAAAAGCCGTGCATTTTCAACAGCCACCCAGTCTCAAGTTCAGTTTATGTCTGGACTTCCGTTGTTCCATAGAAGAGTGAATTAGAATTAAAAATCGTGTGGTATGCGTTTTAGAAAATTGACAGCAGTTTTCCCTTGGGTGATATTAATAGACTTTCAGGGTTAGGAATCCGTAAGGGAGCTGTTTCTAACTAGTTTACCTGTGTATTTTGAGCAACTGGATATTTTTGGGAGCAAATGTTTTCTAAGACTTTCATGATGTGTAATTTTAACCTGGTGTGCATAAGTTATTTTTTCTTGTCAATACATGTTTTAATTATGAGACCTTAAGTGTATTAGACTGCCTCTAGTATTGTATGTTTCGTATATGTCCCTTCGTTTACAAAATGCAGAAAAAGCGCGATCAGTTGGCAATGTTTCCATCTGCAACATGGCTTGCACGACAAATAACATTGGCTGTAGTCATTAAAAAATTGTGGATTGTTTGCGCAATGTTATGTTTAATTGATTGCTTGCCTGTTTGTGCATAGAACCAGCGTGACTGCCAGGAGCATGCTGAACTCTGAAAATTTGTACTGAGCACTGTAAAAGTAGTTTGACGGCAATTGCTTCTGGGATTAGAATATGTGACTGTTGAGCTTTTGTAATCTTTGGCAAAAACAGAGCTGACAAAATTGGCAGGTACACTGCAAGTAGTAATGCAACCAAAAACGTGTAAGGCGGGTTTGGTTAAAACTAATTGCCACCATTTAAAGAGACGAGAATTATGTGTGCCCCATCTGAAGGTAGGAAGAATTCAATTGCAAATGACGCAGCTTGGTATACATAGAGAGAGGACAAGGCAACAATGTGAACTGAAGGAAAGAGAGAAGGAATGAAAGATGTAATGAATAGCATTGGGACAAAAGGGGGAAAAAAGTATAAACGTTAACACACAACACAAGCAAGACAGGTGGACTTAAATAAAAAGTTTATGGACTACTTAAATAAACAGAAATGCAAATAAAGTTTTTAAAAATCTTCACTGAAATAAATTGCAAGAAGAAATAGAAAGAGCAAGTGTGCAATAGGTTAAAAAGTGACAGCTTGAGTTTGGATATCAGAGGGCGAAGGAGGTCAGGCATTATCCTCTGGCTTGTGAAAATGTTGGAATAAAGTAAAACAAAAGGGGATAAATAATCATTCAGATGATGAAGTTGATTCATTTGAGCAATTTGGTTCAACAGGGGATCTTCTGTTAGTACCTCATTTCACAAAATATGGAGCTGTAATATATTTGAACTCCTTTGATAAGATAGCTAGGAACGTGAATTAGCCCAGAAATGCTTGATCTTTACTGTTATAGATTATTTTTTCAAGTATAGCAAGTAAAGTGAAGCGAGCTCCTGAGAGTAGCAATCAGCAGATTATGAAGCTGTCAAAACTGTCATACCAATTCCTTAGTAGTTTTTCATGCCTGAAGCTCAGGACTATGAGAAAGCGACATAATCAGGAATTAAAGAGATTGAATCAATATTGCTGTAAGCCGCAATACATATTTAGATGAAAGACAGGTTTAAAGAAGATCAAGGAAAATGCTTACTTAGCCGATAATTATGAAAGCTTAAACTATGGTTGAGTGCTGGGTAAAGGTCATGCGGTGCTCAGAAAGTGAATTGGGTGTATATGAAAATTAATGATGGTAAACATGTTAGTAACAAGGAGCCAGCTGAAGATCCTCAGTCTTGAAAACTCAGAAATCTAGAAACCATATGTGGAGGAAGAGATGTATATGTCACCTTTTGAAAAACGTTGGATATGCAGGGATAAAGTATTGGAGGTTAAACGCGGAACCAATTGCTGTGATAGAAGCTCAGAAGAGTTCGACAACTAAAATTTCACTGTGCTCTGAAACGCAAGTAAAAGGCAGTCCTGAAGGCTTTATAATGGTGAAAAGAAAAGAGTCAGTTTTGCTAAAGAGGTAGGATAGCGCTCACAACCTACACAAGAATGTTCTGAAGAGCAAATAACAAAAATGTTTAAAGATGGCATATGCCTTGGAAAGTATGCCCTTGTGATACAGGAAGAGCAAAGAAGACCGTTAAGACATTAAGAATGCAGGGACTACATATTCATGAATGTTATGGCATCTTCCCATTTGCTGTTCATGTTGGTTATAGTAGGTGTGGGTGACCAGAGGACGGGGAACGTGTTGGGGTAGGGGGGGTGGGGGGGGGGAGGGGTGTGGGGGGGGGAGGGTGTCGGGTGAGGTGTTGGGTTCGGTGGCGTGGGGTGATGAAATCTAAGGACATTTCGATAGGTAAAATAAATTAAACAAAAGAAAAACAAGCGATTTGCAATCACTAGAGATACCTCCTGTAGTTTTAGAGTAATTTCCCATTGCAGGTGTTCGAATTTTTTTAGGAAATGTCATAGCTGGTTCACAAATATTGATTTTGGTTACTGGAGCAAAGCTAGCTTAAACATGCAATAAACAGGGGCTTTACAGAAATAAGATTCTGAGTTGTTTCCAGATTGTGCGGTGACGAGCTGATAGACACACATACTTAAACAGGAAGGGGAAGACAATAAAACACAGTCGAGGAGACTCATGAGCATTTGGGCGGATCTATCTTTGAAAATTACGTCAGGAGTAGACTTTGGTGAGGAAAGAAGATGAATCATTAAGTTCCTCAAAGAAATTGGAGTTACAGGAGCAGAATGCAGATTTACAGCTGTTATGATAGACAGCTTTTTACAGAAGCAAATGCTGAATATATTGGAGATTTTGATTACCTTAAAAACAATGTTTTAATGAAGAAGTAGAGACCACTTCAGGTCCCAGCAGTGGGCGCTCGTGCATTAAATTGTGATAACATCTGGGTAACAGAATGAAATTTTGTCAGTTATTCATGAAATCACATTAGCCATGAACTTATGAATTAGGAAAACTCCAGCAAAGATGCAATGAAACCGAATTCTTTTGTCATCAGTGACATAAAGATGCAGTTACATTGCATCAAACATGTAACTGATGTCAAGTGAAAAGAAGATCTCGAACTGTAATTAAAGCTGCGCTTTTAATTCCAATTCTAGCATTTAAGGAACGTTTTAACAGGGCCTTCGATGATTGTTTAGGACCCCTCCGTAAGACTAAACACTGAAGTCACTATTTAATGAAAATCGATGATATGCCAATCAGAATTCCAGAAGCAGAACCGCCAGGGTGAAGTACAACAAAAATTATTGTGGAGGAGAAGACCAAATTATTTGCCTGACATGGGTTATGGAAATAAATACAATCAGATGAACGGTCTAATTTCATTGCATAGCTGGGTAGACGACAAATAAAAAGGAAGCGTAGGAATTCAGTTAATAAAACTATCCCGGTGGATGAGAATGTTCGTTGTCAAGCTGGCATTATACTTGGAGGGCTATGATATGATGTGCATAGTCAAGACAGCGCACGTGTTTGTAGTAGAGTGATTCGATTCTTGTTGCTTGCCATTAGGGGCGCCCCTAATGAATCAGTAGGGTTCAGTTATTTCCAATTAACAGATAATCATGAAGTATGAGGGCATTTCAAATTGATTCCGGAGAAATTAGTAAGTAAGAGCCCTGAAATATATTTCCAGGATTATATGAATAAATTCAGAGGATGATTGAGCAGGGCATGTGGACTAGCTGCGGACCTATTAAAGATATCAAATTAGATGATGAAATCAAATCTGGGCAAAAGGGCAAAGGCTTGCTTTTCTGTGACTGGTGACATGGCTTTAGCATTGTTGCCGGTGTCAGGACAACCATTAAAAGCAATGTTTAGTTGATATTAACAGGTTTAAAATAGTCTGAGGGCAAGGAACTATTCAGTTGATATCCATTACAGAAGAAAGTGTCAAGAAATGTATCATACAAGCATGCTGCAAGGGTACTATGCCTTATAGCATAAGCAGAAATAGATACCGGTAGTGGTAAGTAAGTAGAACAAATAAGAAATTCTGAAATTGACTTCCCACTGATTACATTGGCCAATGAAGAAAAACTTAAAAATCTAAATGTGATGATAAATTACATTCCAGAAAACTTTCGAAATGATTTGCAAGAACTGTTGCAATCACACAAAGCAGTTCGTGGAATCAGACCAGGAACAAAGCTAACATATCTTTGCATCATGTTTATTTGGCTGATCCTTCATCAATATTGCCATAACCATATAGATTAAATCCAGGAAAATGGTCTCGACTGCAGCGGCAAATTTAATTTGTGCTTGAGAATGACATAATCGAACCCAATCAAAGTAAGAAATTCGCCCATAGCAATAGTGCCAAAGCCGGATGAATGACAAAGACGATGTACTGATTACCGGAAAGTTAACACAATAGCAAAGGAGGGTAAATATCCTATTCCAAGATTGGTTGTTTGACTCGAGCGTGTGGGACTGTCAGCAATAATTCAAAAAAATGCCTTACTGCGAGGAAACTGTAAAGTACACTTTTCAGAAGCGGAAAGAGAGGTATCAGATTTTGTGATGACGGATGCTTTCAATAAATGGTGAGTAATGCCATAGGTTTGAAAAATGCATCGACAATAGTTCAGAGTTTAATGATAAAATTGATTGAAGGATTTGACAATTGTACTCTTTGTTGATGACTTTTTAGCATTCGATGAAATATGGGGCTTGGGCGCGGGGCGTCATTTACGACAATTCAAGGAACTGTTTGACTGATGAGAGGAAGACAATTTCGTGATAAATTTTGCTAGAAGCAATTGTTACATAAGTCGACCACCAGCCCTCTGAAATATGAAATTAAAAGTTATTGTATAATCCTCAGGGCCTAAAATTCAAAGGGGCGCTTTGAGCTCCCTGGACATGAATGAATTTCCCTTCAACTTCCTGTCAGATTTCAATAGTTTAGTTTCTTCACTGATTATTGAAAAAGAACAGGATATTCAACGTTAACACAGAATTGTCAGACTGCATTGGGCAGCTTTTAACCATGACACCTGTCCTAGAAGCACCCGAAATTACCAACATTTTTCAAATGGCTGGTGACACCCGTGATGTCATGTTGGTGTTATCCTGCTGCAGGGTGATTAACTTGGCCTTGAAAAACCAGTGGGACATTACTCAATGAAGTAGAAAGTGCATCAGAAGAAACTCTTAGCTGTAGATTCTAAGTTTTGTGTTAACACAGTGGCTTCTTGAAGTGCATATTGAACACATTTTTTTTCAGAGGCAGTGATCTGTAATGCTCACAATAATTTGTAGTTTCTGGAAAAAAAATACTTTAGAGATTTAAAAAAAAAGCCAATCAGTACCAGTCTAGTTTGTTTTTGCAATTTTCAACTTAACAATATTCACACATATGGCTGTACAAGAGACAAAAACTGTTGCTGTCTTATCAAGAGTATTTAGGTTCAAAAGGAGTTGGACATTGGGGAATTTAGAATGGAATGAAATGAAGCTTATTCTTCATCAATAATATCTGTATATGTTTTCATGGCTGATGCATGTACACAATTGAATAATAGTATTTTTGTAAAGTTTAATAAAGTTTAATCTCCTTCCATTCCATGCCACAATAAAATCTTCAGTCATTCATCCAGTGGGTTTGTCATTTTGGGCATTCCTGCGAAGACAGTTACGAACAGAAGCCCCTTCCCCTTTGCAAATGATCAACTGTTCCAGATTTCAAATTGCCAGAGCTGACCTTTGTATGTATATTGATGGGAAAATCGGAGCCGTTTGAAATTGCTTGTTGCATTTCCGTGACTGGACCTGCAGGTATCTCACCCGGTAACTGAATCCAACTGTCAATGCTTTCAGTGATATAATGCAAGTGGTTCAGGTCTTTGTGACATTTCTCACCTAAGTCATCAGATGTCACCATATATTTTGCCAATTCCGTTACGACATAAGTCTGCTTCTCTTCTGATCGTATCTGCTGATATGCGCTTCTCTCATCGTCCACTTCTGGAGAATGAAATGCAAAATTTAACTTTACTGGTTGTGCGGTTCCATTGATGGATCTCACATTCCAGTTCTAATCAACGAAATAGCATTTTGTTTTAAAGTATATCAAATACTCAACAGTAACATTTGGACATTAGTCCTCATGCTACTGGGTGTAAGGGAGCTGTGCGCATATAGGAACATTTTGCAATTACTTCATACATTTGATATTTATCATTTTAATTCACTTGCAGAATTAATTGCGTTCCATCATACTAAATCTTGGCTAGTGGATAGGGCAAATTAACGATGCATTGCCCATGCAACATGCAAGATAATTGAAAGGATAAATAAATCTTTAAAGACATCATGGAATCCATTTTGTAAATAACAGTTACTTGCTGAGAGGCAACGTTCCTAAACATAATTGTAGAATTCAAGAGAAGCAAATTGAATTAAATTCGTGTGAGCAGGAAGCATTGATGCAAAGGGAGGTGGTGTTCTTTTTCTTTAATGACTGCGTGTCTGTTTGTGTTAAATTTCCGATTGACCCCATGCCTGATGAGCCAAATTTTCAGTGTTTTTAGTAAGAATATAAGTTACTTCAGTGCGTAGCTTCCGAAAATTTCGGCAACATTTTTTAATGATTTCACGATTATGTTCTCCTTCCATAGCATAAGCGTTCACATGTCCCAATACAGAAAGGAGAATCGGTTTCCTGATGGAATTTATATGGCCCCTCGCATCCGATGTCATATCCCCGTCCTGCCGAAGTCAATTGGCCTTTGAGCACCTCGCAACATTTTACAGCCCCGGCCCCGCCATGAAGGGACATTAATACCCGTACAAGCCCCTGCGGTTTAAAGCTACATCCGTAGTTGCAAGGACCAACAATGTGGCGCCTGCAATTAATTAACCAGTTCACAGAAACATAATTTAGTTCTACTCCTGTTTTGTACATTTATCTAAGAATACTCCAGCAAGTGCAGGATATAACGAATTTCGGGTTAATTGATTTATATTCCACTTCACTTCAGCACCTTATTTATTGGTAATCAATAATCTGAAAGGTGCACGATGTTTTATCACTCATTGCGATTAATCACGAATTCAGAATGATGAGCAGATGACAGTTGATCTCGTAATGAACTGAACATAACATATGATGAGCAAAACAGACAGCATGTCACCGGCCGGCTGTATATGCGAACACCGATAGACAGTACAAGTGACTACAAAGGAACTGAACATGGGTTTAGAGTTACAACAGGAAATAAAGAAAAATTTTCGATTCAGGATGACTCCAAATAGCAATTCATACCCCGAAGTTTATTCAGGCTTTTGCAACAGGAAATGATTCGCTGTATAAAATTGGCATCCGGATTGATGCCCCATTGCTCAGTCCGTTGTCCAACAACAATCACACACACACAAAACAAAAAAAAAAAACACGGACAACACTATCCCCAATTGCATGGTAATATACCATCATTATCTGAAAATTTGCATGGGTGCATTGCGAAACCTTTTGCAACTTTCAGCAGACACATCATACTCTCCTGCATAGTGGGAAGCACAACGTCAAATGAGACAATGAATCTATACTGGCCGTTGGCAATCGTCAATATTTTGTGCAACTACATAGAACAAAAGCACCATGTAAATGTTGCAGCACAGAAGGAAGCCAATCGGCCCATCTTGTCCAAGCCAGCCATAGGACACCCACGTGCCCTTTCTAATCCCACATTCCTGCTCTCGGCCCTTAGCCCTACAGCTTACAACCCTTAAAGTGCAGATCCAGGTACCTTTTTAGAAGAGCCTAGAGTTTCTGCCTCTATGACCAACTTGGGCTGCGAATTCCAGAATTCCACTAGACTCTGCATAAAAAAGGTCGTCCTCATATCCCCCATAGACTTTCTGCCAGTTATCTTCAATCAATGTCTAGGGTTCTAGAATTGAACCGCCAAGGGAAATACTTTTATCCAGTCCACTGTATCTATTCCCCTCACAATTCTGTGAACATCAATCAAATAACCTCTCAGCCATCTTCGATCTACGGGAAATTACCCAACCTATCCAATCTCTCATTGTAGCTACAGTTTTCTAACACTGGCAAAATTCTTGTAAAACTCTTATGCAATCTCTCCGGATCTACTACGCCCCTCCTCTAATGTGGTGACGCGAATTGCACCCAATACTCCAGTTGTCGCCTCACTAGCGTTTAATATAATTCTAAAATGCCTTACTTTTATATTATATATCTCTGCCAAAGAAGGGGAGCATTGCATATGCCTTCTTTGGAAGCTTGTCTACTTGAACTACTGCCTTCAGGGACCTGTTTACTTGTACACCAAGGTCTCTCACTTCATCCACCCTCTTAGTATGATCCCATAAATTTTGTTATCCCAATAAATATTTGACATCCCAAAATGTCTGAACTCACACTTCTCTATGTTAAAATCCATCCGCCACTTTACAGCCCACATCACCATCAGATCTATGTAGTTTTGGATATTTTGGCTTTACTCTACACTATCCAATCCTTGGCATACCTTTGTGTCATCTGAAAATTTCCCAATCCTGCCCTCAACATTCACATCCAAATCATTAATATTTAACACAAACAGCATGGGTCCCAATTGCGAGCCCTGTGGAACTCCAAATTAGAAAACTTTCCATTCACAAGGGCATCCATCGACAATCACCGTTTGTATCATGTTACAAAACCAACCTTTTATGCAGTTTGCCACATTACCCTGAATCCCATGGGCATTTACATTCCAGACCAATCTGCCATGTGGGAACCTGTCAAATGCCTTGCTAAAATCCATATATACAACATCCACTGCACTAAATTCATCAATCCTTCATGTCGCTTTCTCAAACGAATTCAAGCAAATTTGTGAGGCAAGACATTCCTTTAGCAAATCCATGCTGACCATCCATGAATAGTCAATGCCTTTCTACACGACTGTTAACCCTATCTCTCAGGATTGATTCTACTAATTTGCTCACAACTGATGTAAGACTAACTGGCCTATATTTGTCTGGAATTTCCTTTGATCCATTTTTAAACAAGGGAACTACTTTGCTTTTCAGCAGTCCTCCGGCACCTCCCCTGAATCTAATGGAAATTCGAATATCATCCACAGAACATCTGCTAACTCCTCCCTGACTTCCTTCAGCAGCCTTGGAAACAATCCATCTGGCCCTGAAGACTGATCAATTTTCATGGATGTTGACCCTTCGAGTATTTCCTCCCTCTAATTTCCTTCCATCTAATATCTCACTGTGCTTCTCCTGGACCACTATATCTACATTGCCTCTTGCCTTTATAAACCATTCTGCTGATATGTTGGATATTTTTAGAATACTTTTACTTCATTTAACCAGAATGTAACATAACACAGAATGCTAATGAACACAATGCAGAATGCTAATTAAATATAGAAGCTGTTGTACTCATGCAGAATACACCATAAATTCTGACACCATTGAACTGATATCACTATGTGTCGCATCATCAAATAAAGCGGAACTTAATGAAACAAATTTCCTCAACATAAACGAACTGTTGATTAGCTATTTTTTGCTTTTTCTTTAATTCAGTGTCAGCTGCCTTAATACTTTCAACTTCAAGAGCACGCAGGAAGCTTGCTCCCATTCAGGACATGCTGGGACAATAATTGTTTCCTTTGGCTTCAATAGAAACTAATATCTCACATGTTTCAGAACATCCAGGAAATGCAAATATCTGTTTTCCACCCAATTCCACCACCAATTTAAGCAATTTTTCAGCGCACATGTGAAACTATATTGAACACAACAGGGTTACACAGAAAAACATAGAATACCAAAGTGACATGCGGCCCAAGAAGTCTATGCCGGTGCTTCTAATCTCTTCTTTTATTCTGCCACTAATAAATTTCGGCCTTTTCATCAGTCCTTCCTTTCTCCTTAAATGCTCACTTTTCTTCCATTTAATTAACCCATTCATCATAACCACGTGAAAAACATAACTTGTAAAAAATTCAGTTACACAATATCGCAAAGCATCTAGGCCAGAAAACAGGTCATAGAGCAGAAAAAGTCCAGGCCGCTATTGATATTCAATGCATGCTCGCTTATTCATCTGACCCTGTTAACACAGCCTTTTATCTAATTTCCATCACATGCAGAGCTTCCCAATTAATAAAATGTCGCAAATCGATGACTGATCGGAAACACTGATTTTTTGTCCCGAGTTCCCTTTTTGAATATTTTATGCTTTTGGCCTGTCTTTCTTCACTAATCCGTGAGTAGGAGATATTATCTCTACTTTACAGTTGCGACCACTTCATAATGATACAAAAATGCATCAGGTCAGATCTCAGATTTATTTTTCCATTCGAAAATAACGATAGAGTCTTCGGACTTTCATGAGAGTGATGAGCACACTGATTTGTGCATCGAATTAACATATGCAAGGGTGGACAATTCTATTGGATTTGCATGATATTTGTGGGCAGAGTTCAAAATCATTCTATCGCCAATGAAGTACCTCATTTTGCATTCCTTTTGTAGGTCTTTAAACTTCAGATTCCTGTTTTCAATTTTCTGAAAAGCTTTCGACTTTCTTTTTGCCAGCTTGTCTCTTCTTTCAAACAGTTTAATGGAAAGAAGCTCTGGAGCGTTTTTCCATCGATTATTTTTCTAAGGTTCATGAATTTGCTAAAAATAAAACATTAATGAAATGTATGAATAAGTGCAAATGCACAGGAAATCGCAAAAATATTTGTGAGTCGCTGCAATTCAGTAACATCATAATGACATATGTTACACAGTGTGTGATAAGAATGCAAGACTTCACTTTCAATAACTTATCCAGTTGTTTTAATACTACTCTAGGATTGAGGGTAATTTGAGGGACAAAACAAGATGCAGGACGGACATGTGAAATGCGTACCATAGATTTGAAGGATTACTGTATTATTGCATCCTGAGCGCACACGTTGAAAAGTTTTCTGCTTATGAGATGCCTTAGATTTTGGTAAATGACTTTGCTGCGCCACACATTCCCTCCGCAAATGCAGCAGCTCACAATGAGAACTCTCAGGGCGGAAAAATATATCTTTGGTAGAAATAACTAGTACAGCAGGTCATATGGACAAAGCAGCAAGCAAAAAACGTAAGGAAGCTATTTTTTATTAGAGTATTTACTTCCAACTGGAATTGATGTAATTGCAAAAATCTGATTTGTTTATTCTGGGAAAAAATCATTTCTAAAATTGGAACGAGTAATGAAAGACTGAATTGCAATGCATCATAGAAATATTGAAAAACAAATGCAGGGAACATGTCTTCGGCGCATCCAATCTATACTTCTTGTGAAAGATTTACGCAGCCGACTGCGACATTCATCCTCATCATTCGCAGTCTGATAGTTTACTTCAACTCAAGTGAATTTGCTGTTATTTAAGAAAATGCAGCAAATGTTTCAATCATGACGTTAATTTCAATGCTGTGCGTAGCAAAGCCTGATTAGCCTCTGACTTTGAAAGAATCCCTACCTACCATTTAATACTTTAAACATTTATTTAAATATATACTCCCCTCTGATTGATGTTTCTATGAATTATTTCCTTGCCCGGAAATGCCCAAAAATTCCACATGTCAATTAATTGTATCCATCAAGCTGCGCTGGTTAAATTAACACAGCTTATATCAAATTTTTAATACCTAAAAAATATCAACTACTGGCAGCAATCTCTACATTTTTACTGTACCAACGCTGATGTTTTGTTTTAACCCTTTCGTGGGATGTAGTCGACTGAAAACCCGAGCAGTCATTGCCCCTCCCTAATTGCCGAATTGCTTAGCGGCTTGATAATTCATTTCTGTGGTGAGTTATGTGTCAAGCACATTACTGTGGTTTTGAAGTCACATGTAGTCATGACAGAGTAAGAGTGAGACATTTCTATCACTAAAGGATATCAGTGAACCAAATGTTTTTGTTAGACAATCAATGGTAATTTCATGGTCACCATTACTGATGCAAGCATTACTCTCCTGATTTACTATTTTTGATCCACCGGCTGCCATGGCTTGATTTTCATCTGTAGTCCCAAAGCATAAGAGTCGCTGTCTGGATTACCGGTCCAGTGACATCACCAGTAATTTGACGCCTAACTTCTAAATGTAATATAAACTTGCCTGTCGTCGAGCTACTGTTTTGTACCGACCAAGTATAAGCTTTTATCTCTTACATGTTATGCATCGTGGACCTTCAGACAGTGCCAATAAATGAGCTTTTGTTACTGTGCTCCTCTCAATACTCAATCCTTTCTTGTGCAGTCAGGTGCTTTGTTTTTGAACCCCAAAAGCACTGAAAGAATATTGCACTTCAGAGGACACTTTTGGATGAGAATTCAAATCGAGGCCTCCATACACTACTCCGGTGCGTGTGAAAGTTCCAATGGCACTATTTAAATCAAGAGCATGGACTTTTTCCAAAGTGTCCTGACCAATAATCCTCACTCAGCTCATATCGTAAAAAATGAATGATCATAATCACATTAAGGTAGCTGGAAATTGATTGTGCATCACACTTGACAATGAACACTCGTCAAGAGTACCTAATTGCCTGCTTTGAAAAATGAGTAGTTCGATATGAATGTACGTTTCTTTCATGTATTGTGTTATTACCTTTTGTTTTCTCCCACTGTGAGATATTCGTGTAGAGCTTTCCGCTTGTCTTCCCATCAGCTGTTATCTTATTTTGCTTGTGTTTTTACAGTACAACATGTTATTGCTTGGAAATTTACCTAGCAAAATCCGTGCTGATCCCATCAATCATACTGCCCTCATTGACCGCCCTTACTGCTTTCAGTAACTAGGATATCAAGGTAATCATGACGAACTACGCTTAACAAATTTATGCAAACTGTTCTTATTTGATTCGTGTTTTTCTAAGTCTTTATCAATGATGCCCATCGACCTTTTTGCAAACCTCCGAAGTATGGATAAAAGGACTGAAAACCAGGGTTGGATTCCGCCTGATGTGTCAAAATGGAATAATGTTTGCAGTAAGCCAGTCATCTTCTAACGAGGCGGATTGGAAATGATGGTCAGAGCCTGACTTATTTCCTTTCTGCTTGTCTTAGTAGCCCTGCCTGTAATTAACTAATGTAATTCGATTTATGTTAACTTAATTTTTCCTCTCACTATGTTTAAGTACATTTTGTACAGCACAATACTTCTCAATTGCTACAATGTCTTCATCGCCACTACATTTTTTTGAAAGTGGACATAGTACATTCGGAAGAATCAGTGCGCTTGAAGGGTAGCTTAATTAAATTTAGGTAGCCGGGCTCTTTCCTTAATTGCAAACAGTTTTATATAACGAGGATACCATCAAATGCGTGAGATTTGTCGCTGGAGCTGATGTAACTGATGCACTCTAAGTGGTAGGGCTGGACCGATGGAATTACAAAGTGTTGACCTGGTTACAAGGCTAACACGCTGCATTCCTATTGCACTAATACAAAAGATGAATATTTCTCTTTTCACACGTTGCATAAAATTATTGCTAAGAAACCAGAATACTTGTCACGGTGATCGGGAATTGGCCGTGCATCTGCAACTTGATGTTTTCCTTTCACGAAGCTCGGACCTATAACAGGCAGTAACTGGCCACTGATGCAAATTTATTGCTCATTTCTCTCTCTTTGCGTCGGCAAGCGGCCCTATACGCCTGCGCTGAAGAAAATATGCAAAACAATGGAATGGTGCGAAACTGCTAGTCAGTTAACCTGAACCGGTGCGCCATTGTGCTGAGTCTGCCCAAGGGGGCAGAACAGGGGAAGGGAGCATGAGGACCGTTCCAATACAGAGATTGGTATAAGAAAGAGATTCTGGAAGAAAGTCCGAGGCATTTGATAGGGACAGGGATCAGGAAAAGTTCTCCTGAAGAAAAGTTGCAAGAAAAGAGCTTATAAGCGGGCCCCAAATTAATGACAGTGCTGCAAACATTAGACTTGAAGCTAAGTTGTCTTTAGAGAAGCATGCTGATCTGAGGGGGCAGCTGAAGTTCATTCACTCCTTACTGTGGAGCCGTTTGGAGCAGTTGTGTTGTGCTTAGCATGGCCGAAGGCATGAAAGTATACGTGCAAGTTGAAGTTTGAGTGCACTCGGGGACCCAGGGGAAAAGTGTGGGAGAATAAAATACATATCCAAGATAACAAATTGTAAATTGGTTAAACTATCTAATGAAATATTACAATGAAGGGTCCTTGAAACTAGGCCCATCTGCTTTCTCACTAGCACATAAAGTAATAAACTATTCGCGCTACCAGCTACCTTCCCAGACTAATGGGCGCCAGATGCGTTGTGCAAGTGTTAGATATGGTTGTAAACTAAAAGAACTATTGTGTGCATGCCCTATATATGGCATCATACCATGTTAATAATTAATTGGTTTAAGCAGCCATTGAAACTGCCTAATCTCTAACCATTGATACTGCCTAACCTCGTCACGTAGTTTTCTGCTATAACTATGTGTGTACTGCAATGCTTCTCAGAGTGTGGAACAAGCCCGAGAAATAAAAGACAGATTAACGATTGGGTAGTCCCTTAATGGGTTACTAATGAGCATTTACTGTATCTCTCACGACACAAGAATCATGACTTCAGCACTTGCCAGCTCAGGGGTTTAATACTTCTGTGTAGAATGAAGGTTGAATGTATAGTGAATAGTAATATGCTAATTGGCAATGTATTAGTAATAACTGTCATACCTATGCCAATGATATATCACAGGCAAGACACCCACAGTGAGTGTTGTTAGGAACCACAGCCATGGAGTGCATTTGTGCACCTACAAATGGACTTTATACAAATACCTAAATATATGGGATATAATTATGTTTTAGTTCTAGTATGTTTGTTCAGGTGATGGGTGGAGGCGTGTCCTAACAGACAAAATGGTGCTCTTGTTGTTGTAAAATTGTTGCTGCGTAAATGCATACCCAGATTTGGGACACCAGAGATTTAATCGAGTGATAATGGGCCTCATTTTACTGCTAAAGAGATAAAGGAACTATTGAAGTCCATGCAATACAAACAACATCTTTCCTGCCCATACCACCCCCAGTCTACTGGGGCGGTGGAAAAAGAAAATGGTATTCTGAAAGATAAACTTGCTAAATTTTGCCTGATTTTTAAAAACTTTT
Source organism: Isurus oxyrinchus (assembly GCA_026770705.1). Classification (NCBI taxonomy): domain Eukaryota; kingdom Metazoa; phylum Chordata; class Chondrichthyes; order Lamniformes; family Lamnidae; genus Isurus; species Isurus oxyrinchus. The sequence continues at coordinate 6,867,463 of JANJGN010000035.1, forward strand.
TTTTCATTATCCCATATTCAATAACTCGGCCAGAAAATGGATTTCTGCCAAACTTTGTCAAGGTCTTGAGCTTAACTTCACATTTTGTGAAAAGACTTATAAACACAAAGGTCTGCAGCATTTGAATTAGTGCCAATTATTGTCAAAACTTTTAAACTGAAAATTCCCTTTTGAGAAATTATCAGGAACAAAACCTCAAATGTTCTGAAGCTTGTAACATCTTTAATTTACACTATCAAAATTAAAACAACCTCTTCTTCATCTGTAATGATTTGTATCCAAGTTATAATTTCCATAACAAAAACAGAATTACCTGGAAAAACTCAGCAGGTCTGGCAGCATCGGTGGAGAAGAAAAGAGTTGACGTTTCGAGTCCTCATGACCCTTCGATAGAACTTGATTTCGAGTCCAAGAATGAGTTGAAATATAAGCTGGTTTAAGGTGTGTGTGTGTGTGTGGGGCGGGGGGGGGGGGGGGGGGGGGGGGGGGAGAGATAAAGAGAGAGACAGGTGCTTGTGTAGACAAACAAGCAGTGATAGAAGCAGATCATCAAAAGATGTCAGCGACAATGGTACAAAAGAACACATAGGTGTTAAAGTTAAAGTTGGTGATATTATCTAAACGAATGTGCTAATTAAGAATGGATGGTAGGGCACTCAAGGTATAGCTCTAGTGGGGGTGGGGGGAGCATAAAAGATTTTAAAATATTTAAAAATAATAGAAATAGGTGGGAAAAGAAAAATCTATATAATTTATAGGGAAAAAAAGGGGAAAAGGGGGAAACAGAAAGGGGGTGGGGATGGGGGAGGGAGCTCACGACCTAAAGTTGTTGAACTCAATATTCAGACCGGAAGGCTGTAAGGTGCCTAGTCGGAAGATGAGGTGTTGTTCCTCCAGTTTGCGTTGGGCTTCACTGGAACAATGCAGCAAGCCAAGGACAGACATGTGGGCAAGAGAGCAGGGTGGAGTGTTAAAATGGCAAGCGACAGGGAGGTTTGGATCATTCTTGCGGACAGACCGCAGGTGTTCTGCAAAGCGGTCACCCAGTTTACGTTTGGTCTCTCCAGTGTAGAGGAGACCACATTGGGAGCAACGAATGCAGTAGACTAAGTTGGGGGAAATGCAAGTGAAATGCTGCTTCACTTGAAAGGAATGTTTGGGCCCTTGGACGGTGAGGAGAGAGGAAGTGAAGGGGCAGTTGTTACACCTTTTGCGTGGGCATGGGGTGGTGCCATAGGAGGGGGTTGAGGAGTAGGGGGTGATGGAGGAGTGGACCAGGGTGTCCCGGAGGGAGCGATCCCTACGGAATGCCGATAAGGGGGGTGAAGGGAAGATGTGTTTGGTGGTGGCATTATGCTGGAGTTGGCGGAAATGGCGGAGGATGATCCTTTGAATGCGGAGGCTGGTGGGGTGATAAGTGAGGACAAGGGGGACCCTATCATGTTTCCCCCTTTCCCCCCTTTTTTTTCCCTATAAATTATATAGATTTTTCTTTTCCCACCTATTTCCATTATTTTTAAATGTTTTAAAATCTTTTATGCTCCCCCCACCCCCACTAGAGCTATACCTTGAGTGCCCTACCATCCATTCTTAATTAGCACATTCGTTTAGATAATATCACCAACTTTAACTTTAACACCTATGTGTTCTTTTTGTACCATTGTCGCTGACATCTTTTGATGATCTACTTCTATCACTGCTTGTTTGTCTACACAAGCACCTCTCTCTCTCTCTATCTCTCCGCCCCCCCCCCCACACCCCCCGCACCCCCCCCTCCCCCCCCCCCCCCCCCACACACACACACCACCTTAAACCAGCTTATATTTCAACTCTTTCTTGGACTCGAAATCAAGTTCTGTCGAAGGGTCATGAGGACTCGAAACGTCAACTCTTCTCCATCGATGCTGCCAGACCTGCTGAGTTTTTCCAGGTAATTCTGTTTTTGTTTTGGATTTCCAGCATCCGCAGTTTTGTTTTTATAATTTTCATATGTTTATCAAAACATTCTTTTTTTTATATAGCATCCTAGCGATTCAAAAGTAACCTGTTAACATACACTCCACTTTGCATCTCAAGATTGTCTGAAATTCAAAGTCCAGTGCTTTTGGAATGCAGATTTATTTTAATAAATAATTAATCGCTTCATAATAAACCCCTTTTTTATCCACTGGAACCATCTAGACCTTATGCTTATGTCCTTTGGTTTTCCTAGAATCTTTCTGAATCTCAAGTATGTTTTTCTTTTTGTTTCTTTTTTTTCCTACCAATTTTAGAAGACGAGATTGTATGTATTTATCCCAATCAGTTTGGAAGCTGAAGATGAGGGCTATTCCCTAGTAGTCTGCAAGGGGGTGGTACAATGTGTGGTTCATCTGAAGCAAGTGCAATCCGTGCTTTATCTTTACAGCACCTCCAAACTATGTTTTTTTTTATACCAGAAATCTCAACTCAAACGTTATACTCAAAGCTTTGGAATATTTGAATAAACTTTTCCTTTAACCTAATATGGGGCTTCGACTCTAAACTGCTCAACTACACGCACTCAAGACAATTCAGCGAAGAAAACACATTAAAGCTCACATACAAATGCTTCATTGCACACAAACAAGCGCCATAGATAAAGGTATGTACCGTTACACCTAAAATGATGAACTAAACTCTAAACAAAGATTCGAGTAGCAGTGGGCAATAAAGGGAGCTTGAAGTCTCCACCTTGAAGGGCCCTTCAAACTGACGAAAGCAGACATTTTTTTTTCTGCTGCTCCTTGTCAATTGCTCATTAAACCCCTAGGGGTACCCTTTCTCTCTCTCTCTCTCTCACTCTTCAGCAGAAACAGCTCTTGTAAGTTAGATCAATTCATTTTTTATTTAAGTTACAGAACATTCAGTAGCTGAATATCTAACTCATTTAAAACATATTATAAGCACTCAATTCTGCCCTGATTAAAAGTCCCTGCTGGTGGGAAGCTCTCCCCTTTACTTTGAGTCCAATTAACCCAATCAGAAACATATTGGACAATTTCAGGACCGTCATGGACCTACATATAAGCATTTGGGTTTCCCTTCAAATGGAGAACCAGGGGTTTCTTTGATGTCATATTTCCCATTTTACTTAATAATATACACAAAACAAAACATAGAAATTACTTATTTTTCACCTCCAGGGGTCTCGAACCCCTTGGTATACTACTGCTACTTTTTACCTCCATCCATTTTTCTAGCAACCCATCATACCATCAAAATCCCAAGTAGGAACTCCGACTCCATTAGCTACTACTTCAAACCAGGCCTGGATAAGGAGTATTTTAAAATTGCCACGATACGACCATTCCCCTTCTGTCCAGCCATATAAGTCACTGCTAAAAGGCACCGCATACCTGTCATCACTCGTCTCTTTTACAACAACTCCACACTGCACCTTCTTACCATATCATCCAGCATCTTCACTACCAGTGATGGTCCTGTCTGGGAACCGTTTAACTCTGGCTCTCATCTAGGTATTAATCCTGTGGTCTTACACTTTGTAGCTTGCAGGCACCTTATTATAATCAGTAATACATCTATTTAACCTTTTTCCAGCTTTGCCTTCACCTGTATGCATATTGTGGTAAATTGTTGTAATGTATTATTTCTCTTTACATTTAAATTCCTGAACTGAAGATTCCACATAGTTTTACCTCTAAGGTTTTTTTTTGACCATGATTATCCTAAGATTCTCTTGAGTTCAGTTTTTAATTGTCTTGATTGTTTAAAATTGTTCCTTAGTCTTTAAGCAGTTACAACGCCTCAGTTGATGACCATCTTATCTTGTTCAGGTTTTCTGGAGAGGCTTTACAGTTCAATAAATTATTTTCGTAACAGATTTCCTTTAATAATTAATTTATCTCTTCATAAGAAATCCCTTTTTTATCCTTTGGAACAATCTAGAAATTGTATTTATGTCTTTTCCTTTCTCTAGAATCCTTCTGATTTTCAAGTATTTTTTTCTCAGAACATAAAACAGAAATCAAACATTTAAATGTTTTTCTTCCTTAGATTCTTCTCAAACAACATCTTATTGTCCCATTAAAATATGTCTGACTTTTTTTTGCATTATCTCAGACCAAAAAATGGATTTCTGCCAAACTTTTTCAAGGTCTTGAGCTAAACTTCAGATTTTGGGAACAGACTTAAACAAACAAAAGATTGCAGCATTTGAATTTGTGCCAATTGTTGTCAAAACTTTTAAAATGAAAATTCCCTTTTGAGAAATTTTCATGAACAAAACCTCAAATTTTGGAACCTTGTAAGAAGTGTAATTTACACTATCAGAATTAAAACAACCTCTGTTTGATGAGTAATGATTTGTTTCCAAGTTGTGATTTCCGTATGTTTATCAACACATTCTTTATCTTAGACAGCATCCTAATGATTCAAAAGTAACCTGTTACCTTACACAGCAATTTACATCTCAAGATTGTCCCATATTCAAATTCCACGGCTTTGGAAAGCAGATTTCCTTTAATAATTAACTTATCTCTTCATAAGAAATCCATTTTTTATCCTTTGGAACAATCTAGGAATTGTATTTATGTCTTTTCGTTTCTCTAGGATCCTTCTGATTTTCAAGTATTTTTTTTCTCAGAATTTAAGTATACTAACTCGTATGTATTAATCCCATTCATATTGGAAATTGATAATGACGGTTAATCACTAATAATCTACAAGGGGGCGGTACAAGTGTTGGCTCATCTCAAACAAAGGAAAGCCCTATTTGATCTTTACAGTACCTTCAAATTAAGATTTTTACCAGAAGTATCAACACAAACCTGATACTCAAAACTTTGGGATGTTTGAATAAAATTTTCCTTTAATCTAATATGGGGCTTTCGATTCTAAAGTGCTCAACTACACAAACAAAAGACAATTCAGGGAAGAAAATACATTAAAGCTCATATACAACTGCTTAATTGCACAGAAACAAACACATATATAAAGTGATGTATCGATACTACCATAATATTGAAATTAACTGTAAACGAAGCTTCAACGAGCAGTGCCGGGAAATAAAGAGATCTTGAAGGCTCCACCTATAGGGACCTTCAAACGAACATTTTCTCTGCTGCAGCTTGTCAATTGCTCATTCACCCCCTTGGGGGTACCCTCTCTCTCTCTCTCTCTCTCTCTCTTCAACACAAGCAGCTCTTGTAACTTAGATCAATTCATTTTTTATTTAAGTTCGAGGAAATTCAGTAGTGGACTATCTACTACCCTTTAAACCAGTTACAAGCGCTGAATTCTGTTCCGATTAAAAGTTACAGCTAGTGGGAAACTGTCTCCTTTACTTTGCGTCCTTGTAAACCAATGAGAAACATATTGGACAATTTCAGTACCGTAATGGGCATACATATAAGCATTTTGGGTTCCCTTCAAAGGGGGAACCTGGGGTTTCTTTGATGTCATATTTCACATTTTATTTAATAATATGCACAAAAGAGAACACAGAAATTACTTACACTTCACTTCCAGGGGACTCGAAACCCTGGGTATACTACTAATATTTTTTTGGTTTTCTTACCCATCTTCAATGTTCCTGATATAAGCTTCAGTCTCGCTGGTTTCAGTTTATTCTTAGTAATTTGTGAGGGGGGCGGTGTCCGGGGGCTGTGTGTGCGAGTGACAGAGCCCGCTCTGCTGTTGTGGCCGCACATTTTTCTGAACAGAAAACACAATTAAGAGCTCGGCGCGTTTCCTAAGCGATGCACGCACCGATGTTTAAGCATTCCTGAACAAGTCCTCAAGTTCCTCTGGTGTTTTGAGTCTGGTCGGTAGCTACCATTTTTCAAACACTCCCCCTTTCAGCTAGGATGCTTTTCGTCCTCATTTCACCTGTCCAACTTAAGAGGCTACCTCTCCAACTTAAGATGTAGCTGGGATGCTATTTAACTGCACTCTCTCTTTCAGCAAATATGCCGTTCGTAGTCCCCCGAAATTGGGGAATGGTTCTTCCCTGTTTCTGCGAGGTTTATTTTTCAGAGTTCTGACGGTCCATCATTTCTGTTCGTCCCCATTTCACCTCTCCAACTTAAGAGGCCATCTCTCCGACTTAAGCGATAGCTGGGATGCTAAGTATCAACTCTCCAACTGAAGAGGTAGCAGGACGTCCGTCGGACACTAAGTTCTTCGCCAATTTGTCGCATAAAACGGAGTGAACACTCAGACTCAGGTGGTTTGTCTCGGACGTCTTTATTAAATCATGATAACACGGAGAGCCCAGTCGCATGCAATGCAGCGATCCGGCAATCTGAGAAGCATTGGAGTACACACATAGTAATAGCAAAAAAGTATGTGACAAGTTTTGGCAGTTTCAATGGCTAGTATTTAGGAAGTTTCAATGGTTGCTTAACCCAATTAATTATTATCAGAGTAAAACAGGATATATTTGACATACATACAATGGCTCTGTCTTAGTTTATAATTACGTAAAAACTTTGAGTAGTTACACCAAACCTTGAGTAGACAATTTGGCGACTAGTCATCTGGACAGACAACAGATAGCATGATTAGGCCCTGTTTAATGTGCTGATAACAGACTCCAAACTTTGTTTCAAGGACTCTTGGTAGTGTGTTTATGACACTTGTTTTTGATTCCTTCACAATTGCTGACAGCGCAAGTTTGTCTGCTACTGGTGCAGGAAATTTTGTTATAGTATTCCATTATGGTTGAAGCACTTAAACGTTTGTTATCCTGTACATGTATTTTATTCTCCCACAGCCACTATAGTAGCAACGGTTGGCTCCCCTATTATTTGAATTTGCTATCACTATTGATCTCCCACGCTTCTTCCTGTATCACCAGGTTATCTATCTAGCGGCATTTTCTTCAGATTGTTCAGTCCGGTTTTGAGAAGCGTGTGGGGTTGCGTCAATGGCATGCAATATATAGAGCCAACTGTGGTTCCCCACCATGCTTTTGATATCTAGAACAGTGTCTAGAATCATCTATCAGCTGCTCCCTATCAATGGGAATAAAGACGATAAGGGATAAATTGGAGCCCAAGTTAATTCCACTTCCAATTTTTCAGACAAAATCTAGATGGAAATAGAAGCATGGACGTAAGACCGAAGTTAATTTGGGTGGAAAAAAGAAACAGGTCGGGTAGTTATACACGAAAAATAATATGATTCTGGTTTGATACGTGTATTCACATCAAATATAATACACATTTATTAGAAGATAGAATGCCGATGTAATGAAAGAGATTTGAATTAGGTAGTTGTTATTGAATTCAAGGTAGATACTGGGATTCATGGTGCAGAGGCAAATGCAGTTTAGGAGTTGGAATTGAAATTTAGAAAGATATATGACCGCGAAAGCCATTCAATTCAAAGGCAAAGATGATGTGTCCAATATTTTTCTCCTATTATTATTAAAAAGCTTTCGTATTATATCAAGCCTTTCAACCTTAGATTTATGTTTTGATATGGTAACAACAACATTGGATATTAAAGCCTCTAATCTGTAAATGAGAACAATGTATTCGTTAATATCTTGTTTTGAATTCCATGCATGAATTTAGAACAAAAATCCATGAACAGCAATTAACACTGGCTATTGCTGCTGAATTTGTCCAACTACTATTATCTGCAAAGTTCTACATTCAGTTCACAGAAAGGTAACATGTTATATTCGGGAAAAAAATAATCGTTTACATTCAATACCCGAGAGGCATAAAAAATTCAGTAAGGAATTGAAAATTTCAAAAATCATTTGTTCCCCTAAGGGAAAATTTCACATCAGGCCCATGGTCCTTGTATTATTGGAAATTTTTAGATAGCTTTCTGCAGCAACGAGAGTGCTGAAAGAGTTAAACAAAATATTTAACTTAAAGGAACATATATCTGCTTAGTCCTAGTGCAGGGCAAAAATAAGTCCAGTGTTAATTACATCAAACATACCTTACTTTCTGCGTAGCTATAGGGGTTGTTGTGAAGGGAAGTTCCACTGTCACCGTCCATTGGCTCATCAATAATTGCAAAATGATTTCCTTTAAGCAATTGCACACCTTTTCATTGATGAGTGTCAGCAAATTCCTCATCTGTTAGTCCAGATCCAGTATTGTCATTCACTATCAAATACAAATGAAGCAAGAAGGATCGGAACCATTAAAGTTATGGAGAATATTTTGGAAAATATATTTAGAAATCTCGGTCAATTCATTAGAATAATATATGAAAGAAAAATAAATTTAAGCCTTGTCATGAATAGTCATTATACAAATGTTTGCGTAGCTATTGGTGTGCTGGCTGTATGACTCTTTAGCTCATGGCTAGTCCCTCCATTTATATTTCGATGTCTCTATTACCCATTTGCACAATTGTATAACTGTTGTTGCTACTTATAATTAGCTTAACTCTTACGTTAAGATTATGGAATGCACGGCATTTTATGGTATGCAGTGGACGAATTTACATATGCGTACCGTAGGCTGAATTTCTAGCACAAGCAGATAATTTACGACAATAGACGGGAAGTTGCTCTTTGGCAGCTGGGGTGAAATGACCACTGGAAAAGGCTGTGTTTGTGATTAGTGACAAAATTTTAAACTTGTTACAGAAATGAATAACGTCTTTTGCATCGCTTCGGATGTGTTTCCTGTGAATATATTCCTTGCCATTTTCGTTTCAATTCCTACAATTATTGGAAGTTATGCAAAGCCAAAAATAATGTGGAGAAAAGCATAGAGAGCAAAGTTTTTTTTTATAAACCATTCAACATTGATCGCGGCCCCATTTACATAAAATATGCTTAGATTACTCATGCACTGCAACAAGTTAACATTTAAAAAAGACGCCAAGTTAAATTATCAATAGTCGTTATGACTATATTAGCATATCTGATGGTGTCTGTGTCGCTTTCTGCTGACCCAATGCCTTTTATTATCAAGTGTTGCAGATTGTATCTATATATACGTCATACGTTTATCCTTCTCATGGATCGATATACAATTCGTTGCAAGGAATATATGTCAGGATACTGTAGGTCGTCGATGAATCTTTATTACCGCATCTCAGGGTGAATATTTGCCTTGCGGTTTGGAGAGTTAGCGAAAATGGACATAAAATAGTTCTTTTGCCAGATGTGGGAAACTGGGCAAGAACGGGTTGATATAAGATTCATAACGGGAATGAACAATATTTATTACGTCGGTATAAATTCTCTTTCCACTATCTTCCTCTCCACAGATACTGTGAGTCTTGCTGAGTTTTTCCAGAATTTATTGCTTTTGTTTCAGACATCGAGTTTCATTGGCATGATTATTGACACCACACGATATATTCGGTCACAAAATAGATGATCTCACCAGAAAAGTCTACGTCCCTTTTCTTTGGGGCAACTGCACTTTCTTGCAGCTATGGAGGTGCATCATTATTCATTATTTGCTTCCGGCAGGCTCCAGTGTAAGGATTGGTACTGAACAGATTTCCGGTCATCGCATTTTCCTCTTCGTGCTATAGGGAGCAAAACAATTGGCAGACGTAATATGTCTGTTCTTTGTCAGTTTCTTGACAGATAAAGCTTCATTACTTCGCAGCCAATGAAATGGCGGGTTGTGATCTTTTGTGAGAAAGGAGGATGGGGATGGGGCCACAGTGGAGATTTACAACAGTTCATGTCCAAATAAACATTATTACAGATAGTAATAGTTTATAGACTCATCAAAGTTTTGACATCCTTTCTAATCAGTGGCTCAAGAATTGTGCACAATATATTTTAGGCTTAGGGACGGTTTTGTAAAAATAAACATGAATATTACTTCCTTACTTAATATTTTTACAAAGACCTAAGGTTTGCATACTTCTTCAAATTAAACTGCATTAGCTGTATGATGGCACAATAACTTAATCTGTACGTTTGCAGCTGAAGTCTGCCTTCAATGTGTCCATAGCTTCCTACGCTGTTCAGATTTCTATCAGCCGCATGTTGCCCCTACGGTTCCTCCCCAATAATTAGCGCTCAATAAAAATGAATTATCATAATCACTTACAGGCATATGGATATTTAGTCTGCATCGTAAATAACACCAATGACCAGGCTGCAAAAGTAACTGATTGCCTGTAAACTGTTTTGACGATTGAAACATTCAACATTAATGGTACTTTATTCATATTGTGCACCATCATATTTAGTTTTCTTTCAGTGCCTGTTTTTCTTATACTACTTTCCACTTACATTTGCATCAGTTGTTATTTTGTTTATATTGTTTTTTTCAAGTATGATATATTACAACTTGTCAATTGGCCTAGTAAAATCCGTGTCGACCCTATCAATCATAATGCCCTCACTGACGGCCCTCAGCACTTTCGCTAACTAGGATATCAAGTTAATAATGACGAACTACTCTTAAAAAAACTAATGGTAACTGTCCTTGATCTTTTGCGATTTTTCAAAACGTTGATCAATTTTGCGTCACACCCAAATTTACCTATGAGGTCTGTAAACCACGTTTGGATTACCCCTGATTTGTCAAAATGGTACAATGTTTGCAGGAATCCATTCATCTGGTATCGCGGTGGATTAAAAATTATTAATTCCCTGATTCGCTACCCTTAGTAACTCTTGATATGATTAAGCAATGTCATTTGATTTATCTTAAGCATAATTTTCCCTTTCACTATCACACAGTCACAGAGTCCCACAGTGTTCAATAGACTCTTTGACCAATCAAGTCTGCACTTGAACGTGAGAAACACCTGACCTCCCTACCTACTCCCATTTGCCTGCACTTGTTAAGTAGCCTTGAATGATATCACATGCCAATTGCTCATCCAAATACTTTTTAAAAGAGTGTGTGGCAACCCATCTCCACGACCATTGCAGGCAGTGCATTCCAGAAAGTCACCACCCTCTGGCTAAAAACGTTTTTCAACAAACCGCCCCTAAACATCCTGCCATCAGCTTCCACTTACGTCCCATTGTGTTTGACCCTTCAAATAACGGGAACAGGTGCGCCCTAGCCACCCTGTCCATGCCACACAAAATCTTGTACACCTCGATCAGGTCGCCGCGCAGTCTTCCCTGCTCCATCGAAAATAACACAAGTCTATTCCAACATCTCTTCATAACTTAAATGCTTCATACCAAAAAAGATCCTGGTAAATTTTCTCTGCACTGCCTCGAGTGCAGTCGCATCCTTCATATAATGTGGCCACCAGGACTGCTAACAGTAGTCCCCCTATGGCCTCACCAGGGCTCTATACAATTCCAGAATGACCTCCCTACTTTTGTTCAGTGCACTTAGATTAGCACACTCCTAGCTCAATAGCTGCAACATCTTCAGCGTCACACTGTGTTATGTGACGACGGTCACATATTGTTGAATAAGATGAAAGTGCAGTGAGTGTAGCTTTTTCATTTAATTGTACGGAGCCTTTGCTTAAATACAACCAATTATTTCTGACGTGGATACGAACAAATATGCGAGACAAAATTGGTGACAAATGTGCAAAATCAAATTAAGTAGTCGATCAAGGTGAAGGAGGAATTGCAATCTAAGCTTTGCGGCTGAAGGCAGGGTTGACAAAGTATGACTCAGTCCCAAGGCTAACTGCATGCATTCCCATGGCGTTATAATACATAATAAGTCTTATTTTTCACAGGTTGCATTTGGTTATTTCAAAGAAACTGGAACCTTTGCCATTGATATCGGGAAATGTCCGGGCCTATGCTGTTTGGGTTTTTTACTTTCATAGAGCTAGGGAGCATCGCTCATGTGCCAGCAGGGAAATGGCGGCTAAAGCGCATTTATTGTTTTTTTCGTACCTTGTGCTGGCAAGCGGCCCTGTGCATGTTAGCTTAAGAAAATGCATAAAACACTGGAAATAAGCGAAACTGCTGATCTGGTGACCTGAACCAGTGCACCATTTTTCTGAGTGTGTCCCAGCGAAGGGGACAGGGAGAACGTTCCAAACCAAGGGTTGTGATCAGAACGATGTTCTCAAAGAAAGTCCGAGGCAAACGGCAAATACAGGGATCACAAAGTTGTCCTATTGAGCAGAAGTATAGTAGTAGCAAACAGCATATAAGTAGGCTACAAAGTATGCCAGAGATGCAAATAGTAGGCTTGATGCTAAATTGTCTCTAGTGAAACATGCAAATCTGAAGAGGTTTCTGCAGTGTATTCAGTCCTTACTGCAAAATCTTTTGGAGCTGCTGTGTTCTGCTTGGCATGGATGAAGATATGAAAGTATGCATGGAAGGTGACGTTTGAATTTACTCAGTGACCCAGGGGAAATGAATCTCGAAAGGCAAGACTGAAAATCTGGAGTTGGAGCCTTGTCAGACTCATGCTAGTGGGAGCAAGACTTCGAGAGAATTCCATGACTTTTCGTTTGAATGTGGAGTTCGGACTCACTCACGGACCAAAAAAAATAACTGTCACTGAGATTGATTGCCTTATACAGTGACAGACATCTGAGCGGGTGATAGAGAAATCCATGGACACTTCATTGGCCTCATCTGCCATTTACTTTGGAGTGCGCTATTTCTGGATTCAATTCTCCTGTTACTTAACATGTACCTCATACTTACCATGAATTTTAGAGTAGAAGCCACATTGTTGCAAAAAGTTTCTCGGACCGTATTGTATGTGGCTTTATCGAAATTACAGAGGTAAAGCCAGTTTGATTTTACACACATTCTTGTGTTGGTATTGGGGATCTTTCCTTATTTTCTTGTATGGCGCAATAAAAGTCATTACTCATGTTTAACGGATGTTTTACTATTTGCATTCAAATTTCAGCATCCTTCTGTGAATTTGTTCACCAACCTTCCTCCAAGCTTTCAAAAAAAAACAATATGAATTAAGGACCTCTCACGCTAGGTTTCAGTCTTGGGTTTGGCTTATATAGCATTAACATGAGCTGGGATCCTGACATTTTTATGGGCAGCAAAACATTGGCCAATAACATGGGATCTCCAGGGCCTTCTATCAGAAGGTACCCTAGCAGATGCTCAGGAGGACCTGCAGAATTACCTTTGTAAAGGCTTCAAAGATTTTGCGGACAGTGCCAACGTCTGGCTGCCAATCAACCTGCACCCAGAACCATACCATACTCCAACTTAATTAGAACATCTGGATGCTTCCTGCTGTGTAACCAGAATAAAAACTCAGTAAATTTTGTAAAATGTTAAACCACTTCTAACTGCTAGGTGACTAATGACGACACACTACGCAACCACTGGAATACCCCCCCATACCCACCACTACTCACCCAGTCACCGAAAGCCACCTTACATCTAACACCCGCCCTCCGACTTCATCTAAACCCCGAAAAAACTGGCTACCCGCTGAACAAAGTCCCAGAGCCCCGAATAAGCCCAACTACTGTTCCGACCCGTGACTACCCCTAAAACTGTGAGTACCACTTCACTGCTGTTCTGCCGTGCCGACCAGCGGACTGCATACTGCCTACCCCATCATGGCCTACCAGTTAAAAACAATGCATTCAATGAATAATTATTTCATGATTAATTGCCTTCTGTGCATTGCATTTGTGTGTGTGTAGGGATTTCAAAAGGCATAGAATTTAGGTGGTAGAGTTAGATATTCACAGGTGAAATTTCTTTATTTTACCACCAGGTAAAGACAATTTGTTCAATAAAAAGTTATTTACTCTTTGAGTTTGCCAACCGAATGCTCGTATTCTGTTAACCTAAATTATACAATTAGATGGGTTGATCAAACTTTACCACATTAATCGTGGCTCCGAGAACTTTGGGATTGAGATTGCAGCTCACTATTCCCAGTGCATCATGACACAAACTCGTACCTCAATTTGCAATTATAAATTAAGAAGTCTAAAATAATATATAAGGTACAATGTACAAATAACACTTCCTTCCCTTCATGATCACTAAACCATCAGCAACAAATTCGTAGGACCGCTTAATTTAAAGTAGATCTCGCAGTTCCAAAACAATACTGTTTTCACTCGAAATTTGTGGGGTTGTGTTGAAGGATTGAAGGGATATTAAATTTAAATTCACAAGAACCTGATGTAATATGTCTTAGCAGAGGTTAGCAAACAACATTTTATGGAAAAGTGCAGCCAATTCAGAATAATGAAATATGAGAATTATTATATTTACATAATCGAGTGTGCCAATGAGCTATCAAGCCAATCCCAATTTTCAGCTCTTAGTCAGTAATCTTGTAGGTAAATGCATTATAATTGCATTTCCAACTAGGTTCATCAAACGTTATGGGGGTTTTTGTCTATAGCCACTTCAGGCTCTGATATTCAGTCCGCCACCCTCCTCTTGGACTTTGTTTTTCATAACCCAGATAATCAAGTCAAAGATCAGATAACACAAAAATCAGACTGAACTGATCACTTCGAAACATCAGAATAAACAGACGGCAAGTCACAAAGCCACCAAGGTAGTGTTTATTGTTTCGCTGGTCATCAATCAATTTTGCATCCAAATTGCCACTGTGTTAGGGATTAGATTGTCATTTAGTTTCGTGATGATATGTTATGCGAGTGTTTATCAACACCCATATACACTACCCTAAGTGCACACCGCTCATCAAGATTCTGTTTCAAATGCTCAAAATGTCAACATGTTGGTCGAAAAGATCCTTTCTTCATACGTCCATGCCAATTGTGTTTGATTGTTTATGCCTCGATTGGCCTTGCCTTGAATAATCATACATTGATGGATCTGAATGAAGATAGATCCTGCTGCCCATGTTGTTCCAGTATTGTTTACCACCACAAAGGTTTCCCTGGCTGACATTGACTTGACGCTACTCCCCTTTCATTCGTCTCTTTAAGTGCTGCGACGTTAGCTGAAATCCAGAACGACAGAAACTCAGCTTTGGCTACAGTCCCATAACAGTGGTTAGGACCTCGCTAGTTTAACTCTTCCTTGGCTTCTGTTGCAGTCTGGAATATATTTCATCTGGACAGGGAAACTTGTACTTCTTCACAAGCTGATTAAGCACTTAATACTTTCCATCACTCTCGCTATGTGAGTTTAATTTAACATGTCTCGCTTTTCCATTCTAATTGTAAAATTTGTTCTTCCTCTCTCTGCGAAAACTGGTGCCAATATTTCATTAACGACCGCACCGATTTTCTGCACCTCAACATAACCTTTGAGGTTCTGTATCCCTACTCGGTACTTCTCGTTACTTTACGTTTTCTGATAGATGCATGTACTCCAAGTCAGAAGTCAGTAATGATGAAACGGGGCACAGATCGGAGAATGATATGTAAAACATAATATTATTCTGCATTATAGTGAACATTTAAAGTTAATGTAACAATTTATTATTACCAATAAGAATGCGCATGTAATCGAAGATATTTGTTTGGCGTTGCAGTTCTAATTAGCCAAAATGTATTAGAAGTAATATATTGGAGGCAGATATAGGTGAACCGTTGGAATGCTAATGAAACATTTTTTAATTAGCAAAAATGTTGTGCCAATTGAATAGCGAGTGAATAAAACTACGAGTGATGCTTTTATGATGGACAGAATAATGAACCAGAGCTGTTTCAAACCATGGCTTCTGTTTCTGATGAGGACAGAAGAATAGCTGACACGAGGTACTAAAGAGCGCTACTTTTAGTCCACGGCACGACAACAGATTATGTTTGGGACAAAATAATCGTTTAAAATTAGTGTTTGAGAGGCATAAGAACAGAAAGGGGAAATATAAGAAATTGTTCTATTTCCAGATGCACAATATTACCAGAAGTCCAATGTTGCATATAACAATTTGCAATTTGCAGATCACTTACTTCAGGAAAATATGGTTTGACCCCGTTAAGCAAGATTTTTTTATGTAAAACAATAAAAGTATGGAGAGTGCTAATGTGGGCAAATGCCCGCTCAGTTCTAACTACGCCAAACATACCTCATTTTCTTTCTGCATTTGCACATTGATAGACTTTGGAGTTACACTTCTATCATCCACAGATTCTTCACTTTTTTGAAGATGATTGGAGATTTGTGATCCCGTGAGTTCGAAATGCAGAGTGTCAGCAACTTTCTCATCACCTCATGCAAATCCAGTATTGTTATCTCCTTTAAAGTATCTATTGAAAAAACGCACGGGAGTATTTGAAATCTTCTATGATACTTTTGCTGATATACTTATAACTCTCAGGCAATTCATTCAAATAATTCATAAATAAAGATCACAAGTCAATTTAATAGCTTTTGGCCAATTCAAATTGTATGCTTCCGTTTAGATATTTTACCCACAAGTTGATCTGCATATCGACTCTATGTTATTTAGAATAACATAACCATCACTTTAATGACATGGAATGCACAGCATATGCCCTTATGCAGTCGCTGAATGATCACAAGCAAGCTATTGGATAAATGTTCACATAAGATCCAAATAATTATCAGCAAAGCTGAGAAATTAGTCTGTGCCAGATGGAATAAAATGCACTGAGGGAGGAAGTCCACCAGTGACGTTATGATATAATATAGATCGTGTTAAGGAAAATGGTAAAGCTTATTTGCATCACTTTGAATGTGCTTCCTGTGGCAATATTCATTAGAAATTTTTCAGTTTGCTAACATCCAATTCAGTAAATCAAACGAAGTCAGAAGAAAAACCATGTAATTGTAGGCACTGAAACGCTTATGATATTTTAAGCCTGGCTAAGGGCTATTTCTTCTCTCAGGGGCTTGATAATCTTTGGAAAGCTTTATCACAGAGGGCTGTAGAGCCTGGGTGGTTAATTATGTTGAAGGCTGGGATAAACTGATTTTCCATCGGTAAAGGACTCAGGGCTGATGGGGAAATGGCAGCGAAGTGTATTTTAGGATGAGTAGATCAGCCATGATGTCATTCGATGACGAAATCAGAATCGATCTGTCCAATGACCTGTTTCTGATCCTATGTCCTATGGCCTTATGGTTACTCATGTTAATCAGCCGAGCACTGCCTAGTTCTCATAAGTTATGCTTCGATAATTTAGGCACATCATCAACATACTGCACCTTATGAAGGCAGCACGTCAAATGATCACTTTTTTTTTTGTTGAGACTATGTCTGCATGCGTGATGGTGGCCTGTATCGCTTTCTGCAGATCTCTGTAAATTCATTCTGTCGATGTATATATTATGCATATATACATCTGTCCACCTGCTTATCATATCCCTTGAAGGATTTGCACATTAGTGCTGTGGAAGAAATATGTCTGTTATTAATGCATACCTTCCACCAATCATCTTCGCACTCTGGTGGAATGGCCAAGAAAAAGTTTGCGAATTTAAGGAAAATTGGCATTAAACTTGTTTCTGCCCGCTGTTGGTAACGGGAGACATGCGAGTGAGTCTAAACATAAGTATGTGATACATCGAAAATCGCACTAACAAGAACGAGCAGTGCGGTATCGTGGTGCAGATGGAGAACTGAGGGCTTTTGTTTAAGACTCATAGTGGAGAAATAAACATTCTCAGTGAAAGCGAGCGTATCTCTTTACATTCCATAGTGCACATTGCTTGCACAAGGATAACAATGGCCATAATTTCGAAGAAGAGTTTATAATTAAGCAATGAGGCTGGATAATTCTTCTGCAGTGTACGATTAAATTTTGTTAAACATGCCTCGTTGTTTTTCTGAGCGAACGCATTCGCATGAAGTAGATTTGCCTTCTGTCATCCAGAGATTCTGTAACATCTGCACGTGAGCCAGGAGAGAGGGACTCTGCATTTAGCATTGATGATGCCAGTGACATTCGATACAGTTGTTTCCATTGTAACATTATCATCCTCTATAAATTACAGTGGAAGAAATGAACTTTGCATAGTTGCAGCATAAAATTGTAGATTCAAAGATATACTTAGCGACGAGTTCTACTGAATGATAATTACGTAATTGTGGAACGTGTACGTTAAATAAAATTCAGTCATTAGGCACATAGGAAATATTGTCTTTCTGCTTGCTGCCTTTCCCCCGGACTGACTTTCTTTTTGTAGAGTACTCCCTTTAATTCCATTATCTATGCTTTGATCTGTCATATTAAAATTGCAATACCCTTTAAAAAGTATAAGTTCGTGCCAACCTCTGGTTTCCGTTTTCATCTCATAAAGTGCGAAAAGGTACTGCAGACTGAAAGTTTGCAGCACAACGTGATATTGTAACTCAATAGTTTAAATATTGTTTTTGGGTATCTGGCATCATCTAGGAACTTGAAAGCGGTTTTAACTGTTCATTTGGGAGCTAATTAAAATGTATCGACGGCATGCAAAATTTGCATGGCGTCACAGAGCAGTTATTTTCTTTTCCTGCCGCTAGGAAATTGGTTTCGATATCGTCCATTTGTGGAACTCCGAAAAGCCAAAAAACAGAGGGACATTTGATGTACCATTAATGTCAATCATGTTAGCGACCTGCTACTAATGTTGACTCTCATTTACATCAGACGGTCAACGTGAATCCGCCCACAATGCCTTCCTCGGCAAGTGGTTGATGTGATACATTAGGATGTTGTCAAGTTCAGAAGTGATGACAAGATAACTACAGGCAATCTGCAAAAAAGGCGCTCCTGAGAAATGGAGGGAGTCGTTGAGTTTTGTGCGGAGAGACATTGGCAAATTAGAGCTAGAGATGTTGACAAACGATTGGTCAACCATGGGTGCTAAATTTGAAGTTGTTTCACAAGTTTTAAGTCTGAATGCATTTTCTCCCCTTTTAATTTATCACTGAAAATAGCTGAATTATTTAATGACCATCTGCAAGGTATTTTCTCTGCAGCATTCTGAATTTCATCTATCTGTGCGGCACATATCTGTGATAACAATCTCACCTGAGTCAGTGTTACAAACATAATAGGAAGAAAATCTAACCACTGGTGCAAATCGTGCACATGACGATTGGTACTGGAGAATATCACATAAGAGTAATCTCACCACATGTTTGTGTGCTTATGTAAGATATGCTCGCTCCATGTCGTTGCACCAATGGAAGTAGGTTTTCATCTAACATGTGCATGACGGTGGGGTCCCTTAAATTATCGGTGTTGAACGGACTTTCTGATATTTTTTTTTTATACCTCTCGATCCTGAAATTAGTAACAATATCATTAATCTGAAATGGCGTTAATTTTCATTCCTAGCACGGTTGAACCACTGAGTTCACAAGTCTAAGTAACATACCTTATTATTTCTGTTGGCCTGTGATTTATAATTACCATGGTTGCATTTTGAAGGGCATGTCCACTGGAAAAGTATGAGGACTATATACAATGTTGCTTTCCAAGAACAGATTGTAGCATGAGACATAGGATAGTGCTGAGGAAGAATTAAGTGTACCGGGGAACTACCGGGCCACAACCTCTTAATTGGCTCCTGGATCGTGTGAGATCAGAGCAGCTGAAGAGCATGTCACTTGAACCGAAAAATCTCAAAAACATCTTGCGCCTGTGTTCATCAGCTGCCAATAATTCAACACTAATACCTAGCTGGCTTGGCCTGCACTCATATATCTATAACCTGCTCTCCCTCTGGACGTCCATGCAGAGAGACAGAGGGGGAAATCACCGTCGGAAACATTGAAAGGCAAGTGCTCATCAAGTGAATTAACGATTACAAGTTCTCGAATATCATCCCGTGTCATCAACAATGAACTGAAAATAATTTGGAGAATATCAATCAAAACGAACCCATCAAATTCCTTGCTTTAGATTTGTTGCTATTGTACTCTTTTGCGACATCGTTAATGTAAATGGTGTTGCTTGTCTCATGTGTCTTGTATGTGTGGATATAGGGATTTCAGAAAGGATTTATTTATAGGTGATAGAATTAAAATTTAGAAGTTTATATTCGTTTAATTGGCGCTCGTTAAAGGCAGTTTGTTCAATAAACAGTTATTTACTTTTTAACTGCACAAACCTTTTATATCGTGCCAACCAAGATTAAACAAATAGTAACAATTAGTTGGTGTGATCAAACTTTTGCAAAATTGTCTTGGCACACGCAGCAGTGAGGCTAGATATTGCAGCTCACTATCCCCAGTGCGTCGTGACATAAGCTAATACAACAATGTGCGATGTTATTTTTAAAAGTCCCAAAGAATGTACAAGGCACAAAATAGAAATAACACTTCTTCACCTTCCTAATCACGAAATAACCATCAACAATTTTAAGACAAGAACTAGTGAGGTCGCTTAACAAAAAATAGATCTCGCACATCCAAATCAATACTCTTTTCATGCAAAATGTGTAGGCGTATATTGAAGGAATGAAAGGGTATTAAAGTAAAATTCAAACAAATCTGATGAAATATCCCTGAGCAGAGGGGGCCAGAAAACATTTTATGAACTGGAATAGTACAGCCAAAGTAGAATTTAAAGAATTATAAAATGTTCAATCACTGGTTGTGCACAGCGACCATCCATTTCAATCTCCTTTTCAGGTCATATTCAGTAGCCTTGCAGGTTAATGCATTACATGCGCATTTACAACTAACATTATCAAAAGTTATTAGGGTGTCTGTCTATTATCCTTTCAGACTCTGATATGCAGATCTCCAACATCCTCTGGCAATTTACTCTTCATAACCCACACATTCAAGTTCAAAATCGTACAACATAAAATTTATGCAGCAAATATCCTGACGAAAACTCACAAAATAGACAGGATCAGTCCTAAAACAACAAAACCAATTGTCAGCAATTTTACTTCTTCTGATCCAATTTTATTCCAACCTACGACTTTGTATTAAATTAAATGGGCTTTTAGTTTCGTTGAGATTTGCCTTGTGTGTGTTTATTAGCAACAGAATGAATACGCTATTTGCTCACCGCTAAGGAAAATTCTGATTCAACGTTTGGAAATTTTAACATGTTAGCCTTTTACGATCTTCATTTAATACTTTCATTCCAATTGCCTTAAATTAATCCTTGTCTCGCTCGGCCGTGCCTTGAATAATCATACATTGATTGAATTGTATGAAGATCGATCCTGTTGCTCATGTTTTTTTTTCCAGTATTTTTTGCACCACCAAATTTAGCCTGGCTGACAACTTATCTATACATCTTTCACCCAGTTTGTGAAGTGGTGCGACGTTAGTTGAGATGCAGAAAACTGGCACCTCAACTTCCGCTTGGGAGTCACACAATAATGGTCACAACATCTCTAGCGTATCTCTTGACTCTCTTCTCTTGCAGCCTGGGATATATTTCACCAGAGCCTGGAAAGTTGTGCACTTTCAAAAGATGATAAAACTTTCATTGTTTTCCCTCTTTCTCACTATGTGAATTTAATTTAATATTTCATGCGTTTCCAGTCTTATTGAAAAGAAATCGCACACCCTCTCGCCTTTGCGAAAACTGGTGCCACGTTTTCAGTAGCCAAGATACCGACACCCTGCAACTCAAGACGCTCGTTAACCAGCTGCTCCGTTAAAGCACATGTTCTTCCTTTTGTGACAGAGGGATGAACTCCAACACTGATGTCAAAAAGTATGAATCAAGGGACTAGGCGCTGAATGATGTACGGAGCAAAGCGCATTTCCATAGTGTATGCAGGATTCAACTCCAACGTAGCAATTGTTATTACCAGTAAGCTGTCATGTTAGAGAATTTTTTGGCTTCGAAAGTATGCACCCAAAAAGCTTCAGTTTGGTGAGATATGCTGCTAAATGGTTGGATTTGTAATTTAGGGACAAGGCTTTATAAACATTTATTTAATGAGCAAAAAGGAGGTAGTAATTGCGGAGCGTGTGGTTAACATTATGATTGAAGGTAAATACATGAGAGAATACTGCACCTAGAATCTTTCACTCTATGGTGCTTGTTTGTTACAAATACAGACGAATAGCAGTCACAAAGTTCTGATGAGCGTTACTTTTAGTTCAACGCGCGATGACTCATTATGGTCTGGGCAACATCATCAACAAAACTTAGTATCGGAGAGGCATAAAAACAGAAAGAAGAAATATCAGAAATCGTTCCATTCCATCATGAACAATAGTACAAGGAATCGAGTGCTCCGTATAACAATTGCAATTTGTTAATATTTAATTTTACCAAAGAAAGGCTTTGACAGCGCTAAGCTAGTTGATTATGTAAAGCAATGAAAACATGTTCATTGCTAATGTAAGAAAATGTCTGTGCAGTTCTAACTACGTCAAAAAATACGTCATTCTCATTCTGCATCTGCATATTGATAGATCTTTGATTTGCACAATATCATCCACAGATTCTTCACTTTTTTGAAGAGGACTGGAGATATGCAATCGCATGTCTTTGAATCGCCGAGTGTCAGGAAATTTCTCATCACCTCCTGTAAATTCAATATTGTTATCACCTATAAATTATAAGTTGACAAAAAGTATGGGAGTATTTGAAATCATCTATGCTACTTTAGTTGACATACTTATAACTCTCAGGCAATTCATCGAAATAATTCACAAATTTAGTTCACTAGTCCATTTATTCGCTTTTGGCTAATTTAAAGTTTTATGCATCCATTTAGACATTTTATCCATATGTTTAAATGTATTTCGGCTTATGTTATTTAGCATATTTTGAACTTCACTTTAATGTAATGGAATGCACATCATGCAACTCAATGCCGTAGATCAATTATAATAAGCATATTACTAGCTCAAGTTTCGTAACACAACCAGACACTTATTAGCAAAGGCAATAAATTTGCCTTTGCCTGATGGAATAAAATGGGCACAGGAAGGGAGTGTAATAGTGAGTCTGGGACATAATTTAAAACGTGTTAAGGAAAATGATAAACGTACTTTCCATCACTTTGAATGTTTTTCCTGTGACTTACCTTAGTAATGTATATATATATATGCGACATTCTGATCATCACCTTAGCTAATTGCGTCTTTTTGTGCCGGTCTTTGACATATGGATCACATCATGCAGAACTACAGGTTTTCATTGACCACGAGGTATCAAACAAGCATCCATTGATAAAGGAGCCTTGATTGTTAAATTTGTCCGAAAGACAAATTATTTCAGAAAGGTAACCTACAGAGATCCATTTACCTTTCTCAGCAGTTCATAGTTGAAGGAATCAGAGTAGTTAGAATGCAGGGACAAGCATGAAAAGGCTGAAGTTAAATGTTAACAGAATTCAGGAGAGCACGGACTGACTAACCTGCGATCACACAGTCAATGCATTTAACTACGTTATTCATGCAAAATGCTGTAAAGCCTTGACGGGTAAATTTACATGTTCGATGCAAAATGAGGAAAATATGGTCATTATTATTAATACAAATGTCATAAGTCCAAGCTCGTGTTTCTGTACAATGCAGTGCCCAATAATTGCGAAGGAGTTCAACCTTATGGTTACTATATCTGTAAGTGCCATTGACTGCAGAATTTAATTCTACTTCATCAGTCATGAATTACTTTGCTTCTGACTATCCTTAAACAACTTTGTGGGAGAGGGTGTAACATTCTCCCGCTCTAGTCCTCTTGAATACGTCTCAGGTGAAAAGCGAGTTGCAGGAATGTACACAGTACCTCCGCAACTGCCATGGTTTAAAATAAAAAAGCTGATTGAAATTTGAGTTATTTTTAAAAAGATAATCTCACCGGAAATGTGATCTGCTCCGTCCTTTCGGACATCTCGATTTTCGTGATGGCATAGATTTACGACAGGATTTACTTTTGGTGTGATCTTGATGTCACTGCAAATATCTGTGCTGAACCGAGTTCCTAGAATATTGTTTTGTACTTTGTGCTAAACAAAGCTTAACACTGATTATATGTAACTTGCCAAAGTTTTCAGTTGTTGAAGTGATTAACTTGCACACATCCCCAGCTATTGCAAGGACACCTAATGCAAACCCGGCGTGCAGTGATTTTAATAGAGGAGAAAAAAAAACTGTTTTGTCACAGGAAAAGCGTCCGGCAATTTTAAAATTCCATGCAGCAAATTGCTTGCACCAGGCCGGCAAGGGCCATAATTTCGAAGAACAATTTATAATTAACCAATAAGTATGGATAATTCTCCTGCAGTTTGAGATTCAATTTTTTAAAAAAACTTGCCTCGTTGATTTTCTGAGCGAAAGCATTGGGATGAAGCTGATTTGTGGTTCTACCAGCCAGATATTCTGCAACATCTTCAACTGAGCCTCTATTGTTAAACTCTCCATCTTTGTGTTGATAATTGCCAGCGACTGCCGGTACAGTTGTTTCCATTCCAATATTATCATCCTCTAAAAATAACAGTGGAAAAAATGAAATTTGCACATTTGCAGGATGACAGTATATACAGCAAGATATACTTAGTGACACGTTCTACTGATTGAACATTATGTAAAAACGAAAAGATTAAATTAAACTTAGTCACTCTGCACACATGTATAACTGCCTTTCTGCATTCTGTGTTCCTGACTGGCGTTCTCCTTGACAAGTAGTGACAAGTAGTAATTACCTATGCTTTAATCTAACAATCTCGTTATTACAATTGCAGTTCCATGAAAAGAAATACACGTTATTGCCAAGAAAAGTACTTTGGGTTGCTGCTTACAATTTATCAATTTTCTAAAGTTTCTGAAGACTCGAAGTTTGCAGCAGAACAAGTTAATGAAAATCATTTGTCGAAATACTAGTTTTGGGCAACTGCCATCGCATGGGAACTTGAACTTAGCTGTTCAGTTGGAAGGAAATTTCAATATTTTAATTGGACAGAAAATTTACATGACCTCTAAATGCATTTAATTTATTTTGCTGTCGCTGCGAATTTGATTTTGACATCGTCCATTTGAGACACTCACAAGAAGCAAAAATCAGTGGGACAATCGATGCACCGTTAATTACAATCATGCTTCCAACTGATGCTAATGCCGGTTCTCATTTACATTAGACTGGGAAGGTGAATATGCCTGAAATGCCTTCCTTGGCATTAGGTTGATGAGAATTTTGCGGATGTTGTGAATATCAGAAAGGATGTCAAAAGAACTACATATGATCTGGAAGAAAGCGCTACAGAGAAATGGAGGGAGTCCATGAGTTGCAAATGAGGTTTGATCCGAGAGACATGGGTCGTTAGAGTGAGAGAAATTGA
Source organism: Isurus oxyrinchus (assembly GCA_026770705.1). Taxonomy (NCBI): domain Eukaryota; kingdom Metazoa; phylum Chordata; class Chondrichthyes; order Lamniformes; family Lamnidae; genus Isurus; species Isurus oxyrinchus. Next base: position 6,892,520 of record JANJGN010000035.1, read on the forward strand.
CGAACTATTGGATTGAACGCGGTTTTGTAGGGTTTAAATATGACTGCATTATCTTCCCTTTAATTTAATCACTTAAGATAGTCCAATTATTTGATGACCATCTGCCATGCAATTTCCTCTGCAACATTCTGAACATCAATTTTCACAGTTGCAAATATCAGTCTTAACAGTATCAGGTAAGTCAGAATTCGCAAGACAATGGGAAGATAATGAAACCACTTGTGGAGATTTTACGGATGAAGATTGATAATGCAGACTATCACATGTCAACATGAGTATTCTTGCCATTTGTTAGTGTGCTTCTGCCAAATCCGTTTGCTTCCAATTGTTGCACCAATGGATTTGAGATTTCATATAACAAGTGCATGGCCTTGTCTTCAGCGTCACTATCGGTGTTAAACGGATTTTCTCATGATTTTTTAACCTCTCGCTCCTGAACCACCAATAGCGTCATTAAGGTTAAGTGCTTTTATTTTACATTTCTGACATATTTGAACCACAGAGGTCACAAGTGTAAATAAGATGTATTTTTGATTCAGTTGGTGTGTGCATAAAAATTGCAACGGTACCATTTTGAAGGAGATGTCTACTGTAACAGCCTGAGGTCTATATACAATGTTGATGGTACCATAGAGCAGAGTGTACTATGAAAACCATGGCAGTGCTGAGAAAGAGGTTAGTATAAAAGCGAAATACCTGGCAAAAGATATATTTTTTAATTTGCTTCTGACCACATGGACAGAGTTCTTTGAGATTAGTGCAGCTAATGAGCTCGTCGCCTGAATGATAAATAAAAGTCTACAACAGCTTGCACCTGTCTGTGTCAGGTCAATACAAAAATCATCTGCTGGCTTTCCTAGGCAGCTTATGTTTGGAACATGCTCTTTCTGCAAGTTACTGGCTCAGGCAGCAATGAGGCTTGAGTTTTCAGTTCATGGTCCCAAGTGGGCCTTGACACAAGCTGGTATAATACATTTCAATCATAGTTTAAGGAGCCCAAAGGAATTTACACGTCACGACGTAGAAAAAACACTTCCTCCCTGTCATAATTACTAAATCAACAGCAATTTTAAGATAACAAATAGGGAGATCGTTTAACTAAAAATAGACTTCGCAGATCCAAAACAATACTGTTTTCACGTGAAAAGTGTAGACATGTATGGAAGAAATGAAGGAGTATTAAAGAAAAAAACACACAAATCTGATGAAATATCCCAGAGCTTGGGTGGCCGGGAAACATTTTATGATTTGTAGTAATGCAGCCAAAGCAGAATAATAATCATATAATCACAGAATTTATATCCCCGGTACTGCACAGCGACCATCCATTCCAACCATTCCTTGTTGGGTAATGCATTACACGTACATATCCAACGAAGTTTATCATAAGTTATTTGGGCTTCTGTCTATAATCCTTCCAGGCTCTGGCATGCAGATCTCCAACTGCTTCTGGGAATTTATTGTTCATAACCCATATATCCAATTCTAAAATCATATAACACAACATTCATATTGCACTGATCCAGCCAAAAAACTCACAATAAAGAGACGATCATGCACAAAACCAAAAACCAATTGTTCACACTGATACCGCTTCTGATTGAATTGTGTATGAACGTACCACATCGGAACGAATTAGATGGGCTTTTAGTTTTGTTGTCTTTTGCCTGGTGGATGTTTATCAACACAAGTATGCACTACGTTAAATGTTCACTGCTAAGCATGATTCTGATTTAATGGCTCAAAATTTCAACATGTCATTCCAATACGACCTTCTCTTTATACTATATTTCCAACTGGCTTAAATTAATCATTGCCTCGCGTGGCCTTGCCTTGCATAATCATACATTGATTGAATTGAATGAAGGATGCTGCTCATGTTTTTTTCCACCACCGAAGTTAGCCTGACTGACACTGATTTATATGGCATACCTCTTTCACGCAGTTCTTGATGTGGTGTAACGTTAGCCGAGATCTATAATTCTGGCACCTCAGCTTCCGCTGGGGAGTCGCACAAATATGGCCACAATTTGGCTAGTGTATCCCTTGCCTCCGTTAATTGACAGCTGGGATATATTTTACCTTGGCCTGGGAAATTGTGCACTTTAAAAAGATTAAAGGTTTTAAATGCATTCCCTCCCTCACGCAGTTTGAACTTAATTTAAAATTTCACGCGTTTCAAGTCGTATTCAAAACACAGCACAAACCCTCTCTCTTTTGGAAAAGCTGGTGCTAAGTTTTCATTGGCCAAGATACGTACTTCCTGCAAGTCAATACGCTCGTTGACCGTCTACTCCCTTAAACCCTTATTCTTCCTTTATGGACAGAGGGATGATTTTCAAGACCAATGTTAGGAAGTGTGAAATGAGGACTCATTAAATGATGTATGAAAGAGAGTACGTTTCTGCATTGATTTGAGGATTCAAATCCAATGTGAAAATTGTTATCACCATTAAGAATGCAGCTGTCATGGAAGGGATTCTTTTGGCGTCGAAGATATGCACTCAAAAAACTCCAGTTTGGAGGCAGATGGAGCTGAAGCATAAGGGTTCTAATTTAGAGACATAGCTAATGAAGTCTTTATTTAATAAGGAAAAATGAGGTATCAATTTTGGAGCAGCTGAACAATACTACGATTGAATATTGGAGAAGATAATGCACATAAAATCATTCAAACTATGCTGCTTTTTGCTGATGAAGATGGTAGAACAGAAGACACGATGTACTGAAGAAGGATACTTTGAGTTCACGGAGTGACAACGCATTATGTTCGTGGCAAAATCGTCAGTTAAAATTATTATCGGAGAGGCATAAGAAAAGATGGAGGAAATATCTGAAATCATTCTATTCCTGATGAAGAATATAGCAAGCAATCCAGTCTTCGGCACAATAATTGTAATTTGCTTACTTCAAGATAGAAAGGCGTTGACCGTGTTAAGCTAGTTTATTTTTAATGTAAAACAATAAATGCATGGAGAGTGCTAATGTCAAGAAACGTCTGTCCAATTCTAACTCCGTCAACCATACCTCCTTCTCCGCCTGCATTTGGACACTGATATTTAGATTTGCGGCACTATCATCCACCAATTCTTCACTTTTTTGAAGAGAGCTGGAGACATCCGATCCAATGTCTTTGAATGGTGGAGTGTCAGCAACTTTCTCATTCTCTTCTCCAAATCCGGCAGTACTATTTACTATAAGTACAGGTTGGACAAAAAACATTGCAGTAATTGACTTGATCTACGATACGTGAGTTAACATACTTACAAATTCAGACAATATACCCACATAATTCATAAATAAATTTCACAAGTCCATACATTGGCTTTTAGCCAATTCGAAGTTTCGTGCATCCATTTAGCTCTTTTATCCATATTTCTATCTGCTTATCCACTTATGCTATTTTGAATAGCTTTAACATCAATTTTATGACATGGAATGCCCGGCCTGTGACTCTACAAATTCGATCAATTATCGCTATCGTACTAGTGGCCAAATGTTCGTACCACAACCAGCTAATTACCAACAAATCAGAAGAAATAATCTGTGCCACCTGGAGGGAAATGATCAGAGGGAGGCAGTGTAACAGTAACATTGTGAATTAATAGAGAACGTCTTAAGAAGAACGGTACACTTGCTTTACATCATTTTGAATTTGTTTCCACTGACTATATTTAGTAATATAGTTAGTAATTTTAGTTAGTAATTATTTCGATTTTGTATTTTCCATTTGTACAAATCATACAAAGTCAGAATAAGAGCAATGGGATTGCACCACTGCAAATTTTTAGACAGGTTGAACCAGGCTACGGGCAAATTTAAACTCTCAGGGTTTTGTTTATCTGTGGATTTCTTTTCCATAGAAGTCTGTAGAGGCTGGGACGTTAAGCATATTGAAGGCTGAGATATATAGATTTTCAATCAGAATAGGATCGAAAAGTGATGCAGAAAAGGAAGGGAAGTGAGTTTCAGGATTAGTAGATGTGCCATGATGTCATTGAGTGGCAAAAGATTTTCGATGGGCTTAATGGCCTACTTCTGCTTTGACGCTTTCTGCTCTTATGATTAGACATGTTAATCAGCTGAGAACTGCCCAGTTTGCATAAGATATACTTCGAATATTTATTGCACCTCATCAGCTAAGTGCACCTCATGACAACAGCACGTCAAATGATCAAGCTTTATTGTAAATATGTCTGCATGCCTGATGTTGCCCTGTATCACTTTCAACTTATCTCTGTCTCTTTATTCTATTGACGTGTTTTTTTATCTATATACACGTCTGTCTGCCAGCTAATCGCATTCAAATAATGGTCACTATGGTGTAAAAAATATTTATCTGTCTACTCATAACGACGACAAATAATCTTCGAACTCTCGTGAAATGATCAGGCCAGAGTTTGTGAATTTAAGAAAAAAAATCACATGACAATATTTCCTGCCCACTGTGGGAATCGTGGGACGTGCGCGAGAGTATGAGTGAAAGCATGTGATAGATCGTAAGAAGTGCTAACAAGAATGAACATTGTTTCTTACATTGCATCCAAACTTATTTCCAACAATTTCATTTTCCAAATGTTTAGATTCGATCCCACCCTTTTAAATACATCGTACAATGTCAGAATTCCATGAGGAAGCAGGTCCAATGGGCAAATTTCAACCACGATCCCGGGCCTTTTATCTCTTATGTGGAAGACCAGTGAGCTGCAGAAAACTGAATAGAATTCCATGCAGTGGCGATGCTTGAATACTTGCTGCCATAAACAGTGCTTCGGGCAGAGGGGAAGGCAATCATGGATGGCAGTCCACCAAAAGAGGAAAGGTAGGAATGAACCAAGGGAAAAAGACACCTGTGTATGATGGACAGATGGAAGAATGAGGACAATGATGAAGACATTCCGGAATTCTGTTCCCCAATGGTAATAGTATTGATGATAGGCAGGAGGAGTATTTCTAAATTTATAAAAGAAAGTCCTCATTCCGGTCAGCATTTGAGCCCACTGCCTCGTTTCATGCTGGTCTTTGTCAAAAGGATTGAATCACCCAGGATTATTGACTTCGGTTTACCATAAGATAACAGAAAGGCACCCATTGCTAATGAAACCTTAAGTGTTATATGTGTTCATCTAATAAGTTCAGAAGTTTCAATTAGCAGGACAAAAATTTAATATTAGTTGGAATCCAGAAACGAGTCAGTGAATACGAAAGCACAATGTTGGCAGACTTAAGGAGGACACAGAGTGATTCACGTGCCATCACATAGCTAATGCAATTTAATTCCTTGAATGACACAAAAAGGTTGGAATGCTGGGCTTTGCAAAGGGACTTTTTCAATTCAAAATAACCACATTATGTTCCATACTATTAGTACAAAAGTTATTAGGCGAAATCTCATTTTTGTGGGTGCCAATTATTGGGAATGATGACAATACTTTTTTTTTTTAAATGTATGTATTAGTGCCATTGACAGTAGAATATAATTCTAATTCATCAGTCGTGAACGACTTTCTTTTGGATTGTCATTGCACAGTTTTGCGGGAAATGGTGTCATATTTTCCCACGCCAGTCATCTGCATATCTCTCAGATCAAAGGAAAGTTGCAGGAATGTGCCTACACAACTGGCGCTGTTTAAGTTAAAAGCGGACTGAGTTTCATTAGTTTGAATATTTTGACGGTGGGAAATATCAGTTCAATTGGAAAACATAATCTCACGAGAAGTGTATAGTTTTCCGTCCTTTCGGCCATCTCTATATTCTTGCAGACATGGATGTGCATCGGCATTCAAATCTAGTGGGGTCCTGATGTCACTGCAAACATCTTTGCCGAGCGGAGCTCCTGCAATTGCATTTTCCATTTTGTGCTAAACAAAGCAAAGTATTGATTAGATGTAACGTGGCCAAGTGTTCTTTTGCTGAAGTTGTTAAGTTTGACACACACACAGCTTGTGCACGCATAAATATAGCGAACCCGGCGAACAGTGCGGAGTCGGGAATTAGCGATGAGAAATGACTAATGCTCATATAGACTCAATTTTACCTGCACAAAATTTTAAGCACGTTAAGCGATGTGAACTTCCTGACGTCCATGCAGATTGTCTTTGAGTAATCCTTGCCTTTCTAATTTAGATTTGATACTGTTCGTATTTTTTTTCCACGTATTGTTTTCGTCCACCGAGGTAAACCTGACTGACAATTCCCTGTATGCCAATCAATCTCTATCATGTTAAAAATGTTGCGACCTTAGATGAGCTCCACAACTCTGGCAGGACACCTTCCGTGAGAGAATTGGATAATGATGGTCAGAGCATTGCTAGTGCATTGCTTGCTTCCGTCCCCTTGCAGCTTTGGGAAAATATCGTCTGGGCATTGGAAATTAGCATAATTCAGAAGGTGTCAGAGCCCTTGATTCATCCTCTCTTTACATGGTATGTCAAGTCCATTGAAACTTTCATGTTTCTTCTGACTGATTGCAGAAACCTTATTTGCACTTTAAGCAATGCGTCTGCTAAGTACACATTAAACAACAATTCGACTTTTGGCAACAGAACACACAGTTTAAACTTGTATTCCCATACAGGCCATATTTTTCTTTTGTGATTAATTTGTTCTTAGTGAATTGATAAGCAACTGCTAGAATTCGCTTGATTTTAGTTATCAATATTCTCTTATACGTTGTCTATCACAATGTCCGTTCTAATTGCATTCCCATATTTTTGAACTCCTCAGGCATTACCCATTATTGAGCCATAATTAACTGAAGTAAGGTTTCCCTTTCATCTTTGTCCGCTCCTCCAAACGCCTTGAAGACCAGGACGTTCCTGAATTGTTGGTCAGAACCCTACACCATTAACGGAAACAGATGTTCTGGAAACCTTCTTATCAGTTACTTGAAATTCACTCTTTTACCTACCAGTGGCTATTTCCGGTCGACTTTCATCAAGTTACATTTCGGCTGAATGAAATTGGATGTTCCTGATGGAGAAAGCTATTCATGGTCGAAAGTTAACCCTATCCATAATTACCCTGAGACGACTTAAAATCGAATTTATATATCCATGGCCATCCTGCGTGAAATCGTTCCAATCAGATATTCCTGCCTTCCCTTCAGCCATATTCCTCTAATAGCTATAAAATGAAGCATAAATTTTCAAACTGCACATAGAGATCATATGACTTAATGTTCGACGTCATAAACAAGTGTTTATAGCGTTTAGCACTCCCATAATCCCTGGTAGTTGGTGTCCTAGTTTTGTTTCTTTTGCCTTCTAAACCCGTTGATTGATTTGATGCCTATCATTTCCAAACCGTGTTGTCCAATTTTCGAAACTTCTCCCAAGTTTTCAGACTGCAATACACTTTGACTAAGCCTGTCAGCAAGAGCAAATTTCCATTTAAATCTACGGGCCCTCGCTTGTTGAAGCCCACTTCGTCCAGCCTGACAAATCTCTACTCGCTCAGTAACTGTGCAATGTATCGGAATTCACTCGGCACAATCTCTCCGGCTGAAGATTAATATGCTGTATCTTCCCATTTCCGAACTTGCCTCACAGGTGGTAACAGGTAAAATACATTTGTGCTGTTAAATCTCTCTCGAAGCCACATTTATTTCAAAGCCAGGACTTATTCCCTTTTTCAGAAGAAATTTCAGAGGAATTGCACAACTATCATTCTTCTGTTCACCCAGAAGAAGCTATAGCTTGCATACTTTAAATAGGTTAACACCCAGGCTAAGAGATTCAATACACCGTGGTAATTAATATCAGTAGTAGAAAAAAGTGCAGAAGCTTATAGGGTCAACTATTAATTGCTCACAAACTCACACAATCGAGTTCGAAAAGAGATAGCTGCAGAAATAGCGGACGTGCTGGCTACAATTTTCCACAATTCGTCAGATTCGGGAATGACACTCACCGATTGCAAGTTGCCAAGTTTACCAACACTGCTCATACATGGGAAGAGAGAAAGAGCAGCAGAACGCAGCCCAATTAACCTAACATCAGACTTTGGGAGAATACTAGATGACATTGCTGAGAATATCACAAAATCCAGATGTATTTGTGTAGCATATTTAGAAAATGTCACTTTTTATCAAAAGGGAAATTATCGTCGTTTTCTTTTGTGAATATGCCTGGTAAGGCAGATAATGGCGAACTGGGAGTCCCATTATACGTAGATTGCAAAACGACATCCGATAATATGCCACAGAAAATTTCAACAGGATGAGTATGGCTTATAGAGTTGGGAGGCAATATACTAGAATAATTCTAGGATTTCTTGACGAAAAGCAGGTAAACTCTGGGCACGAAATTTCATTAAGCAGTTGCCGAATACAGGAATGCTGAAAAGGTCTGTGCTAGATCCCCTGATGCTTAAAATGTGAATTGCGTCTTTGAGAAGGGAATCATATACGAACGTGGACACTGGAAGGCTTTATGGGAATTCATGCAGGAAAGACGTGCAACATGTTGGAAGGAGATATACGTAGCTTAAGCGAGTATGAAGAAAATGTAGATGCAGTGTATTGAGCAGAAGTGTGTAATAATGGCTTTGCTCATTACTATAGAAAAGCTCATTTTTTTAACGTGAGAACATTGTACATGTTCATGCTTAGATTATATTGGGTGTGCTCGTACAGTGAAAGTGGGACGTTTGCCAAGCTAAATCAAGCAGAACAACTGCAAATGGCAAATTGGATTTTTTGTATGCTAACTGGCGAAAATGAATGAATAATTATTGACATAAATATACAGGAATTTCACTAATGCAAATACTGAATAATCTGGAAAAGACCCGAGGCAGGTTGAGATGCATTCAAGGTTATTGAACATGTAAGATTAGAAAACGCAGGGGCATTGGCCATAATGTTTTAGTATTCCCTAGACTCAGGGTAGGTACCAGATTACTGGAGAATTGCATGTTTCATTCCCTTGTTCAAAAAAGGAGGAAGGAAAACCACAACCAATATAGAGCAGTCAGCTTAATTTCACTGCGTGAAGTTAAAAGGGACAATAATTCTGGATGGAATTAATAGACAAATGGGAAATATTGGGCTGATTACAAAGAGCCAGCATGAATTTCAAAAGGAGAAGTCTTGTTTACATAACTTGGTGGAATTTTTGGAAGAGGCAAGAGAAAGGGTTGATTAGGGTATTGCTTTTGATGGACTTTAAAAAAGCCTTCAAGAAAGACTCGTGAGGACTGTTACAGGTCATGGGACAAAAGTGACAGTGGTGACGTGACTAAAAAAATTGGCTGAGTAATCAGAAACAAAATGTAAGGGTCAGTGAGTATTTTGCCGGCTGGAGGAATGTTTGTCGTGGAGTTCTCCAGAGGACGGCATGAGGACCCTTGCTTTTCCTGATATATATTAATGATCTTGATCTTGATGTGCAGGGGAGAATTAGAAAGCTTGAGGGTGATACAAATATTGGACGCATTGTAAGCTGTGAGGAGAACAATGTAGAATTCAAAAGGGCATAGCAGAATTTTGGAGTGGGTTGATGGGCAGCAGAGGAAGTTCAATGCACTGATGCATTTTAGTATGAATAATAAGGTGAAGCAATGTAAAATAAGGAGCACAATTCTTAAGGGTGAGCAGGAGCAGAGTTGTAGACATGCATAATTTTTTGAAGGTACCAGTACAGTTAGAAAGAGTGGTTAATAAATCATAAAACATCCTAGGATTTATTAATAGGTGCATGGGGTATAGGAGCATGGTGGAAGGTGAGATGAGCCGGGCGGGTTCTGCTAAATAATTGGGGACAGTTCCAGGCGCCACACTTTTGACAGGTTTTGTTTGCTCTGGAGAAATTGCAGCAGAAGGTTTCAAGAATTTTCTAGTTATGACGAATTTTATTTCTGAAGATAATTTGGAGAGGGTGAGATTGTTCTCTTTGGAGTAGAGATGGCTAAGATGAGATTTTATATAGGTGTTTAAAATCATAAGGGGGCTGGATAGATTAGATAGATAGAAGCCTCTCCCTCTCGTAAAAGCATCGATAACGAAAGGGTAGTGGTTCAATGTGATTTGTGAAATAAACAAAGGCGATGTGAGAAAAAAAAACATTTTCACACAGCGAGTGGTTCATGACTGGAATGCAATGATTAGATGTGTAGTTGAGGCAGTTTCAACAGAAGCATTCCGGAGGCCATTAGATGATAACTTGGATCGAAACCACATCCAAGGCTATGGGGAACAAGAAGGAGAATGCCACTAAGCTATAATGCTCATTTAAAGAGCTGGTACACGCACAATGGGCCGATGAAGAAACAATGGGGTGAGTGGCCTCCTTCTGCACCGCAACAGAAATGTGATCCTGTCATGTGTTCAGTTTTGACCTGCAAATTTAAGTGAGCACTAGACGTGGTGCAACATAGGTACCCCAATTTGATCTCCACAAATAGAGGAATGCCTTAAGATGAGAAGCTGTCTGAATTTAGCCTATATTTTTGACGTTTAAATGATTGATATAATTGATGCAAAGCATGGTTATGACGGAGCTGCATACAATGGGCTCTGAGACGTTATTTTTCGCTTGTTGACAGACTAAAGCATCGGAGAAAAGTCTCAGGATTGCGAGCCTATTTTTGGTGGTAAAATGAGCAGACATTATGTCATTAAAAAATGTGATTATTTTGAAACCTGCACCGCACAGGATTGTGAAAGTCCCAATTTTGAATGCATTTAAGGCTAGGGTACAAATACTCCCAGATGTGGGAAATGGGGGAGCATACAAAATTCGGCTTCCAATGATTGAGACTAAACAACTTCATATAAATGCATGGACTCCAAGTCCGAAGTCAATAAGTGGGTTAACATGGAACAAGTCGGAGAGTTATGAATGAAGAAGTCCACCAATTAGGATTGGAGGGATGATATATATTCAATCTAATATCTTGTCATTGCCAGAGCGGCTGCAGTTGGAATTAGAGATTAAATGGGTATTGGGGTTATAAATTCAACAAAATCATTGGGATTCATGGTATGATTGCGCATGTGTATTCATTGTTGGAATTCTAACTTAGTGACGTAAATAACAGAATCTTCTCTAACACCTTCAATGATAGAGTCACATATTCCCTAGATTTCTCTTCCAGCTTACACACCATATTGTAACATTTAATTCATGTAACCCTATTTCCTCCAAACAATGTCAAACAATATTTCAATGCTTTGAATTGCACCTTACAAAGGCCCATTTCACCCGTCTGGCAAATTCTCTTTAAATATATAAGTATCGTGCGCACAACTCTTTGGATGTTGTTCGTACACATACATCTAAATCAGGAATATTTATTAAGACAATGATATGGTCCTATTGCTGACAGTTGCAAAATAAAGGTATCGCCATTCAAAAACTAATTTGCACCACGGCTACGCTTTTTCTCTCAGTCCAACAAAATCGTAGCAATAGTGTCACTGCTTTTTTTCACTATTCCACTGACTTCAAATTTTATAGCAAAAGTATGAATTGGCATTTTCTCATTGGCTACTGCATTGGCAACAAACCAACAGTTTTGCATTCATATATGCACTCCGTTACCTCTTTAACTAATAAGCTTTATCAAAATAATCAAACACGACTGTGCACTATTTAACCCTGCGAAATGCATATATTTTCTTGCATGAAACAATGCAATGACAATTGATCTTTCATTTCATTATTACAGTTTAAAGATCCGATTCATTTTTCGACTTCAGAATTTGCTTTCCTCTGCAATGCTGGAAATATGTATCAATCTGAAACATATTTTTTTTAAGAGTAATCAGCAAGTGAATTACATACTTGAATATGATTAGAAATATTGTCAATGCCTTTCAGAACAATTGTGTTTCCTCATGTAGAGGAAGGTAACACTACAAAAAATAGTGAGCTTCTTTATGTTTCATGATAACTGTAATCCTTAAGGCAAGAAGCCGAAAGCACAATTGAATTTTGAAATGTCATTTCATTAAGGAGTAAGTATAATCGACATGATGTTATTTCCTTGAGATTGGTGTTACGCACAAATAGGCGGCACAATGCAGGACCACATTTGTCAGTTAGTTTGTTGGCCAATTTGCCTTCCTGATTGACGTTACTCAAGTCCAGCTACATTAGGGAACCATTTACACTGAGCGTGGAGAACAGAGTTCCCAAACAATCACTTGCGAGGCCGTTATTTGTTTTAGTCCGTAGACAACAAAATATTAGCATACTTTAAGGAAGGCACACACATGGACATAGATCCATGAGCAAATTGAAAATGAGAAATCATTATTCTTTGAATAGCAAGTACGCAGAAGCAACCTGTTTGAAGTAAAAACAGCTGCGCGCCTTTCTGTTTTTTGTTCTAATGTAGTTTGAAAAATGAGATTAGTTAATTACGATAAGCACAGCAGTCAGTAGTCTTTCCATTATTGACTCAATTGTTTTGCTGAAATCTAGTTTGACACATTACTCACTCCAATCTCTTTACTTTGCAAAACTCTTCCTTCAGAACTGCTGAGAACCAATTTACTGCAGAACCTCCCAGTTTATTCTCATTAAGACGAAAGGCAGAGGAACAAAAAGAAAAATACAGGAGAATAATGCAATATTTAGAAAATTTAGCCTAGAACATTTGGCCTCCGCATCGTTAGAGACCTATGACACAAGATACCTAGTGGAAACCCCACGGAAGCCCCCGTGTTCCGAAGTCCGTGGGAATAGGCTCTGAAGGGAAAATTACCAAAGGGCAATTCCCTATCTCCTACCAGACCCATCATAATGTTTCCAATTCTCAGCTGGATTCGGAGATTTTGTATAGCTCCGCCGCTCTTACCTGGAAAAAAGAACAGTAAATATTGAAGATACCGATCTTCCGAAAGTCTGTAAGCTTCAGATTGCCACTCCGCCCCATTCTTTCCCCGATGCAACAGTGCATGGGATTTATCTTGCGGTATTCAGATCCACAATTCCCAGCAGTGCCGAAGTGAATGTCAAATCAGGAACAGCCACAGAGTTGAGCAGGGTCGAGGAAGCTGTGGAATAACTGCTTTTGCTTTCGATTGACATGTTGTGGTTGGATAAAGAATGTGCAAGTGGAGTAGTGAGTAGGTGGATTGTGTTCTGAAGAAAATAAATCGCCAGGGTGGCGATCTAGGTAATTTGTGAGGCAAGGCATTTGTTAGGTGGGTCGGTGGATCATTTGCTGGCTTCTATAGCTGGGTAGGTGGCTGATAGATGTGGATGTTTTGGTACGTTTTTTGGATGAGTAGGTGGATGGCCTGATGGTTGGGTGAGAGGAGTAAGTAGGTGATGGGGATGGGCCCAAAAGTGGGTAGATTTCTTGAGACGTCTAAATGGTTAACTGAGGAAGGTGGGAGAAAATTGTGGGAACGTTTATTGGGTAGGTGGTTAAGTAAGAAGTTCGGTAGATTAGATAGACAAGTTGGGTAGTTGGTTGTGCTGAGTCGATAAGTAGTTAAGTTGCATAGTGGCAGCGTGGGTTGGGTAGTTGGGCGAGAAGGTTAGGTTGTTTTGGTGGGTAAGGTTTGTAGGGAGTGCTGGTCGATCGGCAGTTGAGTAGAGTGGCTAAATATGTAAGTGCCCATCTGGCTGATGGGCTACTGGGAACAAAACTCGTCATGTGATCTGGATTTAGTGAGGTAGCCCGCAAGGCAGTTAGACCTGGAGTGTGTGCGTGGTCACACCTTGTCTGGGAATACTTTGTTGGAGGTTAGTCGTGGCAGGCCGGTGTAGTCAGGATGTCAGGGGAAGGCTTTTCTGCTTTAACGGGGGTCATAGGTGTTCTCTTGTAACTGCGCGGTATTGCTGGCGTCAATGGCCTTAGTCAAGCGACCAGGAGGTTAGTCCGGACCTAGGAAAGAAGCAGGACATTTAGTCCGTCAAACCTGATGGAACATTCAAACAGACCAATGGTGATCATATGCCTTAAGGCGACTTTCTGCCTGATCCCTACATCCCTTGATGTTGTTAGTCGCCTGAAATCTATCAAATTATAATTTGAACATCCACCGCAGTCTGGAGTAGCGGATTCCAAAACGTTGGCACATTCTGCTTTAATAGATTCCTCAGCCTTCAGCCTTAAATGCGTTGCTCCTTAGTCTGAGACTATGGTACTTGCTTCTCGACTCGCCAGCAATGGGACATATTTTACCTACATCTAAACACTCACACTGTGGTACAATATTTTAAGACAATCTTGCCTCAAAAATATGGAGACATTGAAAAATAGGAACAGGAGTAGGTTATTCGGTCCGTCGAGCCTGTTTCGTCATTCAGTACGATCCAGTGATCCAGGGTGACCATGTCTCTCAACGGCATATTCCTGCTTTCTCGCAAAACCCCTTCATTCCTTTAGAGTCCATCTTTGGGTTTAGACATTTGCACTCCCTCTATGGCAAATAGGCACTTACTTAGGTAATGTGATCAAAACAGGACACAGTACACCAGGTGCGTTTTCTTAGAAAGGCTCTATAAAATCATAGCAAGTGACCAATATTCCTGTACTTCAATTCTCTTGCGATAAACGCCAAACAATATCTGACATGTTCTTGCCAATTTACTTAGCCTGATGAAGCCTCCATAAAGCCCCTTTGTATCCTTCTCGCAACTTACCTTAACTCCTACTGTGTCACCAGAAAATTTGGAAATATTTCCTTTTCTGCACCACACCGAAATTACTTATATATCATGAACAGCTCTGACCCCAATGCTGATCCCTGTGGTCTTACATTAGTAACTGATTTGCATCCTGAAAATATCCTGTGTTTTGCCTCTTCTCTGTTTTCTGTATTTTAAGCAATTTACACTGTATGCTCCGATACCATGTGTTACAAATGTTGTACCCAAATATTGCGTGGAACTGTATCCTATGCCCCTCTGAAAATTCAAATACATATAAATACTGGATCGTCTTTATCTGAACTATAAGTAATATCTTAAAAAAATAAACGCTAACAGATATGTCCAATATGATTGCTGACACTGCCTAGTCATATAATGGTTTTCCAAATATCCAGTTCTCTCAGCCTCTAACATGCCTTCTGATATTTTCCCTACTAAATGCGCAAAACGAAGAACTCTGCAGGTTCTCCTTTTATTTCTCAGTGTTTTCTGAAATAATGCTTGCATCCGTTAATTTCCACTCTTCAGTACCCGTTCCAGAATCTAAATATCTTTGAAAAATAACAATCAAGAGATTCATTAACTCTGTAGCCACCATGTTCAACAATATAGGAAGCAGCTCATCAGCTCCAGTGGTTGATCAAACTTCAATGAAATCTATGTTTTAATTGCTACTGCATTATTTATACTAATGCCGTGCATCTCCTCATTTTCACAAGCCTCTAGGTTCCCAGGTATTAACGAGAAATTTCCAGTATCTTCCTCCGTAATGTTGTAATATCAGAGGGAATTTGTTGCATCATGGAGCGTAGCTGAATACTTGAAGGGTATACCTGCAGTCAGAGGAGTAGTCTTTGTCTCAACAGTTGTCGTATCGCGTGGGTTGGGAGAGGGCAGTGGTGATGGTGTGCTCAGCAGTTCGGAAGGATATTCAGAGAATTAGTCATGGTATTCCAGGTCCGGCTCATTCTTTGAGATCAGCATAGATATGTTTTTAAGCGTAAATCAGTCCTGGTTTTATACAATAGTTGCACCAGTTTGTCATTCGTATGTTTAACATTTCCTTCATAACTATTCGGTTAAGTGTGCCTGAATTGCACAAACCTATGGCGCAGAATGTTCGAGCTCCAGGGCAAAATATCCGAGGTGTACTCCAATGCTGAAAGTATAGCACACGCCACATTTCTCCCTGTATTTCCCAGTTTAGTGCTGCACAGCAATTGCCTAGGCAGTTCAAGACTCTGCTAAGCAATTGCCTTGCACTGGGCAGCTTTCAAATGTACAGGTTAGGACCAAAAATTCAGATGGTTCCAACCTTACTACAGCAACAGTTACAGAGAGAAATGTTAGAAATCTTAAACCAACTCTTACAAAAAAAAATACCCTTACCAACACACAAAGCCCACCAACGAACTCACACCCACTCAAAATGACCAGCAAACACAGAAAACAACTGTCAGGCCCTTTGCACCCAAGATACGCTAGTGTATAGGACACAAACCCCAGCGCGATAAGCGTCACCCAAAAACCTAGGAACGCCCTAAGACACGCAAGTGTCTCCTCCCTCCCAACGAACACTCCAAAAGCCCTGCATTTTCTGACTATAACCGAAAAACGCACATGACACCCTCACAAGCACTTGGTAACCTCCGTGAGGGTCATGAACGAGAACACCACTTTAACTGCAGCCTCCGCCACTTCAACAAACATGCAAAATTCGAATGAACCGAATACTGTCCCCTAACGAAACACCTCCAATTAAACAGCGTGATTGCAAACCCATTACAATGAACCTCCCTTCCGACCACATCACCAGAATAAAAAAATCACGACGACAGACCCAGGAGTAAATCGCAACCCCGACTACACCCCAGTTTGTACAGCTCCACCGCCATCTACAACAATCTCCAACACACTAGAACACATCTACACCACCATGACTACAACCACCCAGACAGGACCCAACTCTTGACTGCACCCCAACATACAGGACATCCCAGCACGGACTAGACCAGCCATGAATACAACATCAAATTCACACACCAAACTTGGAGAACAGGGCTCTGCACCCAGTTGTCTGCACTTCCGGACAACATTCCACTTTACAGCATCTCATCCACATCTACAAGCTCCGAGTTCAAACGCTACAGACGACTGCAACCCATCAGCTGGAACCCTGGATGGCAACACCCCGACTGCACCCCTGGAACATTGCCAGCACCCACGATTGCACCCGCTCCAATAACAACCCACTGCACACTGCAATGCCAGAGCACACCTCCCCAATGCATCACATTGTTTTTTTTCCCCCCGCATATACCTCAGTACCGATTGCAAAACCCCCGACTACAACAGATTGCGGCAAGACACCTACCCGGATTGCACCTCCCCGGCTTCACCAGCATGACAGGACACAACTGAATTTGTAGCACTAAATATACTCCCTGACAGTATCTACCCCGATTACACCGCCTCACAGCAGCCCTCAAATACAGCTTAATAACATCAAACACACGCAGTAACACCCTACCATCTGCACCCTCACAACTACACTTCCCGAATACAAATGTACAACTACACAACCACGATTCCAACACCCTAGCAACAAGACCCTGACAACGATAGCTTCACCGGCCAGGCTACGCTCCCATGAGTGCACCATGGTTTACCCACCTTATGTAGCTCCTGACTACATCCATGGTAAACTCACCACCTCATAACTTCGCATTTTGACTTGAGGCCCCGACTTTACCCACTCGAAACTATCCACCCATACTAGAACCGCATATCCCGACCCGAGAATAGAGGCAGCTGACTGCATCCAAACCCGATTGCACATGCTCTGAATCCTCCCTACCGACTACATTTCTCCAACGTCAGCACACACAACTGCACTCCCATTAATGCAGCACCCAATTACACACACACACCAATCTGCATCGGCGCCCTTTCGAGTTAGCAGGGCCCAGATAGAAGCTTCCCTTCACATGGCCTCCCCCCGACTTCATCACAGCACACTACCTTCAGCTGCAAACCCCCAACTTTCACCCAACCCCGACTGCACACCATACACCAGACTACATGCCTCCAATTCGTAAGTTCAAACGTGCTGATTGCACCGTCTCCGACAACGGCCCACCAGACTACTTATCCACAGAGTACACTGCACCGATTACGTCCCCCTTCAAACAATCCAACCCAATATCAGCCACCCCAACTAAATCCAATCAAATACACACAACCCATGACTGCACCAACTGACTGCTCATGCGTGACTGCACCCAGCCAACTGAAACAGTTTGACTGCACCCCGCTCTGCAAGCACCCCGAATACACGCTGCAGTCTACACTGTCCCACAGATACCCACACCAGAATCTCCGCAACTACCTGCCAACGCCACACACGCATAATGCCTGCCCCTCCCTTAGACACTACACACCATCAATTTGAAAAAGCTCCAGCCCATGGCTCCACCTGCCCCGCTCGCAAAACACTGACTACACAGGTCCGACTTAGTTGCACCCCACATCCACCTGCTGAAAGCCACCAACTCCCCTCACCAGCCAACTACACATCATTGAATACAACTCCCGGATACATAAGCCACCCACAAAAACACCAGCTGTCTGCACCTCGCTTTCTGAACCAGTTCCCGAATGCACACTCACCACTAAGGCCCCCTGGTTACTCGATATCCACACCAGCACCAATTGCTGACTACATCACAACAAATGCGCCGAGGCTAAGTAAACCTGTAAGGTGCACCCCGAGCAGAACGCACACTGACTGACAACATCCCCTCTAAGTACATTTGCCCAACGACACCAGACTGAGTACACAGGCAAGTCCATCCCCACAGCCAGAGCAAATGAACCCACCCGAGTGCAGAGTTCACTGCACCCCACTATTAAACCGCATTCATGAGAAAACACCCTCGGATTAATACACAAAAGGGACAACATACCCAAATTTCACATTCATTGGCTACACATGCCTGGCGCCTACATGAGACAACACTCCCGAATACAGCCCTCTGAATATACCCTCGCAACATCACACCATGCCTATGAACCCCGCCCATGACTAAACAAAGACAATACAACTCACCTCCGAATAAACAACGCCTCTCATGCACCCACTGAATACAGCCTGTGACTTCATTTCATCACTACACCCCGAAATACACAGAGCGCGCAGATCAACACTCTGCTCAAATATGCTCGTCGGTCTGCACACACTGAAAGACTGCCCCGGCTGCCACACGCCCACTAATCCTTGCCTGCAACTAAACACCCCGAGTACATATCAGACAGAGAGATCACACACCTGTCTACACACAATCCTTCTATAATCCACCTAGAGCAACTCGCGGCAGAACCACTTGCGACCGCAGCCGACCTTGACTGCACCCCATGGACTTTGAACCTCCAAATACATTCGCTCCAATCAGCTACAACCAGATACATGACCAGCAATTTAACAAACCCGACTGCACCCCATCTGAAGACACTGTTCCCAGATCATACCTTATTATACCTTGTGACGCTGCTCACCCGGCTATGCATCCCCCAGCCCCTGACTACACAACATGGAAGAGCAATCTGGTCTCTAACCCCGACTAGAGCCCCCTTACGTCTCTCCCTGTCTGCACTCTCAGCAACAGTCAGCTGCCTGACTGCAACCAATTACAATACATTTCCCTGGCTGCACAAGACTGACTGCACCACACAAAGGCCCATTTGCCAATTGCCAGCCCAGCTAGGCTGACGCAGCTGCTCATGCCTACTGCATAAACGATGATATGCCACCAGCAAAAGCACCTCTTCACGAATTTACCACAGAAACTGCATGATCAGGTTACATACCATTGAGGCACTCCCATAGACTACATAGCACAGATTACAACACACTTGACAAAACAGACCCGGCTTCACACCCTGATTGCAACCCCTCCCTGAGTGAATCCCTCTGATTGTGCTCTTCAGGCTACACACACGCAAACTGCAACCCTTGCGACGGCACTATCCTCTAACTACACACCGAACAACTCTTGCCTTGCTAGAAGCCCTAATACATCCAAACGGATTTCATCACCGATTACACCTCTAACGAAACTCCACAATCGAGCAGACCCCCTGGCCAACATGGAAAATCCGATTGCAACGCCAACCCATACTACACCAACACACAATTAAACATTCCCCCAAACAAACCCCCTCCATCTACAACCCGCAAAGGTTACATAGACAATTAAAACAATCTTGCCCTCTAGAAAAACAGTTGGAACAACATCCAACTGGACTCTTTGCTAAATGCAGATGCGCAGGAAACATGGAGCTCCCCGAATCCAGGCCCCTCGGCTACACCTCCATAATACACCCACCCCCTCTACACCCTACATTTGACACCCATTTCAACACATCATTCGCTGCCCCTCGCCACTCTAACCCTCAAAATTGCACTTCCCAACTACATCCCTAGGCTAAAGACTGCACCATCTACATTCCTTCTACAACCACCCCCACCTAAGCGCTCTCGACTTCCCCCAGATACAAATGCCTGTCTGCCTCCACTCCAACTACTCAGCCCTGACCACAACTCTATGATTCCTCCCGACCCCTGGCTTGGCCCCATGACTACGCCCCATCAGCACGGCCCTGCTGCTTTCACCCCAAACTACCCCACCCCATCCACACCACCCGCTTATAAACCTCGGAATGCACCACCTAATTAATCCTTGACAAGACGCCAAACTCCCACACTGATTGCACTAAACAACTGCCGACTACACCTGCTCAAGTGCGGCTCAGACCCGCACCCCCCACCCCCCACCCACTGACCTGCTTGAAAACACTGATTGCTGTTCCATTAAAAACTCTAGCGCATGGGACTCCCGACTAAAGCTTGCTGACTAACCTTCCCCATTTGACAATTCCCCAAAACACAAACCATCCCCTTCGTTCACCCCCTAAAGCTACTTGGAAGTCACTACTATTGTCGCTGCCCACATACACTCGAGTGAAGCTCACGCCCAACTAAACTCAGCCCAACAACAGCCAACATCTGACTACAGCCACTGACTACACCCCTTGCAGAACTACACACTCTGAACTGCATGCTCCCACTACGGCAAACAACCCGGCTACAACTGCCCAACTACAACCCCCACTTTTGATAACATACCCATCACGACTAAACCGCCCAACTACAAAGCAAAATATACACTGCAACCTGCAATCCAACTGACTGAACAACCGCTCTGAACTATATCGATCTGAATGCATCCGCTGGAGTACACACACCACACCCCAGTCTACAACGCCACTGACTGCAGACTCAACTGCACCTACAATTAAGGAGTCCCTAATATGCACCAAATTATTTCCACAACACTAGCAAGTTCACTTCCCAAATGCTTAACTGACACGAGACTAGCCACACAGGTTGAATCGGCACCCCCGGTTAAATGGCCTGACAATACTATCGACTTCAAGCCCACGAAAACCTGCCACTACTTATTAAATCCTGGCTACACTGGCCCTGAAAAAAAACCCCAACGACTCCTCCCCGACGATACCCCAGCAAGAGTTACACACCTGAAAGTCTGCATCCAACAATAGCACACTTGATTACACCCGCCCCATTTTCAAGCTCTATACACACCCCGACTGCATTACCCTGGCTTCACCCACTGCAGTACAACCATCCTGACCACACCTCCTGATTACGCAACCGACTACAACATTGAACGCTGGCACAACAGCCAAGAATGCAACCTCTTACTAAACCCACCCAAATACACCACAACAACGTGCGCCCTGTCGGCCCCACCAGAATATTACCCCATTTACAAACACGCTTTCAAAACCCTATATGTAGCTACCAATTGCAAACTGCCTAGTTAAACACCGTATAACTACATACGCCCACCTACATGACACAATCAACTCACAATTGACTGCCGCCCGCTGACTGCATGCCTCAGTAAAATCTCCAGAGAGCAATCGCTCCAAATGCACAAACCTGATTGCATAGCCTGATGACAAAACAACGCTGTTGCTATCCGACCAACTAGGCCCTCCCGGACAAGAACTACCGAAGAACAATCTCCCAGCTGCACCAACAAAATACATCTCACTGAATGCTCCCCGACCTTATATCTCCGACTGAATACACTAGATTCCAAACTGCATGATTCACCACACCGTCCGCCCCCTCCCCCACCCCCAGCAAGCCCGACTAACTGCACAGCTTTTGCACCACCCCTCCAAAACAAACCCAGGTACACCCCAACGATGAATGTAAGTACCTGACCCAAATGTTTCCGCAACTTCATCTCCAACTGTGATTTTCTACACCTTGTCCCGAATCCAGCAACCCCTGTCCAGACTCCCCACAGCTATCAACACCTCTGACTACACAGCCCCTAAAACACCCACCCCACTTCACGCACTGACTCCATACCTCCCCCCCAAACATGCACACTGCAACCGCACACATCTAGAAACAGGTCTCAGCCGCGTGCACACCAATAATTTCTTTCTCCCAAAAAGCCTCCACTGCAACTCAATAACCAAACTACAATCACCTCAAAAAAGCCACTGACTGCACCCACCCCAGCTACTACACTTGACTGCAGCACCCCGAGTGCACCTACTTGACCACACCCCACCTCAACTGGATCACTCTGACAACACGCACAGGACTGCAGTCAACACTGCAATACGTCAGCGAAAACACCAATGACAACATCCAATCTGCAGCTGCACATTCTCCTTCTCCCTCAGACAAAAACCTCCCCCTACGCACCCTGTCACCCAACCAGCCACTCTATCCCATAAACCCAACTGCCTGAGCCACCAAATACAACCCAGCTACACCACTCCCGTTAAATAAATCACCCACTGTCTCCGCCAACCAATAATCCCACAACGCCATCCACCGCCGGGTACATCCCGCTGAGCATACCACAGACAACATCTCCTGGAAGTGCTCCACCTCAAATGCAACGAATCGTGACTACACCTCCCTCCATCAACATAACTTAACTACACCTCCGAATCTGCCACCTTTACCACAACCCCCGATTATAACCTGTCGAAGTCTAGACAACCCCGGATTGAGCACCTCGTCTGAAATCACACCACCAACAACACCCCCCAAACTACAGAACTGATTTCAGCCTCCCAGTACTACAGCCTCCAACAACATGTCTCCTGACTTCAGTCCCAGAATACATCCCACCCAAATTACGCTTTCGAATCCACCTACCCAACTTCACCACCTTGTTCACTACCCACCCTGAAGTCAATCTCAATGGCTCCTCCAAATACAGGAAGTCTGACTATTTCTGACATCACCCTATGATCCCAATGGCTGAGCCATTCCCCTTCTGCACGCAACCAAAAAACAGCATACCTCACTGGACCTACTCAAATACACCACACGAACTGCAGCCCTGGTCTACATCACAACCGAATCCCCATTCACATTCCCCACGCCAAACTGCACCCCTAATTACATCCCTCAGTGTACACTTCATCCAATAGCACACAGCCCGATTGCAGCCCCTTTTATTGCATACATCCGCCTATATCAAAGAACCTTATGCACCCCTGAGTACACTTTTCTATGGTTTTTGCGATCATAGAACATGCGCCTCACACTGGACTGAAATCGAACACATCCTCCCCATGCAAACACCCGAATAGTTATCCAAATATTCGCTCTCACTACACCCCAGATTGTATCCTCTACTACAACCCAACAAATGCACCCCTAAATGCGCTTTGCCACTTCACCCACTTGACGACGTCAACTGGCTTCACCTCATACTCAGTACATGTGCATGTCCACTGCTTGCACTACTCCTGTCTACAAATCATCTGCACACCAAACCCAACCACAACCCTCTGACACACGTGGGGCACTTGACTACACCGCAAAACACGAGGACAGAACTGACTTCAACAACCCTGCCTACAGCAGCCCCTCACAAGGACCACTCCCTGTAACTTCATCCCCACAGAATAAATGCGAATGACTGCACCTTACGACTACACCCACCATGCATTACACCCTCATCGCCATTGCAGCTCCCAGATAAATTCATGTGTGGATGTTTGCAATAAGAGGGGCTGGAATCGGAATTGTGCTGTTGGACGAGTTGTAACCTGAGGGTTGTAATTAGGGGTGCAGTTTGGGGTGGGTGTTGTGAGTGTGGATTCGGTCGTGATGTATACTGGGGCTGCAGGTCTTGTGGTGTATTCGAATAGGTGTAGTAAGGTCTGGTGTTAAATTCATGTGTGGGCTACGAAAAAAAAAAACAGGGCCCACCACCCTGACTCCACTAGCTACTGCTCCTCGACCTTACTGTAACTTTTCTACTAAAATAAACCTCTGCAACATAGTAATTACTGAAGCACTCTGACCGTACCCTCATTATAGCAGCCACTTCTTATCACGAGTCCACAACTATCCTACAATGCCCAATGACACCGTGCCAATGCACCTAACACCCAACTACAACTCTCATATAGGTACCAAACCATAGAAATCATCCGGTTGCAGAAAGAGGCCATTCAGCCCACCCTGTCTAGACCAATCAAAAAATAGATAAACAAAAACTCTTCATTTTTTAAAATCGCACTTTCCAGAACTGGTCCGTAGCCTTAGATTTTACCACTCTCCAGACACCTTCTTAAATGAGTCAAGAGCTTCAACCTCATTTACCAGGTTAGACAACGAATTCCAGACGGTCATCACCCTCTGTGTGAAAAAAAGAAACACACATGACCCCACTGTTCATTCTACCTTTTACCCTGAAAATTATAACACCTGTTAATTGATCCAAACACAAGTATTTCTGGGTCCATCATAATTTTCTACACCTCAAATAGGTCACCTCTGAGCCTCCTCTGTTCTATGGGGAGAAAAATGGCATAGGCAATCCAATCTCTCCACATAACAGCAATTTTCACTCCCCAGCAATATTCTTTAAAATCTCATTTATACTCTCTCCAGACCAAGTATGTCCCTCCTGTAATGTGGTGACTATAGCAGTACATAAGATTCCCTTTGTGGCCTTACCAATATTTTATAAAGTTCTATCAGTACATGCCAGCTTTTGTAGTTAATGCCTTACCCAATAAAGGGAAGCATTGTTTATAATATCGTGACCACAATGTCCACATATCCGGCCATTGTCAAGGACCTGTTGAGATGTGGTCTAAGTTCTCTCCCTTATTCAAACCCATTCATTAACTTTGGATTAAATGAGAATTCTGTTGCTTTGTTTCCCTCCACAAATGTATTTCCTCACACTTTTCTGGGTTGAATTCTATTTGCCAGTGCTCTGCACCCTCAATAAATCATTGATGTCATTCTGAAATCTACAGCCATCCTCTTCACTGTAAACTATAGGACTATATTCGCGTGAGCTCGGCAAATTTTAGGATCATGCCTCCCAAGTTTAATTCTAAATCATTATTCTATAAAAAAGCAGCAAAAGCACCATCACAGCCTGTGGAACACCAGTGGAAACAGTTTTCCATTCGCAATATCAGCCATTGGCCATTACCTTGCCATGTCACTGAAATAATTTTTGATCCAACCTGGCGCCTTCCACTGTACCGCATTAGACCTCACTTTCATGACCAGTCTGTCATGTGCAACGTTGTCAACTGCCTTAGTTAAATCCATGTGGAGAACAACAACTGCAGTATTCCCATCGCCCCTGCTTGTTACTTCCTCAAAAACGACATTAAGCTAGCAGCCACTAGTTTCCCTTAACAAAACAATGACAATCCGTGACTTTCTTAGTGGCCTTATATCCTGTCTCCCAGAACTGATTACAATAATCCTTCCATCATCGAAGTCAGAGTGACTGGTCTATAATTAAACGAGTCATCCCTCTCGCCCTTTTTTAGAGATGGTACCACGTTTGCAGACGTCCCAATCCTCTGGGTCCTTACCAATATCTAGTAAGCATTGAAAAATTATCCAAATATCCCCGCTAATTACATTCAACTTCCAGAATCAGCCTGGGATACACTCTAGATGACCCTGGTGATTAATAAACTTTCAGGAATGACAGTCAATCCAATAAATTGCCTCTCTGCAACTTATTGTACCTAATGCTTCTCATTCATTCTCTTTAACTAACATGTCTGTTTCATTCCTCTCCTTACTGAAGACAAAGATAGGGTACACATTGAGAGCACTGTCCATATCTCTTGCATTAATAAACCAGATAGGATGCACATCCCTGATAGGCCTCGATATTTCCTTAGTTACTCTCTTGCACTTCATACACTGACAAAACATAGTGGGACTGTTTTTGATTTTACCTGCTAGTATTTTTTTTTCAATATCAACTCTTTGATTTCCTAATTTCATTTTTTACTTCACCAATGTACACTCTTTACTCCTCTAGAATTTCTAAAGTATTAATTATTTTGTGATCGTCTTCAGCTTTATTTTTCTATTTATAGTGTCCTCTACGCTTCTGCACACCTCTCAGATTAGTAACATTTGTCTTACCCTACTTTAAAGCTTTTCCTGTTGTACCATTATTGTCTTTTCCCACTATGTGCTAAATATAACGGTATTATGGTCACTAAACCAAGCTACGAGCTGATCCATTTGCCCAGCTTCAATTTATAAGACTGTGTGGGTGTGGCAGATGATGTGGGCCAGGCGGACCAAGTCCACATTGGAAGCTTGGTCAAGCTACCACATCTGTTGTGAAACTTCTGTTTAGTACGAGAAGATGTGTGCAGTGGTTTCAGAAAGCATACTGAGACCTTTAGAGGTTCTAAGAAATAAATTAACCATTGTATTAACAAAAAAAAAAAAGATTTCAAGAACTTGCACACGACGACAATTGCATAAAACGGTAACAAGCCCTAAAATTCGTAATTAACAAAACTGCTAATTACAAAATACCCCTTGAATGCAGCAATCCAACATTGATTTTGAATTTAAAAAAGCACAATCCAGCTAGTAACCCCAGTACCCAAATGAAAGTGGATTTCCAAAAGCCTGCCTGGGCAGAGCAGAATTATTCATAAAGGACTGGAGGCTTCGGGAAGGCGGTTTCACAGATTGCTGTTAGATATTAGGTGCCCCAATCCCCGAAATATTTCATTGCCCTATACGTATTCTTCGATCGACTGACTCTATAAATTCCATTCTTCCATATGTCTTTGGAAATGCACCTTTCACATAATTCAAAAAAAACTTTCTTTTTCCAAATATTGGCAGTAACCTTTGGTGAAAAAGGTTAATAGATACAATTCTTGGCATTGCTGTCTGTCAGGTATTAAGCATATTAACATCACTTGGAAATCCCACCAACCCTTCCCCTTATCTAAAAATGCAAAACACCTTTCATGCTAACAACGCATTCATCTGAAGTAAATCTCTACACCTAACTAATTTTGATAGTTTGAAGCTAGTTGTCTACTTTACTTGAAGGTAATTAAAAAATACGGACTGAACACCGAGAAACCTACCGTACAATAAAGCAGAATAGGATTATGAAAATTATTATAGTTAATTAACAAGAATAAATATAGAATTGAGCTCTCACCGGTTGGGCTTGTTACGTGCTTGAAAAAAAAAAGTTCATTTGAGTGTATTTCAAGAATGTTGTGCCATCTGTTCAATTCACACTGTTCGGATCCCAATTGATATTTTGGTATGTTTAATCCCCAGCTCTTAATGCCCCATTGTTTATGTGCTCAGGAATCTTTCTATGTATTTGCTCTTGTAGCTCTGTTTCGCTGTTTCGGGGTGCATAGTGCACTCCGATCAGCGTGGCTGCCATTTTTTCTTTGAATTTTTGTTTTCAAACCATATAGCCACATTTGAAGCTTGCTATTGTATGTAATCCCTCGACATACTTTATTCTTTTTTCTTTAAACTTCATTCTTTAAACGATAACGATCAACCCACCTTTTTCATCGCCTCCCTGTCCTGCTTGAAAATTCAATGCCCATGGATGTAGTGCTGCCATTTCTGCCTCCCCTTAATCAATATGTCCATTATAGTGACGAAAGCCTGCTGCCAAGGGTTTACCTGCGCCCTCAGCTCCACGGCTTTATTCATAAAGTTCTTTGTTTTTATATCTACAACTTTTAACACTGCCAGGTTCCTTTGCTATGCAATTTTTTTCCCTTGTTGCATCTGTCTTGCAGAAGCAACAACTAAGTGTCTATCTCACGTTCCTGGCTCTGAAATTTTTCTGAGGTTCAAGCAAATTTAACCTCATCACCCTGGGATAATGTTCATCACAGTCCTACTCAGGTGCCCATCGTGCGGATTATACAGGTCCCATATTCCCCAGAAGCAGCCCCAGTGGTTCAGAAATATTATGCCCTCTCACCGACACAACATTCCGTCCACGTGCTGAATTGCTTTATTCTCCTATTTCTCTACTTGCTTGCACATAAGAATAACAGTAATCTTGAAATTACTCATTTATAGGTCTTGTTTTTAAATTTCCTTTCTAGCAACCCAAAGGCTGCTTTCAGAACCATATCTATTTCTTAACTAAGTAATTGGGACAAGCATGGACCAAGACCTCTGGTACATCATTCCCTCTTTCCCCCTCCCCCCCCAAAAAAAAAAAAATCCTTCAGATGCTCCATGACATCATTGCCCCTGGCAGCAGTGAGGTAACGTTCCGTCCTGGACTCACATTAAATGAGCTGGAAACGGCTGTCTCTTCCCCTAACTCAGCAAAGCCCATTTACTGCTGCTACTCCCCTCTGATCTCCATGCATGTAGAGCATGCCATGTGGCTTTGTAGGACAATGGTAGCGTTAACCACATCCCACATATTAAATGGCACTCATTCCTCTCGACCGACCTGTCCTCCAGTGGTTTCAATTCACTTCCATTGTTAAAGCATTTTTTTTTAAATGCAAAATAATTTTGCCAGGCCTTGGCATAACTTTATTTTTCCCTATTGCATGTGTTCATTGGTTAAATATAAGTAGCCCCTTACTTATTAAAAAAAATAATGTTTTTCTAATCCTGAGTTACTTGATGACTCCCCATAACAGAAGTTTGTCACCAACAAATGAATTGATATTTATCCTGAGATATTTTTTGTTGGTAGGTAATGCAGTGTCCTGCTCTCGAAATCTCCTCTCCTCACCTCTCCCGCAATGACAAGCCCCAACCGCCACATATAATCCCTTGAATGCATGCACACAACTACACTTATCTCAATGCACTCCCCACGTATACATGCCTCATGACTAACCCAACCCATCTAAGCTCCCCGACTAAACTGACTTGGCTCCACCCCACAACTAAACCTCCCAATTACACGTGCGCTGAATGCATGCTCCAGCAACATAATCACCCTGACTACACACCCAAGGCTTGACCATATTTTCTGACTCCCTCCAACCCTACGACTACATCCCAACAACGGACAAAAACCACTTCACAAGATTGGCTGGGGCGATTACAGACTCTACAAAGGCACCAGAGTCCCTCGCCCCGTCTGCAACAATTACAGATTTGCACTTCCTAACATGTCTCTACTAAACCAACGACTAACTCCGCCACCCATGCCCTCAACCACTGCAGACCCTCTGGCCGCATGGGTCCCTTAGCTACACCTCCCGTTCCAGCAGACCTGCCGACACCACTCCCGACCAGTCCAGCCGCCGAATGCAGCTCCGCGACTTTATTCTCATGGTCGATGACAACTGAACCCCTGACCACCACTCCCACTCAGAAATTCACACTACACCGAACTGCAACAGGTCCCCTGCCCCAACAACACTAACTGGATTTCACCCAGCACCCCTCTCCGCAGCTACAACAACTGACTGCACCAAGCAGCTGCACCCCTCCTCCGCCGCAATCCTCCGACTACAGCCCACTCCGAATTCACCCCAGGTCATGCAATGCACACTCTGCCCAACCAATCCCACCAGTGAACGCCTGACCTCCCTTGCGATCACTGAGCTACACAAAATGATCATCTGCCACTCCACTACGCTCCCTCCTGGACTACCTGCCTACCCAACTCTCGACAGTGTACAGTACCAGCCTACCCAGAGCACTATAGCACGCGGCCTTTGCACACAATCCTCCAGCCCCACCCGTGTCCACCCTACCTCCCCCTCGCCATACATGCCCACTTACCTTGTAAAATTACCTGTTCCCCGATATCTCAGTGCCTGATCCATTAAATGTAGCTGCTTTACAAACCATGCTGCCATAAAATGAAGACGTGGATTTCCACTGAGCTTCACTGTACTGTAGGCCGTGAGAATCTGTTGCGGGGCACATATCTCGCCCAGCCTTGGACAAATTGTTGAGCAAAGTCAGAGCAGTTGGACTTCAATGGTAGTAATTAAGTGCAGGGTGGCACTCTGGATGAACTTGCAGTCCACCGGAAACTACCAGCTGCTAACTGTATCTCAGAGCTGGAGACATTCATGCAGGGTCTTGGGGAGTAGCGGAATTGCCCATTATAATTTTATAATTCAGGTGTAATTCTCATGTAGTTCAGCGTTTAAAATGTCCTGACTGCTGCGCCGCACGTCTTGTCTCCTATGAGTCGGATATCAGGAGATTGGCCCACCAACGTTTTATTTGCCTTCAGAGTTTGGAAAACAAAAGAAAAAGTATTTTGTTACTCATGGTGTCCCAGTGAGAAAAATACTTAGTAAACAGAGGATGCATATTTAGCATAACTGACAGAAAATTCAAGGTACAATTAAGCAAAAAAGCAGTGTAGCATCTTGTTATGATCTGGGTTGCACTTTCTAAAAGATTGTTGGATGCAGATCAAACTTATATTTTAAAACGGGATTTGCATAAACCATTGACCCGAACAAAAGTTCAGAGTCTTACGGAAAAATAAAAACATGGAAGATAGACTAATTACACAGCTCTTCTGCAAAGCTGGCAGTGACATAATGAGCAACATTAATTCATTCCAGACTTTGGGAAGGTCTGACTCTTCAAAACGGAATGTTTTGGTTTCAGTTATCTTAGATATGCAATTTAACTGGGATATTATTCATTTAGTATATAATATGTAATCAATCACAAAAGTGATCTGGAGTTCATATGTCGTTAACAGTGCACTAGGTTGAAATAAATGTTGGCAAAATTAATCTTAAAATAACTAAATGATCAGTACAGAACTATGTGTTAATCCACCAATGGAGACTCCATTACGGTCCATCAAGATTGCAGTTAGCTAAATAGACAGAAGATTGACGTAACATTGACATTAATGTATGTATTTTTTTCGTCATTAGGATCATTGCATGATGATTGTTGGAAAGCCCTTTTGGAAAATTACCTGGGTACTTTGGATTTGTCCAGAATGGGGCCAACCTGATGAATGTCTTTATCCTGCAGACCAAAATCAATGATATTCAGCTCTTCTATCTTCTGAATGGCCATTAATGCCGCCGATAGTGCGGAGCATTCCAAAGCTCTCGATGGAATCGTGTGCATTTTTTTACCTTTACCGGTACAAAAGCGTCTTTCATCAGTTTTATGTCTTCATATTCAACTAAGCTATGCGATAGTTGTAAGAATGCCCTTTAGCTTCACAACTCTCTCATGTCATGAACGAGTCTTTTGAGATTATCTACGAGCCATCAGAGAGATGCTGTGTTGCTACACCATGAAATGTTCCCAATATCTACTCAAGATAATTGTTTGAATTCTGAGAGGAAAGACCAATTAAAAAACGAGAAAATATTTCGAATCTGCTTTCAATACGCACGTATCCTTCATTCAGCAATTGTCCCAAAGCTCCTCGGAGCGTAGTGATTAGGCAATCCGTGAGCACAACAACAAAGTTTTGCAGATCATACTGAAAAAAGCTAGATACAACACCATGCTGAACTTTGTCTTGAATCTCCATCAAAAACAAAGAGAAAAATATCGAGTTACCGAATTCGTGACAACTGAAGCGTTCTGCTGGAAATAATACGCTTTCATTACAAAGTCCGTTGTAGGCCACAACAGCCGAATGCAGCAGTTTATTGGTAGAATATTCGGAATCATAGCAACATCTCTGCAAAACGTGCCCAAGGTAAGTGGAGAACACACGAGTGCTCGTTGTGATCATCATTGGTACTTCTTCAACTCTTTATGTTAAGTGAGACTCTAATAGGGAGGAGAGAATCAAGCAATACGTGGGGTTACAGCACATCAGGTACAATACGTCACTCTGCTCAATATGTTTGAGTGCATATGTAGCAGACCGCTCAATTCAAAAATAATGACCAAAGTATTGTTCTATCTTTTCAGGGATGAAGCTCAAGATTTCGCATGTTAGATTTATTTTTGGCTCGGCTAGTTTATCCATTTTCTAAGGCCGGCTTGTTATCAATATTTAACAACCTTTCAGCCACTCCCCATCAATGAGACAATGCAGGATGCCTGGCACTGAAGAGCAACAATCTGGATCCAAAGCTTGGCTTTGTGGGTCCTCTAATTTCTCAAAATCGGTAATATTCACGGTTTTCTCAAATAGGTTTAAATCATCGAATATAAACAGTATAATTCCATGATCTTTCCACATATACCACAACACATTTTCGAAGTGAGGGTAATGATCCAGAATCAAGGAAGCTAGGTTCGTTCTGCCATGTATTAAGTTGAATTGAGAAAGCTTGAAATGAAAGACAAATTTAATTTCTTGGTATATACTCCCTTTGGCCCAATCGTGCATTATCTTCTGAATCATTGTGTGTTTACCGTATCCTGGCGCACCAAACACCACAGTTGTTCCAGATATGTCGGTACAGGAGCATCTGCTTCTCAATAATTGATCGAGTTGTGTTTTATGTTCATTCTCGATACTTCCCTGTATCTTTAAAAGATCTTTGCCTCTGGAACTCAGTACTAGTTGGAGAAATGTATTTCTCACGTAGGGAAGCTGCGATGGATACCTCAGTGTAAATATCATCAAGGAG
The DNA here is from genome assembly GCA_026770705.1 of Isurus oxyrinchus. Lineage (NCBI taxonomy): Eukaryota > Metazoa > Chordata > Chondrichthyes > Lamniformes > Lamnidae > Isurus > Isurus oxyrinchus. Next base: position 6,925,102 of record JANJGN010000035.1, read on the forward strand.
AGATATCCTGGGAATTTGCTTCCCTGCAGTGGCTGCGATGCGTATCTTCCTAGTTCGTTTTCGCTGATTGTCTTTATGGTGAAGCTCTGTCTCTTTAATTGGTAACAACAATTTTATTTTCCAACCGGTCATAATTCGGGAGCAAAACATTTAATTAAACAATGCATCGAGAGGCAGCAAATATTCAAGAAAATGACATCATTATTAAAAACTTGCAACAAACATACAAACATGCGAAAATACATTTTGCACTTAATTAAGTGGACACTATAAAACTACAATTAAAATGGATAATATATTTGTAAATATGCGTCGATCTGCGGATGGACTATGAAGGTTACTATAAGATTTCTGTTATAATCATGAACTTGAAATGGACAAAAGCACACCAAAGAATTCTTAACGCAAAATTTCCCAAGTTAATATAGTGATAATGATCTTATTTATAATACATTATTAAATACCTAAAACTTCAAATCCGGAAGTGCATGAGGTGTACCAGGATATCAGCATCAGCAGGCCACCTCAATCGCGCAGCATTTCCCTTACCAAATCATTTTTATGAAGCAAGCGGATCAATCTTGTTTCATTGAGCAATGTACGAGATGGACAAGAGGTGAAGCAACGATCAATCTTAAAAATGAAGTCCAAAAGTTTATAAAACAAAAATTCAGGATGACTTGCAAGCTAGACAGCGGAAAGAGAAAGTCCTTGACATAGCAAAGTGATCCTAAAAGCAATAGATCATTGAAAGCTCTGCACCCAACCATTTCTAGCACTGAATATTGCTGGACAACTCTGCAACTAATGGGAGGAGGAAACTCCAGATACATTGTAATATTCACTGATGTGAGTGCACAACGAAATTAAGGCAGAAAGAAAAAAACATGGAACAATCTTCACCAGAAGGGCCATGTAGATCAACCACCTTATTCTCCTAATTAGGTCATCAAAATTCAATGTGCCAGTGTTCAACCGTTTTGCTACTCTCCACGTGATATCAAGCAACGGATTAATGCACTGGATACGGTAATAATAGGTGCTGACAATATTGCAACACCTGTGCTCATAAACGAGCTGAGCCTCTAGTCAAGCTGGTCCCGCACTGTTTCAAATACGCTGCTAACATATTACAGTACGTCCTCTAACCAGCAATGATGATTTTTTTCCCCGGTATAACCTGCCAAATAAAAAAAAGGCAAAGCCCATATGTTAAATGACACACCGCTTAGTCAACGCTTGACGATTAGCGAAATGGTGGAATGTTTCATCGACATTTGTATCAAACACCATTGAGAGTGGTGGTATTTTAGTTATGTTCAAATTGGGTCCCGGCAGGTCTAAAGCCCACATGAACTCATTAACGGCTTGGTATATATCTGGATAAAATAAAAGGCCATTCAGTTGGCGAGGTGATAGTAACTAAGCTTGATCAAAAAAAGCACCTAAGGTCGAGTGCAGCTTCAAGTAACCCCAACACAACTGAAGTCAAATAAATCAGTGTGGACTTAATTTAAAACAGTGAGCGGCTGAGCATCTGGACTTTATTTCAAACAGAGACTGGGTGAGTATCCTGATTTCAGTAAAAGCAGAGTAGGTGAGCGTGCAGACTTCATTTTCAACATAGAGTCGGTGATGGCGTGGACTCTATTTAAAGCAATTTTGGATAAGCTTGGACGGATTTTAAAACAGAGCAGGCACACTTCAATAAAACAGAGTGGGCAGGGCAGTTGACAGATGATTTGAATTGGTGAGCATTTTTTGTCTTTAGATTAAAATTATGATTTATAGTTAGTGTTTAGAACTCTAGTTTTATATTTTATTTTTCTGAAAAATAGCCTGCTAAGTATATTTAGATAATGGTATAAACAATTAAATGCAAGGAAGTGCAAGGAACAGGTTTATATGGGTAATTAATTAAGAACTTTAATAAAATAAGTTAGCGATGGCAGGGCTGGCATATGTTTCTGCTGCGGCATAAGGGTGCTGGTGGATACCAAAATGATCTGGAGCAACCGCATCTGAAGTTAGTATTTGCAACTTGAGGAACTTCGTATCCTAGTTAAGCAGTAGGAAAAAGAGCTGCAGACAATGGGCAAAAACAGGGAGGGGATAAGTGGCCATTGCACTTTGCTCCAGTATGTGGCCACACCTCACAGCTTAGATAATTTGAATCTAATTTGTAACCAGGGACATGAGTATGTGACTGGAGGTAAAGTGGGTATGGGGGCCCAGTTGGCAGCGTTCCAGGACCGTCAGCCCCTGAAATTGTCCAAAAGTTACGAAGTTCCTGGAAGCTGTGTGGAGGAGAGCAAGGACTGCTGGGTGGAGGAACGAACTGACCACGGCACCATGGTACAGACAGCCATACAGGTGGGGGGAGGATACATTCTGTTCTCTTCAACCGTGCGCGTGAATCCCGAAGGCTGTGTTGCCTGCCTGATGCCAGGTCTCATGTCATCTCATAAGGGCTGGAGAGGAACTGGGAGTGGGAGGGGAGGGATCTAGTTCTCGTCTTCCATGTCGGTAACAACGGCATTGAGACGACTTGAATATAGGTTCTGTAGAATGAATTTGATGAGTTGAGAGCTTAACTGGAAAGCAGAATTCCAAGGTCATAACCTTGGGATTGCTACCTGAACCATGGGCAAACTGACATTGGTGAAATAAATGAAAGACCTTAAATGCAATTCTCAATGATTGACCTGGGAGGAAAGGGACTCCGTTCATAAGGCACTGCCATTAGTATTGGACTGGAAGGGAGCTGTTCCGCTGAGTTAGGCTTCACTTTCAACATGCTATTATCCAGTGGCCTGGCGAATAGATATATTAGGACTGTAGGGAGGGCTTTAAAATAAATTACATTTTCAGTGAGGCGGGGGTGGGAGGGGGCTGATGTGGGAGGGTGTGGGGGCGAGAGGCCCTGGAGTGGGGAAAAATATGGCTTACAGAAAAAAGTATACGTCAGTATTACCGGGCATCTAATTAGGTAATGATGTCCCGTCTTTGAAAGGAAGATATAGATTGTACAATGAAATAAAACAACAACAGCAAAAAGGGTTGGGGGGGGGGGGGGAAGTGCAAAAAAAAGGAATAATTAATTGGTCTTTACATAAATGTACCTAGTATTCGCAACAAAATCATTGAATTAATGTCACAAAGGGAGATTAACTGTTGTGATCTTATATCTATTACGGAGGTTTCGTTATAAAAAGATAAAAGATCGAAACTAAGTTTTCAGGTATATGTGGCTTTCGAAAGGGCAATCAGGAAGGAAAGGGGCTGGGGTATCATTGCTAGTACGAGAGTGATTAACTATGATAGCAATAATGGTCTTGGATCGGATGACGTGGAGTCCATACGGGTGGAGGTAAAAAAAATAACAAGGCACTGGTGGGAAAAGTCAATTGGGACCTTAACAGGGACTCTGCTGACGGACAGATAATGAATCAGGAAATAATGAGGGCATGTAAAAAGGCAGTATATTCAACATGGGTGACCTTTATCTGCATGTTGATAGGGAAAATACATTTAGCATTGGTGGCCACGAGCCAGCATTCATAGAATCCATTCGGGATAGTTTCCTAGAACAATATTTTGTGCACCCAACCATGGATCAGGTTGTTTTGGATCTGATAATGTGCAACGAGGCAGGTTGAATAAATGATCTCAGAGTAAAAGAGCCCCTGGGAAACAATGAACATAACATGATGGAATTTATGCCTCTGATTTGGCGTGAGAAACTTAGTTAGGAAACAGATGTGCTAAAGATAAATGAGGGTATTTACAAAGAAATGATGGAAGAGTTGGCTTGAGTGGACTTTAAAGGAGTTTAACCGAAATAGAATGTCGATGAAGAATGGTAGGCGTTTAAGGATATATTACACGATTAAAAACAAAGATGTATCCCAATGAGCAAGAATGATTGTAGGGAAGGGAATAATCATGGTTAACTAACCAATTTATCAAGAGTATCGAAGTGAGACACAAAAAAAAAAACATACAACGTGGCAATGATCCTTGGTAAGCTAGACGATTGGGGAACGTAAAAAAAAACAACAGGAGTTGATGAAAAAAGTAGTAAAGTTAGATAAAGCAAATGTTGTTGGTAAACTACCAAGTAATATAAAAACGGAGAGTAAGAGATTCTCTAAATAGCTAAAATAAAAGGAAGAGAAAGGCCAACGTCAATATAGGCCCTTTAGAGAATCAGGCTGTGGAATTAACAACGGGGAACTATGCTGACTCGTGAAAATAATGGGGAACCACGAAATGGCAGAGTCCTTGAATAAATGCTTTCCATCAGTCTTCATGGTAGAGGACGTTAATAGCATACCAAAAATATGATCACGACGCAACCTTGGGTGTGGGGAAGGAAACACATGAATTAAATATCTCTACAGAAAAAAGTAGTACCGTAACGAATGGGTTTGAAGGCCCACAAGTCACACGGACCTCGTCGGTTGCATGATACATTATTAAAGGAAATAGCTGATGTGATCCTGGATGAACTATTAGTAATCTTCCAGGAGTCTTTAGATTCTGGAAAAGTCACAGAGGGTTGAAAAACTGCCAATGCAACACCCTTATACAAAAGTAAAGGGAAAATTAAACGAGGCAACTATAGGCCAGTTAGCATAGTACCTGTCATTGGGAAAATGTTGGAGCCGATTGTAAACGGTGAAATAGCAGATCTTTTTGAAATTGATAATCTAATCACGCAGAGTTAGCATGGCTTCATGAATGGGATATGATGGCTGAAAAAAATACTAGAAATCATTGAGGAGGTAACAAGCCGGGTAGATTACGGGGAATTAGTAGTTGTAATATAATTTGTTTTTCAAAGGAATTTCGATAAGGTACCTCACAAAAGACAAAGTTATACTATGGTGTTGGATGAAGTGTCTTAGCATCAATAGAGGATTGACTAACTAATAGACGATACAGATTTGGGATATGGGGGGCATTTTTACAATGAGAACCTGGAACTAGTGGAGAACCACAACGGTCAGTGGTGGGGGCACAGTTTTTTACTTTATTTTTAACAGTTTGAATGGTGTAAATTAATGTACCTTTGCCAACTTTTCGGATGATACAAAAAAAGTTGGTAAGGCAAGTGGTGAGGAGAGCACAACGTTACTCCACAGTGATATAGACAGATTAAGTGAGTGGTATAAATGTGGCAGTTGGAATATAATGTGGGAAAGTATGAAGGTAGTAACTTTAGCAGGAGGATTAGAGGATCTGAAGATTATTTAAATAGGGAAAGACTGCAGAAAGCTGTAACAGGGTGGGATTTGCAGGTCGTCGTGCATGAATCCCAAAAAGCTAGTATACAAGTTCAGCAGGGAATAGGTAAAACGAAAGGAATGTTGGTCTTTATTTCAAAGGGAATGGATTATAATCAAAGTGAGGTCTTGATAAACTATACAAGGCACAAGTGAGACCATAGCCAGAATATTATGAACAGTTTTAGTCCCCCTATCTAAATATATATATATAAATATATATATAGGCTTTGGATGCATTCCAGTGAAAGCTCACTAGGCTGGTCCTGGGTATTTATCATAAGGTGAACTTCAGCCTTTTGATCCTGTACTCATTGGAGTGTATACGAATTAAAGGCGACCTTATTAAAATTCATAAGATTCTTAGGGACTTGACAGTGTAGATGCTGACAGGCTGTTTCCCCTTGTTAGGAACTCCTGGACGAGAGTGCATAATCCCTAAATAAGGGGAAGTCCATTTTAAACGGAGATGAGGATGAAATTTTTCTCTCAGAGGATACTTAACCTGAAAAATTCTTCAGTACAGAGGCCTGTCGAGGTTGGAGTGTTACGTTTTTCATGTCTGAGATAACCAATGTTTAATTTAGTAAGGGAATCAGGGGTTACGGGGAAAGGGCGTGAATATGGAATTGAGGATTATCGGATCAGGAATTATTGAATGCTGGAACAGACTCGATGGGCCGAATGACGTACTTCTGGTGGTACATCTTATGGTTTTACGGTTGGAAATTCCCCACTGTTGTTTGCACTTCTACCGGAACAGAAGGTTGTGTTGTTGGAGAACAATCAACTTAGACTCAGGAGGTGCATAAGGTTGTGTCACTGGCTCAGGAATCATCTGTTATGTGCCCTGTATTACAAGGTGAAAATGGAAGGTGTGCGTTAATGATTAAACATTGTTTTGTACAATTAGAACAAATAAGTACGTATTAGTTGTTCAAGCAGTCTGTTTCCATCAGCAGCAAGACTTGGATAATATTCCTTTTTGGCTGACGAGTGACAACTAACCTTTATGTTGTTTAACATCCAGGAAATGACCAGAAGATTCGACATCCAACTCTTCTTGACATTGAATGGAATTATGACCGCTGAATATTTTAATATCAACATCCTGGCTTCCCTCATTAAAGCCAATCTTTACTGCACGATCATGTAGAAACTGCGGCTAAACATGTAAGTTTCTCACCACTTGACGCCACAAAGTATGAAGGAATAACACCCACCTGTCTGGATGCTGCAGAGACAGAAATCCTTACGATGTTCGACACAAATCAGAATATAACAGCCAGCTGTATTGGAACTGGGTTGGCCCCATTGAGCATCCACTACCTCCACTATCAGAGCACTGGGTCAGCGTTCTTTATGATATACCAAATGAATTATAGCATTTCGTGAAGCCCCTTTTCACAACACCATCCAAACCTACGTCCACCAGAACATAGACAAGGGCAGAAGCCGCATCAGAACAGCAATCATTGCAAGAGATGTAATGTTTTCGAGGACAGGAGTCGAGGTAGGATTTCTCGACAGTGAACTCGTCCAGACAAAATGAAATTATGTCATGCACCGGAATTATGCTGATTTTCAAGGCAATAAATTGGTGTGGAACAGTAGTTAGCACATTTCGGTGTTGATGAACAGACGTATTCGTGGACTGGTTGATGAAAAAGAACGCTCTAACCGCACTTTTTCAGCAACCCGATTTTGTGAAGAATGTTGTGTCCGTGCTGAAAGCAATACACAGTTTATTTTTTCTTATCATTGACCAGATTCTTTTGTCAATCTATCAAGACGAATGATGGCGCGAGCACACAGCCATACATACTGTTCTATTCTATGATACGTCTTTGGGAATAATTAACATGGTTGTGAACAACCTTGCTAGCATTTTGGAATCAGAAAATTGCGCGTCCAATTCGTATTTCAATGCTAGAGCACAGGAGCACGACAACTGTTTTTCCATGCATTACTAAGGGTGTACTGCTTGCTCGGATGTGCTGTTTTTGTTTCTTTTCGAGTCAGAGCTTAAACAGAGACTCTAATCAGAATGCAAAAAAAAAAATCATTGCAGTATTTTGAAGAACAGTTCAGCAATTATGCTCGGTGAACGGGCCAATATTGATCCTTCAGGTAATATTACAAAAAAGGACTATCTGGTCATTAGTTAACTGTTCTTTACGGTTTTTTGATTAACATAAATTAGCAGCAACGCTTCCTACATTACACTATTTCTTACACTTTAAAAGCTTTATTAGCTGTGGCAAACACCCTGAAATATCCGACTGTCGTGGAAAGCGACAGGTTTTCCTTTATTCGTTATAAAATTAACGATAATAAAAGGCAACAAAGTTTATATAATGGCATTATAAGACGTTAAGTTGCGTGTTCAGAACAAATGTCAAGAAAACTGACGTTAAATGCAACATTTCTCCTAGAGGTACTGGAAATTCAATGGCTTGATTAGCACGATTTTGGCAGAATAATGCAATATTTATTACAGCACACTCGATGGCTTTTGAGTCATTTGACTTGGGGTGATGGGCTAGTCTTCAACTGAACCCAAAGGAAAGCCTGATGTATGGATATAAGAATGTCATCAGGAGCCATAAATTAAGTTTTGGTACCAAATTGATCGCAAAAATACTTGAAATCCAGTTCAATGTGGAAGTTCGAAGATTACATCCTGCAAGTCAATTCCTAAAGAGGGAAAATACATAAGATATATCATTGGCACCTCCTGTATCAACTGCCTTAGGGAAATTTAAAATTTTTGCTGGAGGACGAACAATTAAATTCTGGGTACGTTCTGTTGAGTCTTCAAGATTGGTCATTAATCAAACATATATTGCCTGAAATCTCAGTCCAGGTGGAAATAACCTAACATCAACAAAAAAAAAAAAATCCACGTAGTTGTATTAAAACTATATATTCTGCTATTATTTCCATTATTTAAAATATTTTTACAACACATTATCTATTCCAATTACATTATACCCCGTACAGCCTAATGGCGTTTATTCCACTCATTCCTCGTCAATGCACCATGCCTGAATCATGAAGGTAGCCTGGGTTATATACTAACATTGACATTGTTCTCAAAAATCTTTAGGTGGCACAAGTGCCAAGATGTCATTCCCTGACTGATGTGAAAATGCTTAGGACCGTATACTTGTACACATACCTTTTACAGAGATTGATGCTTCTGGATGGAAATTGCTCAAAGGTGATGGATGGTAAATAAAAAAACAATTTCATATTTAATATGAATGGAAGCACATTTCATAAAAAAGTAAGTGCTCAATTTCACCACACAACGTCATCATTCTCGTCCATTTAACTCAACATCGCGTTGGGTTCTGGCTTGTTTTTCGGATTTTCCAACAATGTTTTCCACATTGTTCTTCCTCCAGCATTTCCTTTTTCCAACAGCGTGTCGGCAAGCAATCGGGATGCATCATGTCTGCAATGATCTTCAGCCAATTTGCTGATTTCCTAATAAATTAAGAATAATGATGACATTGAGATAGTGTGCTACAAATGCATTGTCATATTCGCTAAAATAAATTGAAAAAGAAAATAAATGCCTTCCTTCACTGCTACATTGAATTCAACTTAAAGGCAAAATGTAAATAATGTTCTTTCACATATATATTGTGTTCCAAAAACATGAGTCAGGATGGCAGAGACGCCAAAGTTCATTTCATCACATGATTGAGCAGAATGCTGAACAGCTTTTGTTGCCTGCCATTGGCGTGTATTGAAAGAATTGGAAAGTTGATGCGGAACTGGTTTGATCGTGTTGCCCTGTTACAATTAAGGCATAAGGAAGGTGGCAAAGGGAAACCAGCGTTTATAGACTAGTTAACGGAACATCTGTTGCTAGAAAATTCCTGGTGCAGATAGTGAAAGTAAGGGTGGCTAACTGCCTTGTGATTTATTACCTAACCTGCTATTTTCAATATACATTTCTAAAGGTTAGCTCATGCCTAATGTTATTTCGAAATAGATGAATATATCATAATTTTTAAAGTTTTTCGGAATGCATTTGAACAAATTCCTCCAAAGGATTATGATACTGATGAAAATCTATTGAGTTATAAGATGAGTTGTCTGAAGGGAAGGACAAGTTGGTTGGCATAATTATCAGGTACTGTACTTGGCAGGATTGGACTGGCGTTGTGCCACAAGGGTTCCTTTTGATGTCGCAATATCCCATGTCTGCATTAATGGCTTAGATGGTGCTATAGAAAACCAGGTATATTGAATTTCTGATAATGCAAATGAGGTAGTATTGAAAAAAATGTTTATGAAACCTCTGATCGCCAAGATGTACTGTTAGATTAAGTGATTGGCGAAATATGTGGTAAACCGGTTTCCAATTTGGCTAATGTGAGATCATGAATTTCTTACAAATCCACTAAATAGAATGTTTTATAAATATTTTGAAAATATTAGCAAATCACCTTGGGTATTGCTGCAGAGATTGTGCACTGAGCACGTGGAGACAATACAGGATAAATGAATGGTGTTCTGAGCTTTAACGCTATCAGAGTATTAAACAAGGGACTAAATATATATTCCCTAGCGAGAAAAGCCTGGTCGAATCAAATTTCGTATAACGTGAGCAGTTCTGTGTACCTCTACTTATTAAACATCCATCAGATTTGGTGCAAATGAGGCATATATTGAATTGAACTTCTAACGCAAGTATTAAGCTAAAAGGATAAACTGCACGAACGATGATCCTTTCCCTGAAATTTAGAAATATAAGGAGTGGTGTGATCGAAGTGTTCAAGAAATTTACTATAAACAGTAGGGAAGAGCCTAATAACGTTTTGTGCTAGTTCAGGGCAATTGAAATTGGAAGCGTAATCTAAACATTGCATTAGAATTTACTGGGTTGAAGAAGGAAACAGGCATTTCTGCAATGCGTAGGAGAAACGTGGAACACTCTAACACAAACGTAGTTGATGTGAAATCACTTATTAATTTCAAAACTGAAACTGATGTTTGAACGGATATTTCCATGATGAGGGATTGCATCTAAAATATTGGGCTGCAGAACCTCGGGTTGCTTACTGTGAAACACTTTGTCACGTAAGTTCCACACTTCTGAGCGTCAGATTTGGGAGATACACCAGAGATTCACTGAGACCTCCTTCTGACACGTTCCAAGGCAAGGGTTTGCACCGCAATTGCCCAGAAGTGTTAACTTCCTCTGGAAAAAAAAAATAATTAAAACCTCTTCTAACTTCTGGTAACTATTGTAAGAACATAGGCCGGCCACAAACTACACCCCGCCTCACGGGAGTCCCCCCATAACCCACAACATCCGACAACCACAGGTCCATCCCGTCCCCCATATCTAATCGCACCACCCCCTCCACCGACATGGAAGAAGCTGCCCCCAGGTCTTGACGACCACACACCCCTCCACCCACCTCGAACACTGCCACGACCATCAGACCTCGGGAACGCCCCAAATACATACATTCGGAACACACCGGCCCACCACAGCCTTTCTACCTCCTCGATTTCAAGAACGAGTCTTGGGATTCTTTGTTTCAAAATAAACCATGTCTGGTAAGCTGCGTGAAAAGCTCCAATGTTCGGTGCTTGTAGACACAAACCAACTGTTATGAGCTTAAAAATTAAGACATTATTTACCTAATTGTCATTGGATGTCGAAAAGAAGGCTGCAAAAAGTGACAACGAAGGAGCAATATACTGAAATGTCTCTGCGGTGGGGACTTGAATTGTCTGTAACTCCACACCATCATCTCAAGAATTGCCTGACCAATTGGAAAGAATGGGTGACCAATTACGGTCTTGATTGCGAAAAAATATTTTTGTCACATGAGACGAGAATATGCAACTATTATAGCTTTAACCTTGCTTCAAGTTTTTCAGTGTGTCTGTGCTGATAATGAGTTTTACCATCACGAATATTTATGTGATATTTCATTAGACAGTTTTATGCATCGTGGTGCTGTTTTCTTTTTGCAATAATATAATTTGTTCGGTCTGCTTCATATGTAAGGTCCAATTTGATCTCATTTTCTGAATCTGGAGGAAAATAAACCAATGTTTAAAAGTGACAAATCAAATACAATTGCCATGATTGAAGCCATAAATTACCAGGGCTGATTTTAACTTAACACTCACGATGTTGACTATAGAAATCTTGAGAGCAGCACTGTCAGTGAGTGCCAAGGAAACAGTGTAACCGCTCTGATGCTTTTCTTGTGTGAATGTCATTTCATTCTGCCCACACAACCCAGTATGTTGGGTAGGTTTTGTTCCATGTAATGAAACATTGGGCAAATCAGAATGCAATGTTTGGCCCGAGGATCCAGTCATAAAGATACATATTGATAAAAGGTTCGTGCTGCTTTTAGTTTTTAATGCATTGATGTAAATTGTCATGTCAACTTCTTTGACGGTTTCGACATTTCAGTAGTCATTTGCGATGTGATGCACCCTCAAAACGAATAATGGGATTAAACTAATACAACTTAGATCACTGGTTATGTCTTTGGCTAGCAGAGCACGCCATCGGTTCAGTTACAACGCCACTATTCCACCATAAATGTATCTTGCCTTATGTTCAATTTCAGTAAACATGGTTGCTTCTAACAGCGATTGACTAGCACATCCACGAATTGCTTAATTGAATGTTGAGGTCTCTCGCGGTTGCAATCAAAAATTCTTCGCAGCTGCGTATCTGTGCACCTCGATAAGATTACTAGGATTTTTGGATATGGATATTCTGTCGATGTATATGTAAGGTTTGGTTGCATTCAGTTATTACTTGGAAGCAATGTATGCTTTGCAATAATTGCTATACGAACTGCCTTTCATTGGAACGTTGCAAAATTTGAGTAGCCAGTGGACCGTCACAGATGAGGTATTCTGGATTGCTGGGATCTATTTTCAGTAGCATTAAGGGAAATGGCCTACTACTTCCAACATTTTGGAACACAGGTAAAAAATGTTCCTTGGGAAATTTTGCATCCATGCAAGCAAGCCAATGGGCTTAGTTTAATGTTTCACCAAAGCGAAGATACCTCCTAATTGCACACTCGGTATGCAGTGGTGTGATTGGATTGGTTGTTAGTCCATCCGCTTCAGACACGAGTGAGACAAGGAAGCCATGGCTAACAGTGGTTGGCTGCAGAGATAAAGCAGGAGAGACTGCATTGCTATTCGTAGATGGTTAGGTTGGTTTTATAAATCCTTTTGCATATCAATCACACGTTGTTTAGTGATCATCGTATTTATGGGACGAAGAGCGAGAAAGCTGGAGAAGATTGAGTTTAGAGCTAGCAGTGCCCAGAACTTGTTAGAAGCATCGTGTTGAAACTCAAAAAAGGAAAGCTGGATAAAACAGCTGAAATTATTCAAACTGAATCATGTTTGCAGGCAATTAATTTGTTATGTTTTCCTACGATGATCTGAGTCTCCGGATTACATTTGCAAATGAACTAACCAAATGACGTTGAACAATTTGGTTTAGTTATGGCTCATGTCATAGAATAGACAGCTGGTAAATAATGTAAATATATCGTGGGAATAACAAAGTAAATGCAACAGCTTTATTTGCTTCTCTTCTAAGGGTGTTAAAGATAGTAACTAGAAACGCAAGAGGAGGGAAAAATATCTCAAAACTTTCATTTAGCACTTTTAGTCACAAAACATGGATTCTAAAATTCAGGTTGATATGAATATATCACATTAACTCCCAATTGACACCCCTCAATTATTTTCACATGCTCCATCTCTGACACTTCCTTCCCTTCATTGACCTCTCTGTCTCAGGTTCCGGTGATAGACTGTCCACCAATATCCATTACAACCGTACTGACTCCCATAGTTACCACGACGATAGCTTTTCACACACCGCTTTGTGTAAGGATTAAATGCCATTCTCTCAGTTCCTTTGCCTCTGTCGCATCTGTTCTCATGGTGCTACTTTCAAAAACAGTTCCACTGACATGTCCTCCATCTTCCCTAACCAAAGTTTTCCACCCACGGTGGTTAAGAGGGCGCCCAAACGTGTCCAGCCCATCTCCTGCACATTAGTCCTCACATCTTCTTCTCCCTCCCAGAAAGCTGATTGCCTCCCCTTGTCCTCACTTATCACCTCACCAGCGTCCGCATTCCAAACATCATCCTCCGCCATTTCTGCAAACTCCAGCATGATGTCACCAGCAAACAAAATTTCCCTTCACTCTCCAAGCAGCATTCAGCAGAGATTGTTCCCTCCGGGGCACCCTGGTCCACTGATCCATCACCCATTACGCCTCATCCCCTCCCACAGCACCATCCCAGGTACCGCAGAAGATGCAACACCTGCCCCTTTGCTTCCCCTCTCTTCACCATCCAAGGGTCCAAACACACATTTCAGGAGAAGCAACATTTCACTTGCACTTCTCTCAACTTAGTCTGCTGCATTCGTTGCTTCCAATGCAGTATCCTCTGCATTGGAGAGACCAAACGCAGACTGGGTAACTACTTTGCAGAGCACCTTCGGTCTGTCTACAAGCCTTACCCACACCTCCCTGTCGCTTGCCATTTCAACACCCCACCCTGCTCTCATGCCAACATGTCCATCATTGGTTGCTGCATTGATCCATTGAAGCTCAACTCAAACTGGAAGAACAGCACCTCACCTTCTGACTAGGCAGTTTACAGCCTTCCATATGGCATATTGATTTCAACAATTTTAGATCATGAATTCTCTCCTCGATTCCCACCCGTTCTCCGATTTTCCCCATCCTTTTACTCTTTCCAATAATTTATATAGATTTTTTCTTTCCCCACGTATTTCCATTATTTTTAAATGTATCTCCATGCATTTTTTTTATCTCTACCTTTTAGGCTTTTTCGGTTCCTTTGACCCACACCACCCCCACTAGTGCTTTCTGTATCTTGCGTGTCCTGTTTTCTAGCCCTAATTAGCACATTCTTTAGATAATATCACCACCTTCAATACCACTTTGTCCTTTTGCCTGTGACGTATTTTGGTTACCTCCACAAACTTTGGCCCTCTCTCCAGCTCTTCTTGCCCCACCCTCCTTTACCCCTTATACCAGCTTATATTTCAGCCCTTTTCTATTTTTCTCTTAGTTCTGTTGAAGAGTCCTGCGGATTCGAAATGCTAACTGTACGCTTCTTCGCTGCCAGATGCTGCCAGAGCTGCTAAGATTTTCCAGGTATCTTTGTTTTTGTTTTGTGACACATTAACTCAATGACTCATATAACCGCTGAAGCATGCCAGAAGCTCGATTAGCTTCACAACAGAACACTGCAGAATGCAAATTTGAAAGGTAGTTAGACAGGAGAACGGTGAAGTGTCAGAAATACTTCTCATCTGCAGCATCATGAATATCGTTTGAATTCCCCAAAGGTGTAATATATAATGTATCATGAACGAAATGAAACTGTTTTTACCTTGCTTAGCTGGAGTACAGCAACAGAGAAATTTACGTAAATTTAAGCCGGAATTTATCTACCTTAATCTACATGGATATCAGCACTTAAGATACAGTGATAAAAGATTGGGGAACCTTCTTTGATATCAGTGGAAAATCATAAGAGATTTACCAACATAATATCAATCATAAAACATTTGTTATAATTTACCATTTGTCCCAAATTATGAAAAGGATTTGGAGAACCACAGCGACATATATCGCAGTTAAGTACACTTTCCTTGAAGTGAAAAATAACCTGATTTATGTGCCACCATTAAAATTGTAAAGGAGCTTCTAAAGGTTTTTCAATGCTGCAAGGATAGGAAAATCGAATGATCGATGAATATGGGTTACAAAACGTTTAGAGTGAACGAGTTTGAATTACAGTTGAAGTAAATACTTGTGTAATGAAATGAGGTGCACATAGTGTAAAGGCGGAGCTGTGTATTGCACAGAATCTGCCCCTTCTGATCCCTGAATTGTATGTATTCCACCATTTTAACTGCCTGCATCATTACGCTTGTTGCAGACAGAGTAACCTTCAGTTTCTTGGGAGGGTACTTCCTCTTTGTGCAAGAAATAGGAAAGCTGGAACGACAGTCGATCATTTAGTATGTGGAGAGTTCCCATCCGTTAACACGTTCAGGGCCGATGTCCGAGCAACCTGCACTTCACAGTATTTGTCATGTTTCCCATAATAACTATGGTTAACCAAAAATAAGTCTCACTTTTAGGGTGAACATTTGACGCCACACCAGATATTATTTATGACACAGATAATCACTTTTCAAAATGGCGTTTGCCACCGTTAATGAATAAAAGTGTTTCAGAACTCCTTTGCTAAAGATGTATATTTTTTCCAACCTACTCAACTTAAACAGTTTCCCGGCGTCTTCCCAAACATTTTGCCATACCATATTGATATGTTCATTTAAATAATTACCTAACCTTCTAAATTTGATGTATAATGACCTGGAATATATATGGACCTTCTTCAGGGAATTTAACCCTAGGAGTTCAAATATTGTTTTGGTAAATATGTTGTGTTCTCAATCCATGGCCAAAATACTAGGGCATGGCGCGCAAATGGCTGGACCTGCAAGATTAGGCTATTTGGCAAAGGAACTGTGAGGAAAGGAAAGTTTTTTTTTGTGCTGCCAGTGGTTGGGTTGTCGAAGGCACGACCAACGTGCCTTGGTGGCGGCAAATCCTATCATTCCTTCCTTAATGGAGTTAGATAAATGAGTGAAGTGAAATCAAATGCAGAGCTCCAATTAACGTCCCAGGATGATTTCATAAAGAGCCGCAAGAGGGAGTGAGTAGGCATACTTCCCAAAGAGAACAGAAGGCAGTGCAGTGAGAAATTATAAAGAGGTGCAAGAGCAAGAGAGCAGCAAGACTTCATAAAGAGGAGTGAAAGGGAGAATAAAAGACGACTGGGGAATGACAGGTGAGGAAAAACTTTTCATAAAGTTTGCAGTATGTCAGTGCAGCTCCGCCATGAAGAATCAGCATCCTACCAATGTGCAAAATCACGCAGGCACAAAGAGAAATCGAAGTCTACCTCTATAGGAAATGTTACCAGCTGCAGACACTTAAACTCTGTGCTGCAGAACGTGAGCAGCAAGGGAGTCACTGTGATGCATCCGCAAGTCTGAGGATTCCGTTGATAACAGGGTTAGAGAGGCGTTTACACAACAGCTAAGAAGTGCACATGCTAAATGGAATGGCTAACTGCCAGAATTCCTAACAGGAATATGCATGACGTGTCGGAGTCCTCTGAGGCTATCTCGCATCCAAACAACTATCCCATTATGGATAGCGGAGATCAAAATGTTTCCTCAGGGAATACTAGCAAGAACCAAGTCCGCGGTGCGAATGGTGTCCCAGCTGCAAAGGGGAAGAGGAGGAATATAGATATCCGCAGGTGATAGGAGTTCTGTAGATAGAGGAGCTGGCATTTCTTTATGTGGCTATTGACTTGACGCAAGTATTGTGTGTTGTCTCCGCGTTGCCAGAGTCAAAGGTGTGACAGGTCAGCTGCAGGACATTATTTTAGTGGAATGCGAAAAGCACGAGGTTGTGGCCCATATTATGACAAATTACATTTGCAGAAATGGGGCAAGGCCATTAAAGCACGGTTCAGGGCTGTAGGAAAGAATTTGTAAAACAGGACCTCAAATGGGTAATCTGAGGATTGTTACCAGTACCATATGCTAGTAAGGAGAAAGTAGAGAGATTGAGCAATTCACTACTATGCTAGAGAAATGGAGTGACAAGGAATGCTTTAGCTTTCTGATGCACTGTGGCCGGTTCTGGGGCAGGTGGGACCTGTGCAAGAAAGTCGGTATACACATTTAAGAAAGGAGGACAAATGTCACCGCAGGGACTTTTGGCAGTGCTGTCTGGGAGAGTTTCAAATAGTTTGCTAGAGGAATGTGGAGCGGAGGGGAAATTCAGACAGGAGGGGATAAAAAATGACAGTCTGGTGTAGAGAAGCGCTACTTATGAATAAAATATTCTAAAGAGCTTCAAGTTAAATATAATGCTTGGAGAATTTGTTAGAAATAGTTTAGGCTATAGTAATACATTAGAAAGTTTCACAGTAAGGGGGAAAGTTAAACGGCCTAAATTAGCATTAATGTGCATTTGTGTAAATGCACAGATTGTGGTTAAGATAATGGGTGAGCTACAGGCACAGGTTGACAAAACAATCACAAAAGAATGACATTTTTGAGCCCGGCCTAAAGGAGGGACATGTCTGGGAGATATGTATTCCTGGGTACAAGTATATAGGATGGACAAGAAAGGATGAAGAGTGTGTTTGCATGTGTGTGTGTGTGTGTGTGTGTGTGTGGGTGAACAGGTGAGTGGAGGAGACATATTTTTAAACATGTTATTACATTACTGGGGGTGAGGCTTTTCCTGAGGGTTCAAGGGCAGGAACTCTCCACTAGAGGTAATGAATGAAAAATGTGTAATAACGTTGATCGGTCTAGTTTATAGACCACCCATTATTGGAAGGGATCAAGCGGAAAAATGCAAATAAATTGCAGAGTGGCGTCAGAATTATGGATTTATTATAAAGGGGGACTTAAATAATGCAAATACGCCATGGAATATGAATGGTTAAAACGGACAAGCTGGGCGAGATTTCATGGATTTCTTTCGAACAAACTTTCTGCAGCAGTATGTTTCCACGCCAACGATATGACAGGCACTTTTGAACATGGTTCTGGGCATTAAGTTGACCCCTGTGGATCAAATAACAGCGGGGGAGCATTTCTGGGACAGAGACCATTTTAGCATTACGTTTAGATTTGCCAATAAAAAGGTCAATAGCAATCTGGAGCAGGGGTATTTAATTGGGAACTGCCAAGTTCGATGGGATGAGAATGCAGTTGAGTTGACTGACTTGAAACAAATGCTTGCTGAAAAGTCAGTTTCTGAACAATCGGCTCATTCAAACATGATATTGAAAGCAAATGCAAGGCTTATTCGATTGAAGGGGAAAGATAGATCAAATAAATCCAAGACGTCCTGGATAGTGAGAGGTAGAGGTGAAGATGAAAAGCAATAAATACTCATATTACAGATGTCAGCTAGGAAATGAAATGTAGCATCAAGCTGAACACAAAACGGAGCATAAGTGAAAACATTAGTTAGAAAAGTAAGGAGTAAGCATGGAAAAGTGATGGCAGTTATCACAAAAGGGAGTTCCAAGCTCTCTAATACACATGGAAATAATATGTGTGCCAAAAGAGAGCTTAGGGCCAATTAAACATTTTTTTAAAACGGGGCTTACATGTGGAGGCAGTAGAAGTAGCACAGGTTTCAAACAATCACTTTCCATTTTCTTTTTACAAAGGAAGAGAATGCTACAAAGGCCTAGGTGAGAAAGGAAATTACTGGAACACCCGATGAAATAAATTTGACAAGGAGGAGTTACCATTAATTTAATAGATAAATGACAGGACCAGATTTGATGCATCCAAGGGCACAGAGGGAGGTGAGAGACAACCACTCAAAGGCACTGGATACAATCTTCCCGTCTTACTTAGACACGTGTGGTGCCGGGACACTGGGGAATTGCGAATGTAAACCCATTGTTCAAAACTCGTGCAAGTATAATAACTGGCATTTGATTCCAGACAGTTTGAATTTATTGAAGAGAAGATTCTGAAAACTATTTTTCGGGACGAACTCATTATGCACTTAGGGAGCTGTATAATAATGGAGGGAAATCAGAATGGATTCAATAAGAATAAATCATTTTCCACTAACATCCTGGAGTTTTTTGAGGTATTAACAGTATACACTGATAACGGCAGCGCTATTGATGTCGAGTAAACGGGTTTCAAAAGGCATATGATAAAGTTCCAAAGTAAAGACATGTGAACACAATCCTTGCTCAAGGACTAAAAGGGGAAGTAGGCAGATGGATATGAATTTCGCTGAGTGGTAGGAACAGAGAGCAGTTGGTGTTCCCAAGGGATTAGTGCTGGGACCCTTGGTCTTCCTGATATATATCAATTGACTACATTGTGGCGTTCAAGGCATAACTTCAAAATTTGCCGATGATACGAATATTGGATTCTTTATCAACTGTGATCAGAAAAGTATTGAGCTTCAAAAGGACATAGATATATTGGTACCATTTGAAGATCAATGTGCAGAAGTGTGAGATGATTAAATTTGGCCAGACCAATTATCAGAGACAAGAAAAATCGATGAAGAGACACTTAAGGAGGTGCAGGAACAAATAGACCTTGATTGCAATGCACGTACATGATTGAAGGTTCATTTACTGAAAGTCCTGGCATCCTATGTTTATTTAATAAGGACATTGAGTGCACGAGTAAGGCGCAATTTCGAATTTGTATAAAACACTAATTAGGCCTGATTGGTAGTGCTGTCTCAGGTTATGGTCGCCACACTTGAGGAAGGGTATGCAGGAATTGGAGAGGTTACATAATAGGCTCACAAGAAGTATACAGGGGATAAACATCTCTGGCTATGAGGATAGTTCTGAGAGGCTGAATCGCTTTTCTTTGAAGAATAGAAGGCTAAGAAGAAACTTGATAGACGTATCCAAAATCCTGAGGTGTAAATAGTGAGAACTCTACCCACTCAAGTGTGCATCAAAAGCTAGAGCAGACGAGTTCGATATATTGTGGAAAATAAGAGGAAGTGATATTAGGAAAGACGATCCCGCAGAGGGTGATTGGAGTCCAGAACAAACTTCCTAAAATATTCGTGGAGATAGGTTCGATCGAGGCATTCGAAGAGGAATTGGAATACTAACTGAGAATAAGGAATGTGCAAGGTTAAGAGCATAATGCGCGGGAGTTCGTACAGGTATAATGCTGTTTCAGAGAGCATGTGCAGACAGGATGCGGCGAAAGGCCTCCATCTGCAGTGTAAAATGTCTGCGATTCCACTGTCTGACATTATCGATTCAGATCTTATGTAAATGACCGTTTCCCTCACCACATAATTATTAAGGAGTCCTGTTTCTGAAATAAAATAGACTTGTCATCAAAATAACTCTCTATTGCATTTCAGCACAGCCGAACAACCTCATATTCATTCAGAGATCTCTATCCGTTTCGCCGTCACCTTTAGCCAGATTTACGTGCATTGGCCGCTCCTGCTTCACTCCGCCTTCATAATTCAGACTCATTTGCTCTCCCTCCGTTATCTCTGCCGAAAAGAGTGCCTCAATTTGAAGTTCCTCATTAACTGAGGTCATGTGTTGTGATTTATATGAACTTATTTTTCAGGTATTAAAAACGACCTCTTCCCGTCATTGGTCGGATTTACAGAGAGGCCGTTTGCCGCTTACAGTCGATAAAGTAGAAAGAGTAACAACATTTTTAACCATTTAGTTCAAGAAGCTCCAATGCCTAATGGATTGCACATACCAAAAGAGAAACGATTGAAAAACTAATAAAATGGAAGGGACAGTTATATATTTAGCCTATTTCCAGTTTGAATTATGAGCCGACAGCCAGTTGAAGTTTTGTCCACAGATCCACCCAATCTAATGCTAAGATAAACTTCCTTCGGGCATATACTCGTTAGCTGGCCAAGAATTCTCAATTCAGACCCAGCCTTTCGCCAATATCAGCCATTGATCCATGCGTTTATAAATGCTGAAAATAAGGGCGTGTGAAAATAATTTAAAAAAGGAGCATTCACTGATTATGCGCCATCTTGAGACCACTTTGGCATTCAATTAGATCATTGTTGAATTAATCTGCATATCAATGCAAATTTCCTGCCTGTTACTCATGACCCTTGTGTATCTAAGTATATAAATATATAAGGAGGAGAAAAGATAATACGACGGTTGTTGGAATAAAAAGAGAAAATGCTGGGAAAACTCACAGGTTCCGACACCACTGGGGAGTGAAAAACAGATTTGACGTTTCGAGTCCGCAGACTCATCTACAGAAGGAAGACATATGACCCTTCCAGCCTTACTTAAATCGAGTCAGTCACATTCCTCTACGTCATTCCTGCAGCTGTGCAGTTTATTTTCTCACACTTTACCGTCGGCTTTCCATCCCTCTCAGAACATTATATGTTTCAATGTGATTTCTTCTCATCCCTTTAATCGCCAATGAATGCAGGCCGAATGGGGCAAATGTCTCCTCACGCAAAAATCAAACCATGCCAGGAATCAGTCTGGTGAAACTTGGGCTACACTCTCTCTATGAAAAATGTAACTTTTATTGGACAAGTGAACATAAATGGACACAATGTTCCAGGTGCGCTCTCGCCAAAGCACTGCACAACTGCAGTGAAGCATTCTTGCTCCTGTATAAATGTCCTTTCACAACGAAGGCCAATATACCATTTGCGTTCTTTACTTCTGCTGCAACAGCATGTCTGTCTTCATTTATTTATGTACAGGGAAACACAGGACCCTTTTACAACAACATTTTCCAATCTATCAACATTTAAAGATACTCTGGTATTTGCTCTTCCATTCAAAGTGGACAACGTCACACTTGTTCTCTTTATAGTTTATTTGCCATGCATTTGCCCACAAGCAACGTCGATCATTCGCAGTTAAGTCTCTTAACACTTCCATCATTGCTCACATTCCCACTGATGTTTGTGTCACCAGCAAACTTAGAACAATCGTGTTTGCTTCCTCCCTCCAAATATTTGATATATGTTGCTAATAGTTTGGGTTCAACCAGCTGCCATTCCGAAGTAAAGGTCCATTTTTTTCCAATTCTCTGCTTTCTCTCTGCTAAGCCAATTCTCAGTCCATGCCAATATGCATTACCACCCGTCAAATGTGCTTTAAGTGTACATGACAACATCTTATGTACGACATTTTCAAAAGCATTCTCAAAATCCAAAAGCAGCACATCCATTTGTTCTACTTCATCTATTTTGCTGGCTGCATGCTCAAAACAGAACTCCAGTAGCCTTGCAAGCATATCACCCCTTTCCTTAATCCTTGTAAATTGTCTAATCCCGTTGATATTTTCCATGTGCCCTGTTATAGCATCCGTTATGATGGAATCTAGCATTTTCCAAACCATTGATATAAGGTGTGAGGTGATGCACTGATGATGCACTGGGGCAGGAGAAACAAGGAGCAGGCAGACACAATAAATCAGAGGACACTGGGAAGTACCGAAGATCACAGGGATCTTGGTATGCATGTCCACCGGTCTCTTAATGTCACGGGACAGATATAAAAGTTGTTTAAGTAGGCAAATGGGATGCTAGATTTTATTAAACGAGCCATAGCATATAATTGCACCGAGGTGATGCTGGAACTTTATAAAAAGCTGGCTAGGCCACAGCTAGTTTATTACCTGCAGTTTTGGAATTCGCATTATAGGTTGGATGTGATTGAAGGAGAGAGAGTCCAGAGAATATTTATCCTGATGTTCCCTGGGCTGGAGATATTTAGTTAGATGAGTTAGTTATCGCAGGGGCTCTTAACAACTATTTCATTCCTCGCTGGCCTCGTGTTAGTTTCCAGAGGAGTGGAGAACAGTTAACGTGTTTCTGTTATTTAAGAAGAGTTGTATTGATAAGCTAGGGTACAACAACCCAGTGAGTCTCATGCCAGTGGTAGGGAAAATAATGGAAAAAATTCTGAATGAGATAATCAATCTCCATTTGGAGATGCAAGGTTTGATCAGAGATAGCCAGCGTGGCTTTGTCAGGGGGAGTTCAAGCCGATCAAAATTTTATGAATTTGTTTGCGGTGGTGACCATGTGAATAGATGAGGGCTTCACAATTGATTTAATTTATATGGATTTCAGCAAAGCCTTTGACAAGGTCAAACTTGGGAGAATTATTAAGAAGGCAAATGCACACGGGATAAGAGGTAATTTGTCATGGTGGATTCAAAATTGGCCTCGATGTTGGGGGCAGAGTGTGACGACAGCAGGCTGCTTTGTTGACTTGGAATCCAATGTCCAGTGGCGTTACCACAGGGTTCTGCATTGGGTATAGATGACTATATGGTGGGTAGGATTAACAAGTTTGCGAATGACACAAAGATTGGCTGGGCGTAAAAAATTGAGGTTGAGTTTCTTGTGCTACATGAAGATATAGACAGGATGGTCAAATGGGCACTATAGTGGACGATGGAATTTCAACCTGAAAATTGTGAATTTAAGCACGTTGAAAGGAGTAATTTCACAAGGAAGTATTCGATGAACGGGATGTCACCAGGAATTTCTCAGGAAAAAGGGCCTTGGCTTATGTGTCCATACATCTCTGATGGCTGAGCAGCATGTTAGTTGGGTCGTGAAAAAAGCATGCGCGTAACTTGCCTTTACCAATCGAGGCATAGAATACAAAATTAGGGAGGTCATGTTGAAATTCTATAGATACTTAGTGAGGCCACATCTGGAATAGTGCGCCATTCTGGTCGCCACTTTGTAGGAAGGATGCGCTAGCACTAGAGAGGATGTAAAGGAGATTCAGCAGGATGTTGCCTGCGATGACAATTTAAGTTATGAATGCAGGTTGGAGAGACTTCCGTTGTTTTCATTGGAGCAGAAAAGACTGAAGGGCAACCTGATCGAGGTGTAGAAGTTTATGAGGGCCATGGAAAATGTGGATCTGGTGCAGCTGCTCTCCTCAGTTGAAGAGTCAGCCACGAGTTGAAAAAAATTTCAAGGTGAGGGGCAGGAGATTCAGGGGAGATGTTAGGATAAATGTTTTTACACAGAGGGAGGTCAAGTTCTGGACTGCGCTGCCTGGGAGGATGATGGAGGCAGGCTGCCTCATACGCTTTAAGAAGTATCTGGATGAGCACTTGGCAACTAATAACATTCAAGGCTGTGAGCCACGTGCTGGTAAATGGTGTTAGGTAGGTGCGTCAGAAGTTTCTCACGTGTCGGTGAAGAGTCGATGGGCTGAATGGCTTCTTCTGCACTGTGTGATTCTGTTATTCTGTGAATCTGAGAGATTGGATAGACATGGGTTATTTTCCCTGGCGCGGGGGTGTTTGAGAGGGTGTGTGGCATGACTGAGTTTTATGAGATTTTGAGTGGCATGATAGGGTACACAAGAAGCAAATGCTACTCTTGGTGCAGGGAATACGAACCAGGGCGTTTAAATTGAAGGCAATGAGCAGTAGGTTCAGAGTGGATGTGAGGAGAACTCTTTTCAACCAAATGGTGTGGGGAATGAGGATGACACTGCCTGAAAGGGTGGTAGAGGAAGAAACGCTCGTATATGGATGTACACTTGCAATTCCATGGCATTGACATCTATGGGCCTTGGGCTGGGAAATGAGTTTCCAATAGTTAGGTACTTGTTTGACTGGCGCAGACGCTATAGGCCGAATGTCCTTTTAGCTATGCTGTTGACTTCTGTGACTCTATAAAACCAACGAGTATTTATTGTGCATTTTCTCCCCTTACAATTCTTCACAAACCATATGGTTATATTTGCCATCCTCCAATCTGCCGGTGCTGTTACAGAATGTATAGATTTTTTGAATATGACAACCAACCACTATTTCCATGGCGATTTCCCTTTGTACCCTGAGATTCAGATTATCGGGCCATGGCGATTTATCGGCTTTCAGGCCCATTAATTGCTCCTGCACTGTTTTTTTTTTGGTAATATAATTTCTTAGTAATGCTAATTAGCTTCAATTCCTCCATCTGCCTGAACAATTGATTCCCTAGTTATCGGTTTCGAATTCCAACACAGACAAAGAAATTTGTATTCCATGAAAATCTGGAATTTAAAGTCTAAAGGTAAACATGAAACCAGAGTTCGTTTTTGTTGAAAAAAAACTTGGCACAGTGAATTCCTTTAGTAGATGTAAGCTGATACCCTTTATTCCTCTGACCTGAATGTGGCTCTAGGCGCACATCAAAGTTGTTGAATCTTAATTGCCCTCTGAAAGGTCCCAGCAAGCCACTCAGTTGCTAAAAGCCGCTCCAAAGTTACAGAAAAAAGAATGGAACCGGACAGTCTAAATAGCATCGACCTAGACCCTGGAAACGCCAATGGAAATAGCAGCCTTCTGGCCCCTGCAAAGTTCTACTTGTTAACGCTTGGACTCTAGTGCCAAAATTGGGAGAGCTGTCTCATCTCAAGTTAAGGAAAATACTGAAATAGTTATCCTCACAAAATCATACCATAAAAAGAATGTCCCAGAATCCACCGTCAGCATCCCTGAGTATGTCCTGTCCTACCCGCATGGCAGACCTAGCAGAGGTGGCGGCACAGTGATCTACATACCCTCGGGGGGGGGGGGGGGGGTGGGAGGGGAGAAGTCCTGGGAATCCTCAACATTGACTAGACGGCATGAGGCCTTTTGCCATCAGGTCAAACACGGGCAAGGAAACCTCTTGTTGGTTACTACGTACCAGCCTCCCACAGCTGATGAAGCATTGCTGCTTCATGATAAAAAAAAAAACACTTGGAGGAAACGCTGAGAATGACAAGGGCACAGTACATACCCTCGGTTTGGGACATCCATGTCCATGACCTGGTGTGGCTCGGCAGCACCAATACCGATACAGCTGGCCGAGTCCTAATTGACATAGCTGGTAGACAGGACCTCAGGCAGATCGTGAGGTAACCAACAGGAGGGAACATATGCTTGAAATTATTCTCACCATCCTGGCTGCCACAGATGCAGCCGCTGAGTCATTGTGGAGACGAAGTCGAGCCTTCATATTGAGGATATCCTCCATCTTGTGTAGCATCATGAATGTGTTAAATTGGATAGGATTAGAACAAATCTAGAATCCCAAGACTGTGCACCCATGCGGCGCTGTGGGACTTCAGCATCAGCAGAACATTGCTCAAACACAATCTGTAACCTCATGGCCGGGCTTATGCCAAATTCTGCCATTACCGTGAAGAAAGGAGATCAACCCTGCTTCAATGATGAGTGCCGGAGGATTTGCCATGAGAGGACCAGGTTTACCTAAAAATGGCGGTCAATCTACAACATATGACTACTGGTTGTCAAACAGCATAACCAGCAAGAGATTGGTAGAGTCAAGCGATTCTATAGCAAACGAGTCAGATCGAAGCCATGTAGTCCTGTCAAAGACTGTCCTGAATGGTAGTGAACAATTAAGCAACTTACTGGAGAGGAGTTTCAACCAACATCATCATCCTTAAAGAAGGAGTATCCCAGCACAGCAGTGCAAAGTATACGGCTGACAGAATTGCAACTATCTTCAGCCAGAAGTGACAAGTGAATGATCCAACTCGGCCTCTTCCTCAGATCCCCAGCACCCTGAAAACACAAGTCAGCCAATTTAGTTTGCACCATGTAATATCCGGAAATGCCTGTAGGCGCTGGATATTGCCAGTGCCGCAAACACTCACAATATTTTGGCATTCGTAATAAAGACCTGTGCTGCAGAACTTGATGTGCCAGTAGCCTATCCTTTCCAGTACAGCTGCAATACTTCAATCTACAAGGCCTTGTGGAAAATTACCCAGGCATTTCCTGTACACATAAAGCAGGAATACTCCAACCCAGTCAATTGCCGCCCCATCATTCTACCCTCCATTATCAGTGAAGTAATGGAAAGGGGCAGCAACGGTGCTATCAAGCGGCGCTTGCTTAACAATAACCTGCTCACCGACGCACATTTTTGGTTCCACCAGGGCAATGCAACTTCTGATGTCATTATAGCCTTGGTTCAAAATGGACAAAAGCGCTGGACTCCCGAGGTGATGTGAGAGCGACTGTCCTTCTTATCAAGGCCGAGTGCGGCTTCAAGTAGCCCTGGCAAAACTGGAATCAATGCGATTCAGTGGAAACAACTTTCTCTGGTTGGGATCATATGTAGTACAAAGGAATTTGGTAGCGGTTGTTGGAGGCATTACCATCACTGAATCCCTCCCTCTCAACATCCTGGGTCGGCCAGCAGCTGCACTGGATTAGCCATATAAATATTGTGCCTTCCAAAGCAGGGTACAGGCGAGGATCCCTGCGATGAATGAGACATCTTCTGCCTTCTGAAAGCCTGTCCACCATCTAAAAGCCACATTTCACGAGAGTGATATTATACCCCCCACTTTACTGAATGTGTGCATCTCCCACACTCTTGAAGCTTGACAGCGGGCAGGATAAAGTAACCTTGCTTGATTGGCACCACATACAAAAATATTCACTCTCGCCACACCTGATGCTAATTAGCAGCACTGTGTACCATCTACAAGACGCACTACAGGGATACGTGAAGTCTCCTAAGACAGCATCTTCCAAACCCATGATCACTACTAACTAAAAGGACAAGAGCAGGAGGTAGAGAGCAGCACGAACACCTGGAGGAACCCCTCCAATTCGCTCATTATCCTGAATTGCCAATAAATCACCGTTCACTCACTGTCAGTGGGTCAAAATCCTGGAACCTTTGTTTAACAATACTGTGCAGATACCTGCATTCCGACTACAAGACACAGAAGCTAGTATAACATATTCCCTAGTCATTTCCTCGACATACTGGTTGAAATAGACACCTGGCACAAGCTCCAGGAATACAGTATTACTGCTAATTTGTTTTGCCCAGTCTATATGTAGATTAAAATCATCCATGACTATTGAAGCACCCTTGTTACATGCAACTTTAGTTTCCAGTTTACTGCAGGCCGCTATCTTTTAACACGGCTTGTGGGACTGTAACAATCACCCACTATTGTTGTCCGCACTTTATTGCTTCTTCGGTCCAGCCAGGTTGATTTTACATCTAGATTTTCTGAGCCAATATCCTCTCTGACGTTTGCATTGGTTTCTCCCTTAATTAAAAGTGTAATGCCAAATGTTCTTCCTTTTCACATGTCCGTCATAAATATCTAATATTCGTGGATTTTCTAATCTAATCCTGCTTCACCCTTCAGCTTTGACTCGGTCATAACAATGATATTTTCACCCAATTACTCCTTTTTAAGCTGCAAATTTGTCCATTTTATTGCAAATTCAGGAGGACATTTACTTGAATGTTACCAGGACTAGAAAATAAGAGCCATAAGGAAAGATTGGTTATGCTGCGTTATTTCAACGTGAAGTCGGCGAGACTGAAGGAAGATTTCATTGTGATGTACAAAATTGTTATAGTTTGGATGAGAAGAATATATTTAGTAATTCAGAGACTATGGAATACTGAATTGTAGTGATTAATAGAAGTATGAGAAGAGATATGATGACTTTTTTTTCCTCGCAGTGAGTTGCAGGTGCCAGGAACTAGCTGCTTGAAATAATAGTGGAAGGGGAAACACTTCACTCACTTAAACATATCTGAATATAAAACTGAATTGCCGTATCCTGCAGGGATGCCAATAAATGCCTAAAAGAGTGACCATGCAAAGTGGTTCTTTGTTTCTTTTTTTGGCCGGTGCAGACACGATGGGCCAAGTACACATGTTATGTGCCGTACAACATCAGTAATCAATGACTGTTTAAAAAACATGCAAAAAATAGAGGAACAAATCGGATACAGGGTAGCAAGTCAATCCAATACTACTACATATCTGGGATTTTCACTCAGCAGACAATGAAGAGCGACAGCAACGTAGAACAGAAGCAGCATTTACTTTATTAAGCAGCCTATAATTTCATCGAACATCTGCGGATCAGGTTTTATTGCTGCGGTCTAATTATTCTTGATCTATCCACGAACAGAACTCAGTGAATGTTTGAAAAAAAATTAGTATAAATTGTTAATAACTGAATAAATGACTGCCTGCACTGAAAATTATATATATATATATATATATATATATATATATATATATATATATATATATATATGAATATAGATATAAGACTGAGAAGAAGATGCAGATGAACAATTGGTAAAAAAAAATCTATTTGCAAAACAAAGTTCATGGTTATGACTTTTTTTCAACTCAATATTGATTTCACGTAGCTGCAAGGGGCCTAAATGCAAATGTGAGCAGATGCTCCTCCAGCTGGCGTGCGTTTTACTGGGCCACTGTAGCCTGCCAAGTATAGAAACATGAGCATGAGAGCAGGATGGTAATTTGGTAACCAACTGCAATATTGTGGTCACGATTGCAGGCAAAGCGAATCTTTTCCGCAAAACCGTCACATAGTCTGTATTTGATATGCTCAGCATAGGCCTGACCACTTTGTGAGCAGCGAATACAATAGATTAAATTCTCAAAGTGTAATTAAATCGCTGCTTCGTTGGGAAAGTACGCTTCAGACCATGAGCGGCGAGGAGGGTGCAGGTAAACGGACAAATGTTATAGGTCCTGAGGTTCATGGGAAAATGCAATGTGAAGGGGTAAGATATTTTTGGTGATAGAGCTTTGGATCAGGGTGTCAGAGAGAAAATGCTGGCAAGGGAGAGGAAGATGTGCTTGGTGGTTGCATCATGCTGATGTTGGTAGAAATGGCGGAGATTAACACTTTCAAATGGAGACCGATAGGATTGAGAGTGAGGGGAGGTATGGGAGTTGTGGTCTGCCGGGGTCCGTGAGGGCCACAGTGCATAAGTAGGCCGGGCACAGTGTAAACCAGTATGGGGGCAAGGAGCGGGAAGGAGGAGTGAAAGAACACAAAAACAAACTATGTTTCCTATGAGCCATCGTGGAATGTGGAATTAGCAGAAAAATGTGGCAGAGGCAGAGAATTTAGTCGAATGGAGTGGAACATTGAGAAGAGACGAGGTGCACACAGGTAGCTGTGAGAGTTGTTTTCCTTCTAATGAATTTGAGTATACAATCTAGCCACAGAATTGGAGACAGAGGAGGCAAACAGGGGAGCGATGTGTTGGAGATGGAAGATAAGGGGGTGAGAAAAGTGTTGGGCTTGGAAACCAAAGTGATGTTTCCCCCCCCCCCCCCCCCCCCCCCCCAGGTACAGCCAAGAGCACGAAGCGACAGAGGTACACTGAAAAACGAATTATGAGAGGCGGATGCTGAGTAGGACTGGAACAAGAAATGTTCCACAACGGCCAGATGTTACAATGCCAATTTAATGTTTTCCTATACCTGAACAGTATACTTATCGAGTTCATGAGCGAGACAAAATCTTGCTAATTGGCTAGTTCTTTTTCTCTCCAGATTTCCCAGATTTAAAAAGAACTTGTGATCCAGTTCTTTGCTATCATTTTCCCCAATTCAGGCTAAAAAAAAATAAATAATGAGCTTATTTTTCAACGGCAATTTATTAAGATTTGCGAAAAGCAATTGGTCACTCATTGTACACAGTTTACAACGTGCAGTTCCATAGTCAAGCCAGTTAAATATTGACCATTATGCAACATTTGCCAAAGGTGAAACTGCCCCTAATATGGCAAGGTAGTTATCAGCTTTTCACCTTGATTGTTCCAGTAGGTGGATTGGAAAATAAGGATGGATTGTGTTGCGACACTGAACAGTCTTTAACTTTGGCCGTGAGTAATATAAATGTATAGCATGAGGATTAACTCCTTCGAGCTTTAAAAAAAAATTCCTGCATTTAACCAGCATATTTGGTATCAATAAAACAATCATATTAACCAATGCTTATCTGTAAAACAAATTCCTACATCCGACAAAGAAGTTGTCATTCTGTACTAAAATAAGTTCATCTTAATTTCTTTGGATATCAAATTTTTAGCGGATGATTCAGCATATATATAAGCCATTTCGCAAAACCTTCATGTGTGATTACAAATGCGAAATCCTTCAGGCGCTGGTAATAAGGATTAAAAATTAAAAATGCAGGAGAGAATCATCACGTGTGACACCATATGTCACAGAGAAGAAGAGTTAAAGATCTTTGACCTTTAATTAGACTGGGAAACATTAGAAACGTAAAATCTTTGAACAGTTCGAAAGGCGCAGCGGGGAGTTCATGGCTAGGGTGATGGTCAACAAGAGAAAGGGGAAGATTGTGCACTGTTTTTAGGCATGGAAAATTAAATTTAAATATATTTCATGGTCCAACGCTGATGGACGTGCTAAAGTACAAGAAAAGGAGAACAAGCTTCTAGAGCACATGAAAATAAAATCATAGCTGCAGTCTGAATGCAGAATATAGGAAGTAAGACATAAAAGCGGAAAATAAACTTTTGACTGCATGAACTTAGCTGGGCCGCTCGAAAAGGTGGTTAAGGAGGCTTGGGAAAACCGTTTACATAATAAGTGAGTTTTATAACATTCTAGAAGAAAACTTGGGTATCCTGTGCAGTTCTGGTGACTTCATCACTTCTTTACAGAAAAGCATGTAATGGCACGAACAGTAGAGAAAGATGATATTAGCGAGGAACCAATGGGACATTTCTGCCATGAGGAAAGAGTGGCTAGCTTGTAGTTTTACGCAATGTAACATAGGAGGCTGAGGTTAAATTTGATTAAGATATACAATTTTGTGAGGAGGCTGCATTTGAGGGAATTTATTTGCTTCAGAACCAAAATGTTCCTTGTGCCTGTTTCTAGAAATTGCAGTCCATGAAACTTTTTATGAATAGCAGCGATTAGAATAATCTGAAATGCGAGCTGTGTATTTACCCAGTTATTTTAATGTTGACACCGGAATGGTGAAAGGGGCGGAATTGATGGTCAGCTGAAGGTCAGCTGAAGAATACTAGCCTCCCAGTCTAATCCCACGTTCCATCATCCGGTCCAAAGCCCTGCAGGGTACAGCACTTGTCTGCAGCTCCAGGTACCTTTTGCGTGAGCGAGGGCTTCCAAATCATGAAAATCCAGGAAGCTAATTCTGCTAAGAGACCACGATCTGAAGGAAAAGGTTTTTCTTTAGATCCTTTTTTTGAAATTTTTCCAATCACTTTACATCCCTGTATCGAGATAATTAACCTCTCTGCAATGGGAAACAAATCCTTCCTGTCTCCTATATCCAGGCCCCTCATAATTGTGTATACTTCAATGAAGTCAAACCACCACATCCCCTTTTCTAAAGAAACATCCGCTAGCCTACCCAATCCTTCCTCAGCTCCAATTTTCAAACCCTGGCAACATTCTTCTAAATATCTACTGTAATCTCAAGAGAGTAATTACAGCCTTCCTGGACTGCGATGATCTGAAATGTACAGAAAACTCAGCTGTGGCTTAACTCTTGTTTCACATAGATCCCTGCTTTTGCATTCTATACATCATCAAATGACAGAAAACATTCGACATGCCTACTTTACCAACTTACCACCGGTCCTGCCACTTTCAAGGACTTGTGAAAATGCACCCGAATGTCTATCACTTCTCCTAATCCACCCATTATCCTCCGATTGATTGTGTATTTATGACATAAATGCAAAGTTTTATTATTGTTCTTTAGTTCGCTTTGCTTTGGATACCAAAACTCAGAAACAGAATGGAAAAGAGGAAATAACGTGTAGTTAATTTGACTCTTATTAATTAGTGTTTATGACTATCAACGCATTGGGAGCAAGTAATCTTCATTCCAAAAATCAGGTTCCCATGAAATATTACTTACATCACGATTTAAACAGCGAAATCAAGATTGTTTGTCAATAATGTGGCACAAATAAATAAATCACAGTATAAAAAGGAAAGCGGTGGGGAAGGTGAATTACGTCAAATGAAAGCAATGTCTCATCATTAGCACTTTTTGACGACACTTGTTTAAATTAATAGTTAATAAATATATTTCAGGGAATAATAGAATGTAACATGGGTCACAAGTAATTTATGTTTTTCAGTATTTATCTGGAACAAAGGAGAAAAGAAATGGAAATAATATGAATTCGAAGGTGCTCACATTAAACCTTACAGATATCAGTAAACAAATTATGTGAATGCAACCTGTGGAAAGCAGTTCCTAATATCAGTAACTAGTAATAAATCAGTCAGTGAAACAGCAGGTAATACATAAGTGTAGTTGACAAAATGTACATCACAATATCCCTCAATATGTAAGGCAGTGAGCTGCTGGAAGAAGAAAGGCATGAGAGTTGTCAAAGTGAATTACATTTCCATTCACAATAACAGCGAATCGAATTTATCTGCCGCCCTTAACATGGGAATGCAAATCAAATATGTCGGTTGCAACAAGTTTTATTGAGTCACGGACCCATCCCTCCACTAGCGAGAGACAACATTGGTTCAGGAAAGTCATTAAGACCTGTTTGAAGTTGATTCTGCAGCAAATAATTGAAGTGTGTAGACTGAGTGGCACTGGGGATAAAAAAAAATGAAATATAGGAACTCGGCTGAAACCGGACATTCATCTATTTGGAATTCCTGCAGCCTGTTCGTAAATTCGAGGAGTCAGCTGGGAGCTGATCTCTGACCAAACAAGGTTTATTCATCGGTGGGGAAGAAGAGAGTTGACATTTCGAGTCCTTGAAACGTCAACTCTTTTCTTCTCCATCGATTTTGCCACACCTGCTGAGTTTTTCCAGGTAATTCTGTTCTTGTTTCGGATTTCCAACATCCACAGTTTTTTTGTTTTTATCTCAAGGTTTATCCATCTTTGTCCAATATTCCTGAATATCTTTTCTTACCAACAAAAATTGATCTATTGATCTAATCTTTATAAATTGTCATATGACGATCCAACAAGCGTACTCATTGCCCCAGTTCTTGGGAATTAAGTGGGTTAATAACATTAACCATGAGAAGGCGAAAATTGATGGTATCAGGTCATTTTGCTTTGGCTCTGGAAAAGGGCAGGGGACATTTCCGAGAAGATTAATCAACTCGGAGAAATTTAACTTCAATGGGGTAATGCTAGAGTTAGGTCCGATAAATTGGAATCAAATGTTTGCAGCACAGACCGTAACTCAATAATGGCTGACTTTTGAAGAGGAGATATCCCGGGCACATTGAGGTAATAGATACGTGAAGCACTCAATGTGGGGAAGCAAAACCATTCCTCATTGGATGACAGAATTGTTAGACATTGTGATGAGGTTAAAAAAAATGTGTTTTTGGCACAGATATGTTGCATAATACACGCGAGAACATGGCTCAGTGCAATAGGTTCGGGGGGAAGTGAAGATAAAGGAGAACAAAAGTCGCAAAAGCAAAGAGATAGTATGAATGTATGTTGGAACGTACCATAAAAGGGAATCCAAAAGTCTTCTGGGCTTACATGAATGTGTATAAATGATTTAACCGAGGAGGGCAGCCGATTAGCTACGATAAAAATGAGGCAGGGAGCATAGTTGGAAAGTAAGTTAAAAACATGGATTTCTGTGAAAAACGGTGTAATGCACACACTTGAGAACTTTAGAATTGATAAGGAGAGGGGCTTGGGCTAGCATCCTTTGTTTGAATTGATATTACATGAACTCAGGGTGAGATTTGTCCATGTACACTCAGGGATGTGAGAGTGGAAAATGCAGTGGTGCTGACCAGTATATTGCATTCTTGCTTAGGCTCAGGTATGATGTTGGGGGAATGGTGGATTGCAAATATTACACATTTATTTAAAGAAGGTAGTAAAGATGTTAATAACAATTATGGGCCAACAGTTGTAATTCAGTGGAGGGATGTTTCAAAGGACGATTATGCGTGAAAACAATAACATTAGCTTGCGTGAATGCAGATTAATTAAGAAAAAATCAGCATAGATTTTCTAAGCGGAAATCGTATTTAACTTACTTGCTCAAGTTTTTTGAAGAAGTAACAGAGTTGGCTGTTGAGGGTAATGCTGCTGATCAGCACTTCAGAAAGGCGTTTGATATCGATAAGCACAGGAGATTTGTGCACAACTTTATAACTCATGGAAATGAAATGGTCAGTAATAAAATGGATGCAGGTTTAGCTATGCGGAAACAAAAAAAAAAAAATGGCTAATAGCTGCCTTTCGTACTCACGGCATCTTTATGGTGGAGTTCCCGAAGGTTCAAGCCCTATCAATTTCTGACATTTAGGACGAACAGCGGCGGTTTTACACAAGGCACAATTACACAATTTGAGTATGTTTTGGATCTTGGATGCATTGAGAACAGTGAGGAAGAAATCAGAGAAGCTGAAAACAACATAGACAGTTTGGTGCAATAATTGAAAAAGTGGCCGATGGAAGTGAATGCTGAGAAGAGTATTCTTAAAAATAGCTCAGGGAACGAGCTTTTTTACTCCAATGGCATTATTGTTTTGCAGGGGAGGGTGGCGTTAAGGTTTCAGAAACGCAAATCAGAGAAGCCCGCAAATTACATATGCCACTATCTTATTGAGTGGAAGAGCAGGTTAACGGAGCAAGATGGCAAATCCTGCTATAATTGCTTATTATAATATGGTGCAGATTAATATTTAGGGGTGATCTCCCTTACCGCACAATGAACAACACAGCAAAAGATGTAAAAGAGGGAATGAGAGTTGAACTGTTATACTACTTGAAAAATTACATTGGTTATTATTTCCATAAAGCATCGATGTAAAAATGGGCGTTTATTCCTGATTAAGTTATGGACGATTAAGGCACAGATATTAAAGCTTATTGTTCGGATATTACAAAAGGAAAAAAAAAAATAACAAAAACACTGTATTAACGCTTGAGAGGCTCTAAATTGTTACAAAGGCCAAAATAATTGAATGCTATGAGGAGAAGTAGGAGAAATTGGAGGAGATTATTCAGAAAAAACACGTACTTTAAATTAAACCAAATTGAAGAGGCAAATTTCAATACAATATCCAAGGCAAAGCAACCCACCTGATTGTCACCCATCCAGGAACATTCCCTCCTTCCAGCACCGACAATCAGCAGCAGCGGGTACCACATAAAAGTTGCACTGCATAAATTGAGCGAGCCTACTTAGAGAGCAAATTCTAAACTCAGGACCAGTACAATCTGTAAGGGCATGGGCAGCAGACACATGCAAAAACCACCACTAAGATGTTTTCTTCCAAGGCACACACCATCGCTTTATGAAAATCTTTCCCAATTCCTTCACTGTTCGTCGCTGAAAATCCCGGCATCCTATCCCTAACAGCACTGTGGGTCTCCCTACAGCACATTGACTGTGGCATTTCAAGAAGACAGCTCACCACAACCTGATATGTTGCAATTATGTGCTCAAAAAAAAAATACTGGCATAGCCTGTGCCGCCCAAATACCATGAACTTATAAAATAAATATCCTTGTAAATCAACGTTGTACTTACGAGAACAATTATGTCCTTCCTGTTGTGTGTTGACCAGAATTCTACATAACAATTCCAGCCGTGGCCTAGCTAGCGTTTTTTATATATATATATATAGATGCTCCAGTATTACATCACTGCTTTTGCCTTAAATGCTGCGCCAAAAATAGCATTCCGGATGTTTTCATCATGACTTTTTCCACCTGTTGAAGCTATTTCAGTGACATGTGGACATCCACTCAAAGGCCTCTCACTCCATCTACCATCTCAATTACATTGCTTTTTTTGTCCTCCTAAATGGATTGCCTCACACTCCTCGCACTGAATCCAATTTGTCCTTTACCCAAAATATTGATATAACTCTGGAGACAACTGATCTCCTCTCTACGGTGAAACTACTGAGCCAATATTTCCAACATCTGCAAGTTTCCGCTTCATGCGTCCCACACCTATGTCCAACTTATTAATGTCTCCTGCAAACCGCAAGTACCCCAACACTGATCAGTGTGGAAGCCCACTGGAAACCACTTCCATTCTCAGAAATATCCATTGAACTTTACCTTTGTTTCCTGTCACTGAATCAATTTTCGATCCAAATCATTACATTCCGCTGCAGCCTGTGGGATTTCACTTAGTGAGTAGTCTGTCATGTGCACCTTGCCAAACTGAACTACCTGTTGAGAACTTCCACTTCGCTACCCTCATCAATGCTCCTACTATTTCAGAAAAAAAACATCGATCAAGTTATTGATACATGACCATTCATTAACAAAACCTCGCTGACAATCCTGCTACATCCATCTCTATTCAAGTAAGAATTTACCCAGTCTTTTTGAAATGATTCCATCAATTTTCCCACCAACGGAGTCAGACTTACCGTCCAAAAATGATTGGCCTATCTTTTGCACCGTATAAAAGTTTGGTAATTGTTGGCCTAATTGCAATTCTC
Organism: Isurus oxyrinchus; assembly: GCA_026770705.1. Taxonomy (NCBI): domain Eukaryota; kingdom Metazoa; phylum Chordata; class Chondrichthyes; order Lamniformes; family Lamnidae; genus Isurus; species Isurus oxyrinchus. The sequence goes on from JANJGN010000035.1 coordinate 6,962,358, forward strand.
TGTTCCCTCAGAATAATCAGTGAGGATTGCAAGCATTAGCCTCATGGCATCCGTTCTTTCCTCATTGGCTTCCCTTCTCAGACTGAGATACACTTCATCAGGCCCTGATGACTTTGCTACCTTCAATGTTTTCTCTCCCTCCAGTATTTTCTTGCTCCTTATGCTTATTTTACCTTAAAAAAACACAAAACCCTCCTCTTTAGCAGTAATGTCTGCACCATCTTTTTCCTTCATGTAAGCCGAGACAAAATGCTTCTTGAGAAGCCTTCGCACATGTTCTACATCAATTCGTTTGATAATATGTATATATCCTATAGGCCCTATGCGTTCCTTAACTTTCCCCTTTGTTCTCTCTGTACAAGGAAAACATAGTTGTTATTTGTTTGATATTACTTGCCTATATTTTTGTAACCTCACTTCACTTTCCAAATTCAATGTTTTTTTTTAATTTCTGCGATCAAAGTCTAATAATAATCGTCATATGTTTTTCGCTTTTTTGTGAGGTATGTATATGCTGGTACATATAGTTGGGTCTGTACGTTATTTAATTACATTATGTAAGCAAGTGGACTGTAGACTTCAAAACATCAGAGGAAGCTAGGTGCTTGACATGCATGTGTGTAAACATGGATGCTCATCTAACATGTAAGGTGTGAAGGGAACTTGCATTTTTATAAATTGAATGGACAGTTGGATTTCAAACGTATGTTATTCTGTTAAAAACTAGATAAGTAAGCAAGACTAAGGGACCTGATTATTTTCAAGAAGATTACTGAATGAAGTGAAATATAAAATGCGGGAAACATAATTATGATGACTCAAGGCATCCATGGAGAGAGATGCAGATTTAAAATTTCAAGTTTACACAATGCTTTTTCAGAGGTAAAGAGAAGAATTTATACGATTACATTTATAGAGTTTAAGTAGGTTGGTTTAATTACGGTTAAGTTGGTGGAGCTTATGAAGCTGGATATAAATCCAACGCTATTTGAGGACAAATGAGAGATTGACAAAGATGGCCTGGGCAGAAGTACAAAGGGACTGTTAGTTGTAATGGCAAGGACTAAGGTTTGCTATAAAGCTAACTACCAGCCCCACCCTCCACCCTCCCCATCATCACCTTCCTTAGCTATTACCACTGTCATTAACACTCCAATTGTCATTTTGCATTTGTCAATCACTGCTTATCCCACGCATAGGCGGCCTTCTACCAACTTCAACTGCTCTAACTCCCCTTAATCAATTTAACATTCGTCATATTTCTACTTCCCTTTATCCCTGAAAACAGCGTCAGACAGACTCGAAACTTTAGCGCTGTTTCCCCAAACCACAGATACGATCAGGCTGGGTGAGGTTTTCAGGAATTTTCTGCTTGTGTTTAATTTTAGATTTTCAGCATCCAGTGTTTTTGACTTACTCGTAATACATATATTGGCAACATGAACGGTTTTATAATTAAAGACGGAAGAAATGTAATGTAAGAAAGATCCTCAATAGGCCTGCAGCATTCTTGCATAACGTTGCTGTATAACGAGGCTGAAGTTGTAGAAAATGCATTTGGAATATGAAAGGTAATATTTGTTAACTTGCTGACATCGTCAATAATTAAAAAAAAAACTATTTTGAACCATTGGCTTAAAGGTAGTGTAATTGTGAGTCAGGTTAATTAGGAATTAAAAGAGTTATAATAAAATGAAGCAATTTGTCGTCAAAAATGCTTACTTTAATTTTTTTTTTATATTTATTGCATCTTGGTCATCTCAGACTGTCCTTTATCAGAGAGCATTTATGAGGCAGCCATACTGTGCTGTGAGTCTGGTGTTGCATGTTGGCCAGACGAGCTAACGATGACAGATTTCCTTTGCTACAGGTGATTAGTGAGACGGACATGTTTTTAGGACAATCGACAGTTATTCATGATCGTTGAAACTATTGAATTGAAATTCCACATTTTGTCATGGTGGGATTGGCACCCAAGATCCTGAAGCATCAATGTTGGTCTATGGAATGCTAATCCAGTGGCAATACCTCTACGCCACCACCTCCCCATTAATTCATGGTTGCACATATGTTCATTTATTTCTGAAAATTTCTCCAAAAGTCTTGGTTCAATTTTTACTTCTGAACTCCCTAGGCACATCTTATAATAAATACAATGCAGGGGGGATTGTGGGACGTCTTTGATTTGGCCCGCTCACATCATCCGCTACATCATTACAATTCATCCCTATATCTTTTGCGTTCCACTGGGCTTTATCTTTCCTGTATTCTTCTGGATAACAAATGGGCTCTCGATTTGGCAGCACCCTCCTTTTTGCCTGAGTTGCTTAGTGTGAACTCATAGAATTTCGCATTTGATTCCACCCCACTGAATTCATAATATGTTTTCCTATTACTAGCTGTATCCAATCTACTTTATCCAGTTTTCCTCTCAGATTTCTGAAGTTCCTCTCTACCCTACATAGAAATTTTCCTCCTGTGTGTTCATTATGCTATTTTCTATATTCTTGCTAATGCTACATGTATTACGGAAACTATCTACAAAATACTCACCCATTGCTAATTCACCAACTTGTCCATCTTCAATTCTAAAGCTAAATCCTGGATACGTACCCTCTACTACAATCACCACTCCCCCCGTCCCCCGCCTCCACCCACCTCCCCCCTCCCCCCCAGTGGAATGCAAATGATACAGGGTTGAAGTCTGCTGATGTAGCAGATGATGTGAGCAACGCGGGCTAAATCAACAACGTCCCGCACTCCCCACTGTTTTGTATTTATTGTAGGATGCGTTTACGGAATTCAGAAGTAACAAGACAACCAAGACTTTGGCTTGTCATGTGCTAGCTAAACCCATTTGAATCATTGCTGTTTCATAATCATGTACCCCCTGTGGCTTCCACACTGATCATATCCCAATTACTTTTAAAGAATTTGAAATCTTCAGCTATTATCACGCTATTGTGCTATTGCTTTGAGGTCAGAAATTTACCCATATATTCGTTTTTTACCTCCCTTCCATAATAGGATAAGGCCAAGAAAAAACATGCTAATATAAATGAAACAAGTAAACTGAACTTAACATAAGTTATGTAAATTTGAAACATTGCAGGACTTCTTTGTCGCCTGAAATGGGTATCCTGTATTATATGGGAAGTTGAGGATGCTGCCGGTTTACTAGGCAAACACATGTACCGGAATTAGTTGTGAAAGTACACTCATAGCAGTATGCCTGTTCCTGTTTTTTTTTCTGAGCGAAACCCTTATTATCTCAATTCGTGCTTACTGTTGTTTATCATCCCTTCCAACAGCTATAGTTGATTCTTTAAACAGTATTGCTACAATATTGCTACAGACTGACATCATTTTTATCTGCCTGACAACTCTGCATAAAGCTACTTTGAGCTGTAATTTTAGCCCTACATTAAGGCACGTTCCCATTATAGTGATATCACCCTGCGATCTATCCGTCTGCACCCTAAGTTCAACGACTTTGTTTGCTCTGCTCCATGTATAACTTTTAACACAGTCAAAATCCTGTGTTGGACACTTTCAAATCTATGCTTCCTCTGGCTTTCAGAGTCCCTCACTAATTCTCCATCTGACTTTCACTGCTCTAAATTTACACTCAAGCTCCCCTACCAAACTTGCTAACCAAACATGCACCCCTACCCGTCTCCCCACCCAGCCTCCATGGCATCGACCAAAATAATGATCACATCTCCCTGCGAGGAGATATGTCCCTGTCCTGTTCAGGTGTAGACAATGTGGATTGTACACAAATCTTTCAGCAGGAGCTGTCCCAGTGCCTCAGATAGCTGATGCCATCATCTTACACCAGCTTCCCAGACACTTGTTCAATTATTCAATTTCCCTCTTACTATTGTAATGAGCACATCGGACTGAGATTATGGACTTAGAGGTCCTGCTTTCCTAGCTACTTCGTAGCATCACTAAATCTGCTTTCAGATCAACATCCCCTTTCCTGTCTACACAACAGAACCATTGTCTACTGCGGCTTCCACTGACAGCAATCCCCAGAAGAATGTGCTGCATCCATTGCATCATATTCATGTACCTGGCACCAGAGAGGCCAAATGGTACACTGGAGTCACATCTACGGCGAAAAGAATGACTGCCTTTTCCCCAGCTAATGAATCCGGCATCACGACTTCTCTTCCCTTCTTCATGCTCCCATTATGGTGCCACAACGAGTCTGGCTGCACCCCTCTACAGAGACAACTCACACGCTGTGCTGGGTTGGGGTGTAGTGTTAATAGCGGTGGTAGCAAAGTGCGCTGATTGGAGCACAATTGAATGCAAAGGCTGCAGTGGCGAAGCACGCAAGGAGGCAAATTATAGGCCAAATGATTCCATGGCACAGTGCCAATTGAAGTGACGCTGATTCATGTAGGTAAATGAAATATGTTGCTCATATGCGTGCAAATGGCGGTGAGCTGGCCGCTATAAGCACCAAAAAGTTAATAAAAGGGAACGAGGATCAAGAGAAAACAAAGCACAAAACCAGAAAAAGCAAAAAGGGCCAACATTATCGCCTAAAATTATTGATCTCAAAGTCCCATAACATACTCATTTGAAACGTGAGGTGCTGCTTTTCGAATTTGTTTTGAGCATTGCTGCAGGCCAAGGAATGAAATGTCTGATTGGGGCGAGAGAAGAAAATTAAAGTTTGTGTCGCCTGTAAGCTCGTGGACACGCTACCATAATTAAGTCAAGTGTTCTGCTAATTGATCGTGTTATGATAATTTGTCAGGCCTCCAAGAAGGCTGGTAGGTTTGGGACACAGGAGATGGCAGGGAGAGTTAGCAAAATTATTTCACAGGTAAGCGTCAAAGACAGTCGAGAGAATCAGGTTCTAGTTATGTTCAGTTAAAGGAGAGTAACAGGAAAAAAAATGCTCCAAGTTCCTGGCAATTAAGACGGGCTGCTGGGACAAATGTAGTCATTTAACCACTGGAATCTGCTCTGCACAGGTGAAGATCTGACTTCAGAACGACATTTGTTGCTTTGCTACATACTGTGGAGTCTAGGAAAATCTAATATCAGAAGGCAAATCAAATCCTATGAGCTGGATGCTTTTGATGATACCTCTTGTCTAGTAATTGATTAGGCCAAATAAACTGTGAAGTGAAAACAGTCAGCTGATATTCTTTGACAATGCGCTGTTGCGGCAAATGTATCCCTTTTGAGCAGTGGTGTTTTGCTTGGCACAACTGGAGTGCAGAACATATTCGAATATGTGGTAGGCCTGAGGCCTCTTGCCAGTATTTATTTTTCAATTTTTCATATTTGCAATTCTTTCCTGTATTTTTCTTTCCTGATTTTAAGTCTAAATTGAAATTCACATTTAGATTTACATGGAATATTACTTTAGAAACATTGAGGTAAACGTAGCTGCAATTCTGCTTTTATTGATTGATCAAGTGAAATCAGTAGTGACGTGGCTTCCCAAGACTTTGATTTCTATATTGCCCATTTGGTGTTACGTCTACATCTATTTTTTTACCGTTCTAATCTAGCCGACAAAACAAAAGCTTTTTTCATATATATTTATTCTGAAGTACCTTTCTTACTGTGTTGAATGACAATTGGACTACAAGCAGGAAAAGATATGGCCAGATAGAGGGTGGTTAACTATTTCCTGATCATCAAGAGATAGAGTTTGATTGATGGACTATAACCAGGTTGATGGCAGATGCTAAGACACCATCAAAATATGTGTAAACAACTTGGATTGTGGAATCTACAAAGCCTTTAAGTGCCTGAGTGGAGTATTGATAAGGGCCAAAGTTTTACATTTCCAGAGTCATTGTTACGAGTAAAAATTAACAAACAAAATGCTCGGGAGGAAGGAATAGAGCCAGACATTTTCCTTAAAGGGACAAGAAGGGACACAAAGTGGAATTGCAGCTGAAGCTAGAGTGAAATATTCAACCTCTGGAAACTACTGGAGGAAAGGCCAGGAACGGATTGAGTGACACTAGTGCCCATCTATTTTAAGCTTATTCAGATAATTGGCAATTCATGTGCAAGGGGAAGTTTAACCAAATTTAGTCCTTTTATGGGACAGGCTAATTTGGGGATAACATGTGTAACGTAGTAATTGCCTGCAACATGCTTTGTATCGTATATGAGTAAGGTTTTATTTCCTTCTGTATTATATTTACAGTATTTTCTCCTTTCAGTAAAGTTATATTTATTTATTCTTACTTATTTGTTTCTATATTATCAATTAAGTTTTCATACGATTGTTATATTTATGATTATTCAATGAATGTGTTTTTTCAAAATGTTAATTGACATTGTCAGTCATTCTTGTTACGGTAAGATTACGGCTCCATCCTGAAGTGAAACTCCAAAGCGGCGATCGGGCTCCGTTCCCTCACACCTATCCAAACTCTGAGATACTCGCCAACAGCTCTTTCTAGCCGATGCTGCCAGACCTGCTGAGTTCTTTCTTGTCCCCTGCCTGTCTTACTGACTTTGGTGAACCGCATCCAATCACATGACAATAGAATGCACACGTTTTTTTTTCTCCACATGCATATGAACGCAAGTCCTGTCCTGGGACAGAATAACGTGAAGATTTCAGATTCCGCATGCGCTGGCCGGTTCCGCCCTGTGCACGCGCAGATATTCTAATGTTCCCGAACTTCGTACTCAAATAGATAATGAGTTTCGTAGCACCACCACAAAACCACCCCCAACCCAACTCTGCCCCACATGCATGGAATGAATAAAATACTTTAATGCAGCAAAGGTTTGCTTAAAATGATTTTACAATTTATTTACGTCTGCTTATCATCATAACTTTCTAACAAATATAGAAATGTATATATTTAAATATATAAAAAAAACGTTTACTTATTGTTCCATAATTACACATATCGTCTTACTAATTTGCAAACGTTAGTCAAACATACTCCAGCACATGCAACAAGCGGGTTTCGCAAGAATTATTTATAATGGAAGTGCTTTAAATCAAAATCTGTCTTTTCTACTGAACCCTTTATTTATGCTCTGGATATAATACCATAAGCTTCCGTTCTATTATATCATGTTTTTATCCTATTCAATCTATCTATTCCCCTTATAAATTTGTGTACCTCACTCAATTCACCTCTCAGCCTTCTTTGTTCAAAGAAATATAACCTCAGCCTTTCTAATGCCTCTCATAGCTACACTTTCCTAACTTTGACAACGATTTTGTAAAACTCCTCTGCACTCTCTCCACACCTATTACGTCCTTGCTGTAATGTGGTGACCAGAACTGCGCACAATTCTTCAGTTGTGGCCTCTCAAGTGTTTTATTAACTTCCAAAATTATACACTTACTTTTATATTATATGCCTTTGCCAATGAAGGAGAGCATTCGATATGCCTTCTTTACATCCTAGTCTTCTTGGACTGCTGCCTTCTGGGGCCTGTACACCTTTAGACCAAGATCTCTCACTTCATCTACGCCTCTTGGTTTATTGCCATTTATTTTGTAATCCGTGCGAGAGTTTGACCTGCAAAAATGTATGATCTCACACTTTTCTATGAAATGGCAAGTGCTCAAAACTGCCAAATGATTACTCTGTACAAAAATTCCCCACCCAGTTTACACTTCCCCAGGTAAAATAATAAGCATTCCCATCGTTGCAATTCCGTGTGCTAATTCACTTCCTTACATAAATCCTTTACATAATTCTTTACAAAAGGGAACCAGTTCAGACATCACAATATACCTCCATTAATGCTTTATCTTTCAGCAACTCATCAGGAACACAAATTGTTCCATCAGCCACATGAAAAGACTACTGTGCCCCAGTGTCTCTGAACATGGTAATGTGTGCACTTGGTTCACTGTAGCAGGAACGGAATACTTCCTCCTTCGATACAAAAACGTTACACATTCGAGTAATCTGACGCAATTTAGCAGTATTAAATTTGCCTCCCATTTACCATATTGCACTTGATTGCAGATTCAAGTCGAACATGTTTCTCTTATACCACTGTTAGGGATTCCCCATGCATTTCGCTGACTGGTACAGCCTTTTCTGAAACTTCCCTTAGCATTCATATTATAGCTTTCGACTTCTGTTCAGCTTCCACAATTGGTTTTCAGATGACTGGCCTTATGGCACTAGTAGCATATCAATTAATTTGCATCCCTCTTATTCCATATGCCATCACATTTCTGTACTGGAACAGGTTTTGCCATTGCCCTATACCTAGACCTGTTTCTGTTCTCGCAGCTTAATGTGGTTTGCAAGTGAAGACTTACTGCCGCCTACCTTCCCTTTTGATGTGTCATATTCATCTGCCTGTGCCACCACTTCTTGCAATCGAGAAACGTTACTGTCGTCCACGTGTTGCCTAGCGGCTATGAGGATGTTATTTAGAAACACTTCCAGCATGATGGGAACGCTCGCACAGTACAATTGTTGCTCTAAATTCACAGAACTAAACTAACGGCCCTATGACATTTTCTTAGGCCCATAGCAACTATACAAACGTTTCATTCACATTTAATCTAAAGTTCTGAAGCATTAATGATAGGCGTCATGCACAGGCATTAAGAACCATAATTTAAATAATTACAACCTGAAGATTATTATTCTGAAAGGCTAAAATCCAAATTCATAGCCGGCCCAATTAGATCCATGGCTAGGATGTTTCTGAGGTCTTGTTTTCCCTTCCCACAATCGAAATTTGTTCTCTATCAATATTTTCGGGGAGTAATGTTGTCATGCTCCCAGAACTGTTAATTGACTGGAGGTGGGGCTTTCTCTCCTAACTCATGTGGAAATTCCTCCCTCGGGAGCTGCTGACTGATTAACTTATCGGCAGCTCCCTATTACCAAAAGCTGCAGAGCTTGTAAGGGGCCGTTCTGGGGCTACATACAGATTGGGCGTTCTGTGATGACACGCAGCCCCCGAAGCCGAAACACTGGGATTCCTGGACAAATTACCGGGGACGCAGAGCAGGTTCGGGAGTTGTGGATAAGAGCAACGGTCTGGGCAGAAGTAGGAGAGGCCGGAGGGTCTGGAGGCGAGAACAGGGGAGATCCAGGGCTTTTCTGGAGGTGCGCAATATTAAAATGATGCTTCTGATGGGTGCTTTCACACCACTTTCCTCCCAAGGCAGGAAACCGGTTAACCTGCGGACTTCCCTCTGTTCGTCCTCCCACCAGCATTACAATTGGGGGTGGGCGGCTATAGCAAATTGCGCATCACGTAAGATGTCAATTTGTGGCATTGTCAAACCAAGCACATAGGGTTCGGGGTGAGCGGAAACCTGATGGAAATGCCATTCGCGAAATCTTACCGTCAGCCACTCCTTCAAACCCGCCTGGAGGATTACATAAATTTCATCCAAAGGAGCAATTGGCAAGGTGGTTTTCTTATTAGTTTATTGAGAGAGTGAACAGTGTGTAAAAGTGATCACACATTTAAGTAATTTTCATAACCCTGCCTCTACACTTTGGTGGTCCCTGGAATCTAGAACAGAGTTGCTGGCAGCCTGCTGACTGTGACACGCTGTTGGTGATTACATCGGAAGGCGTCCTCTGGAGGGCCGAGCTTTGAAGGGCCCAGGCCTTCTTTTGGGGTGCTGCTGTATGACAGTGGCACCGTCCTCGTCTTGACAACCTGGACGTGCCGAGAAAGTAGGAATAGGGGATTCAGGTTGGCAGTTCACGCCGAGAGACACCTTGGTGGATGTCACCGGAGTGTGCATCTGATGGCCCTCCTTCCTTTGTTTTTTCCAGGGCCCCTGGATGACGCCGTGAGGGGAAGATGTAGCTGTAGTGATGTTGAGCTGCACAGCATGCCTGTTACCTACACACTGCTAGAAGCCAAAATTGGCATCAGCGAACGGGATTAGCCCACACAGCAGTGCAGGAGTGATGCCATGGACAAAGGCCTCCAGGGTAGCCGTGATCCTGCCAGTGTTGATCACGGTTCCTTGCAATGCCGGCACTATCACTCCAGCCTGAAGAAGGATGGGTTCCTCCATCATGCCTTGAACCCTGATGGGTGCAAGGAATATCCTTTTCTGTTGTGCCCTATCTATCCTTTGTAGCTGCAGCTACTGTGACATGACCGAGCCCAAAGTCTCCTTACGTGGCTCGGACTCAGAAATGTTCTGTCCTCCAGCAGTCCTCTGAGTGTCGGGGAACTGGGAAGACCCTGCCTCCACCAGCTGTCGATCAGTAAGTGCGAATTGCTCATCCTTGTGCGATCTCGAGGCTACACTAAAGCTAGGTCCCAGCAAGGTGTGCGTCTCTGCTTTGGTGGAAGTTGTTGGTGAATGCTGTGACCGGACAACTGTTAGGGTGCCTTCAGATTCCTCTGTAGAGGTTTTTTTTCGGAGCTTGCAACGAGGCCTTTGTTCATGGACTCTGTCGACTATTTGGAAATGTGCCTGCGAAAGCAAGGGGAGATAATTAGTGCATGGCAGTGGCCTGTGAAATAGGGCACATCATTCCCCGCACAGTTGTCCGATATGTGATGCGTTGCTGGATCCTGAGACTCGCTACCGCAGCATCGGACTCACCATCAGCATACGGCAGGTGCTGGTCATCACTGGCGACCTGGATAATTCCTTGCCGAATTATGTCAGAACTTTGATTTTGACCCTCCCTCTACCTGCCTGCGGCCTTTCACTGCTGATGTGAGACAGCTTTTCCTTCATGGATGGGGATGGGGAGACTTCATCAGGACGCCTGCAGGCCTGATGATCAGTATGCCTAGCCTGTGTTAGAGGTCTCATGGACTGAATGAGAATAATGACTGTGCCTGTGAAAGAGTTAATGGTGATCTCCTTGCACTGGAATTGAATGACGGGTCTTTGTAGCTATTAGGGGTTTGTGAGTTTTATGAGCTGGGAGTGATGAAAAGCGTGACGTACCCTCGCGGAATGCAGTAGATCATTGATCCATTTGCAGCATTAGATGGCTGCCCTCTGCACGGCGTTCGCGATGACCACCGCTAACATTGCCCATGTGGCCGGTTTGGTGACATTGCCACCCACCCTGCAGCCAGAACGGGTGTAGAGCATATCCTGTCAAGCCTCCAGCACTTTCAATAGTCGCTCGAGTGACCCTTCGTTGAAGCAAGGGTTGCAGTCTTGTTTTCCTTTCCTGGCAATGTCTCACAGGTAGCGGTGTTGAAATAGTAACAATGAGAGTATGCTGTCAGCTGCTTTTCAAAGATTGTGGCTGGAGTGATGCAACAGCAGTGTGATGACGATTGAGGAATGAGAGCCTGCCCACAATTGAAATGGCGTGTTTCATGGGAGTGAAGATATAAAGAGCTGGGCTTGGAAAGTTGCGGCTGCAAAACCCTTCATTTTCAATGACAGGATTTCATTTTTGCCAGGTGCTACCGCACTTAGTGCAATTCTGTAACAACTATACCCCATGTCACAGGATAAGAATTCAATGGATTATTAATCATTTCCTCATGAGCATTTACTTGTCCACTATCTATATGGCACAAGCCAGGAGCGTGATGGAATTCTCTCTGTTTGACGCAAACACCTTCAAATCGACAACCTCAAAATCTCCTCAGAACTCTCGCCAATGCTTTCACTTCCTTCACTTGTGTGGTTTGAGAACTGGATACAGTGTTCTAGAAAATGCCTTGCTATTGTTTCATACATTTTCAACATGATGTCCATACTCAATGCCCCTAATAATAATGCCTAAGATACGAAATGATTTATTAACTGCTGTCAAAACGTGCCCTTTAATCTTCAATCACATATGTGGATATACTCCAAGGTCTGCTTGTTTATGCACCACCTTTAGATTTTCTCGCTTTATTTCATACTACCTCATTGTAGTCTTCCTGGAAAAATGATTCTCCTCATACTTCCCTGCATTTGATCCCTCTACCACTAGGCTGAGCTCGAAATTCACCCACAATATTGTGTGTGTTACTGAAAATCAATGTACACTCACTCCAACAGAACTGCGTTTATAAACGTTCACTGTTACTTCCGCAGAAAAATCCAACAAAGTATTTAAAACTGCTTTTCCCTTAATGAATCCGTCTTGGCATACCTAAATTATCCTGCCCTTGTTTAAATCACCATGAATTTTGTGATGGAAAATAGCTGGTAGGCAGAAGGTTCCCAGTTAGTTAGTTTCTGGAGGTTTTTTGAACACTTAAGCCAAATTGACTGGTGTGGATCTGTTGGTTTGTTCTTCAACCTTTTTTTGAACAGATGTGTAGCATTCACAATCCTCCAGTCCGCTGGCTGCACGCCTGTCTCTAAGGAAGAATGGAAGAGTTTCACCAATGCTTCTGCAACTACCTGTCTCATTTCCCTCAGTAAGCTTCCTTCCATCCTATGTGCTTCTGGTATTTCCCGTTTTTAATTTAATGATAACCTTCCAACATGTCTTTTGTCTCAATGGTAAATTGTTCCGATTGTACCAGTAATCTCCTCTGTCACCACGCCCCAGGTAGCATATTTTACCTTTGCAAATCACATGCAAACTATGCGTTCAACAGTTCCATAATCTATTGTCTCTCCACTTGAAGCTACCCTTTTTCATTACGAATTGGGCCTACCCTTTCGTTTACCATCATGCAGTTCATTAGATGCTTGTAGGAGGCCCTTTTATGTTTGTTGCCAATCTCTCTTAACGTTCCCTTCTTGCTTTTCGTTTTTGCGTATTCAGATCCAATTTTGTCCTTCAACATTCATGCTGATGCTCCATTCAGATTGATTGAAAATTATGCGCTAGCACGAGTATTTGTTTACGTGGTTGGGTAAGGTTTCAAATGAAATGGCAGGTCGATGGGAACCTATGGAAGGAGGGAGAAGCAGTGGAGTCAATGCCAAGAACAAAAAAAAGAATGGTGAATAACAAAAGGGATAGACAGATGCATTAAAGACCAGAATCCAAGAAGGCCTCAGACAAAAATAGTGGGAACGGTACAACTAATGTTAAAAATACAAGCTTTATGTCAGAATGCGAGGAGCATTCGCAATTCAGTGGATGAAGTAAACGCATAAGTAGTTCTAAAACGGTGTGATATCATCGGGATTACAAAGACATGGTTGCGTGGTGACCAGGGATGAGAGGTGAACAGGAGCATTCAGTATTTTGGAAGGACAGGCACAGCAGAAAAGGTTTTTTGGGGGGCATTGCTGTTTCAAGGATAAATTAACTTAAGAGGATTGAAATATATTAGCTCCGAAATGTCAATTGTGTGTGTATGTGCAGAGCTGAGAAACATTAGGCGATGCACACATTTCTGGGAGTTTCATGTAGACCCCAAACTGTAGTGGTCATGTTGGGAACGACATGAAACAGGAAATTAGAGACACATGCAATAAAGGGAATCTTCAATTAGGGGTGACTTTAATCTGTATACAAATTAAATTAATAAAAAAAGCTGCAGATGAGGAATTCCTGCAAAGTGTATTACATAGCTTTCTGGAGCAATACGCTGAAGGATGAACTGGACAACAGGCCATCCTGGACTGGCTATTGTGTAACTTGAAAGGAATAAATGGTAATCTTGATGTGTGAGGCTCCTTCAGGATGTGCAAACATAATATGATAGAATTCTTCTTCGATTTGGAAAGTGACGTTGTTGATTTTGATCCTCGGGTCCTGAAACATAATACAGGAAACTATGACGGCATGACGCTCGAGTTGGCTGTGATTGGTTGCGAAATGTTACTTAAAGGGATGACGGTGGATTGGCAATTGTAATCATTCAAAGAGCGCAAGAGTGAACTGCAACAGATGCCCGGCGCAAAAGTGAAATTGGAAAGGTGGCCAAAACATGTTTTACAAAATAAACTAGATTTTGTATTAAATCCAAAGTAGAGGCATACACATGACCACAAAAAACAATAGTTATGAGTATCGGGAACAGTTTAGAATTCAGCAAACGGGCATCAATTTATTGATTAAGAAGAGGAAAACAAAGTAGGACAGTAAGCTTCTGGGGAACATAAAAACGTACTGAAAAATTTTCAATAGGTATGTGCAGAGAAAAAGTTTGGCGAAGACGATTGTGGGTCTCTTACTTTCGGGAAAAGTTGAATTTGTAATGGGTATAAAGCAATGGCTAACGAAGTAAAAAGATACTTTGGTTCTGTTTTCAAAACGGAGGAAATACATTATTTACCAGAAACTTTGGTGATCACAAGGTTCAGTGGGAGGAAGGAGCAGAAAGAAGTCTGTTTTAGAAGAGAAATGGTGCTCAGGAATATGATGGGATTAAAGACCGGAATATTTCCAGGGCCTGATAAATTAAACCCCAGAGTACGTAGCAAAGTGCCTCTAGAAAAAGTAAATGCATTTTATGACATATTTTTTGATGCTATAGTACCTGGAACAGTTGCGACATCTTGCAGTGCAGGTAGGGTAATCCCACTACTTAAAAAGTGTGTGTAAAGAGAAGACAGTGAATTATAGAATTGTCAACCTCACGTTGGTCGTGGGGAACATTCTCGTCTCCATTATAAAATGTTTAATAGCGGACCACATAGAAAACATTGGCAGAATTGTATAGAGGCGTCATGGATTTACAAAAGGGAAATCATGCTTGAAAAATCTACTGGATATTTTCAAGCATGTAACTAGCAGATTTGCAGAGTTTAAGCAGTGCAGCCAGTGGATGTGGTTGATTTGGATTTTCAGTAGACTGTTGGCTAAATCGAATATAAGAGAATAACGTGTAAAATTACAGCACTTGGGATTGATGTTAGTGCTTTTAGATGAACAGAATAATGGTTGGCATGCAGGAAGCAAAAAGTGGTGATAAACAAGTCATTTTTTTCCGAATGGCAGGCAGTGAGTAATGGGGTTCCACAGTAATCGGTGGTGGGACCCAAGCCATTCACTAAATATAAATGTGAATGACTTATGTGAGGGAACTAAATTGAATATCTCCAAATCTGCAGAAAATACACATCTGGGCAGGAGGGTGAGCTGTGAGGAGGATGCAGAGATGCTTCTGTATTATTTGGACAAGCTAAGTGAGTGGGCCATTGCATGGAAGATGCAGTACAGCATTCACAAATGTGAGGTTATCCACTTCAGGTGCAAAAACAGGAACGCAGGATATTATTTGAATGGCTATAAGTTAGGAATATGAAACGAGGCATGGGTGTTCTCGTACACCAGTCGCTGAAAGTAAGCATTCAGGTGCACCAAGTGGTAGAGGAGATAAATGGTTTGTTCTCGTTCATTCCGAGACGATTTGAATTCTGGAGGGGGTATGTCTTGCTGAAATTATGCAGGAGTTGATGAGACCACGACTGGAATATTGTGTGCAGCTTTGGTCTCCTTAGCTGAGGAAGGAATTTCCTGCTGTAGATGGAGTGTTGCGGCGGTTTACCAGACTGACATATGAGAAGAGATTGAGTGGGTTAGAATAATATTCGCTGGAGTTCAGAAGAATGAGTTTGGACCGCTTAGCAACCTATAAAACCTTAGCCGATCTAGACGATGTAGAGGCAAGAAGGATATTCCCGATGGTGGCGTAGTCCAGAACCATGGTTAATAGTCAGAAGATATGGGGTAGGCAATTTAGGATTGAGATGCAGAAAAATTCCTTCATCCAGAGATTGGTGAGTATATGGATTTAGTTACCACAGAAAGAATTTGAGTCCAAAATATTGTATGTTTTTAAGAAGGAGTAATGCATAGCTCGTACAGCGAAAGGTCCAAGGGGATAAGGGGAGAAAGAGAGAGCAGGTTATAGAGTTGGATTACCAGCCAAGATTACAATGAATGGCGCAGCAGGCTCACTCCTGCTACACTTTTCTCTCTTTTTATGTTTCTCTGTATATTCAACCTGACATCAGCTGTATGTGTACTTGTTCAGTTTCATCTGCAGGTCCAGTTCTCCCATCGTCAAGGCAGTTCTTGTATTCACTTCTATAGCCTTCGCCTTCAGTAGAATATACATTGACATCGCCTGCAATACATGCTATTAGAAGTTGGTCCACTGTTCAAACTTCGTGTTCTCTGTCAACATTTTATTCCTATTCACTCGACTCATGCATTCTCATCTCATTGAATTTGGATTTCCACAAATTAATTATCCCTGCTCTGGACTGTTTTTTTTTTTGCCAATGGGACAAATGCATTTCAAAGAACTGTGTAGTAAATTGCCTGCCCTCTCATTGGAAAATAAACATGCTGCCATAGGTAATTACCTCGAGCACATTCTAGGAAACCTCACCACTTGTGTTCCTTTGCACTATTCGAACCCCAGCCTATGTTTGCATAATTGCAGTCATCCATCACAATTACTCTATAAGTTACAAATTTGTTTCTCTGCATCCCTCCTACAAGCTGCTGCTCTATGTGCGACATCGATGAATATTATTGTGCTTTTCACATTCCTTAGCTCTAGTCAGAGAGATGAAGTCTTTGGCCACTCTGATTATAATATCTCTATGATACTGTAATGCTGTCAAAGCCAACATTATCGCTCATGCAAACTATTCTCTTCCTTCCTTTCCTCTCTCTCTCTCTCCTAAACAGCTTGAACCCACGCGTATTAAACCAACAATCCTGCTCTGCTTTGAGCCATTACCCTGTTAGAGCAGCAAAATCATAATACCATTTTTTTTACCTGTGCCTAGAGTTGACCAATATTATTAAACACATTCTGTACGTTTACAGACATCTACACAAAAAAAAAAAACAGGTTTTGAATTTTACTTTTCCTTTTGCTCTGATCCCGCATGGTATTTAGTCCCAGTCCTTTTGCGTTTCATGTACCGGTCTCATGTGCATCACAGCCGGGCCCAATGCCTTAGAACACTAAAGTCCTCCCTTGCACTCCATTTACACTGCTATATATTGAACTGCTCAATCTTCCTATTCTAATTCTAACCAGCAAGTTGGGCTGGGAGCAATTCTGAGATTACTTCTCTTGAAGTCCTGCTTTAGAGTGCCATGTTGAGATCCTTAAAGTCTGTTTTCAGGATCCGAAACGTTTTCTTACCAACGTGGTTGTTCCCAATATAGACTATGATCTCTGTATATTCATCGTCCCCCAAAGTAATCTCCTGCAGCTGCTCTTTGACATCCTTGAACCTGGCATTAGAGAGCCAACATACAATCCCAATGTCATGTCTATAGCTGCAGAAATATATGTCCACTCCGTAAACTAGAGATTCCAGGACAACTCTTGCATTCCCAAACTTACACCTTCGCTCTTGGCAAGTTAAGGCTCCGTCATACCACGAATTTGTCTCTTGGCACATTCCTCTGCAGAGCCATTACGCCAAAATAGGAAAACAGCTAGAGAGAGACATATTTTCCGTGGATTCATGCGCTAATTTCCTGTGTCCCTTAGGTACTCTGATTCTCAACCATTCTCTGTCTGACTGCGAACTTATTGGCCGCTGTGTGACCCTCTCTGTATACGTACTTCCCAAGTAACCTTCGACCTTGTGGATGCAACACAATGATCCCAGCCTCGTCTCGAGTTCCAGGACACAATCTTCAAGTTACTGCTTCTGGTGATACGCTCTACATATGCACATATCGACGGAACTCTGTGCGCGGACCATCAGCCACATCCCCCAGGATTTACGTTGCTCAGGGTCGAGTTGCAATGCCAAACTTTAAAATTTTTATAAAATGGTTACTGCACAATTGTGTAATATGCAAATTTCACATATTTGACACGAAACCTCTCCCCTGTGCTGATCCCTGAAACACGTTATCTTACCAAAAAATTGCATACTAGACTGCAATAAAGTCAATTTTACGTTTAATGTGTAAACTTCTGTCCCTCTCTCTGTCTTTCCGATTTTTCAATCACCTCCTATGACATTGACTTATTTTTGTCTTCTGTAGAAAAACAAGAGACAGCTGCTGGATGCCGACGAAAGGTAGAGAAAGGGAGGTACACGTCCCTCACATCTTCCATGCACTCCTTCACTCACCAAACACAAACTCGAATTCCAATGCATGCAAAGCAGCACTACAGTGCAGACAGGCAACTTTGAAGGACATCTGCTTAGATGCTCGGTGGTTCAAGCTTCTGAACGCCTTGTTTCTCCAGCCGTCTAATCGACGAGCCTCAACTCGAAGTAGATCTTGTAAACTGCGGTGTTAATTTTGGAATAACACAACTTTTTTCAAAGCAAACAACAACTTTAATTCATTGTTAAATTCAAGTACAGACTTTAAGTAGAAATTAACGTTTAAATTAAATTAACCATTTAAACTAATCGTTAAAAATCCCTCATTCTCCAAACTCCAACTCTCACTCTAATGCACACAGAACAGCACTCCAGTGCAGATAAATAGCCTGTCCCTCAATAATGTTATTAGAATGATATCTAATATACGCATTTTTGACGCTGCAACTGTGTCTCCATTGCTCGCATCATTCGTGTATTGTTACCTGCTTACCTTCTTAACCTCTTATGGGAATGAACTTCAACCATATCACCCTTTAGAATGGAAGCACGTTATTAAAGACCGTTTTATCTATCAATATTTCTTACACAAATCCATTCTCACTACAGTGAAATTTCCTCCGCCCCCAAGAAGAAGCAACACACATTGGATTTACTTAGGATGGCTGCTGATTTTTGCTATTAGTAAGCTTAGCAATGTGCTGAAATTCCCGACTGCCTCTTTATCCAATTGACCCTACTCATAACGCAGAACTTCGTCCACCAAAGGTTCTTTCCTATTTGAAATTGAAACACAATCTTCTTGAATATATCCTGGAACGGAATTTAGGATCTATCTTGACCCCTTGACAGTTATGTTTTAACTATACCAGCCAACGTTAGGTTCAATAAATAACCATATTGCAGCTCACATATAGATATTGCACATTCCTTTAAGTAAATTGTTGCAACTATGTTCCTCTATATCTTTCCCACGAATGGAAGCCCATGGAATATGTCATCTCGTTCAATGTTTCGTCAGTTGGTCTTTTCGTTTAGGCCAAACCAAATATATTCAATCTTTTATTTTTCTAGGACATTTTTCAACCCCATCTGTGAAACATTCTCCTTTGTCAATATTGATTATTCGATCATTCCCTCCAATCCCTATCTTTCCTGAACATTTTGATCAAGCATATTTAGGACCTAGTCCTCCTCTATTTCAAGTCAGTTCTTCAGTATCGTTTAAACATTTATTCATGTCTGATTTCCCTCACCTCTCATTCCCAATGCTTATTTAGCAAACACTGCATTTACATACATTTGGGGAAAAAAATAGTTATCTCTTATCGTTTACTTCCTAATTTAACTCGACACAAGGCCTTGATATTTCTCCTCAGTGTGCTTGCAGACTCTTCCATTTCTTCCTGAATCATGTTAAAATAGGAATATTTAACCCAGGTTGTATTTTGTCTGCCAGATTGGCCAAGATCTTTCGGAGGAGAATGAGAAAAAACGCCCCACGAGGTCATTGGTCCCTATTGCTTTCTGGTAGAGCCCTTAGAGCGTGTACATGTAGCACTTCGCAAGAGCCGGCTCCAGGCTCACAGTGATGAAAAAATGTTCTCTCCTTGGCCGGCTGATCAGTCACATGTTTAGCTTTTCCTGTTCTATACTCACTTTCAACTTGCAGGGTGAAATTAAATTCCACCTGCCATGTTTCTCACCAATCACAAAGCCTTTCCAAATCCTCCTGTACAATCTTTACCTCTTCCTGAGAGCACAAATCCCCGCCTATCGTTGTGTCATCCACGAAATTGGAAATATTACAATTGGTCTCAACATCCATTTCATTGATATATATTGTGAACATCAAGGGCTTAAGCTCAGATGCCTATGGAACACCACTAGTCACAGCCTGTTAATGTGAGAAAGTTGCTTATTCCTACTTTCTGTTCTCTGGCTGTTAGCCAATCCTTAAGCCATACCAGTATATTTCGACCAGCCCAATGTGTTTTCATTTTGCTAATCAACCACCTGTGGGGAAATTGATCAAAAGGCTATGGAAAATCCAAGTATACTAGGCCTGTCGACTCCCCGTTATCAGTGCTGTTAGGCACATACTCAAAAAGCTCCAACAATTTCCTCAAACATGATTTCCCATTCGAAAATTCATGCATGCCCATTCAGGTCATGATTTTGCAATATCCATTCATTCCATACTTTATAATGGATTGCTGCACTTTCTCTATTACGGGAAAAAGGTTAAGAGGCTGGTTGGTACTTAGTTTCTCCCTTCCTACCTTCTTAAGTAATTGGTTGACATTTGCTGCCTTACAATATTCCGGAACAATTTCAAAACCTATTTAATTTTGGAAAATGATCACCAGGGCATCCTTGAATATCTTGGAACAATCTGGGATGCAACATTTGAGGTCCCACGGTATTTTTGACTTTCAGTCCTTTTAATTTTTGCAATATAACTTTCTTGATCATAAAAATTCCTTCAATCCTCACACTACCTGACACCTTAGATCTCCAAATCTTGGAGATTTCCTGTATCTTCCTCAATGCAAACAAACAAAAGGCAATCATTTAGCTTATCTTCTATTTTTCAGTTTCCCATTATGAATTCTCCCGACTCTGCCTGCAATGCACTCCAACGTGACATTGGTAACGGCTTCCTTTTTATATAGCTTTATAAGCGTTTACAGTTTAAAAAAAACAAATACCAGATTGCACTCATAATCTATTTTGCCTTTCTTTACCGGTTTCTTGAAATTTATTTGCTGTATTCTAAAATTCTCGCAAACCTCAGATTTACTACTACTTTGGGAATTTTTCAGTCTTTTTCTTTCAATCTGAAACAGTCGTTAGCTTCCTTGTTAAAGACACAGTTGACTGAAATGTTGCGTTTTCGCACCTTGAATGATTGGAAAGATACTGTTAACAATGTAATGGTTATTTGAAGAATGTCCATTGCCTTTGTTCATTCATACCTTTTAACGTACTTTTCCAATCCACACAAAGCATTTTTTCCCTCATGCCTTCAAAAAAATATTTTTTTCAACTTTCAACACCCTTGCTCCGAGCGAAATGCCTAACTTTCAAGCATAATATGAAATTCTAACTTATTGCGACCATGCATCCATAAAGCTTCTTTCACAAGATTAGTAATTAGCTATTTTTTTCATTATATCACACAACAACTAATATAAAAATTCCTCTATTCGTGTCTTCAACACCAACACACTCGTGTTCAAAACTAACCCTGACACACTCCAGAAAACATTCAACATTAGTTCCCCACTGCTATGCCAAGTCGACATGCAGACAGAAGTCATGCATGATGACGTATCGCCCCTGCTTGCATGCTTCTCTCACCTGCTGATTAGTACATGCCCCAGTTTTTCACTAATATTTGGTGGCCTATATAGCAGTGCAACAATTGCCTGCTGCCCTTTGGTTTTTCCTAGCTTAATTGAAACAAATTCCAAGCATTATTCTTCCGATATTGCTAGTTGTCCCCATCACTTTCAATCAGCTCAATTCCACCTCCCTTCACTTCTGTCTATCCTACCTAAACGTTGAATATCCTTGAAGTGTCAGTTCCCATTCTTGATCACCATGCAGCCATGTTTCCATGATGGCAATTATATCATTCCTATGGACCTATTTTGTGCTTTTGTTTCATCGGTTTTATTGTGAATGGTGGACACATTGAGGTGGAGAGCGCTTTACGATGTATTTTTGGCACCACTCCGCATTTGAAGCATTCTCAAAGCTCTGCTTTGTTTCTCATGCCATCTAGTCTCACAACTACTTCCTGTTATCAAATTTACTTTCATACAATTTGGGCCACATCTCTGGTTCTCACCAGCTAACAAGCTCGCTTGAGGCCAACCCAACAACACAAGCAGGCCTCCCAGCGATTATGTCAGACCAAGCCCTGCTACGTTGTAACACGTGAAGTTTGTATAGGCCCCACCTGCCACATGGCAGATCCAAACACCTCAGCGATCTGGTGCCTTCCCACCTGAACCTGTTCCCGAGCCACATATTTAATCGATCAAACCCAATATTCGCCATGCTCACTCAGATGAGCCACTTGCAGGAATCCTGAGATGACAGCTCTTGACTCCTGCATTTAATGTTTGTTCCGAACTTCCTAAAATCTGCTTACAAGACCTCATCCCTCTTATAACATATGTCCTTGGCATCAATGTGGAACACGACTGCTGGTCGATCACTCTCCCATGGAAGTATGTCCAGCAGTCGATTCCTAACAGTGTTGGCACTGGCACAATTGAGGCAACAAAGCATCAACCGGTCATATTTGCCAGCGCATATATTCTGTTAGATACCCTGTCTATGGAATCCCCTATCACTGCTGTCCTTCTATTCATCCTCCTCCACCCGCTGCACACTTGTGGCGCCCCTGGTGGCATGGGTTTTGTTTTGCCTGCACTTCCCAGAGATAAAAACGTCCTCATCAGCATTCAAAATGGAAAGCAGAATTGCCAGCAGGTTTACAATCAGCTGACCCCTGCACCATCTGCTTGCTTCTCTTAGAATGGCTGTCCATCACCCTTTACCTCTATGCTTTATGCTTCTGACCTGGGCTGTGGCCACCTCGCTACACATGCTTTCCACATGTTCCTCTTTATCGGGGATGCCCAACAGTGGACTCCACCTTCCGTTGATGTGCCAAAACACAGAGCTCAACCGGTGACACTTCCTACAGGTATGTTTGCCTCGGACACATGCTGCATCCACGACTTTACTCATTCTGCTTGGTGCAGAACGAGTTGGTCCAGTTGACCTGACAACTCTAAGGAAAAAAAAAACAACAATGTATTACTCTTGGAGTATTTAGAATAAGTAGAAATAGATTACTGGTAACTTAGCTTTCCAAAACTTACCCTTTTTTTATTAATCTGACTTACTTTATTACTTCCTTTTCTTTGACTTGATTTAAATTCATTTCCCTATTCATGGCTTTCCAAACTGAAAACCCAGCAGTTGCTTCATTACAAATGATACATTATTATTTCTACTTTTAAGGTTTTAAACACACTCTCGAGCATTATCTTATCAACAGCCAATTAAAGTACAGTTTTTATGCGATCTGTCTCACGGACTTTTATAGGCAAAAGCAGCTGGTTGACGTAATTGAGGCATTCCCCTCACGTCCGGCTGTCTCCGCTCACAGAAGGTGAGTTACGGCCCCGAGCCTCGAACACTATTATTCCTTGCCCGAGTAGCAGTGCTCTTCACAAGTCATGCTGTTTCCGATACCGGAAGGGGGAAAACACATCCTCACACAAAGATTAGTAGGAATATGAAATGTTGTCCAGCAAAAACTTTCTCCTAGCTTGCTCAGATAATGATTGAAAAGTGAAATTATAACAATTACTTAAAATGTTATTTCACATTGTTCATCCAGGTTGGTCAGCTTTGTTCCTGACCATCGGCATTCCATTATGATTGATAATTAACAGATTTTATGGTGAGCAATGAAAAATAATAGAGGGTAGGGATCTAATTACAACTGCACAACTAATTTTCTATATTAGAAATTCTGAAACACGGCTAAAAGTAAATATCAAAATGTAATCTCTTGCCAAAAATATATCATGCAATATATCACAAATTCACCATATTAGTACGCATTTTTTAATAGTCATTTTTTAAATTGCAGCCAACCCGTACAACAGATAACTGGGCGAGGAGTGAGTATTTATGCGACTGAAGGTTAACTTTATGATTGTGAAGCATAGCTGATCTTTACCCAGGGTGTGTTTAACGACGCCTTGACAAAAAGTTCATTACAAAGAGTGAACCTACTAAAACTGATTGGATTGAAAATCCGGAGCAGCAGTAATACATACGATTCTAAGGGTTACAATCATTTTATTGTTAATCAGTTTCCAAGGGCGTGAGCACCTCTGCCTTGACCAGTATTTATTGCCTATCCCTAGTTGTCCTTGAGAAGGTGGTGGTTGGCTAACTACGTGTGCTGCTTTCGATGTGATGTTAATGGACCCACGTGATCTTAGACAGGGAGTACCAGGATTTTGAAGGAGCGACAGTGAAGGAAGGGAATAAGTTTAGAAGTCAGGAAGGTGAGTATCTTGGACGGGACCTTCCTGGTCGCAGTTTTTTCATGTGTCTGATACAGTTGTCCCACCAGATTGTAGCAGTCGCTGGTTTGGAACATGTTTTCTGAAGAGATTAGGAGTTTTAACCATTGCAACTTGTAGATGGTACACAGTGCAGATGCTGTGTGTCGGTGGCGTAGGAGTGAATGTTTGCGGATGGTGTGCTACTCAAGCTGGCTGCTTTGTCCTGGATATGGCAAAGCTTCTTGATTGTTGTTTTGAGTTGCACTCATCCAAGCAATTGCGGTGTATTTTATCTAACTTCTTAATTTGATTTGGAGATGGTGGACAGGGTTTGTGGCGTCAGGAGGTGAGTTACTCAGTGCAGGATCTCTGGCCTTGGGCGGGTCATTTTATCCACAGTATTTACACGGGTACTTCTGTTCAGTTTCTGGACAGTTGTAATACCCCGGATGTGGCTAATAGATGTTTCAGTGATGGTAATGCCATGGACCTTCCAGGGGTGATGTATTGCGTTTCTATTGTTGGTGATGGTCCTTGCCTGGCAATTGACGCGCACTGATATTATTTGTCATTTTGCGCCCAAGCCTGAGTATTGTCCAGGCCTTGCTGCATTTGGAAATGGATTGCTTCCGGATTTGAGAAGTCATGAAAAGCCTCTTACCTGCTCTTATAGCCAAACTATTTATATGGCCACTCTAGTTCAGTATCTGGCAAAACCCAAGATGTTCATAATGGAGCTTTCAGTAATGCCAATATCATTGAAAGTTTACTTGCAAGGATTAGAGTCTCTCTAACTTATGCTCTCCAACCTAACACTTATATACATTGTTTTTGGAGCACCTGGACTCCAGTGTATTGATTGACATTCATCTCAGGTAAAATCAGGGTCTTTGTTAAAAGAAAACATTGCTTCATAAACAATCTTCTTCCGGATGGGTAGAATTAGCATATGTTATTTTGCTGTTCACCATTGCATTTTTGAATAATACTCAAACCAGAATCCCAGAAACCACAGGAGCGGTGCGGCATTGGGAAATTTATTGATGCGTGGAGTTGACCGGTTCACGCTTAGTTGAGTTCATGCATCATGTGGATTTCAAGGCAGGAAGACTCAAAATACGTTATTTTTTCGATTATCCTCCTGTAGATGGAAACTCCATGTATTGAACCTGGTAAAAAAAGAGGAAGTGTGGAAATCCAAGAAAAAAATTAAAATACATTTCCTTTAAACTTTCGAACTTAACCTGGAGAGCAGAAAAATATCTGAAATAAACGAATCTGCCTATTAGCATGTTATCTCACGTGGAAAATGAGTTGCCAGTGGATCTCTATTCATACACCCAGTCAGGAGTTGGTGAGATGGGCCAAGAGCAAAGAAATGCATATGTAACAGTAATAAAGGTGAAAGTGTCTCGACTCACTGGGGATATCACACTGTAATATCAAGCTCCATTTCTCCCCGAACCGAGGCAAACGTTAAAGTTGACTTAATGTACCTGAGAGCCCAATTCTGCCTTACTGTTTAATTTAAGGTAACCAAATATGAGAACGGGGTTTTTTAAAATTTAAAAGTAAATAATTATTAATTAAACAATTTGTCTTTTAAACAGTGGCAAAAAGAAAATAAATATGAATTGCTAACTTTTAACTGTATAGTATAAACTCAACCTCTAAACAGAAACACACAGACATAAATAAGATACACAAAACACGGTTTTTAACGTTGAGACAACATAATTCAATAGCAGCATCCTGGTGTACGGGGCTGGCTGCGTTTATTTTCATTGCAGTTTTTCAAATTGCTTGCGCCCCTTATTGCTGACTCGTGATGATGTTTCAGACTCTCCAGTCTGTAGTCACTGGATGGAAACTTATCCTTCAGTGTCTGTATTGGTGATCTTCCTTCTTTCCCTATTCACAGGTTTTCCAAAGAGATCAGGTTACAGAGGTATGAAGAAAAGCCAGGTAGCTGTAAAGGCAGAATTACTGAAACCTTTGAAATACAGGAGTGAGAGGTTCCAACTGTCTCCCGTTTGCTGATTTGAAGCTATTCCCTGCTCAGTGCTATAACACAAATCTTTATCACCAGATCAGGAGGCAATTACAGTATTGTTACTGGGCAGTTCCGCTGAAATAACGCAGAAACTTCCTATTAAAACCAAACATTCAGAAAAACCTCGAATTTTTTGTTTGGTTTTAGGAATGGAAAATTATATCTGAGCATTCACTTTTGCTGTTCCGTGCACCACCTGCTCTTGTCCTACCACGTGGCATAGTTATGTTACACTTGCTTTCGCAGATTTGAGATTTAAGACTAAGTCATCTAACGGCAATGGCTTAATCAGTCCCTCTAATTAATTTCCGTATTCTTCCCACATGTTACTTCAGCTACGACTCGAATCATAAATTTGCGAACTTTTTAGAACCCACAGAATTCCATGAGTAGACAATGATACAGCACACTGGGTGTAACAAAGTCAGAAATGTATTTAGCCCTTATTGTTAAATGCATTTGCCAGTACCCCTTTAATACATCAATTTTAGAAAGAAAAGCGGTGCTGCCCACGTTAGTGATGCTGTCCCTAAACCGAAGAATCTGTTCGAATCTGTTCTAGTTATTGCATTCACTTTCCTACAACACCTAGTTGATCTATTTGACTTTGGAACCAACACGACGGCTGAACTTCAACTGCTTTGGCTGCTCTCAATCAAGTGATTCTCCAGCATATATTTGATCCGTTTCTAATTGAGTTCGTTTTTCTGGGCTCAACACACTGGGTGTAACAAAGTTGGAGATATGTTTAGCCCTTGGTGTTAAAGGCACTTGTCAGTTCCGTTTTAATAGCACAGTTTTAAAAAGAAATGAGCACTGTCCTCCTTCTCGATGCAGCCCTTTAATTGAGGAAACTGCAGAATACGGATGTTGTTTAATGGGAACTATGTCTCCTATTTCCTCATTATGTTATATAACATTATGAATCTAGTTGCATCCGCACAAATTCCGTTTTAATTCCTAAGTGGCATTATTAAACCTTCCCGTGGTCCTTCCTCAAAATATGATAAAACAGTATCTAACATTTTAGAATTGGCTGGTGGAATTGTAGGTGGTTCGCTTTTTTGCAAAGTCTACTACTCCTCCTATGCGACTGTTACTATTTTCGTTATCCTCCATCTACTCCTACTACACCTGACACGCTTGCTCTTGCTGATAATCTCCTCTGCGATGACACTGCTGTAACATGTTTATTTAACATACCGTTTATTCTTCCTACACTCAGGAACGTCTATCAGGTAAATCATGCAGTGACCCTCTGAAATCTCTCATAGGGGCCACGAGATATCGCTTTCAATGGTTCACCCTGCAAAGCTAATAGCAATACTTCGTGTTGCAGCTTGTTTGTCTGCACATTCCTTCACTTTGGCATGTCAGATTATTAAATGCTATAGTGCCACTTTGCACTCTGATATAGGTTTTTTGTGGAAAGGAAAGTGAATGGAGTAACCGGAACAGGTTTGTATAATTTCCTCGGTTAAGCGGCAGCATCGATAGGGGCTGGATAATCACATGTTGTGACTTACCGAAAACCTGTCATGTATGACACATTCTACAAAATTGTTTTTATGAAGTCTTGGCCAGCTGAAACACCTGATTATCGATGAATGGGTATTCCGTATTCCCAAATACCCGGCCATGGGAATCTCATGTGCAGCACACAATATATCCTTACGATGTTTGGGCAGCCCCACTACCTGGTGAACAACCATCCAGTGCCCATCTTCAGCTATGTGATGGTGTCTCCACTTCCTGATCATAAATCTGTTATTAAATTGTTATCAATCTAATCTCCTTCAGCCTCAATTTCAGTGTGAGCTGACTGCGCTAACTTGCTTTAATCTGTATCTGATTTCTGGGTCAATATTAATCAAAACTTGCCAAACACTCTCTTTGAATTATGCTGATTCTGAAATTAAATTTAGGCTACTCCAACATCCGAACAAGGTATGAAGTTGATCTCTGATAATGGACATTTTGAGACATTGCTCTGGTCAACACACACGATTGGAAAATACCAGGAAGCTGTCCTTGTAACTGCTGTGTCTCTTTCCCAAATTTAGGATTTCCTTTTGTCATGGATCAAGCTTTAACCTTCACTCCTGTCAAATCGTTCCCCAGAAGGAGAGACACTGCATTCACAAGTAATTTCTTAAAATCTCCTACAGGCTCCATCCCGGACAAAAATTCAGATTCCAATTACACTTCTTACATTGGAACCTGGATATAATCTCCAATTATCCTGACCACTAATACATTGGCTTCCATTGAAATCTCTGGAGGGAAAACTAGAATATTCTCCAGCAAAACAATTTAAGTAGCTCCTATGCCCCTCAATATAATTATGGGGTTTGCTGCCTCTTTTTTTGAAAAAAAAGCTGTTATCTTCCCGTTAGAAAAAAAAACACTTTATATATCTCATCTCACTTATTCACTTCACCTGCTTCCAGAGCAGTGGTTACTTCCAGACCCTTATTTGTTTTTTCACTTGCGCTTTTGTACAGGGCATTTTCTTTTCAATTGCCTTTGTCGTACTCACCCTTCAAATTCCAATCAGTTAAATGGGCTAAAATCGCATTTTGAAAGACTGGACTTCACTTTTTTACAGTGTTAACACTTCGATTTTCAAATGTCACCTCCAGCCTCAGCACCTGTATTTCTGATCTTTGGTGAACATCTAAATATATTCCCAGCGTCTAGTCTATGGCCTGGCTACCCACATTTATTCCATTCTCCCACAATGTAGCATTTTCAAAGCTAGGGGGGTGATGGAAAAAAAAATCCAATTTTATGGGTAAGCTAAAAATCGTCAACTATTACTGCTGCCTGTCTGGCAACTTCAGCCATTTAGTCGTCCACATGGGTTCTTATTGCACAAAGTAGAGGGGTTTTAAAATTCGACAGAGAATGTACCCTTGAGTACTCGATAGGTAGTTTTACTCAAATAGCTCGTACCAACACGTCAAAACGGGTTTGTAAACCCTTTCAAATTCAGTGTAAGTTTGTCCAGGCTGTTACCTTAAATTTTGAAACCTTTGTCCGTACTATTCAAGGACCAGTGTTCAAAAGAAAAAACGTTTTCCTTCACACCATAGCACTATCTATGGAAAACTCCTCTAACAATGAGGCATGAAAAAAATGCACTCTACTTGTCAATTTGCTTTGCGTGGGCATTGTCCAGTTTTCCTTTGGCCAGCTCATCTGTTAAACTAACTTATCAAATTAAACAGAGTATTATTCAACGCCTCTTTCTTCAAATTTAGAAAAGCGTGTAGAAATTTCAACATCTCCCCATTGGATTTTCTTGTGGGCATACATCCTGTCTCAGCACCTGCTGTCTCCGTTTTAACTGCCAGCGTTTTGAACTGGAATCCTACCCCCTTCAGGATTTACTCGTTCTGTCATTTCCTGTTGAATTTTATGTTTATCCATTACTAAACTCGCCCATTGTTAACTCCCTTTGAAATACTTTCTCTCTAATCATTTATTTTTTACTTTTTTAAGTTCCATTTCAGTCTCTTCCTGGTGTCATGCCCTTTCTCTTGCTGCTGTCTCTAGTTCAATTTGTCTTTCATTTGGAATGGAATTAGAGGCCATTAGAATGAACCACACCCTACAGAATTTGTTGTGCCGTGTATTGCTTTTAGTTTCAAATGTTGTCCTATCTCTTCGATTTATCTTTGTCTTTCTGGCAATGAAAGGCAATCCAACTCGATTACTTGTCAATTCGATTAATCTGGCTGATGGGATCTTTATAAAACTGTTAGGGAAATCTCTTCGACTTGCAGGAAGGTGTTGTATTTAACATGGAAAATTTTGTTTTCAACAGCACAAAACTGATGTTAACATTTCAGCATTCTCTGCTTGCAAGAAAGCTGCAGATTCCATTTTTGCCTTATATTTTGATAGTAAGCTGTTCATTTTAGTTTTTAGAAGCATCTCATTTGTTCCAAAATATCCCGGATGAGCCCGTCAAAATGTTTCATGAATCACTGGGGATATAATGCTGTAATATCAAGCTCAACAGCTCCCCAAGCCGAGACAAATGCGACAATTATGCTTAGAGCGTCACATTGCCAACTTCTCACGAACTTGTTAATTTAGGCTAACATAAAATGAGCACGAGGCCTTTAATCTTAACAATTGATTAACTGTTTATTCAATCAGATGTTTTAAAGAGTGGCATAAAAACGAGATATGAACAGCTAAGTTTCAGCGCTATAATGCTAATTCTATCCTTCTTAAAACATATATACAAACATACACACTAAAAGGGCAGACAGGTTTTAAGGGTGAGGTAATAAAGTTCCAAAGGACGGATATAGGGCCCAGGGTTAAATGGTTTAATTTTGTTGAGGTGTTCTAACTTCCTTGCAGTCTTTTTTTGGTGACATGATGTGTTCTTTCAGCAATTGCAGTTTGATGTTTACTGGTTGAAAACCTGCTTCAGTGTCTCCACGAGTGTTTTTTTTCTCCTTTCCCTCTTGTCAAGGTTTGCAAATACATTAGGTTAAGGAAATATGACGAAGAACAGCTAGCTTTTATGGTATAATTATTGACATAATTGAAATACATTAGCCACAAGTTTCAGCTGTGTCACTAGTGCAGAATAGGAGCTGAATTTGCAGTCAACTGAGACCTTAATCACCTTATCAAGAGCCAATTAAAACATTGTTACTCGGCAGCTCCACGTTTCATTATCCTGCTGTTCAACCTAACATTCTCTGTTCCAGGATTCTACATTCCAAATCCGCTTCCAGGGAACATGTCTGTCAACTGCAGCCCTAGTAATTTAACGCCATATTCGAATTTGTAAATCCGCTGCCCAAAAAATCATAAATATTTTATTTACATTAACAAGACTGCAAGAACCGGTTCTTACCATGGTGGTGAAGAGGATCGTGTCGTCAATAAAGGTGTGACTGGACCGAAATGTTCCCAATGTCACAAATTTGGACATGGAAAGGAAATTGTTCAGGGTTAAATCCTTAATTGGTGAAGCTAGAACAATCAGCTGTAATTTCAGTAGAGTAAACCGTATTTCAATGTGAAGATTGTGAGAAATACCTAACTTATAATATTATTACAACCACAATAGATGAAAATTTGAAGAAGTATAGGGACGGATATGTGAAAGGAATGCCAATCATTTTGTGTCTAAATATGAAGCTGAAAGGTTACCATTCGAGAAGACAATTGTTCAGCCCAAAACATTTTGTTGCAGAGGATTTAGATATCTCAGTCCATTTGCTGAATAAAGATGCATTAATGATTGTGTATTAAGTGGAAATGTATACCTATCCCATTATGTAGATTGAATATAAATTATGCATGATAGTCTGTCTACTGTTATTGACATTCTTTCTCTATTGTCCACCGAAAATGTGTAAGTTATTTTGAACATTATGAAGTGGGCAATTTTATTTTTCCTGAATTTGGTGCAGTATGTGATAGAATGGTTCCTATAAGTGCAAGTGCCAGACGTATCTATGAACTTGTTAAGGAACCAGCCAAGACTGAGAAATATATGTACAGTAAAAAGGCTCTGGAGATTTCAAGCATTAAAACTAAGTGGTCATGGAAAGCAGGGAGACAAGAGATTTATGATAAACGTTTCTTGGAAGTAAACACTAAATTAAGTGACTGTATTGGCAATGGACCTGTGAAAGAATCCTTGCTCAGACATAAAATAGATGTTCAAAAACATAGTTAATTGGACTGATTTGGAAGGAAATTAGAAGGAATAGAAAAATACAGTAATGTCTAAATTGCCATGCAAGACCAAAATTATCAAACGGGAAAATGTAAGTACCAAATTAAGGAAGCTGCATTTGTGTGGTGATAAATAATTAACTAAACATCGATATTAATATGATTAGGAGAAACTGCCACGTTTAAAATGCTAAAAGATCATCCGAGAAAAGAATATCGAACCACTTTTAATTAATACAAAACAAAACATCGAAATATGTTATTTGAACAGCCGAAGAAAATATATTGATCAGAGGAGGAATGTGTTGGGAGCACAATAAGAAGACAATTGAAACTCATTGTCTCGAAAAGGAAAAGTGAAAGCATTTGTGTCTCGAAATTGAACTGAGAAACAAAAATATTACCTTAAGGAGAGATAAAAAGGACAATGTTAATGTAGTACATAAACAAAAAGCTGTAAAATTCTGCAGGTCTGAAAGTATCTGCGGAGAGGAATACAGTTGACGTTTCGAGTCCGTATGGCCCTTGAACAGAACTGAGGAAATTGTTAGATGAGGTGAAATATAAGCTAGGAGAGGGGGTGGGCCAGGTAGTGCTCGATAGGGGCCAGTGATAGGTGAAGGCAAAGAAGAAATTGCCAAATTTGTCATAGAAAAAAAGGGCAAAGGGGTGTTGACGGTGGTGACGTTTTCCAAGGAATGTGCGAAAGGTGACAGTAATGTTAGCAAGCAGGAAAAGCCAGCGGCAGATGGCCCTAGTGCGGGTGGAATGGGGGAAGGGATTGAAATCAAACTGGTCGAAAAGGTAGAGAGAAGGCAATAGGCCGAAAATAATTTTAAAATTGGCGGGTAAATAAAAACACATTGATAAAAAGTTTAAATTGTATGAAAAAAAATTAAGGTTCGGACAGGGGGAGGGAATGGAGGAGATAGTCCATGACCTGAAATTGTTGAACTCAATATTAAGTCCAGAAAGCTGTAAAGTGCTCAGTCAGAAGATGATGTGCTGTTCCTCCAGTTTGCGTTTCGCTTCAGTTGAACATTGCAGCAGGCCAAGGGTGGATATGTGGGCATGAGAGAAGTGTGGTGAGTTGAAATGGAAAGTGACAGGAAGTTTTGAGTCATGTTTTCGGATAGACCAAAGGTGCTCCATGTAGCTGTCACCCAGTCTGCGTTTGGTCTCTCCATGGTCAGGACACCACAGTTTGAGCAGCAAATGCAGTAGATTAAATTGAGTCAAGTGCAATCGAAATGCTGCTGCCCTTGAAAGTAGTGGTTTGGCCCTTGGACGGTGAGGAGGCAGTATGTAAATGGGGAGGTTTTGCACCTTTTGCGGTTGCATGGGATGGTTCCGCGAGAGGGTGTTGAGGAGCACTGGGTCATGGACCTTGAACCAGTGTGTCATGGAGGGATTGATCCCTGCGGAATATCACCAGGGAGTGAAGGGAAGATGTGTTTGGTGGTGCATCCTGCTGGAGTTGGCGGAAATGTCGGAGGATGATCCATTGAACGCGGAGGTTGGTGGGGTGTTAAGTGAGGAAAAGGAGGACATTATCATGGTTCTGGGAGGGAGAGGGAGGTGTGACTGCCGATGTCCTGGAGATGTGCCACCGTGGATGGAAAACCTTGGTTAAGGAAGAAGGAAAACTTAAATGTTAATGTTGTGTTTACTGGAACCTTTTTTTGCAGGTTTCAACAAAAAGAGAAAAGGAAGGCAATAATAGAAAAGGCTAATACTTTAGCAGGCTGTTTTGAAAAATGAGCCTGCAATTTATCGTGAGCATGACAATGAAAAATCTGCTTTTCAGTTTGAAATAATATTTTTTTTTAATTATACGGGGGGAGATTTCCAAAAATATCGCAACAAAAGTGGTATCTTTTCGTCTTGCTTGAATTTTTATTCACAGACTTATTATTCAGAAGATTATTTTCATCGAGGTAGACATGAGATTATCATAAAGCAATTTGGCCATGAATGTTTTGTGCTGCATGTGCTAAGATATTCATTGCGATATTCAGCATATTGCAAGTTGCAATATTTTAAATGATACAAATGAAAATGAATCAGGCTGGTGAAGCTTTCTTTTTAGGCAGGGAGCTGCTGAGATTATGTAGTTATCGGTTTTTGCTTTTACCAAATATATCTTAGTTTTATGATCTATTTGTAGTTAAAACAAGCAAAGTTTAAACGCATCAACATGGCTAACAGCAACGTAAACAAGGTGGGAGGATTTAAATATTTGAACGGTTCGAATGGAAAAGATAGACCTATAATCAGCAGTTGGGAAATAAATAAACACATTACCTAACTGAAAACAAAAGCTAAAATGGAATGATTAATGTAAATGCAACCAACTCCCCAAGTTTTTTTGGACGCAAAAAGTGAAACTGATCTTTGGAACACGAAACACCTGGGCAGAATAACACTGCACAAACTAAAGAGTCACAACGACAGTGGATGTCCGTAGTCATTGCAGTTTGGAACTGGTAGACTTGCAGCCCACTATGAGTAACTTAAATAAAAGATAGTTGTCTAGGTGTGCCTTAAAAGAAGCTAAAATATGTATTGTGTTTTTTTAAGTAGCACATGGATTTCTGGTGAAACTTGATCTCAGTTCAAATGCTATAAGATAACAGAAGCTGGAATTTTCCCATTTTGGAACTAGTGGAAGTTCTACCGTGGTCCAGTCAAAACCATAGAGAAAAGAATGCAACCAGGAGATGAGTTTGGAAATTATGGTGATGTAACCAGGCAGAGGTAATCACAGTCATTAGATGGGGAGAGAAATGTTTACGCCTGGTTCTTTGGAAGATGTGTTGTAACATTTGTGATAATTCTTGGAAGAAGTAAGGTGTAAAACTAAGGGCCTAGTATATGCAGCTATAAGCCATTGTGCTAACTTAGTCTCGTTTTCTTTGATTCATTTGTTCTGTATAAAATAACACTTGGGTTTTTTTTAAACAAATGTGATATTGTGCGGCGTTGTTCTATTGTTCAAAACACGGTGTTTACATTTTGCTTTAAAGGTTAATGGTCCATAACTGGATCTAAAACGTTAGCAAATATTTATATAATCGATTATCATTTGGGGAAAAAAATACCTTCCCTTGAGGTATAGGTGGTTAAACATTGATACTAATTAATTTACTTATTATATCAGATTAAAAGAGCTACGTTATTTAAGTTTACAAAAGTACCATCAAGCCTGAGCACTGTCATAGACTAAAATGTGAATAGAACATTTTGAATATTGATGGGTAGCTGGGTTGTCTGGTGGCGGTGCGGGCAAATGACATGCCTTTAGATTGCACCAGCTAAAACAAAGGTGCGAGCTTTCACAAGGAGGTAAAAATAAATACATGCACAAATTGCAAGTGCAAGTCTATCATTGAGCAGCAGAGGACAGACACATATTTGTAGGGAACAAAGACGTGGCAGGATCCTTAAAGGCATATTTTGCTTTTGGCTTCACATGAGAGGGATCCCTGAATTAAAGCACCGATGTGGCAGTTCACTTACTTCACATTCATAAATATAATGACGAACAAATTGTTGATATTAAAATAGATGAAATAATTACAAGAGTGGTTGATGCAGAGTACATGGAGTGGCATACATGATAGAAGCATCCGGCATTGGTTTCCAGATTTTTGTATAATATAGATCTTTCAAATAGCAAATGTAATGCATTTGTTAAATGAAGGAAAAATTGAAAATAACTGAAAAAATATGCTAGCCTTACAAAAGTGATCGTGGAAATTATATTCTTAAAATGAACTTCGAAGTGTCTGGCCACGTAGAAAATTGCAATGCCGTGAAACGGACATTACATTGTTTTTGAAATGAAAATATTCCTTGGCAAAAAAATATTTTAGACTACTATTTGAGATTGCACATATCAGATATGCTAAATGGAGAGGCAGTTGCCGAAATGGATCCCAGGCGCCATTTTACGTTGGCAAGCCCATTAAGGTGCCACATGGAGATTAGTTTAAGTTTTAAAAAAATAAATATACAAAAGAGAACAATTTAAGTCATTTTACGCTTTTGTGACAGTGTCACAGGAGCTGCGACATTTCACTCATAGTAATGAAATCATTCATTTAATTTATATGAAACTTGATCCCACCCATTGAAGAGGGTGCATAAAAAATGCAAAAGCTGTCTGGGCTTTTCGCCTGCCCGCCAACCTTAATTTTGGGCGGGCAGCTCTGTTCGTCCTGTAATTGACATTTCATCGTGCTTAATAGGACTTTTACAATTAGTCCAGCGTGTATCCAACTCTGCTGATTGCCTGTCTGACTGAAAATCTAAATATTGCGCTGTTACGTCCAGACGTCCGGGTGATATTAGTGCGCATCATTTTACGCCTCGGTGAGCAGGAGCCGAAAAATGAAGTAAATGTTGGCTTTTGAAGAATATAAGCGCATGTTCTGTAAAATGTGGCCACTATCCAATTACTTGATTACTTGACACGTAGAACCTTAAGAATGGTGATGTTAGACTTATGTCACTTTGGAAATCTAAGAACAGTTTAAGGACAAACAGGAGATGTTAGATCCAAATTTCCCATAGCCACAGTTTTGAATTCGATGGGTTGCTTTTTACGGATGTCTTTGAAGTTCCTCCCAGTTCTTTGCTGATGACATGAGATAGTTTTTCAGAACTTTCAGTCTTTAGTTCACTGTTTGTGAAATTGCTTTTCACAGTCTATTACAGTGGTGGTCACTTTTCATTTTGACAGTGGTTTCCTCAGAGAGAGGGCGTGAGCAGGTGATGGAGGGATGAAAAAAATAGGCATTTACGTGTTTATTTTTTTGCAAGCCAGTAGCTTTGTTCGCGGCACCATTGCTCAACAATATCTGGTAATATGGTCAGGAGCCAATTAAAATGCTGTTTTCAGGCAGCTCCCTTGATCCTGGCCTTTTTTCCGACACCATTTAGACTTTTTGGTACAGTCTATTCCATGGCTATGACATTGTACATATCCTTCAGACTGTTCCCGTAGAGATGTCTTTCAAAATGAAGCCATTTTAGTTTCTAAAGCACCGTTCAACAGAAGTAGAGAAAACCTAAAAAAACAAATGTTCTTTACATGCCAATACCCTTAAAATAGTCGAAAGGTAATTTAAAAAGTGCCTTTGAAAACAATGTGTGTGACACATGGACAACAGAACATGAGACGCAGATACATTTACCCATCCTTCTCTCTTGAAATCTAAGCAATCTTCAGCCGTTCTTAACCATTTAATCCATTTCAGAATTTTACACGGGTACCGTGAACAATCTTTACATTCAATGTTTATCGCAATAGGCTCCAGCTATTTCCAGTTTCAACCTTTCTAAATCAATGTCAGTGGATTATGGTCAGTGTAGGTTATTGATTATTTGATATCAATTCGGACAGAAACTGTAAAGTCTTGTAGAGAAAACAACAGTTTTCCCTAGCTTTCCCTTTTGATACCGTATACTATCTCTACCCATTATGATTCAGTTTTTTGGGAATATACACCGCTGGCTTCTCTACCACTAATTTATCATCCTGTAATAGAACTGTACATACCGCCAAGTCCCTGGTGTGTAGTGCTATTGTAAATGTTTTGGTAAAGTCAGGGGCGGCCGAAACTGGATAATTATTGAGACTGCCTTCAGCTTATCCAAGGCAGCTTGGCAATCTGCTGACTGTATCAGTTCTGTCTGTTTTATAAACAATTTGCTTGGATGTAGAGCGATTGTGCTGAAGTTGGGCACAGACTTGCACAGGAAAGCCTCACATTCCCAAAAATCATTGCGGATCTCGTTTAGTTTTAGGGTTGCGGAATTCTATTATAGCATTCAATTTTGCTGTTCTTTTCCTACGAAATGACCTAGGAAAGTTACCTAGCTTTTGCAAGTTATTTTTTTGGTTTGATTTAAGACTAAGCATTTCAACTGCCATTGCATAAACAAGTCCACCAATTATGTTATATGTTATTGTTGTGGGTCACTATATATTACTACGTCTTCCAAATACATCACACAATTAACTGAAATGTAGCTGTGGCGCTTTTGAACCCATATTGATGCAACCCACTTGTTGTCATAATGGCGGATTTTTTTTTGGTTTAGTGTTGAATGAAAATTGCCAGTACCCGTTCCATAGATCAATTTCGGAAAGAAATATTACATTGCCAATGAATTGAAGTCTCTTCTAAAAGAGGATTTAGGAGTGGATCTTACCTCCTTAATACATTCGCTTTCCTGTCGGGTATACAAAATGTATTGGCTATATCCAGCGTAGAAAACAATAACAGTTGTGCACTCCTGCAATTTTGGCTAGGCTAAATAAATTGATTTGCAACATATATTGTATTGAATTTATGACTGGGCCCTTTTTTTGGGCTCAATTGATAATGTTGTTCTATTGGCAGTGAAAATTCTACATCCACATCATGTTTACCCTTTGTAGCACATCCAGTTTTACCCTAAAAAATTCCATATACTTCCTAAGTAACCTTATATGATCTTCCATTGGACCTTGCTCTGAATCTGAGAACACAGTCTCTAACGTTCTGAATATTTCCGTACTGGCTATTTGAATTGTAAAAGATTTGCGTTGGGCACTGGTTACTTCTGCTTCTACCTTGCTCTTATTGTCTCTGTCATCATCCACTAGTGCTAGCACATGATACACTTGCTCGGTCTTATATTCTCTGCGATGATATTGCTTCAGCATGCTTATGTGAAACAAACTTCTGTTCTTCTTATGCTTAGGGGCATCTATCAGAGAAGTATTTTCAGACTTTACTGACTCTGCTACCTACATCATATGGTCCATCGGATTTCACTTTCAGTGGTTCACTCTGCGAAGACAGCAAAACCACTAATTTGTGTCCTGCTTTGAACGTTCTAGTTGTAGCATGCTTGTCTGCCCTTTCCTGCTTATTTACTTGTGATATTTTCAAATGCTCACGACGTACTTTACATGATCACGTGAGTCTTTCTAGCAACAAGGAAACGTAACCGAACATCGAGGAAACAACTTCCTAGTTTAGGAACATTGTGCTATCCACTACTACTTGACCACTGAATTCATGATCATAAGTCAATTCAAGTGGACTACATCCATTTAGTTCATTTGAAGAATTTCTGGTAGAAACTGATAATAAATTTAATAATTTGTCCCATTCATTTGGGCGTTCAGGGCACTAAGTCTCATTGATGCTTTTGAGTGCCCGATGGTGTCTCTGTAAAGTACACTCTGCCTGTTAATTATAGTTGATTGAATTTAATTGTTTGATACACAATTTTCTGATAATCGCCTGGGAGATTTTAGACATGAATTTAGCGCCTTGTTCAGATTGTATTTCAATTGTAAGGCCATAAGCAGTGACAAACTGAGTTAGGTTTCCACGGCCACCTTGGCTGCATTTGCGCTTAAAGAAATTGCTTCCGGAAATAAGGTATCTATGATTCCAAGGATATACTGTTGTCCTGCTTTCCTTTTTGGTAATAGTCCTACATATTCTAATAATATCTGAATCAATCCTTCTTCAAAAGTCGATACAAATATTAAAGGTGCTGTTTAGATTACATGTTGTTGTTTACCTATTACTTGACATGTATCACACTTTTTCCAACATTGAACTACGTCCTCTGAAGCCTTGGCTACATTAGTGCCTGTTTATCGATGCTTGTTTTTTTTCTAAATTCCAATTATATCCTGCCATTTGGATTTCATGTGCTACTAGCAATATTTCCTTATAGTGTTTGGGTGGTGCCAATATCTGATGAACACCCATCCATCCCTCATCAACAGTTCTGTAAGGGTGTCTCCACTTCCTCAACGGAAATCTGTTTTTAAAGCAATTGCACTCCAGTATTCCATCAGCCTTAATTTCAGTGTAAGCTTACTGTGACAATTTGTTTCACTCAGGATCTAATTTCTGAGCTACATTTAAGGAAGACATACCCAACAATTCCACTGAATTATCCACATGCTTGAATGTCATTTCGGCTACTCTATCATCTGCTCGTTGTTATACTTTGAATTCTGCTGATGCGTTTTGGTCACAACACACATTGAAAAATAACAGGAACTTGTTCTTGTAACTGATCAATCTCTTGAGACTCCCTTGGATATTATATAATCTTGGGAAAAGCTATATTATGCATTCTTGCAAATCATCCCCCAGGAGTAAATCAATTCTCTCCACGGGTAGACTCTTAACCACTCCAACAACCACCAAACCAGACAACAAATCACAATCCAATTGCACTTTGTATAATGGAACCGGAAAAAATCTCCACTTATCCCGTTTACCAATACATGAGCCTTCATTGAACTCTCTGGAGAGCAAACTCGGTGCTTCTCCAGCAAAAGAGATTGAGTAGCCCCACTGCCCCTTCAATTAGCTTGCTGCTCAGCAGCATCATTAGATGAAAAGCGTGTGTATCCACCTATTTTTTTTAGCTCCATTTTCGGACTTAAAATTCCGATCACATATAAGTCTCTTGGCCTTCCCCCGCAATTTCTAGTATTCTGAATGAATGTGTCCCATTTTAGTCCAATAGAAACAATTAGGCCTTCGAGTATCTCCTCCACTCTCAGTCCCTTCCTTCCTGATCCGTGAGATGAGCTCAAGCCATTCCTAGCCATCTTTTATTTGCCCTGGGCATATGCCTTTCTTTCACACTCCCAGTTGCTGTGATGTTCGCATTTAATGACTGATGATATAAAATACCTTTACTGTTATGGATCAGCACATTATCGTCAGCCATCACTGCAGCTTGTCTATTATTTGCAGCCCTTTTGATTTCAAAGCAGTTTCTTATCACAGGCGGTAGGGAGTTTTAAAATTCTCCCAAGAGACTGCACTCTCTGAGAGTTTCATATGTGGCCTCCGCTCCTAATGCTCGTATCCACCTGTCAAAACTACTTGGCTTATGTCTTTCAAATTCAATGCAGGTTTGCCCAAGGTGTTTCCTTTAATTTTAATTTTCTTTCTCTGTATGCTTCAGGGACTAATTCATATCCAATCTAAATGGCATTTTTTATCACATCATGATCACTAGAAAACTCTTCTGAAAATCAAGCATAAATCTATTGTGTTCTACCTGCCCATACTTTCTGCATGGGCATTATCAAGTTTTCCTTTGGCCAGTTCATCGGCTGACTTTTCTTCTCAAATAAAGTAAAGGAGGCTCCCAATTTATTTTCTCAAAATTGAGAACAATTTATTTAGTTATAAACAACTCCCCATTGGGTACTGATCTCGTTATTATTCCTGACTCAACTACTGTTCTGTCCTTTTTTTAAATGCCAGCATTTTATGCTGGTATTCACAAACTCTGTCTATGTTTTCTATTCTGACAATTTACAATTTCCTTTCTTTTTTTTATTCCTCTATCCTGCTTTGTAACTATTCCCTTTGGAGATCAAGCTTTCACTTTTCTATTTATCTTTCCTTCCCCGCTGCCTCTAGTTGAAGTTTCTTTATTTCCTTTGCTTGCTCAATTTCAAAATGAACTCTCACTATTCCCAAGTGTCAGGTTTCACTTCGATCTTCAGGTTCTCTGCTATACATTCGAATATCTATTCCTTCTTGGCTTTTGCAGACAATCATACTCTTATTTACTTCCTTTATTGATTAAAAAGTGTTTTCAAATACCTTGGGAAATCGACATGGACATCTCCCCTAATTGCAAGAATGATTTAGCAGTTTCCAGTGCTATCTATATATTTATATTGCAAAACTCGTCTTCGTTTTAGCTTGTATTACCTAATGAATTAATACCCAAACCGTCATTTTCTTTTGTTGCAATATATCCCGGGCCCGAGCCCCCAAACTTTATCACGACTCACTGGGTCAGGGTGCTGGAGGACCCAGAACCACTGTTCCCCAAAAGTGACAAATGTGACAGGTTTCAGCAGAAAGCCAGATTTCTCCAATTATACCTAACTTTTTGAGGTTAACATAATGCAAGAACCAGGTTTATAAAATTAAGAAGTGAATAACTTTTCATTGAGGAAATTGTCTTCAACCAGTGGCAAAAGAATGATCAATTGCTGAAATCTAATACTATAACTTTAACTCGTCCTCCCTATTAAATCGCTATACACACACAAACACACAGCAAAACACAAAAGACGCAAAAAAACATGAATTTTAAGGGCAATATAAAACAGTTTAACAGATCGGGACTGCATCATTCGATAGGTTGATTTTGATTGATGTCTTTGAAATTCCTTGCATTTCTTTGTAGGTGAGAAAAGGTGCTCTTCAAATGTTTTTAGTCTTTAGTTGACTGTATCAGAACGGGTTTGTCAATGTTTCGAACATTGGCTTCCCCTTTTACTTCTCAGAGTGATTTTTTCCCCCAGAATTACAGCAGTTAATAGAGGTTGAAGGAGAATATGTTTTTTTGTGTTTTTTGCTTGCAGTTCAGGAGCTTCCTTTTTTTGCAGCTGTATTACCACTAAAAA
Organism: Isurus oxyrinchus; assembly: GCA_026770705.1. Classification (NCBI taxonomy): domain Eukaryota; kingdom Metazoa; phylum Chordata; class Chondrichthyes; order Lamniformes; family Lamnidae; genus Isurus; species Isurus oxyrinchus. The sequence continues at coordinate 7,004,618 of JANJGN010000035.1, forward strand.
TCTTGTCAGCTGGTCGGGGCCAAATAAAATGCTGTTGTCAGGCAGCTGCTTTGGAGCAGAATTTCTTTCTATTTCCGTCTTGTAATTCATGGCACTCTCTGTTCCATGATTTCAACTTCGTTTATATCACTCGTTTTGTTCCAGTAGATGTATCTTTCAAACTCTAGCTATTGTTGCTTTAAAACAGATTTCATCAGAAATGGAGAACATGATGTTAAACAAAAGATACGTTCTTTGCAATATTAACTGGATAATGCACAATGCATGTTACTGCTTAGCTTGAAGGTTCAATAATATTGACTTGCAACTTAATTTTGTAATTCTGGTGTTGGAGGCATTGATTTGGGGAGTGGAAAGAGCCCATTGTTTATACGCGTCCATAATTTGTACTGCACACAAGCTTACCAATGAAGAACTCTCCTAATTTTTTTTTGGATTGCCTTCGGTCTACCATGCCACCTAGTGAAGCTAAGTTAATATGCATACTTCATAGAAAAAAAAACACATAAGTGAAATTCGTGGAACAGTGAGTAGAATTTAGCAAACACATTGTGAACACAGACATTTTTACGAGTCTGGATCAGTAGGCTGACACTTACAGTTCAGATATTTTAATATAACCATAATATATATAAAGGACTATTGTGTGATTCCTCCACAGACACTCGCCAAAGCCTTGATTAGATTAATCCACAGGCTGAACCAATATATCGCTAAAATCATAATCTTGCATGGCCAGCACAGACGTATACTTTGCTGACAGTGAAATGTGAGGATGCCCGGGCATACTCTACTGACATTTTAATTAATTTTAAATGCTTCAGATTTCCATAGGAATCTGGGGTGCATTCGCCTGTGGGGAATGAATGGGCAACTGTCAGTCCCAGAGGTTGTCACGATGCCAGGCATTGTAAATACTTGACAAGGCTGTTGCCAAGGTGAATCCTGGTTTGATAGGTCATGCTATTTTCTTTTAGAAACTGTTAAAGAAGTTCACAGAACAAATTCACAGGAGTTCTTTGTCGAAAGTTTATCATAAAGGAAATTTTTTTTATTAAAGAAGCAGAAGGAATAATACTACAAAAGAAAATAGAGTTGGAGTGATATCACTCCAGAGACAAAAAGATGCTTCAAATTAACAGAATTATTTAACCACAGCAATATCTCTACAGATGATAAATCTTGTGAAGAATTAAAACAAGCTTGACACAAAGCCACCTCGCTTAGGAATGGAACTGTTTAAACAGTTTTCTTCCGGAGTTTTCCTCAGCATTCAATGTAGGCTTCACACCAAAATCGTTTCTCTCCCCCAAATGTCCAACCCCGCTCCCCCCAAAAAAATCACTATAATCTCATTGTTTGCTCAACTATCGAGAAAACAATTATGTTTCCTTAAGTAAGCAACCCTGTAGCAACTATTCTACACTGATCAGTTTATTGAATATTATAAATGACTATTCAGGGAACTACTGCCCCATAAGCCTGGTAGTCTTTCTTATCAGAAACCACAGATTTGCAGTCATATCTCGCTCACACGCACTAAACTCTCGTTACTTTTATTTTTCTCTGTGATCCTGTCCTTGCACAGCTTTCTTTGGCAACAGCAATGTTTTATTTTTGTGCTTTGTATACACATATATTTTTTCTCGGGGATCGCTAAACCTGCAAACATTTTAACCAAACTCTTTGAATTTATTTGTTGTAAAAGCCCACTAAAATGAGCAACCAAATGAACACTTGAACAACCAAACCTAAGAGAACTGAACTTTTAGGCTGGAGTATGTTCCCGAAACCCAAGCGCCAAGTCTCACAATCAAAATGCGTGGAACTGAAACTATTCCACGATTTTTAGCAGGCAAATGAAAATTTGATGTATGCATGTATAAAAATGTATGCATTGTTCATAATAGTGCAAACACAAGCTTCTGCTAACCATGGATTTGATATTGTCATCACTTCACACCTCTGCTAGAGACAATGCCATGTGATTCATCCCCTTCACATCCGGTGTTGAATTTCTCATTCCCTTTGAAAAGTTCCAGGAGAATGATTAATGAGATGCACAACTTTTTCGAAAGGTTCTTCTGCTTGTAATCATCCATAACAACAATATTTTGCCCAATTATTATTGTTGTTACTTAGTGGCAATTGCACTTTTTTGTTTCAGATTGTCAGCACCGGGTGTTGGATGGTGTGGATTGTCCAATGCCCCACAATGACAATTGGTTCCCTTTTGATACATATTAAAAAAAAGTTCTCAGATCGACAGCATTAAGATATTCGCACAAGTATTACCCATATTAATGACTATTACCAAATTCCATGTTCATCATCCCTTGTAACTGAATTACGAAAAAAAAAAGAGTTCTGCACTAATGTTATACAAGGTGCCGTTGCACAGTCGACTAAAATAAAACCGAACGGGGTTCACAAAATACTTATTGTGTTCTGCTGCATTCTTTCTTACATATATTTACTTTAGATGGTGTATTCATAGTGCACCTTTAATCGTTCCAAGGAGCGCATCAGGTTACATCACCCAAGACATATTTCATTGCCCCCATGCCGTACAGTTCACAAACTACATCTCGTGGCCGAGTTATTCAATTTCCTGTGCAGTAATTTAAAATCACCATCCATAGGAAAACGCTAAGGGGTCACCATTTTCCCTTTCTATCAAAATTTAACACGAATCAAACAGCCCAATCATGGCTAATGTCAATTCTGACCTGATGTTTCGACATTTAGTGAGCTAATCACATTTTTCGCATTTTGCTTCAGTGATAAATGTAATAATGAAGATTCCATTTGCAAATATGAACAATTGCAATTATTGGAATGTGATGTCTGGCAGCAAATAAAACTGAGGGCCACGCTAAACACAGAAGATTCGAAGGAAGGTGATAAAGCAGATAAAATTTGCAAAGGGAGAAGTAAAATAAGGTGGCACCCAGCATAAATGGGAATAGAGAATTTTTCGATGAGCATTTAAATATTTAATGGATGTAAAAGGTGGAAGAGGGCGAATTTGGAAAAGAAGGAGGATGTGCACTTGGAGACAGCGCAGAGATATTAAATTACTAATTTGTCTCTGTCTTTACCAAGGAACAATATGCTATTAGGGCTATGTACGAAGTGAAAGTAATTGAAAATAGAATTGAAACAATTTAAACGCTTTCTGAATTGATAACGAACATTTTTGGATAGCTAGCCTGTACCTCAACTTGATACGAGCTCAGGATAAGATGAACTAGATGGAAGGATGCTGTGCTAAGTGAAACCGAAAGTGGCACGGACAGACGTGGTTTAATAAAAAGAAGCCGGCGTGGATTTCCAAAGAGAAAATCAGGTGTGATGAATTTGTTGGAATTTTCGATGATGCAACAGGGAGAGTTAATTATAGCAATGCTCTTGATGTGGTGTAGGCAGAATTAAAAAACGGCTTTTGATGTATTGCCTCTGAAAAGGCTGTTCAGCAAATTTATCGGTAAGGTTTAAAAGAGAGTGGAGATATGGATGTGGAATTAGCTGAGAGACAGGTAATAGAGATCAGTCGTTGATGCTTTTTCTCCAGATTACATTTTTATTATTCGTTCATGGGATCTTGCATTCGTTGGCTGGGCCGCCATTTATATCTCATCCCTATTTAATGTTAATAAGTTGGAGGTGAGCAGCTTTCAACAACCGCTGCAGCCCATGAGGTGTATGCACAACCAAAGTGCTTTCAGAAGGGAGTTCCAGTATTCTGACACAGCCCGGTGAATGCAGTGCAATATCTTACCAAGTCACGATCGTGATTGAATTGAAGGGGAACTTTCCTGAGATGGTGTTGCCTTCTCCCAGCTCTATTTGTCCTTCAAGTTGGTAATGATGGCGGGTTTCGCAGATGCTGTCAAATAAGCTTTAGTGAATTCCTGCTGTGCATCTTGTAGATGGTACACACTGATGCTATTGTGCATCAGTCCTGAAGGGAATGAATGATTTTGGATGCAATACCAATCAAGTGTGCTGAATTTTCCTGGACGGTGTCAAGCTTCTTAAGTGCTGTGGGAGCTTCACTCATCTAGGCAATTGAGTGTAATCCAATACACTCCTAACATGTGCATTGTAGATGTTGGATAGGGTTTGGGCGTCAGAAGGAGAGATACACTTCGTACGATTACTAGCCTCCAACCTGCTGTTGAAGCCATAGTATTTGCATTGCTAGTACTATTCAGATTCTGATCAATGTTAATGTTGATAACGGATGATTCAGTGATGTTTATGCCATTGAACATCAAGGAATGAAGGCTGTCTGTTCCAATGTGGAAGTTGGTCATTGACAGACACTTGTGTGGTGCGAAAGCTACTTGCTAATAGTGAGGCAAAGTCTTAGTTTCGCCAAGGCCTTGCTGCATTAGGGCATGGGCTGCCCCAGTTTCTGAGGAATCATGAATGGGGCTGAAAATTTTGTAATCACCAGCGAGCATCCCCACGTCGGGCCATATGATGGAAGGAATCTAATTTATGAAGCGAGATTGGCCCGTATACTCCTACTCCCTGTAATCTGCCTGTTAGCTAATTCCAATTTATGCCAATGTTTAACATCCCATCTCATCTTCTTTATTTTTCTCCAACAATCGTCCTTTGGGGAATGTTATCAATGTCTTCCACTGACTCTCCTCAATGCATTATGTTAGCAACATGCTCACGAAACTCCAACATGCTACTCAAACTTCGCTTGCCATTGTTAACTTTGCCGAATCACATTCTTATTATTCAAGTATCTATTATTTCACTCACCAAATAGAATAATGCATTTTTGCCTGCAAAACTGTAATAATAACAGTCCTGCAGTTCCTGCTTTCTCTCACCCTCCCTTGACAAATAGTCGAGTGATTGTTACATTGTAATCTGCAAGAATTATTCTGCAATCTATATAATATTGGGAGGTGATCAGTATTAGGCACACTTGCTTCATAGATACCTACATCACAATCTTATGTGTACGTCATAATTATGTTGCCCGGACTCAGCTACCTTCAGACCATTAATTTGCCCAATTCAACTTTCACAAATATTGTATTTTGCCCCTTCTCCCATGTTGCTTGGTTCTCAAAATCTGGGAAATTTCTTGCATTATACACAGTAATGACAGACAAAAAGTAACCGCTTAGCTTCATGCCCTTTCTCCATTCCACAATATGATATCTTCTGATTATTCATGCACTTGACATACATTTGTTTTAACCAAGCCTTTCCTGAATTTGTACCTATAGAATCTTTGATTTTAAAAATGTTTTACTATTTCACATTCATAATCTATTCTCACCTTCTTTATCATTTGAATTGTTGTCATTTGTTGTATTCCAAAGCCCTCCAACCCTCCGGTTTCTGGCTCTTTCTGGCAATTTCATTAGCCTTTCATTTTAATTGTATTCAATAATGTTCAAAATATTGCTACCCTTGACTCCCAAAGTTAGCCAGGTTGTCTGTATTATCTTGTTTTATATGTCATAAAAGCTTGTGTAATTTCTGCAAAACATTGAATAACTCTTTAAAGGATGTCCATTGTCTTTGTTCGATCATACACTTTAATGTAAGTTCACAATCCGCCTCAGCCGATTTGCAATTTGTAAAAGACTGCAAATAAATGGCCACCAACTTGTGAAAAGAACGCAGAACAACAAATCTGCAGAGACATGCAGAAGGATACAAACATTATGGAGTATTTATGATGAATGTCTTTAATTACCCGAATATAGACAGGGTCAGTAGTAATGTAAAGGGCAGAGAGGAACAACACTTCATAGATGTGTTCTACAGAAGCATGTGCTCAATCTAATAAGTGAAGATGGACTTTTGGTTACATGGTTCTTGGAAATGTTGTGGGCCATGTAGATCAAGTGTCACTGGTGGAACATTTAGGATACAGGGATCACTTTATTTTTACCCTTTAGTGTGATGATATTAAAAGTAGGATAGGCAATCTTGAGAAAAAGTAAGTAACGGGAGGGGTGCCATTTTCGAACGGGCAAGAACTGTGCTTGGTCAGATAGGCAAGGATGAAATATTGGCGGTGAAAAAAAAGAAAAATCTGTATTTCATCAATTGGCTACCATGAAAAAAGAAATCGATCGGGCACAATCAAGATATAATCCATCGAACGAGAAAGGTAAGGTAAGCAACTCCATAACTCACTGAATTAAAGAATAAATAAAACAAAATAATAAACTGACGCAAATTTTGACTTCAGCTATGGGCAAGGTTCTAGAAATAATTATTCGTGATAGATTTAATAGTCACATGGAAAAAAGTATGGATTGATAAAGAAGAGCAGGCATGGATTTCTAAGTGGGAAATTGTGTTTACCTAACGTGCTGGAGTTTTTTGAAGAGGTAACTGAAAAAGCTGATGAGCGTAATGCTGTTGACATGATGTGCATAGACTTCGAAAAGGCATCCGATTGCCCTAAAACATTTTTTGTGTGTAAAGCTTTTCTTCGTGGTACTTAAGGGGCAGTAGCAACGTGGATACAAAATTGGCTGAAACATCGGGATCAGACAGTAATGTATAATGGATAACTTTACGTCTGCAGGAAAGTTTGTACTGGAGTTCCACACGGGTCGGCCTGCAATCCTTGCTTTAGTGATATACATTAATGATATGGATCTTGGTGTGCAGGGGACAATTACAAACTTTTCGGATGGGAGAGTTGAAAACTGCAAGAGAGACAGTGTGGAAGCTCAAAACGACATTGAATATTTGGCCGAGTTAACAGATAAATCTCAGAGGAAGTTCAATGTGGGGAAGTGTTTGGAGATGCATCTTGTTAGGAAGAGAGTGGATAGGCAGTTTATAATGAGGGGTGAAATGTTTTAGGAGGTGCAGAGCAAAATTACCTGGCTGAATAAGTGCATAGATATTTGAAGGTTGCAGGATAGATGGACAGGATTCAATAAAGCACATAGAATCCTGGGCATTATTAAGAAGGATATAAAGTACCAGAGCAAGGTGGCTATGCGGATCTTTTTTTTATTTGACGCTCTTTCGACCTCAGCTGAATCATTATATGCAGTTCTAGGCGCCACATTAAAGGAAGAATGTGAACACATTGGAGAGAGCGCAGAAGAAGTTTATCAGGATGTTCCCAGGAATGAGAATGTTCAGTAATGAACATAGATTGGAGAGGATGGTAACGTTTTCCTTGCAGAGAATAAGGCTAAGAAGACGTTTAATGGATATATTCAAAATCAATTGGGGGCCGGGAAGAGTAAATAGAGGGAAGCTATTTCCATTCGTAAAAGAAATCAAGAACAAGAGGACACGAAAATAAAATGATTTGCAACTGAAGCAAATGTGACGTGAGAAAATGACAGTTTTCACACAACCAGTTGTTTGGATCTAGAACGCACTGCCTGGAAGTGCTGGAGACCGCTGGGTGAACTTTTCAATATAAACACGCTCCAGGGGTACGGGGAAAATGTAGAGGAATGACACCAGGTCAGGATGTCCATTTGGAGAGCCGGTGCAGACACGGTTGGCCAATTATTCTCCTTCTGTGCCGTTATAATTATGTAATTATTTCATATTTCCTTTTGTTCCAACTTAGCACCTTAACTTCTTACAGAAGTACCACATTTTCAAACATAAGATAACATTCTGCAATATTACGGTTCCTCATGCCAAAAGATTAGTTTGAATCAAGTCTATCAATCAGCTTACTATTTTTGTTGCATAATTCTAAGCATAATATATTTTATTCTCTTGTCGGTTCCTCAACCAATTGCTCCAGAACGCCATCCCTACGGTCACCAGAAGTCCACCTCTACAGGATTAGTACGCATCATATTTCACCAGTCTACTTGCGTTTCATTGCTATATTGTCCATGCTACCGACTATTGTTACATCACAATGCCCACTTTATGTTCAATAAGCAATGTTGCAATATTTTCCTCTATGGGAAATACTGGAATTTCGTATTGTCTTAATTTCCGTGAACTGAATACTGAAATAACAATTTGTTATGCTTATACACCTTTGAGTTTGTCCGAGGTCAATATTATCCAGCGGCTGTTCACTCTATTCTGCAGCGAAAAAATCATTTTCCAACATTCACATTTGTCATTTACAAAAGAGCTTCAGCTGTTCAAAATGGTCTTGTACTTGCAATCAGATCGATTCCTTCTTACATTGTTAACAGATTCTTTAATCTTTGCGAGGTCATTATTTGCTTGGCCCTCCTCATAATATTTTGAATTCATTTCGTTTATTTCATACTTACTCTCTGCCAACACAACTGCATCTTCATACCAGCACACAGGTGTGTGAACCTTACAATCGAGTTTCTAATTCATAATCTTTGAAATTCACGGCAAATGGATATGTGTTATGAGATTGCACATGACTACCGTCCCGAATCAATCATATGTTTTACATGGGATATATTCGCAATGTTCCAGTCTCATGTGCTCCTATTCGCAGAAACAGAATTAACCAAACTATGTTCCATTTCGTAGTTTCACTTTTGACTTGAACAGGATCAGAATGAATAAACCCACTGAATTACCAGGCTGTGATACCATTGTGTAATTTGAAGGGCAAGTTAAGCTTCCATGAATGAATCATGAGAGAGTTTCGCCTCACGCATCTGCCTCTTCTCCTATCATAGGCTTGTTCAACCAGACAGGACCCATAGATGGCAGGGAAATAAATCATTCCTGACAGCCTCATCACAGCCACCCCTATTCCCTTTGAAGGGCTTATTAATTTTCCTGGCCTACCTTCCACCACTTCTCGAGTGGACAGTTACACCTTGCCCCCTTTTAAGTTAGCGTTCCGGTTGGCATTCCCTTTGGTTACAATAACATTCATTTCCACTTTAGGTTTTCGGCATCGACTCATGCGAGGTCAAGTCCAACCTATACATTAGTTATGCCCCCTCTCGAATAAGCTGCTAATGTCATTAGCTAATTCCTTTTTTCGTGTCAAATTCAATATCACCAGCATCACCTCATTGAGCACACCAGTATGCAATATGTTCCCAGTAATTATGAACTCTAAACCATTCTATTGAATATTCTGTTTTCACCGGACAATACCTTATTCCCTCTCAAGTTCCATCTCGTTAATATACTGTACCTATCTTTCATTCTCTAGTTCATGATCTGGGAGAGTTTTCCAGGAAGTTCACTTGTCAATTACCTCACTTAAGTCATTAAAATAAACTCATTTATAGACTGAAGAATTTTCCACATCTCTCCCTTTTGCTTTATCCAAATTTTGGATTAATTTATCCTAATTGCCTTACTCCAAATATGTTAATTGCTCCAACACGAATTCCCCCAACTTGAAAACTTTACGTTCGCTCCTTTGAAACATATTTTAACTCCGCAATTCAATTAAATGTCATTGCATCTCTTCAAGGAGCTCTCGAGAATCTTGGCATTCTACTAAAATATTTTCATGATTTATTTTTTCAACATGTATCAAACACATCTGATTGATGTCAGGCACAAAAATGTTTTGGTGCTTTGTCCATTTTCGCATATAACATAAACCAGAAGTAAATTGTTGAATTACATTCCGGGTGTAAAATCACAAAAAAAAAAAATGCCAAATTCCACAGTGTTGGTGGTTGACATGCTTTAATCGTTTGTTCCTTCTTCCAGAAACAAACTGTCGTTCCTTTTGATGCTGAGAAACATCGTCTCCTGCTTTCCCATTGAAAAATAAATAGAACATGCTTATCCCCTTAAGCATGAGATAAATTTCCAAAAATTCAAATTTTTGCACCAAATCTTTGTGGAAAGTTTAATACTCATTGGCCAATCCGTTTTCATCGGAGCTTAAAAGGTCAAACACTTTTTTCGGCAGGAAAATAAGGATGGGCCTGAAAGAAATAACGATTCTCCTGAAAAAAATGCAGGCAAGTATTTTGGCTATGAAAGTGCTGCGACATGAAACAACTGCGTACAAGTTCCAAACATATTGATGCTGCTGGAAATCTTGGAATTCTGCAGAAAAATGATATGCCGTAGCAGTAGAAGGGGCTAACTCGCTGTTGCCTAATTGGAGAGCAGAGAAAATGTTCTCAGATGGGCTAAAGATGATGTCACCCCTTTAAAAAAAAAACACAGGGCACAGGCACTGCTATGTGTTCTAGTTTCTTTACAATGAAAATAGTACGATTCCTTTCAAACTGCTGATATATTTTGGATATTTGATATAAATAAATCTCTTCAAGTTTACCCGCACCCCAGAGGAAATTCTACAGACTTCAAAATATTTAAACACTTCGTAGCGCATGTCTCACCCAAGATTAAAATCGAACTCGACATTTGATGTTTCTAAATTCCTACGAAACATTAAAATTACGATTTTGTTAAAATTATGAACTCTTTTTTCAAAAATCAGGACAAATCCAGTACAGCCAGTAATCGCCCAACCAATCTATTCGTGATCATCAGTAAAATAAAGGAAAGGGTCATCAACAATGCAACCAAGCGACAGGTGGCTAGCAATAAATTGCTCACTGACGCCTAGTTTGGCTCCCGCCAGGGCTATTAGCTCCTGACCCATTACCGCCTTGGTTAAAACATGTATATAAGAGCTGAACTCCGCACGTGATGTTAGAGTGACCTCCCTTGACAGCAAGGCTGCATTTGGAAGAGCGTGGCATCAAGGAACCCTAGCTAAATCAGCAATGTGAATAAGGGCAATGCTCTTCACTGGCTGGAGTCATACCTAACACCAAGGAAGATTGAAACATATAAGCATGATACTGCGGATGCTGATAACCTGAAAAAAAATGAACATGCTCTCAAAACTCAGCACGTCTAGTAGCATTTCGCCAGAGGGAAACAAAGTTAACGTTATAATATTAATAATAATAAATAAAAATTAACTTTCATGTATCATGCTTCCAGACCACATATTTTTTTTTAATTTAACGATATAAAATTATATTATGATTGAAATCAACTATTTTCCATTTGGTTCAGTTTGTTCTGTTGTGCTGGGAGTGCGTGAGGTGTGTCTGGGAAGGCAGTAGGTATGCTGATTAATCTATTCTTCTAGGTATAATGATGTCAATCACATACTGATGGGCAACTTGTTGTGCAACTAGCTGATAGGAATATCAATGCTGGAAGAATCTAAAGAGACAAACCGTGAGAATCTACCTGCCCAACAGAAGCTAGAATTGCATGAGCAAGAGCCGAGCAAGTGCGCTCCCGGATGTGCTCTGGGTCACCATGACGGAAGAAAATAAGCAGTGGAAGATTTAACACCACTTTTTTTTCGAAAGGCCCACCTTATATTGTACAATAAACCAGGTGAAATTTACGTATATCATTAAGAAATCCATGCCTATTTGTTGGGCCATTGTGTGCAAATGTGGCGATGGTGTAACATTTCTCATTTTAAAACAATATTTATGTCATCCACTGCATTTCAGGGAGGGTAGCCGTATATTGCTTTGAATACCTAGTGAATGTTTCAACCAGACTTTCAACGACGGCTGAATTCACATTCAGTAACAATGCTCCCTTTGCTCTATTGTTAGGCTGCAACAGCCACACTTTCAGTGACCTGTGACGTGTTAATCAGATTAATTGGTTTATCATTGATACTCTCATAAATGGTCGGAAAAACATTTAGGTTATGCAACGGGTCCAAAAACACATGCTACTGTTGGAATAATGCACTGCCAACAGTGCTTATCACAAAAGTATTGATATCCTCTATCTGCGCAACAATGATTGTTCAAGTAACTGTAATATATACCTGCCAGGTTCAAATAACAAGATTTAGGGGAAATATATTACCGCTGCTAATCGTATTTGCCCTGTCCATTCACATCCATTAGTTATTTGGAGAACAAACAAGAACGTGTACATTGTTTGGGAGATCAGGAATGTTTGGTTAGAATTGCTGTCCAGATAAAAAAAAAACATCGACAGAATTAGAACATATAATGCGAGTTTCGTGTTGGCAGGTAAGCAGTACATATATGGCTATGTAACGTGCTCTTCTGTCTGTTCCTTAAAATACCAGGATACATATGACCAATACTGAAGGTTCTATACTAAGGCTTTGCAAGAATTGAAGAAAGAAGACTGGTGAATATAGGGATAACTGAATGCTTAAATGAGATGGGAACGATTGAAACGGTCATCAGTTAAAATCCCTATCAGCTTTTATGTTTCATTAAGTATTTCAATAGCGTTTTAACAAATTGCCAATGGGTTTGTTGTTGTTTTGTGGCCGCGTTCTTTTCCAATTTCGCCCACACTCTTGTGATTGGTGGTAGAGTTGTGGTTTGGAGATTTACATGCCACAGGGGGCTAACATTTCAATGGCTAAAATAAGATGCAAAAATGTCTCAAATGTTTCCCTGCGCAATCCATAAATTTTGATCTCCTAGTGACTAAATTTAATTCAAGATGACGCACAATAGTTACAATGAAAAACTTGTCATTAGGATAGCAAACTGAGCCCAAATCTCACACATAACTGTAAAAACACGAGAACAACAAATAAACAAAAAAGAAGATAACAGGCTTAGACGGGCCTGTGTTAAGAATATTTCGAATAAGTGTCCAAAAAAATAAGACCAAATAAAATCCGTTGAAATGTGCTGATGCATGGCAAGTCAACATCAATACAGGAAACTGCAAAATGATACAAATGAAGAAAGATTGCTGTGTGAAAATATAGACGGTCTGTTACATTGATTGTAGTTGCCCCACGAAGAATGGCAAACTTAAGAAGGCATACCTAACCTTCCTCATTTGAAATGTCGAGACAAAGTACATAAGGAAGAGAAGTGTAGGAAATCTAGTTCAAACATGAATAAAGCCCCAGCTAGATGAAGGGCTTTACAGACTCAAAACATCAAGTGTATCTGTCTCTGCAGATGCTGTCAGACCTGTTGCGTTTTTCCAGGTATTTTTGCTTTTGTTCTGGATTTCCAGAATCTGCTGTATTTTGCTTTATTTCCAGATAGAGATTCTTGGACAATTATGCACAAAACTCTGGGAGGGTGTTAAAGCATTAGACCAGATGCATAAGAAAGCTTCTAAAAATGTAGCAGTGAAGCGGATTTTGCATTTGCATTGTACTATTAAAAATCTTGAATATTCACATCAGAAGATAAAACATGGAAGCGAGATTGCAGAGGTATATTTGGCGAAATATTTCACTGATTGAGCTGGTTTAGAGGGAAGCAAAACACGTATCTGGAGTTAAACGTCTGACGATGACCATAAAACCATTTCCGTTGTCTTAAAAAACGTCAAGTTCACTAATGTCCTCTAGGGAATTAATCTGTTGCCCTTACATGATCTGACCTATATGTGACTCCAGACACACAGCAATGCATTTTACTCTTTCATGTCTCCCGAATAAGGTTTGGGAAATACATGTTGACCTCGCCAGAGACGTCCACATACTACGAACGATTAAAAACCACACTAGTTTTAACTAAAAAAGCAATTTTATTGCGATTATAAATGGGGCACAGGAGACATGTGGATGGCGGTGGTGTTTGGGGGGGTGTATTGGTGAGGGGTACAAAAAATCAGTTTTTACTAATTGAAAATTAAGCCTGATACAGTGCTGAAGGATATCGAAAGTTAACTTTAAAGAGGACAAAGAAAAATACTTGCAGGGGGAAAATGCTATGCTGAAAGAGCAGTTTGACAGAAGCCACTTCCAAAGATCATTAACATTTTCAGTAAAAGGTTCGATTGGTTCAATAACATTTATCAATGCTATAATATTCCTTAATAAGGCAGGGTCATCAATATCGTTTGTGTTGTTGAGATCATGTAACACTCGTTAAATCTAAAGCTCAAAGATAGCAGGCAGTTGACAAGCCTTCCTCTCCGCATTTTTATCCATTAACTGCAGGCAAAGTCTAACCCATGGAGTGACTCATGAAAATTCATACAAAGTTCAGTGGATCTATTGCCATCGCTGTCTGTTAGAGAAAAAAAAAAACACCAGCATGAGTTTAATGATTGTGTGAATACAGCCGGCATAATGTAATATTTTGGAGATCAAGTAAAATAATCTGTATGGAACCGGTCGCAAGCGGTAATCAAATATCCTCCACCCTGCCTAATAAAGGAAAGTTCATCATCACGTTCTTTGCCCCATTACTTCGGAGAAAGAAAATATTTGGCATTGGCTTTTGGACGGATATTACAAATAATACTGATGATGCGGACCACAAGTTCAAATGAAACCCACACCTAAGCAGTGATGGTGAAACAAATAACCTATCCCACCGTAATTTGTTCGACAACTAGGCTTTGAGCAGGCCAAATTTATTTGACAACTAACAAACGTGGACTGCTCTTACAATTTTCTCATATCTTTTATTTTAAATCGCAATATCTGGTCTTTCGATAACATTGCAATGCTTTTGTAAGCAAGGATAATTTTATGCCACCCTTATCAGAGTGTTCAGGAATTTATACCAGTGGAACGATATTTGATCCTCCTTATCATTATAGACTTTAGTCGCTATTTTGCAACCCAGCGATGACGCACATCATTCTACCACTCCCTCAAAATGCGCAATAGAGATTGAGCTTTGCTTTGCTGATCAATTTTCAGGGCATGCTACAGACAACACTTTATTTAGGTGCCATTCTGAATCAGTGCGGAAAATTGACCAGGGAATTAATGGTGAAAGCAGCAGGAACTTTCCAAAGGTATCCACAAACTTGCGTGCAGGAAATTGCATTTGCTTCTCCCACAATAGTACCACTTACTTTTGATATTTTTCATTGCATGTGTACTGATCTAGCAAATGTCCTCTTTTACAACATTGGATAATGCAAATGTGTATTACTTGACAGGACTTCTGCTATGTGATTGTCTGGATTTTGCTTTTTTAATCTTAAAAAGGCCTAATTGTATAACTGACAGACGAAAAGAACATTCCCTTTTAAAACTCCTACTTAAAATTAACATTTCACCTCCACTTTTGAAACAAAGAAAGCAAAAAAAAAAAATGATTATCACAACATACCAGCGCAAAACAGTCATTCTGTTCAATGAAGATTAATATGTACCGGAATGTGCACTATTGACCAAATCTATTCTTGGAAAAACTTCCATTATTCTTCGCGTTGTATAATATGCTTCAAACCTGCATTCTATCACTGAATTGTGATCCTAAGATAATAGAATGTCCATCTCCTTAAAAAATGGCAAACAAGTTCAAGTTATGTTAAGTGCGCAATTTCATAATTGTATTCAAATGTTCACGCTACAATCGCTGATTTGTAAAGTTTAAACAACCTTTCAGTTGGGCATTGAAAAACAGAAAGCCCCGGAAAAACGCAAGAGGCCTGGTGGACCGTGGAGAGAGAAGCAAAGTTAATGTATCGAGTTTGTAAGTCCTTTCTTATGATTTGCAGATTGCCAGGTTCAGGTTTTGTAATTTCCAGCATCAGTAGTGTTTTGCTTTTCTCCTTCTGTTGGACAGTTTGACGTACCTCCTATAAGTAGTGAACGGCAAGATATGTTTTAAACATCGACCTAATGGATTGAGCTATAAGCGCTCATTAGCTTGGAAATCATTTGCATATTTTGGCATAGCAACATGAATGTCACAGCCCATTGCGCATTTCCAAAATTGGCAGTTACACTCTTAGGAACCTTACTCATCTCGGTCCTTATTTCATCGACGGACCCAGAACAACACTCATTCTTGCTTGCATTTTTTCCTCATTACAAAACAGGAACTGATTTTGTAGCTAGCTAATAATTATGTACCTTGTAGTTCTGCAGTTGCCTTTCTCAAAATTATTATTCAATTTTTTCATCATGTCTATCCATACCATCTAGATTAAATATTTTACATAACTCATTTTTATAATGTAGTCACTGAACTATTTCCTGTGCGATGGTCATTACAGAAAAGAAAAACAGTTTTATTTTAAAAAATCCAATCATCTGCCCTTCGTTGTCTACGTTAGGCGTTTATTAAAGTAAAGTGTCATTCATTTCTATTACCTTTACATCGTTGACAAGTTGGCTTCATGTGTCTTCCCACCTTGAAATTAGAAATTAGTGTACATTATCGTGGAGATTCACTGGAATCATCACAAGCACTTGTACTTCACTTTCCTGAACGTTTATTGCAGTATATATGTAGCATATAAAAGGTACAAACGTTCAGCAACCTGATCAATTCAGGATTAGTCACACATCGTTTTTGTTTTTTGTAACCCAATTAATGGTGCAGCCATTACAGAGAGAAACAGAAACAACAATTTTCCCGCATCACTGCATGTCTCACATTCAGATACTGACACATGGCGCTTAAAACCAACCACATGAACATTCTGTCCTAAATAGCTAGCCTCAGCTGTTGGTAACGTCAAGAACGTCCTAAATTTGCTTCCTGTTAATGGAGTTCATCGTTTAAGTTCACAATAGTCTACATTCCATTCTCAAGTGCTCAGCTGTTGGGTGAACGGTTTAGGTAACTTATCTGCCCCTCTTACATAGCACTTTGCCGGCAAGCAGATAATTCCAATCTCCGTTGACATATCAACAGCTGGTAAATCTTCATCGTGCCCATTCTAAACTACCAAGGTAGATTTTTCCACCACATTTACTAGCCCCTTCCTCAAAAATCCCATGGCCACTTTTCTGAAGGTTTTGGCGTTTATTAGAACCTTTGGTGTTGCATCCTCAACATACACGTGAGGCATTCCAAGTTAAATAGCACCGCTTACTGGGCTACTGCCACAATATGGGAGAAAGGTCTGATCCATGGTAGGATCCGTACATTGGGCCTCTATTCCAGAAGTCCTCCCACGAAGTAATAGCATTCCCTGGCTCTCTATTCTGAGTTATGTCCTTGCTGTTCTGTTGCAATCTGCTGTAGGCCCTGTGGATCATCTCAGCACAGGTGCCGCTAGTCATATATAATTTGTATGGCCCTCCCATTTTGCCTGGTATTCCGCTTTCCTTGGGAGGATTATGATCATTATCCTGTTTCCTACTGGTGGGTACTTGCCTAGGTTAATTAACAAAGCAGTTCGATTCTGGTGCTTCTGTTCTCTTGTACCCTCAATTGTTGTATAAAATCTTTTAGTTGTTGGCATATTTGATTCACATATATACCTACACTATCTTTATCTGCTCCAATATCGCACCCGCCCATAAGTGGTTCTTCTGCTAATCATATAATGCTACATTCATGAGTTTTTATGGCATGATGCCAAATGTCCTGTGCATCTTTTCTCTGAGTCGCAGAAGCAAGACAGGTGACATGTTTAAACACCGTTGCACACTTTCAGCTATTGATTTACTTATAGCTGTTTTAATTTCATGATCGTTCGTTCCACCATTCCCCAACTTTGGAGCTGGTAGTCATGTGGAACAGCTGTGTGAGTCCAAGTAGTCAGGATGCCTCTTTCATGATTTTGCTGGTACAGTGTATTCCCTGATCATTTTTGATCTGTATGGCTTCTCCTTATGTGGGTGTTGTATCTTCAGTCAGGACGTAGCCGACGGTGCTGGTAGTCCAAAATCCTGATGCAAATACGTCTGCCAGCCGTATAAATTGGTCCATTACCTCAGGTTTGCTGTCTTTCACCCGCTGTCCGTTAACGGTGCAATGAAACTCTTCTGGATATTTTTTTTTTCCATCCAGTTCCCCTATCTTGCCTTATTTCTTCCCTGCTACATTAGCTCGCCCGTGAATGTCTGTCAGGTTCCGTTTTTATCCCCCCTCCTGATGGGTCAGCTTATAGGGGCTTCCTCATCAGTTGCTAACCGCCTGAAATCAGCATTTCTTTCCCTTCTCTAATCCGGTAGTGATCTTCTGATTGACATTGATCTCCGCTACTGTTATCTCTATGGCCAGTCTAGCTGCAACTTAGAGGTTCATACGTAACTTTTGGTACTTTATATGCGCCCAACCGCCCCCCCCCCAACTCCCCCCCACCCCGAAAAAACTTATTCCCGCCTACTCTAGACTCTACATAATGGCGCACCACCCAATATCCACAGCTACTGTCTGTGTACATGTGGTGAATTTGGTGAAATGTTTACAAACTTAATTATGCTACAGGTTCATCCACAGTCTGCAAATCTGTTATAGCTATAGATTCGAAGTGAAAGGCATCATTTCCCAGAATTACCCTGCAATTGATGTGTCCGTAATTTTTTAGTTTCCTTTTTTTAGTTTTAATCGCCCGTTCTTTCAGGCCTTTTACTTTTTTGCTTGCTTCCACGTTCAAATTCACAACATTCGAATTAAGCACAACTTCGTTCTGTTCTGCTGTTAAAAGTGGCCGGAACCAACATCCCCAATCCTTAGCGTGAAGTTTTAATCTAATGTGCATCGAATCCGATTTACATTTATTTAAAAATTCATCCATATAATTCAAAATAGGGCACACATCCCATTAATTGTAACCACTGAAATCCTTTATTTGTTTTTACTATGATATATTATAACTTCTTCTATTTTTCACAATCGTTTCGGAAATCTTCAATCAGATCCACTTCACACAAATTCAGATTTACCAACAAATTCCGAAATCAAGAAGAGAATAAATGCATCGTCTTACACTTACAGACAAGCAGAGTTATAGACATACACAAGCACGTGTTTCCTTTTTTTTTTTCTTTTTCAACGTCACTCGAGGCCAAGGTACTGTTTCCTCTTCTGAACTACCCCAATCCAAGTGCCCTGACTTCCCGAATATTGTCGATTTCGGGAGTCCCGGCAAATCACTAATATCGGCTTCTAAATAAATTACATGGATTGAATGACGATAAGTTTATCCTCTTTATGATTCTTCTCCTCTGTCCGCCATTGTTTTTGCTTTTTCATGTCCCCAGTAGGGGTTCCTGTCCGACACTTTCATTCCAATGTCAGTCTTCTTTTGCTTTCCTAATATGAATATTGTTAAATGATCTTCAATTCGGTTTCTACGTCCATTCACTAGTTATTAATTAAGGCACCTAGATATGCCAACACTTAGCCCCATATTCATGACCTCAAATACCGCTTACAGTGGTCGGATCGTGGTGCATTAACAAACTTCCGTCAGTCGGATCTCGACGTCACAGCCCAAATCGTGTGACGCACAGCATCCTATAGACAACCGTCTGGAACTCAGTCTAGGCGTGATACACCAAGTCTAGTGACGAAATTCGGCCCGAAACTGCCAACACACGGCATGGACCACAGTTCCCTAACTATTTCCTGGTTGCCAGATCAGGAGCCTCGTGCCTCATGGACGGGCTCCCGTTGGTCAGCCTCTGGTCTTGCCTCCCTGACAAAGAGACCCACTGTGTCCCCTTCAGTTATGCATTGGTCCGTGCACACTACTCCAATGTGAGCAACACAACTCTGCCTAGAATATGTCATACATAAGGGTCTCCCAGAGTTAAGTAACTCAACTCACCCAAGACAGGTCTTAAACGGATATTAAATATAAACCGCCAACCACGCCACTTGTTGTTGAGGTTCATTGGAATTAACTGACGGAATCGGCGCCTCACGTTCAATAGTCCAGAGTATATGCTGGAGAATTGAGGTGCAAAAATTTGGCATTCATATATTTTGGGGCTTATTCAGACATCGCATGTGTTCATTAGTAACTCGGTTAGTGGTACAGTCAAGTTTAAAGAAGAAAATAAAATAAGAAAAATACACTACTTAAATCATTTTTCATTCGCCCCTTCGGTTACCCATACCAGGAGATTAAAGCTAACCCCATGAACATCGTGTCCTAGTTATGCTGTTGTTAAAGGCAGGTATATCCCTTAAGAATATGCCAAGCATTCCAGCAACACCACATTTACCGTAACATGCATTAAAATTATTTTTTTTTCACGAAAACAACATTGGCTCTGCCGCATAAATGTGAAACCTCGAATTCGATGTGGCGTGGCTCTCTTCACAATCTTTGTCTGATTTTACTTTGGTGGTGCCTATCAGTCCAGAATAGTCTCCCTCAGTTTGAACACCTAAACCCGAATTTTCTACACTGATACTTTCTCCGCCTGCTGAAAGGTTTTTTGAACCTTCATCAGCATTTGTCACGATCAAACTGAACTTAAATGAATCGCTATTTTTCTGAATTTATTGCAGCATAGTAGAAATAAGTCTTTAAAATAATGAATTTGTCAAAATGTATAGTGCTATTTTTTTGGAAATAATCATTGCACTATTTTTTCCCGCTGCCATTTTCAGTGGTATTACACAGAGAATACAAGGTTTAGTGACTAATTAATCCGCTATTTTTTTTATTTTTTATGCGCAACCACGTTCATGTTTACATATAAGGGGCTTCAAATGTTTACACTTCAAAAGCATTACGTGTGTGTTTGCGTGTTTGTGTTTATATGTGTGGGTGTGTCTTTTTCCGTGTGGGGTAGGTGGAAGCTTGATTCATTTATTTCATTTGTGCACTCCGTCAAATCAGTGAAATGTCATTTTTCACCGATTAAATGTCAAGACTATGATCTTTCCTTCCATCATTTCATTCCGAAAAAAAAAAACAATGCTCCCTTGAAGAGTGGACAAAACTTTCCAGCAATTCACCCGAATAACGTAGTCGAAGAAACCCACAATCATAATCCATGGTAAATAAATTGTGAGGGTGATTTCAGGTTGGGGATTCAAGCGCTTTCAACGAGTGATGGCACAACGTATTGCTTATGTTCAACTCGGGATATGTCTGAAGTGGAGGGGGACGAATGGAAAGTTTTGTCGCAACGTACCTGCTTCTCTGATCCTTCGTCTTTATGGATTTCTCTGGGGTGGTAATGGTCGGGTGGGGTGGTGTGGTGGTGAGGGGTGGGGTGGGTGGCGGTGTGGTACCAAACAAGGCTGCGTGACATATTCAAATTGTTGCCTATTGCAGCCACATTGCACGAGCTTTAGGATGGAATCATATTTTAGGAGGTGCGTTGAATGTTCATCTAATGAACAGCTTTTTTTTCTAAGTGTTATTGACTCTCAGAACATCCAGAGACTGTCCGTTACTAGTAAAAGTAGAATTCCTTTCGGATAACTGGACGATAGTTATTCTGTAGGAGCTAAATTCAATAGAATGCTTTATACGAACCGAGAAATTAATGGAGGGAATGTAACAGTCTGCAACATTCTGCAAGGCATGCCATGTCCCCTAGTAATTTAATGCAATTCCTTTTGGTGCTGCGACATTTCATTAGCTTGATACAATTATTTACCTTTTTGCTAACAATTGTGCATTTGTTTCTTCGATAGGTGTTAAATAATCTGATATTCGCGAAAAACATGGAAATGACGACATGCCCATAGATTTTAAAAATGTATTATTTAACACGCCAAAACATATTTGTCAACAGAAATGATACAGTTTAATGAAATGTAGCATGAAAGGGGATGGCATTGATTCTCGCCCGTGGTGTAAATAATTCTAACGAAATAAATGTTAATTTTATACCGAATCCAACAGCACTATAAATGGTAAAAATGTGACTGGATGCTTAAACCTGATCTTTACCCGATGAATGCAGCATCACACATGGAAATCACCAGGTAATGGAATTCATTCCATCTGATATGAATAAAGGACACAAAGCTTTTTCTAGTGCAAAACCAACTGTTCCAGACAACTTCTGGGCAAATGTAATGAGAAGTGTGCTGCAGAAGTTACTGCGTGAACAGAGAACCTATTTACAAAATCTAAAATAATGGCATCAATACGGCATGTTCAAAAGGGCCCAGATTTGACCATGCATACAAAACAGAATATTCCGATTCCAACCAATATCTATGACATCAACTAACTATTGATCATCAGCAACGCGATGGGAGATGCCGTCCACACTGCCAGACATTCAGCATTTCACAACACAAGCCTAATCATTGAGGCTCATTTTGCATTCCAGCATGGGCGACTTGGCTTCTTTTCTCACTGCTCCCTTTGTGCAAACATAGGAAACAGGGCCCCATTTTAGCAGAAGAGTTGAGACTCACTGTCATTGACATCAAGGCAGCATTTGACTGAATGGGACATTAGCGAGCATTGGCAAAATTGAAACAAAAAAGAAATTGGAGAAATATATCCACAGGTTGACTTCATGCATAGTAACAATGAAGGTGTCATTGGCTGATAGGGGCCAACCATCTTACGTTATTGTTTCGGGATTCACTCTGGGCTATGTCATAGGCCCAATCATAATTTTGTTGTTTCAAAAATCTTTTCCTTCCTTCGTAATATCAGAAGTAAGCGTTTTCGCTGATGATTGCACAATATTCAGCACCATTGTCGACTCCTCATATACTGTGTATGGGCACCTGGGCAAAAATGAGGTGTGGGCTGATAAGTAGCGATTTAATTCTCTAACCACCAATCTAACGACCTCCATTGTCATTAAATGGGGCAATTGTTGCTAAAACATTGACCAGAATATTCCTGCAAATAACCAATAATCAAAAACGGAGCTTATCCTACAGTGTAACTATTGTCGCTACAAGGGACGTCAGAAGTTCAGACTTTAGCTGCTAGTACTTAAATGCCTTGATCGCTGAGGCTTGACAGACATCTAAAATGCTCGATTAAGAAGTAAAAAAAAAATGTTTCTTTAACACACCACCCGGTTCTCATGCCCACATGTCTGTCCTTGGGCTACTGCAATGTTACAGTGAGGCTCAACTGAAACTGGAGGAAGGACAACTCATCTTCCGATTAGGCAATTACAGCCTTCTGGACTTAATGCAGAGTACAACAACTTTAGTTCATGAAATCTCTTCTTCATCTCCAACACCTTTCCGAACCCTCTTTTTCCAGTAATGCATGCATATTTTCTTTTACCACCTATTTCCAACATTTTAAAATGCATTTCCATCCATTGCATTATCTCTAACTTTCAGCCTATTTCGATTGTTTCCCCCCGATCCACACTCACTAGGACTATCTGTCCCTTGCTCGTGCTTCTTTCTACTCTTAATCCAAACAGTAGCACATTTTATAGCTAATATCACCACTATCAACACCCATTTAACCTATTGCCTATGACATCTTTGGCAATCTCCACCTATCACTGGTCCTCTATCCAGCTCTGCCAGTCCCACCGCTCTTCAACCAGCTTATATTTCACATCTTTTCTGTTTTCCTTTGCTCTGATGAAGACCCGTATGGACTCAGAACGTTAACTCTGTTGATCTCCACAGATGCTGTCAGATTTGGTGGTTTTTTCCACTTATTTTTGTTTTTATTTCGGATTTCTGGCATCCACACATTTTTGCTTTTATTAAGAAATATTCACCTCTTTTCTGGTTTAGTCGTCTTACTCCAGTAGCACATCTGATAGTCGATGCCAACTAGGCAAATTTATCCGAAGCAATCAGCTCCAACTACACACATTTTTAAAAAAGTGTTTGATTCTCTCCAATTCTGACATACAGTTGTAGGAAAGTACAGTTAATTGACTGCCCTAACTCTTCCATAGAACACAACACAAATTGCCGAGAATGACATGGCAGCAGGCGCATGGACGTGCCATCAAAAAAAATTTTCCCATCCAAGGCACACAGTCATGTTTTGGCTTAATGTTGCCCTTGCGTCACTGCTACATTAATAAAATGGACCTCCCTTCCCAACTGCATTGTGTGGGTAGGTGCACCAGTTGGACGACGGCGGTAAAATGAGGCAGATTTACCTCCAGATTGCTAAGGGCAATTGGGTATGGGCAAAACATTGTGGACTTGTCAGCAATTCACACATCCAATCAAAGCATAGGAAAAACAATGGCAATGATCTGTGATCTTGCGATGGTGGAGGGGACCTAGGATTATCCATTTCAGAAACTTTATATACACTGACCGTAATGATTGGTAAGATGAATGCAAATTTCGGACATCTACTTGGGAGCTGAACACAACCCTGTTTGGGAAAGTGGGAGCTGGTGCAATTTCAGTTACGGGACTGACTTGTGAACTCGATCATGATGATCGGAAGTATTTTAAAGAAATATTCCTAAATATTTTATTTTCTCTAAAGCATTGTGAATTGGTTTACGGGGCTCAACAGATTATATAAAGTTGCAAAGATGATTATGGTGCGAACAGTAAATTGCATATCACCACATTTTGTATTTTTATTCTTCAATGTTAATGGCATGAATACTGAATGAATCATGTTGCGATTGAATATAACAATTACCTACGGAAGTCCTGGAAAATATGAGGGAAATAGTAAGTTTCTTGCCAGAAGCAACTATATGAGTGATATGTTGAGACTTAAGAAAAAATAAACTTTTCCTCACGTGTTAGAAACACAATTAATTGAATGAATCGATGGACAACGATGTATAGATTTATTGTTAAGGTGGATGAATAATTGGATGAAAAAGGGAGAGGAAAATTGAGTGGTGCAGTTGAATCAGAAAAAAAATAGAGAACATATTATATTATCTTATATTTTACTTAAGGGAACGTTGAATTCCACTTCTAGTATATGTTCTAATTACCCACGAAGCTAGTGCATGGGGAAACTTAATTATTAATAAATAAATCGATTCGAATGATAAGTTTAGGAATATATTGTGTGCTCATGCGGGTGACCTGCAAGAAAATTACTGCATGCAATTCCTGTGACCTTATGTCGTGATTAACTGGATAACTGTTTAATGTTATACATTGTGTGAGAACTAGCAGTATCAAACAAAACTGTTGCCACTAGAAATACGAGATTTTGTCTAAGAAATTCTGCAGAAAGAAGGGAAAATAGTCCAGATAATAGATTTTAATTTTCCAGTACCGTGAGTTGAAATACTGAAATGCAATAGTGGCATCTAAACATTTGACGTAAATATAATAATTTGTCTCTCCGCCAGATTAACACATGAAAGAAGTGATGGTGGAATGACAGGGAGCATGTTGTGTGTATGTTTCTGTGTGTGCGTGCGTTTGTTAACACAGGCAAAATTATTGCAGATTCATATAGGTTGTTTGCATGTGCTGGTGCCTTGGAATTTACAAAGGCCCTTGACTGAATGGTAATACGGTTTTGTGTTCCATGGTGACAGACACGGAGAAAATATATGATTTGAGAGGGTGAGAGCTCAGAAAGGATGGGGAGGTATTTTAATTTCACTGCTAAGAAGGCTAAAAGGCTCTTGCTGACAATATTGCCAGATAGTCAGTTGTAGGCCCATGCAAAACGATCGGTTTAGGAGAGGTGTTACTGGGTGAATGAATTTATAGAACTAACTTGGCTGCTGTGCATTTGAAAAAAATAGTGAATTTAAGTTTAATTTTCTGGGTGCCAAGTCTAGAGCTACAATTTTGTTGAGAAGCATCAGATGAATGCTCAGAAATTCACCGAAGTGAACCGTTCAAAACTGGTGCCAGCTGCAAGTAAGAAGCTTCTGTGTCAAGGTTTTATTAGCACTTTACTGGTACATGTTTCTGTAAACATATTGCTCGTAATTGCAGAGTGGGAACTTCCGCATGTTCATATGCTGGTATTGGGATGTTTCTAACATTTCTCCAGTTTAATATTGTTCTTCATTTTACCATTAATAAATATTTTATTTTTAGAACTAACTCTACTTTAGCCCCCACCTGTGACTATATTCAATATCTTCCATTCATCCTTTCTAATAAAAATGTAATTTTTATTAATTAAAAATGTAATTTTAACAGGTTCTGTGATTCACGTGGTAGCATTGAGGGTGGCGGGCCTTCGTAACTAGAATATGGATTGGCAAGGCACAAAGCCTCTCATTTCACAGATGCAGGTCATTGAAATGTTATTTTTTTTATTTTTTCAACTGCGTGTTAATTTTTGCTGTGAACATATTTGCCTCATGGCTAGAAGAAGTATATCATCCATCGATTCACAATGCTCACATATAAAGTCCGAAAATCCTGAACGGCAATGACAATGATTAATTGCTGATAAAGAAAACCTAAGTTCAATTGGAGATACAAAAACATACAAAAAAACATTGTAAATTTTAGCAGGCATATCTAAATTCCAGATGTTTTCCAGCAATGAAGGATCCGTAAGCGTTTGAAATCGTGTTGTATCACAAGTCATACAATTATGGTAATTACTGCTTAAAGCTTCAGCCACCTTTTAGTTGGTGGTAAAAACTGTCCTTTGTACTTATATGCAAAAGGCAAGAACTAATCGCCCTTCCTCTTTCTTTCTCAAGCTGTCACATGTGCCAGTCAGTAAGTAAGACCCCCCCCTCCCCCGCCCCACCTCCGCCGAAAGGAAATCCTTACTAATCGAGCCGATTATGGTTGCTTAATTAACATTTATTACGTTCTTAATTGTCATCTCACTTATTATATTCGCTATGTAAGAATAAAGATTTCAGTCTGAATGGCTCCAATAACCTAATCCCAATAAGTGATGCCATGCAAATGATGCAAACCGTATAGAAAACCGATTGTGCACCTGCCAAATAATTTGTCACCATTTTTTAATTTATGCCTCACTATAAAATTTGCGGCATAACCCTAGTACTCCGTAGGCAGACACTGCTAAATGATTTATATTGCCAATGTTATATTTGATAGTTTGCATAAAGTTCGCCATGTTTGTCTGATGCCCATTATGTCACACCAAGCTGGTCTGCTCTGATCCTTCAGTTGTCATGTTTCCTGCGTCAGTCATTCTTACCGTCCACTTTAACTGTTCCTGCTATTAAGATGCATATGTTTGTTCTTTTTGAATATTGTGCCTAATCTGCTTCCTAAACTGATTTTGTGTTCCCTGCTTATTATCCATCTTGCTCTTCTGCCCTCATTGATAGCATTGTGTGTGCAATTTCACTGATCCTTTTCGTATGTGCATAGACATTTCCTATCATATTACCATGCAGCATATTTATGCTTTCTTTAATATAAGGGGTAAAAAAAGAGTAATGATAGATTTTAAATAGGCAAGAGAGCCTAAGGCCCTTGGGTCTTATTGAATGCCACATCAGGCTGGACGGGCCGGATGGCCATCTCGTGCTCCTAAGTTTTGCCTCCTTATATTCCTATGACATCTCGTGCTTTCGCAAGTAACATAGCAATTTACTTATTTCTCACAATTGATGCTATCATTAGTAAACATTGCAGGACAGCTGAAAGTTTACTCCAATCTGTAATTGAGATGAATGTTAACTTACAAAGTTAGGAGCTGGAGTAGGCCATTCTTCCACTGGACCATACTCCGCCATTCAATTAAATCATGGCTGACCTGTTTACGTCTCGAATACCATGTTCTCGTCTAACCACGATAATCCTTCATTCCCTTATCTAAAAATAATCTGTCTATTTCCGCCGTAAACTTATTCAATGACCACACCTACACCAGAATTTGAGGCAAAGAGTTCCAAAGACGCCCAACCGCCTAAGAAAATTAAAACCTGCCATCTCTTTCCTGAAAAGCGACTGCTCTAATTATAACAAAGGGACACTTAATTCTGGCTCCACTCACAATAGGCAACATCCTTTTCACATCCTTGTCAATACTGGTTTAGATCGTAAGTCCATCAATCAAATCAACCCGTACTCTTCTAAACTTTTCACTCTACTTAACCCCTAGCCAAATTTGTCTAAACTATCCTCCATGGTCCCCCATTCGTTCCAGGTTTACATCTCGAAAACGTCTGGTGATCCGCCGCCTACATATCTACGTTCATTCTTACATATGAAGGACAAAACAGCACACAACGTTTGAGCTGTGTTGTCAATAATGCCTTTATAACTGAAGCATAGCATCCTTACTGTTATGTTAAATTCATGTAGTGATAAAGGGTAACATTCCATTCGTCTCCTTAATTGCATGCTGATCTGCACGAATATTTTGTGACATATGCACGGGAAAACCTAGACACCTCTGCGCCTCCGAATTTAGCAGCATTTTCGCCATTTAAGTAATACTCTACCTTTTCTATTTTTCTGCGAAAGGGAACAACTTTACATTTTTTCTAAATTATACTTCATCTGCCAGATTTCTTCCTTGTCATTCAACAAGTCTATGTTTATCAGCAACCCTTTTATGTGGTCCTCACAACTTACCTTCCTACCACTTTAGTGTAGCATGCAGAAATTGGCTACCATGTCTTAACTCCCCTCATTTTCTTCATTGGTATAAATTGATTAAATTTGAAGCCCCAGCGCTAACTGCTGTCTAACTCTACATGTCGTATCCTGCAAATCAAAATAAATCTCCATTCGTGAATGTTTTCTTTGTCACTGCCAGCCAACCTATTTTCCATCCACACCAATATATTACCCCCGGAACGGTGAGCGTCTATTTTCTGCAATAAAATTTGATGTTTCACATTATCAAATACCTTCTGGAAATCCAAGTAGGGTACAGGCGCAGGCTCACCTTTATCCACTGCGCAAGTGTTACATGTATGTACCATAACAAGCATGGTTTTGAAAGGATAGGAACACCCGCTCCAGTTCTTGCTGTCAAACCTTTTGACTGGCACATGCATTCCTGCATTTGTTCAGATGGAGTCCAGAAGCTCAGCTTAATACCCATTGTTTGAAGTTTTTGCTGTTATCAAAGTGCAGAAAAGCTGATTCACTTTAGTTGGTCCTTAATATTGTTTGAATTCTAATTCCGCTGGTTTCTATTCACTGTAACTTAAATCGTTTTCCATTAGTCTTATCTATGCTTCATTCTGGTCAGATATCTGTTATTATGGAGCACCATCGATGTTGAGGCGTTGTATCAGTTTATGAGATGGCGAGGGTGATTTAAAAAAAAATGCCTGTTATGGCTGACACCGATTCGGAGTCGTTCTTAATGCACAACCCTGAAATGGTCAGGTAACAGAATACTTGCGCTGGAAAGAGTGCAAGTTTTAGTGCACAGGGTGAAACTTCAATAGGTAATTATCCCAAATTTCTCCTTCGAAAGAGCCTGCAATGATGATGAAAGATGTCAATACTGAGAGGCAAAAATATTTTTAAAATTAAATTGTTCATTGAACGTGCTCATCACAGTTACATTCAGCATCAAAAGGTCTAGCCTGCAGTTATTAATGGTTATTAATTATTCTTTCTCCCCCACCCCCCGCCCCAGAGTAAGAAAGCCTTCCATGTTGATACAACCCAACTGAAATTACGAATGTGTGATCACAGGAAAGCACCTTTGCCGTTGTAATGAGTTGAAAAATGAAAGCATCATGTCGGATCACATCACAGATTATCCGCAGCATCCACCAGATCACAGACAACACGACACATGTGGAGGAAACGATACAACACCGCAGGATCTTTTTCTCAAAGAAAATTGTAGTGAAGAAGAGGAGAACATAGAGAATGCATTTTGAGGTTCTGGCAGCCAGAATGGAACAGCAGGAGAAATGGTTAAGTATCGCACCACAGAAAGTGAACAAAACATTCACACCGGAAGTGAGTCAGAACCCAGTATAATTTCGAAGACTGGACCTGCCACTAACAAAGACCGTCCTGAAGATCTGAGCGGCCCATGCACTGATAGTGACACCATCCTCACTAACATCGTGAACGAAGGTCGCATTCCACTGTTTCAAGGAGAAACACCCAATGAAAATGACAGAAGTGCAAGCTCATCAGCTGTGATTGTTACTTTTTCTGAATTCATTTAAGAGTCAGCATTTACACTGAAACTAGCAAGCTAGGTGCCTTAGATTGTTTGTAATACTGTTGTGAATTCCAACTTACCTGAGACTGTCTGTGTACATCTATACCAGTGATTTAAATGACCCTTTAAACATTACTTTAGTGTTGATTTTTAACGTGTTTTATCTTTGTGAAATGTAACATTCCAGTTCCAATGCTTCTAAAGTTATCATAATACCCCGCTGAATATTATAGATTGTTATGATCACCTCTCAGGTTAACCCTGGGCAAGCTTGATCCCAGTTGGAACCCAGGTGATAGGTCCTAAATTTAGGTGATGGATGGCATCTACGGAAATGAGCCATAGAGGCGGCTAATCAACTTTCAGCAAAATGATAACACATTTATTAAAATAAAAATTATGAGTTCTCTTTCAGTATTCCTTCTTCCAAAAGCATACCTTTACTGATGTACACAGATTTAAATGATAACACAAGTTAGAAAATAATAACCTTATGATCTAATATGCATACTAAGTACACATTGAAACTAACAATAGGCACCCTGTTGTCAGACACACCACACGCTGAAACAAAGGGAGAGATGCCATCGCAACCGGATGCTATGGATCATTCGTCATTTCCTCAATGACGATTCGCACACTTTGAGTTAACTGGAGTCTCACTGTACTCCGTCTTTCAGAAGAGGGATTCCAATCTTCGCTCTTGAAGAACTCACTTTGGAAGCTTCTCCTAAACCAACAGCTTCTGACAGATGCCTGCAGCAAGGGTGCTCTACCAGGACATTGGACCCCACTTGTCATGTCCCTTTCCTCGGGGTCACCACATGGATTCAAGCAGTATTCAACACACCCTTTCTCACCGTCAGAGGCATCAAGGACACAACTGCTTCATATCTCTATTGTAAGGTGTTACTGACTTTTTAAAGTCTCTTTGGACATCGTTGCCTATTGCAATCTCTTTTCACTTTAATTCTGCTTTCTGCACATTTCATCTCCGTACATTAACTGTGAAACTTATCCTCTGCCCTTAATATTATCTGCAATTAAACATAAATTGTCACTCTTCCTTTGGAATCAGAAAGCGTGCTTGTGCCTTTTCCCATTTTCACACCTTTCAATTTGAATTTTTGTCTTTAGTTCCAGATTCGTTATATATCCCCTTTGCTTCAGTATCCCTAGGCAGCTACATTCAATATCATTGAAGCGAATAGCTTCCAAAAATCAATCTGTTGTTTCTAGCTGTTCTACATGTGAGAGGCACATGATTCTCTGGACTCCTCTTGCCAGCCAGTGGTCCAATTCTTCAACTCGTGTTGGCTTATTTCATCTACAACAGTTATTACAACGTAATTAGAACTGCAAGTACCTTTTGAAAGACAAGCTAAAACTCTGTCTGACCTTCCTTAACAGGCAGGTGAATAAATATTAACCAAATTAAACACACTCCTAATGACAATGCAGTACATATATAACTTAAATAAACAATTTCTATTGACTAAGACCATACCGTTCGGAAAAAAAGACAAGTTCACAACAACATACGTTTCTTTTCAATAACTTTACATCCGCCTGATGCAAACTCTTGAACATAACATTCCATGAATAGTGCAATTACAAAAATTTACATAGAGAAAGTTAATAAATGCAAAAACATTAGCTGAATTTGCAGATAATTGTCATATCATACCTCAACATTTAGTTTCATTTTGCTCTAACTTTCATTATGTAAAGCACCAAGGAATGTTTCATTTAACTCAATGTTTCAACCTTTTTTTATTCTCTCTGTAGGTATAATTCAACCCTGAGGATCATTTTCCAAACCCAAGTCTGATATATTATTTTTCTCTTTAGCAAAAGAAGAATGGCCTTTATGTGCATTTACATCTCATCTCTTCTTTTGGCAAAACCTATTTTTTTAGTTTCAACGATATTATTGTGATGCTTTTCTGCGCATACAAAACTGTTCCATATTCCTGCTTGGTTTCATCATTGAATTTTATCTGACATTGTTGTTTCTTTACGTCCCATTTTGAACAGGTTTTCTTCACATTTTTGTGCAAGGTCAATTATCTTCTACGTGTGGAGTGTCATAATTCGTTCAAATCCTTTACTTCCATTGCATAATCCACAAATTATATAATCCCGCTCTTTTTCAGGATTTGGATGGTGTTTTGCAAATTGCCCACTTTTTTTGAATTCCAACTGCTATATTTTGTGCGTTAGCAATGGCAATCAGTTGTAAAACAATGTCTCAGTTCATTGACTTGGTGTAGCCATTTCTGAATTTTATTACTTTCTGTTTGATATTCTTGATTTCAAATCTGCATGCTTTTTAGTTGTGTTCATGTTGTCCATGACTGAGATAACGTTCTCAGTAATTTTATTTAGATCAGTTATTAGCTCAGGTGGACCACAATTTAGCAGAGAGGTTTTATTCACAAGAACGACCTTCGAACTTTGAAACTAGATGCCACACATGTTATTAAACATTTGCTAGATTGCTTTGCGGTTCAAACATGTTATTGCCCTTTCCAAAACGAAGTTGGGATAATTGTTATTTTTTTTTTAATATGCATCCAAAAAATTATTCTCATTTACCAGCAAATCATTTTCCTCTTGAAATCATTTTGCATGTTATTTTGTTCTAACATTGGATACTTGAAGTTCGTTCGTTTTTTACTGGTGTTTGAACATTCCTCCAACTAATTTAACACTTAGAAATTTCAAGCCATCAATCACGTCTTCTACATTCTGTGACTGCTTCTCAAATGATCTCTTCTGTTCTCTTCTTTCGTTAGCAAACTCCAATTTCATACATGGCAGTTGATTTTCTATGTTTAGTCGTTTTATCTTCAATTGCTTGCAATCATTTTTGCCCACAATAATTTTGTGATTATGGCTAAGGTTAGCATGATGAAACACCTGATGCAACATAATCACTGCCAAAGTACTGTGTCCACCAGCAAAATCATTTCCGAGAATAAAATGCATTCATTCCTGGGGTGAGGTAGCAGCAATTCCGAACGTCACAACTGAAATACAAAGTGGCTTTACAATTTAAATTTACACAAAGGAACAGATTCATATATTCCATTAATAAAGTTTCATAATTTTTTTCCATTCATATTCGACGTGAAACATGAATTGTATCATCAGCTCAGTTCAATGATTGATCTGCCCCTGCATCGCCGAAACATTAATTTGTTAGCTTACTTTGTTGGAGGCGTGAGGGACCACTTCTCCCTTGACACCAGCATCCCAAATCTCTAATACTCTTGAGTTTCCTTCCCAGCAGTGAAAGAATAATTCTCTGAACTATCCTAAATCATGTTCCGCTTTCCTTTATTTTCTGCATGAACACAATTTACCACTACTAACAAACATTTAACAAACTTTTCTTTTTCTGACCCATCCTTTCTGATGATTCCTAACGCTATCCTGCTACTGCAACATGTCAACTACGTAATCTCGAGCAATCTGTCCTAACTTGCCCCACCTGTTGGAATGAAAATACTTATACGTCTGAAAGTCACTGCGACCCTGATACCTTGCTTTCTAAGAAATGGCCCCGGAATTCCAAACTGCCCCTTCTCTTATCTCGCTACTTGCTGACTTTTAAACCTCCCACCTTAAATCCTTCCCGGGTGTTTGGGAATGTCAGAAAAAAGGGTTTAGAATTCTGGACCAGTTCATAGACGTCAGCCACCTTTGTTGCCTGGGTAGCTGATTTCACCTTCTAGTCTTCAACAAGGGGTCGAACGAAACGAGGAAGTGAGCCTATACATTCTTCCAATATTTTATGTCACAAAGAACTCCATACATCTTCCAAATATTTAAAGTCCTGATACAGCAATCAAAATAACTTCCACTGCATTTGTTGCTCCCAACGTGGTCTCCACTACATTGTAGAGACTAACGTAAACTGGGCGACCACTTTGCAGAGCACCTGCGGTCTGTCCGCAAGAATAACCCAAACGTCCCTGTCGCTGGCCATTTTAGCACTCCACCCTGCTCTCTTGCCCACATGTCTGTCATTGGCTTCCTGCATTTTTTCCAGTGAAGCCCAACGCAAACTGGAGGAACAACACATCATCTTCCGACTAGGCACTTTACAGCCATCCAGACTGAATATTGAATTCAACAACTTTAGGTCTTGAGCTCCCTCCTCCATCCCCACACCCTTTCTCTTTCCCCCTTCATTTTGTATTTTTTTTCAATAAATTACATAGATTTTTTCTTTTCCCACCTATTTCCATTATTTTTAAATATTTTTAAATCTTTTATGCTCCCCCCACCCCCAGTAGAGCTATACCTTGAATACCCTAACATCCATTTTTAATTAGCACAATCGTTTAGATAATATCACCAACTTTACCTATGTGTTCTTTTGTTCTATTGTGAGTGACTTTTTTGATGATCTGCTTCTATCACTGCTTGTTTGTCCCTACATCCACACCAACTCCATCCACTTCTCTGTTTCTCTCTTTCTCTCTCTCTTCCCACCACACCCCCCCCAACCCACACACACACACACACACACACACACACACACACACACACACACACACATACAGAATCACCTTAAACCAGCTTATATTGTAACTCTATCTTGGACTCACTCAATTTCTGTCGAAGGTTCATGAGGACATGAAACGTCAACACTTTTGTTCTCCGCCGATGCTGCCAGACCAGCTGAGTTTTTCCAGGTAATTCTGTTTTTGTTTTGTGATCAAAATAACTTTGCCTGTTCCCCTCAAAGACAATGTGTTTCTACCCAGGTTCTTTCCTTATGTTGTGAAACTTCTGCCAGAATGCTTCAAGGTCTAACTCATATGCATTCATCACAGCCATTTTCAGTGCATTATAATCCACCTACTGCTCATCTGAAAATTAAGCATAAACCTCGTGTGCTCTATAAGAGTAATGTCACGATTTATTCTGGCTTCTTAGTTTGCCTGGCTACCTTCTCAATCGAAATAAATAATGCCATGTAATCCCTTTCAACAAACTTTACGAGAGCTTAGAAATATTGAAACAGATGAAGCAGGAGCAGGAGTAGGCAATTTGGACCTTCGAGTCTGCTACGCCATTCTATAATATCATGGCTGATCCTCCATTGCAACGCCATGTTTCCAGTTTCTCCCAATTCTCTTGCTGCCTACAAACATCTCAAATAATGTACTTTCTATTGAATGTACTCAGTGAGCCCCCGGCCTGCACAGCCTTCTGCGGCACAAAATTTGAAAGGCTTTCCACTGACTAAGTGAAGACATTTGTCCTCACCTCAGTACTAAATGGCATTCACGATATTCTGTGACTGTGGTCCCTGGTTCTAGACTGCCAGACAGAGGAAACATCATCCCTGCATCCAGTCTTTCTAAAATCCAGTCTATTGGAGTTTAATACATTTCAATCAGGTCCCTTCTAAATTTTATGAACCCGACTGAATAGAGGTCCGGTCGAACCAATCTCTCCTTTATGACAGCACTGCCATCCCGACATCAGCTTAATGAAAATTCTTTGCATTACCTCTATAGCAAGCGCATCCTTTCTTCTTCAGAAAGTCCAAAAGTGCATGCAATACTCCAGGTGTGGTCGCACTAATGCACTGTATAATGGGAGCAAAACATTTGTTTGCCTTTCCAATTGCTTGCCTCACCTGCCTGTTTTCTTCCATTGACTGGTGCACGAGGACACCCATATCATTTTGAAGAACCACATTTCCCAATATATCACCACTTAACCAATATTCAGCCTTTCTGTTTTGTCACACGAAGCGTCTAACTTCAGATTTATCTACGTTGTACTGCATTTCCCAGGTGTTTGTCCACGGACCCCCTCAAGGCACCTTGTATCGTTCTCAGAACTCACAACCCCGCCCAGTTTTGTGTCGGCAGCAAACTTGAAAATATTACATTTCGCTCCCTCCAATTCTCATCCCTTGCCAAAATATTTCCCCCTTTAATAAAATCCAGTAGCGTCTGATGTGCGACATTGACAAAAGCCTTCTTGAAATCTAAATGCACAAAATCTAGTGGAACTCCCATACCGATTATACTATTTGCACCCTCAAACCAGCTTGCACAACCTTAAGCAACTCACGAAGAAGTTTCTGGTTGCAGATTTTTTCATCATCAGAGGTTGCCTCAGAATCTGAGAAGTTTTGTTCAGGTCCAGCTTTTTAAGCTGATATTGACTTTGCCATTGCTTCTTGCTTTCCTGCATTGCTAACTTCCCTGTCTGGACGTCGAGGCTTTGCATTTCCTATTTTGTTAGAAATACTTTCTCTTTTTCCTTTTCCTTTTCCTTTAGCCTCTTGCCTTTCCAATTTCAATTATTTTTATTTTAATTTTGCCTCTAGTTCATTTTTTTTCTGTTTCCTTGCTTGAGCAAGATAACGCGTATTCATTTGCAACTGACACTTTAATTATCTCCCGATATGACATGCCCCCCTTCCCCGGGAAACGTGGTCTCCCTACTATCCCTTCCAGTTTATAGTGCTGTGCGATTATTTTAACTAAGTCCACTTTCATTGCACGTTCACGTCATTCTAACTCCAATTTATCAATAAATCCCATTACCTCGCCCATGGTTAATGTCTGAAAACCAGTCAGAGTTACATCCTTCTACTGAAAAGAAAGCTTCCACAACTTCCAAGATGCATAATATACCTCACAACCACTCCAATTCCTATGTCTAGTAGTTGATTACAGCCATGACCCAGCATCATAAGCACTGAAAGTTCACACAGACGTTCAAGAATCTCTAGTAACGAGTGATAATTTTAATCCTAACATATTTATTAAATCTCGTCAATTACATGCCGGCCTCTTTTCAAATATCTGTTGAGCCCCCCACTTTCTAACGATCGCAGCTGAGATTACGGCTGGACCAGCCTGATCCCAGAATGGAACCCAAATTCATAAATCATAAATTGCAATGTAGCTACTGAACAGAGTCAAAGGAGGCAGCTCATTAAAGTTTAACAAAAGGCTAAATCATACATTAAAATAGTAAATATTAGCTACATTACAATTTTCCTTCACGGACAACTATACCTTTCCAGAAATATACCGATTTGTAAGTGTAACACAAATATCAAAGGCTATCTAACACTAGAATTTCCACAGTGGCTCACAGTACATGATCCAATAGGCACCCTGTGTTCAGACGCAGATACCAGTTGACAGATGCCACTTCAGCCATCTGCTTTGGTTCTCTCATCAATTCCTCCCAGACGCTTGCTACACCATGAGCCCAGTTACCTCACTACACTTCATCTAATACACAAGGGATTCCAATGTACATTGTTGAACAATTCTCTTTGGAATCATCTCGTGAACTGATACTTTCTAAAACACCATCTGCAAGTGTTCACGTCCAGCATTTTGAATTCTCCTTCCGATGTTCATTACCTCTGGTTCACAACATGTTTTATAATTGTCCTCCACGCACAAGCAGTCGTTGTCTCAGCCACAAACATTCCCACTGCTTCATCTATCAATACCCAAAAGTTACAGGCCTTCCAAAGTCGAATTCAATATTAACTCTTGTAAGCTGCTCTCGATTTAAACCTGATTTTTGAAGCTTTTGTTTCTTTCAATCTGAATCCCAGGGCCCTTCTCCCTACCCCTCACTCTTAAATTCCCTTAAAATGATCTTATTTCCTGGTTGCTGTCTTTCTTTTTGACTAGAAGACATATTTGTAGCTTCCGCTTCTTCCACTCCCCTGGATTTTGGGGCATCGTCTTTAGCTTGGATCTGGTATTCTGCTCATTTTACTCCAGTATCTGCCAGTATCACTTTCAAAACAAACTGATCTGAAACTACTTTCAAAATCAAACTGCTTTTTCCAGCTTTTCCGTGTGCCTTTGGGTGGGGCCTGCTTCCCTGGACACCTGCTGTAAAGCAACAACCCTCTTCTTCCGCTTTTGCTTGTTAACTATAGCTGCAATAGTCGTAGAAAACTCATTAGAAAAACAGGCATCTTTGTAAAGTGAAACTGATGTTCAATTTGACATTTCTTAAAAGGCAGGTACTGAAATTCTAATCAAACTAAAACATCAAAGCTAAACCTCATTCCTTACATCCCAAAACTTGAAAGATAACATACTTAAGCTGTCTCTTTTTCTGAATAATTGCACATTTTATTTGTTACAGTGATATAACGTATGATATATTTTTAAACAAAACTACTTAGTGAATATCGTTATGGAGGCAGGATAACATGCATAACATCAAACAAAATTACACTTCCAACAATTGATTTATGTCAGCTGTTGGCTAGCTGCTTCTCCATTAGCACTAGAGTATCTGTGCTTGACATTATTGTGCCTCCAGCTCTAAAAATGTTTAACTCTTGCTTTTTTATGCACATAATTACTGTCGTAGAATAAAGGGACGCCGGATAATATGCATAATCAGTTAAATGTCCAACTCATTAGATTAGTTCAGAAGCCATTCGCATTCAATGCAATCTCAGTAAATATAGAGATTGTATTTTTTCTTGGTTTCCACATGTGATAAACGGGCTGACTTCTATAGTGCATGTAAATTCACGTGGTAAGTTGTCAATGTCACTTCCTACAATCAGATATGGCAGCAACTGAGGCCCACGCATGTCTTCTGCAGCTTGCAAATATTCAATCTCTGCTGGGCAGTGTAAGCAATGAGCAAATACTTTCAGGGAAATACGTATCAAAACGAGATTTTGTAAATCCATGGCTGGACATATCTGGAAATTGCTTGTGCAATTTTTTTGCTCTTTTTCTTAATAAACATATAAACAATCATGATTGGGAAGAAGGAAACGACGCTATCAGTGATGAATTTATACTGAAAATGAAACTACCGTTTGCTAACCATCTCTAAGTTTACGATGTTGTGAAGGTTTTTAAAGACTATATGTAGAGGGGAAGTCTCCTTTTGTAGAAGAGGCTGATTGTTAATGCCAAACATAATTAAAATGCGCCAATCAGGAGAAATGTCTTAACTGGAAAATTGGACATCATGAAGAACTTTGTTCGACCACTGAAAGTTAAGGCAAATAGCTTCGATGCATTTCAAAGTAAGCAGCTTAAAGGGAACTTATAACACTGCACATAAACTGATAATTGGAGGGATTTGTAGGATTGTGTTCCAGTGATGAAGGAATGATGATGCATCCGCAAGTTTTGGTGGTGCATCTCAAGGAGAGTAGGGCGCAAGTGGAAGTAATTCGATCGGCCTACGTTTCTTGCCTTGCTAGGCATTATGTATCATTTGTTTGGAATATGTTGTTTGAGAACACTGGGCGAGTTGCTCCTGTATGCCTTGAAGATATACAGCTGCATCGTCATTGTAGCCCGTGAAGAAAGTGATGAATGTTACTTTGATGGGTGTTTTTTTTTCTAATAGAAAGTGAGGTGCTTTATTTTGATTTGTTTTGACTGTCTTGAATATTGCATAAGCTGCAATCATCCAAACAAATTTGAGCATTAAACCTCATTCCTGACTTGTGCCTTTTCGATAATGGAAATAATTTGGTGTATCAGTGCATGATGTATTTACTACAAATCTGTTCTTGAAGCTACTTTATTTAACTGGCGATTCTAGTCTGGTTACATTGATGATGCCAAGGATGCTGATTCTGTGGGACTCAAAGATGGCAATGTTGTTGAATTGCAAAACAGGATCTGATGAGTACATGTTCGTGAATTGGCCTTAGAACGAATGAAAATTCTTTGAGAAATCTATTTTGATCATCGATGATCAGATTATTCATGAGTAAGTGGCGTTTAAAAAATCTGTTTGGACATCTTCCATCACTTTCCTAATAATTGAGCGCACAATGAATGGGCAGAAGTTGTCCGGGTTGGTTTTCTTCACTTTTTCTAAATTCTGTTTTGATTATAGCTGGGCATTTTTTCTTACTTTGGCAGCTACAGCCCTATTTATTGCTGTTTTCAAACATTTTGACAAGAAACGCGGTTTGTTCTGAGGCATAAGCCACCTTGACGATAGCTGGGAATTTGTTGAATTTAACAATCTTTTTACGTGTTCAGTTTTCTCAACCGTTATGTTTATATATATTTTTTTTTTGTTAGACTGTACTCAATTGGCAACAATGTTTGCACTCAGGATTTCGTCCCACTATTTTTGAAGATAAGCATATTCATGGAGCTTCTTCCTCATATCAAAGCGTTTTTGTTTTGTTCATGAACGTTGATGTCTGGATGTGGAAGAGTTACATAGTTTCAGTTTAATCTCTTGGTTGAAGATTCATCTGGTTCTCTCGGTGGCTTTCAGTTTTCACTCTGATGGGAATCCATTTGATGATGATCCATTTCGATTTATTCATTCCGAGTTTTCATATTTCATGTTGGTGTAAAATTTGCGAGCTGGTAGGCCCATACAACAGCAGGCCATTTAATTTCCCTTAATACCTTTTAATTATCCAACGTGACAGAAGTATCAATCAGGGAATCAACCAGCTCTTTCAACAGTGAGCCACTTTTGCTATTAACAATGACTGTACTTTGTCGAATAAAATCTAAGCCTCACTATTAGTTCTAAGTGGCATTCACCTTAGACCAATTCTGATTCACCAGTCCATCGAGGCTGGAACACTGTAATTAGTAGGACGTGGTCTTTCCAGCTCTTAACATATTTCGGGTGAATGTCTGAGTTCCGCATTCAGTGTATAGCACTTGCTGGGTCATTCCAGCGAGACGCTGATATGGTGGAAGTTTGCCCAAGGGATGTTGTTGCAGCGAAAAAAAGGAAATTTTAATTAATTCACAAAAAGACCATAGAATAATCTGACTGATATTGGCATCCATCAGACAAGTGAATGTGATTGATTCCCTAATACGGTCTCAGTGCATTTATTGGGAAGTTGAGTTAGGGATTGCAACATTGCAGAGGTATTACATGACATGCAATGTGTGGTCTCACAGGATTTTCAAAAATGAAGGACTTTTTCTTGAAAATTGTTGATTTGCATGTGGCGGTCAACATCAATTGATGTGTGCCATTTTTTACCCATTACCAAGGCAGTGACCGCCACATTTGATGCACATAAAAAGAGAGGGCTGACAAGTTTCAGGCCTTTCTGGCCTCCATTTCATCAGATCCCTGGTGTTGGCCACGTGATATTTTCCCATTCTGCTCAATCCCTAAAACTTCTGCATGAATTTCTAGTGCTTACAGCCAGTGGAGACTGTCTCCCAGTTTTCAATGCAAATGTCATATCTCGATTTCCAGACGTCATTGGAGCGTACGTGTGAACGCCTAGAGCGTTCTAACACTATGGCCAGTTGACAGCAAGAAGGTATTTCAATTACATGGTTGGTATCCATCTGGTGAACGGTTCCAAGGTAGCACAGGCGTGGTTGGCTTAGCCATGAGCGTATGCTCATTGAATCAACTGGCTCAATGATCTCAGAGCTGATGAAAGAGTCTGCCTGGATGTGCCGAGGATATGCGTGAGTCTTGGCGGATTGAAACTATTCAGTATGTTCTGATCGAGCACACATTGTCTCGGTGTCATTTATGCGGGACAGTGTGTTGAAAACTCAGGCTTGGTTGACTGGAACTTTGCTGATGAAAGTCAGTTTCATGTTGTCCCGTAAGCACAGTTTTGACTTAACAACTGCAGCCTTTGTGATGCTTTATTTCTGTTGAATAAAGCACCGATGCCCCCCCCCCCCCACCCCCCCCACTTCGATTACACTATGCGTTCCAAAGGAAAGCAAAATACCACATTTGGGAAAATTCGATCGTTGGAATTACAAGGATTATGATATATTTGGATATCACAGGGCCATTCGCTTGCACTCCACTCCAGATGTGTTTTTTTTTCGGTCAGCTCCTTCCCTTTTGCTTTCATCTATCCCAAAGTGTCCACCAGGCATTGGAGCGATACACTCATACCTGGAGTTTGGTTTGTAATTACCAAGTCAAGTAAACACACTGGTGGGACTGAGTAGTGCATGTATGGGTTTCAAATATTCTGCGATGCCCTCTGTATATTGTGTCTGGTACAGCATGAGGCACTGTTTCCATGTGTCCCAACGAAGGGCCACAAGTGAGGAATTGCCAATGGAAATCTTCTGAACGGACATGCAAGCACTTGCACATTATGCTCTATTTATTCAAATTTCGTGCCGCCAGTGGCGTTGGCTGACAAGGAAAAGCAAACTCGCACACATAAGTGGGACACGTGCTAAATAGTTTTATCCATATTTCAGATGCACCACACCAATCTACTCGAGACATGTATTGGAGAGGGATTTCAATTAATGTATTTCTTGAAACTGTCTCTTCTGAAAAGAGAGAAGCCTTTACTCTATTTCACCAGGATTTCTTGCACCCTAGTTTAAGTTTGAGCTCTTTTGTGTCTAGTGCTTTGCCGCAAAACATAAGCTTATTTTTTTTTTAGCAAGAGAAACACACAACGTGCAAAAAGGTACAAATATTATGAATAATCTCGATAATGAACATTGAGGGCAGTTTGTACATTTAGAGAATAGCACATGGGAGAACCAGGCAATAGCTGTCTTCTTTTGGAAACTCGCTGACTCAGAGTCATTAAGTTGGGATTCTTGTTGGAAACAATGATGCGGGAAATTCAGGGTAAATATCTTAACAACTTGCTTTTTTGCTCATTACTAAAATCCACTGGTGAAAGTCATGTTCAGAATTCTGCTGGGTTGGGCAAGAATGTGGACAGTGAGGGCATCCCAGGTCAGATGTAAAATGATACCTAATGCCAAGCGCGATAAATACCGTGCACTGAAGATCAGTGGAACAGCTATCAGAGGCTGCAGGAAAATGCACACGGGTATCTTGCTGAAGCAGGCTGAATAACGTGGATGGAAGGATTTTGCGGGGAGGAAGGATAAAAT
The DNA here is from genome assembly GCA_026770705.1 of Isurus oxyrinchus. Lineage (NCBI taxonomy): Eukaryota > Metazoa > Chordata > Chondrichthyes > Lamniformes > Lamnidae > Isurus > Isurus oxyrinchus. Next base: position 7,047,109 of record JANJGN010000035.1, read on the forward strand.
TAGGAGTGGGAGGAGAAAGAGGATGAGGCTAAGGAAGAGACGACGTTCTGTTGAAGGGTCATGAGCAGTCCGAACTTCAACTGTACTCTCCTCCACCGATGCTGCCAGACTTGCTTAATTTTTCCAGGTATTTTTCTTTCTATTTTTGTTTTTGATTTCAAGAATCCACAGGGTTTTTTTTTTTGGTTTACTTATTTTTTTTTTGCTTTTAATGAAGTATAATGCCACAGCTTTAGGTGACGTGATAATTAGAGTAAATACCGCCTATTTCAAAAGAGGTCCGAGAGAACCACATTGTATGCAGCCAGTCTGGTTCCAGGGAGAAGGAATTCAATACGTCTCAAAAGTGTACATTATATGACAGCCATTTTTCAGACACTTTGTTCACATTGCACAGCAGGTTCTTTTGAATTCAAGAATATCACAAATTATGAAGTAAGTTTAAGGGTGATATTTCAACAACTTCAATAACTGGAATATTAACTATATCACTTGAAAAATGAAATGAGCAGGTGGCATTGGTTGGAGGAATGACGTGGAAGACAGTGGTTTAATTTAAAAGGGCATACCAGAGAGTGGGTGAATGAATAAACTGCACCATTTTTCCTATTACATCTGAACAATCATGGGATACTTATTCAAGGGCAAAGGATGCGCCGTGCAACTCGCTTTTGAAACAATTATTGCTACAGGTGAGTGGTGAAGAGTTCAACTGGTAAAAGTCACGTATAGAATCCTTCAAAAAAGGGTTGAGAGCAAAGAAGTGGCCAGAAATGTTTTTTTAGGCACTCCCACTAACGCTGCAATTGAATGGTGGAATATTTTTAAACCAGCAGAGAAAAATAGGAAAGTGGGGACAATATTGCCAAGGTTGTTTGGCCTTTTAGAAAAACCAAAGAAATGGAAGGAACAACGTAAATAGTTTGCATGCAAATGTCAAAAGGAAAAGTACCCATTCTGGCTGAATTGCTCGCCTCCTCGTACCAGATTGTCAAGGTTCCACTATGCTTCTCATGTCCGGGCTTCAGCACAAAAACCAGGATGACACTGCTGCACCTGTAATATTTCTGATGTGTTGTTAAACCATGACACTGCCTTCTTTATTAGGCCGAATGCAAAATATACAAACTAACATGTTCGTAATCTGTCAGGGGACATATTCACAGTACCCTTTACAAATTTATCCCTCAGCCGACATCACCACAAATTGATTTTCCAGTTATTACCAAATGCTACCTTTGGACGTCATTCTTGCAAATTGGCTACATTGTTTCTTATATTGCATCCGTAGCTCCTTCTGAAAACTGCTCCTTCGTTGAACATATATAATTGAAAGCCATTAGTTTACAATGTAGGAAATGGAAACCAATGTTACGTCAGTATTTTCGGCTAAACATGCCGCGTTTTAGTATCTATATGAACGGCCAGGGCGAATTAATGAGCTAGGAAAGGCCTTGCTGATTAAGGATACATCATTTGAGCAGTATTGTTGGATTTGTTGATCTGCAAGCAAGCTGCAAAGATCTATTGCTCAGCATGGGAAGTAATTTGGTAAGCTATCTGAAGCAATGCATAGCCTCCCCCCTCCCAATCCCATCCGCCACCCACCCAGCTGCACAATCTCCCACTCTCTGCAGAAATGAAGTGATAAAATGTACAAGTGCAAGAAATAGACAAACATATGGGAAAGGCAGAGTGCATTTTAATGGAACAGTTATCGTTCATGTTGAGATGGTTCCACACGAATCACAATGTTATTGACTTTATTATGTTTGTCCAAGGCCCTTGCCCTGCACCAAAATGTTGCTTAACTTGTTCACTGCAGTCCATTTTCTGGCATTTCAGCGGTTTGGTTTTTGTCGTTATTTTATTTTCTAACATCGCCCACCCCCATATATCTCTGTCCCTGTATATTTTTGTTCATCTTTCAGATTGCACAGCATTTTGCTTTATACAAATTTAAACAGGGTTACGTAACTTTGAAATAACTACTAATATTTCAATGAAAGGACGTCAATTCATTTTGCTTTTAACTAATTCCTGTGGATGTACGGAATCCATTTCACCAGAAGAGAACAGTGCAATGAATTCCACTCCTCAAATGTTCAGCAGCAATATTTCTGGGATCAATAGTACTTCACAGAATAGATTGCTGGAAAAAAATGTTAAATTGAGATATTGTCATGTAACAAATTACATCTGGCGGCCTAGAGAAATATGACGGACCCTAATGATGGAGCAACTACAATTGGTGGCAAAATACTTGAATTTAAGATGGAGAATAAGTTCGAAATTTCTTTCCACCTATTTACGATCTAATCACTTCTGTTTTTACACACCACTTGTTTCCTTTAGTTTATTATTAAAGCCTACCTCTTTAACTAAAATTTTAAGGATTTCCTTACTCATTATTAATGCCTTTGCCCCAGTGTGTCCGTGTGCATGTGGTTGTGCCTGTGCATGCATCTGCCTCTGCATGTCTGTGAGTCTAGCCAAGTTACAGCAATCATACGAATGCGAATATTTGGCAAGGCATTATTGTTTTTATTAATAATAATAATAATAATAAAATGTATTTATCGGTGTGTGTTAAAGTTATTTATCCTCTCCACATTCTGCAATGCATCACATGCACTATATGAAATTGTGATTTTGGTTTAACCTATTCCATTCATTCATTAGCTTGGGATTGGAAATGTATTCATTAGTTTCCAAGTTTAGGAATATAAAGTTTTAAACTCTGTACTGTGCTACTAGCTGTGGGGTTTCCAGTTAAGACTAATTTGAGTGCTTTCGGCTTCACTTTATTGCAATTTGAAGCTCTTGTATCTTACTTCGTTCTAGGAAAATGTCTCAGGACCATGGGTTTGTGTGTGAATCTGCGTGGGGCCGGTGGTGGCTGATGGTTGCTGGGATTGGGATAAAAGTGAAAGAAAGACAGAGTTTGTTCTAAATATTTCCTTTTCTGTTAATATATCCATGCTGCTAATTTTTCTCTTGAAGCAGACATTTGACAACTACGTTTAATTAATTACAATTGTCTTGTAATTGCACTGAATCAAACCCGAACTAATTGCTGATTAGGTTTCGAGGCGTATGTTTCCATATTCATGTTTCCTGCAGCTACATTAACAGTTTTTTGTCTTCAATACTTGGCTCACCTGCAAACATTTGTTAGGCCTGTTGCAAGCTCAATGTTGTGCAGCATTCTACTTGTTGACAACGTCCACCGTTGTACCATGTATACATGTGGAACCGAGGCGCATTAAATTGTTGCCCCTTTCTTATTTTTTTGAATCTTCATTGGCATCTACAATTCCTTTTGCAAAATCTCCTCATTTATCTATAAAGCGCTTTTCACAGAGCTGTGCCCTGGCTGTTAGCTATGGTGCATTCGTTCTTATACTCCAGACTTGGGATAGAGACATTAATTCCGCTGGTCGAACTTTGTTACAATTGTCTTCCACTATTTTTTTTCTTCCTTACTTCAAGCATCATAGAAATGTTTAAAGGCACAGACAATTCATTTTACTGATACACTAAAAAAACGACATCACCTATTCATGGTAACTGCCCAATGCAAGTGAGCAAGTGCTGTGGGAAATCCTACAACTAAAATCAATGGTAATGAGACCCAGTTCAGTTTATTCATTGTTACGCAGTTAGCAGGGTGTTTTATTTTCCTTTGGTTAATTCCTTGGCAGGACATTCAGAGGCTGATATGTCACAAATATTGCCAAAAGATATGGATATCCAGTTGTGTTCAATAAGAGGCAGATACCCTCAAGCTGTGAAAAGAGTCTTGTGCAGAATTGACGAGGAGTATTTACTCGTTTCTTGAGGCAAACGTGTTGACCGGTGATGTTCAACAGATATGCTACGTCAATTGTGCAATCATATAGTGGGAAGTGAGTCATTTTATCGATTGTTTTTATTTCCATCGAGATTCAATGCAAATGCTGTAAACACAAGGCTTTATACCAGTGGTCATATTTCAATCCTGCCTCTCAAATCCTGTGAAGTGCATTTCCAGCTCTTCTGTCTGACAAGTTAAGTTATAATGTAATTTCCAGTACCGCTTTATATACTAAGAAAAAAGAGTTCCACGTTTAATCATTAGCTTACATGTTTTGCCACGACAGTGTCCTTGGCCGAACTGCTGTTAGCTAATTTATCAGTGACGTATATTAAAGCGACAGAAATAATGCCGATCGTTGATTCTTACACAATGTTCTGCTCAGTTGAAATAAGAAATCAGCTTCTGTTCTTTCCACGTGAGGCAGCACGTGGGCTACATTCAGGTTTATGCAGATGAGTGGCAAGTAACATTCGCGCCACAAATGTTTCTGCAATGACACTCCCCATAATAGATAGAACCTAGCATCACCTATTTAAGACTGAATGACGTTGCCATGAGCGAATCCTCCAGAATTATGGAAGTTAATGCTAAGTAGAACTCTGACAATTCATGGCCAGCCGCCTTCCAGTTGAGGTAATTATATTCACTCCACTTCTGTCGAGGGTTTTTGGGAGCGGTGGAGGCAGTGGGGGCGTGCGTTGAGTTGGGCATGAAACTGGTTCATTCAAGATTGTAAAATTTAAAAAAAATTTCAATGAATCAAGTGGCTCTATTTCAGGGATTACAAATAACATTCCATGACACCTCGAAATGAATATTTAAATAAAATTACACTGGGAAAAGTATCATGTGCTGGCATGCATATGTTTTGCTAACTTCCTTTCTATTTTAATTGAAGAATGTCGGTGACTTAAAAATGCAAAGTTGCAGTTTCCTCAAGGAAGAATGCCATTGACTGAAAAAAGATAATTTGCAATTTCCTCAAGGCCAATATTTCCTCCTCAATGATCATTCGAATCAGCGGACAATTCCAAAAAAACAAGCTAATTGCATTGACCTCTGTGTTCAGCAGAATTTCAACAACCAACTACTAATTAAAATATCATTTTCTCTATACTCGTGTTTCAACGCTGTTACCGCTCCTGTTTCTAACTAAGACGTTCTTAATTTCCAGCCAAACACAATGAGTGTTAACTCATCTATCACCAGCGCACAGCTCATTAATCCAGAAGGATATGCCCGTACTGGCTGCAATTGGGACATTTCCTTGGATAACTTTCTTCAGTAGCTTACATTCTCTCAAGGCAGAACGACGGACAGTTCCACTTCCTTTAAAAGAAAATTCCAGAATTCTCTGAGTGACGACAATATTCCTGTTTTCCAATACTTCCTGCACATATAAAACAAATATGTAATACTCAAAATAATGAGCTGGTTCATTGAACGCCCAGATTATTTCATTGAATGCCTCAAAATATCTTGCAAATACATTTCTAGCTAAGTGAGTTACATAAGGCCAGGATTGAGCGTTAGAATGTATTGTCGCAATATATTAACAGAGTGATGCATTACAAAGAAAACAAAATAGAATAGCTGTCATTAAAACTTCAATCGCACAACTGGAAGCCAGGAAAGATATGAGGAATTGTTTATGAAAATATCTTAGATTGCAGGGGATGAGGCTGCAACAGAATTATTATTTTTCAATTTATATTGTGTTTAGTGTTTTAGAAAATGAAGTAACTGGCAAGAAGGAAACAGCTGTCTGATTGCAAAATGCAGCAATATCATTAAAAAAATTCATTCAGTTTTTACTGTGGAAAACATGATTTCAACGCAAGTGTGGAAGAGATGGAAATCTATCAGAAATATGCTCATGAAATCAAAACAATGTTTTGTTTGATCAATAACCGCAATGTTGGCCTTCTGGATAAATTCAAACACCCAGTGATTAACCAACAGAACCAAACGCAACGCTTCAAGGGAGAAACAATATTTACTCGATGCATAGGAAATTAAACAATAACTCCACTGCTAACGTAATACTCTAGGTAATAACCACCCATACAACAATTCCATTTTTTTTTTCATTTTTACCTCCCTCCAATTAATCTTTTTACATTAGGGAACTTTGGACGTTTATTCAAAACTTTATAGACCAAACACAAATAAGGCCAGATTTTTCCGCCGGAAATATCTTTGATTTCTGATCAGTTTCATTCAATCCTGGAAGGTATCATTTCGTAGTGGACCTTCCATCACGTTTTTACAAAAATAATCGCCAGTGTCTCATTAAAACCCCCTACAATTGGATAACAATTCAAACTTTGCCGTCACTACTTTACTGTATTGTGGGTTGGAAATCAAAACCACTCCAAGTTCCAAATGTCCCCTATTCTCATCGTATTAGAACTCTTATCCAGCATCCAGTACATGTCATTTCCCGGCCTTCTCAAATCTGAATCCTCAAACTGAGTGTTGGCTAAAAACTGCCTGCTTTCTGTAAGAATCGGACAGAAAAAAAAATAGTAAAAGGAAGCCATGTAAAAAACACCTGAAGTCGCCTCAAGGTCAACGTGATATACATATATATATATCTATATATATTGACCTGCAAACAAAACTATCAAATAATTACTTTGAGTTGCTACATAACCATTTCATTCTTTGACGTCTATGAATGTTTTCTATGTCTAACGCAGATAATGGGTCTTCTTTTAAGATTTCATTCTTCCACCATGGAACCCCCTTCTTTAAAATGTGTTTTCACATTTATGTTCATCTGAAGAGTTACATGAATCATTCCTTTCACTTTCTGAAATATATATTTACCTTCTGAACATATCAGAAATTTCTGAGAAAATTTTGCACTGCTTAAGGTGTCTGAATTGCAAATCTGACCACTTTGTTTTTCTTTTGTAAAGACGTAACTTTGGATTCATAACTAGTCCAGGCTAGAGTCGCATTTATATTAATGTTGCTGTGAAGTTTCTTAGCCGTTTTTTTCTATATTAGTTCTACATTTATCTAAATTTAATAAGTCAAATTAAAAACAAAAAAAGCAGATTTTACATCGCAAAAAGTGGGAGTATGAATACAGGCTCGCAGCTGACATAAAAACGGAATCACAGGTGTCCTAAAGTAATATACATGGTAAACTGTTGGCAAGAAGGAAGAGTGGGGGTTATTAGGGACGAAAACCTGGGTTTATGCATGGAGCAAGACACGTAGCTCAGGTATTGAATGAACACATGTGAATCTGTATTGAGCAAGCTAGAAGATACTAACAAGCTCATTGCAAAAATTAAGACAATCCAAACACTTAAAGAGTTTAAAATTGACAAGGAACAGGTATTGGTTCGGTTGTTTGTATTTAGGGTGACTACAATGCATCCAACCGTAATAAGGCCAGTCAATGTAGAAATTCCAAAGGAACTCGAGTTGTTCGTTCTTCTTAATCTTTACTCTCGGGGTGATTGCAAAGGACTGGAGAATTTCAAGCTTTATTCCTTTGATTAAAAAAGAGATGATCACACAAGCTACATTTCGGTAATTTAAAATCGAATTGGTTTTTTAACGTTGGTGGGGAACCTTCCAGAAACAATGGTTAACCCCAAAATTAATTTTGACGTGGACAAATTCAGATTTATTTAAAAAAAAACAGTATGGATTTCTTAATGGAACACCGTTTCAACTAAATTACTGGGGTTCTTTCTTGAAGAATTAACAGAGAATATTGAGGGAGAAAAAGTAATTGATTTTGTGTCAAGACTTTCACAAAGCTATTGATTCTTGACACGCAACTCAGTTAAAAAATTAGTTAAAGCTCAGGGAAGCTGTAAAAATGCAGAAAACGGAGAAATGGATCAATTGATGATGGAACGTATAAGAGGTGCGGTATGGGCTTTCAGATCTGACGCATTCAAACGGGAATTAGACTCATGGGAAAAGGGAGAATGTGCAGGTAATGCGGAATAGAACGAATGCCAGTGATTTCAGAAGAATAAAAATGGATAAAGAATATGCTTAGTGACATAAAGCAGACTACACAAAGCTCTTTTGGAGGGCTCATTTGAAGTAAACATCTCCAGGCGTCTGTTTTGGGACCCTGGTCTTCCTCACATAATGTAACAGCATAAGCCTTGCTGTAAAAGGCCGAGTTTCAAAGTACATTGATCATGTAAACTTGATAGCATTGTGAAATGTGAGGAGGATATTTTAGATCATCAAATGACATAATCAATTTGCTAGAGTGGGCGGACAGATGGCGGGATAACTTCAATGCAGAGAGAAGTGGAATGATTTTGTTTGGGTAGGAAGAACATGCAGACATAATATAAGCTAAAACGTACAATTAAGATAGGGGATGCAGTGGACCTTTATCAGTTTAACTCACTCTATGTGGTACTACAAGTTGACACAACTGCTAATAAAGAATAAATTAAGCTTGCTTTTATTAATAGGGGAACATAGTGCCAAAGCAAAGAGGGGTGAAAATGTATAGAACACAATTTCTGCCTCAGATGCTCTCTTGCATGAAGTTAGCGGCACTACACAGGGATATGAATGCTTTCGAAAGAATTCTGAAAGGATTCACGTGAATGTTTCCATGGACGAGCACCTTCACTTATGAAAATTGATCATTAAAGGTTGCTTTGCTGTATTTGGAGAAAATAAGGCTGAGAGGAGATATAATAGGATAGAGCTAATTAACATCCTGCGGCGTCTTGACGGGCGAGAGAGTGACAGAGTGTCCCTACTCAAGAAAGCACCAAGAACGAACGAGCACAGATTTAAATCAATTGGTAAAAGATTCTAACGCTACATATGATCTTCTTTTCATGCAGCGCGTTATACACATAGGGAATGCAGTTTTGGGCAGTGCAGTGCACGCATGTAGCGTCAACGAATTCAAAGGGTATTAGACTTATGTGTAAAGGCGGAATGTGCAGGGTAATGCGGTGAAAGAGGATGAATGCTACTGTTTAGGCGGGCTGATGCAGCAATGATGGGCCTCAGAACCTACTTCTGCTTTCTGACATTCCTGTTGTTTTGCGCAAACATAGGACTTATGAACCCAAATCTTCAAAAGATTATACATTTATACGAATAAAACTGATTTTTGACGCGAATGGGATAAAAACAATCTACCATGGAAATTTCGGGAGGGATGTGTATGTATACAATATTGGGGACGAAATATTAAGCTGCCAACTAGGATAATAAAAAATTCTGGAAACGCTCACGAAACGAGAACAAACTATTTAAAGCACACACCTAATCCCTCGCGCCTGCATAGCCAAAATAGAGACATTTTACAATTAAACGTATGATGTCAAATGGATTATGTACCTCTTCCTAAAGAAGCAGAGAAAAGTAGCTAGAGCATAATTACTGAAAGATTGCGCTCCAAATGGTGCCAGATTTATTTACTTTATTGAAATTTCAAAAGCACATCAAAGTTAAAACATGTAATTGAAGACCAAAGTTGTTTGGCGGTAAAGCATTTCGGGTTCATGTGGAGGGTAAATGATTTACTGATAAGATTACGCCACTGATGGAGGTATCGAGGCTAAAGCTGAAGTACAATAAATAATTTCACGTCAATATACAAATATCCCACAGCATTGTAAAACGGTCTCCAATTCTTCATCATTCAGCTTTATGCTGCAGGCGAATCCTACGTGCAGCCATATGGCTATCTGTTTCTGAAATTTGAGGTGAGGAGTGTCTGCTCAGCTTTCCAAACCATTACAGGAATGATTTTTTTAAATGTTGTTATCCTATTTCTGAAAAACTGTGCCGACCCATTTTTGATAACAATTCTCCATCAAATTGTTGAACTATCTAATCTAAACCCGTTGCATTCATAAAAACTGTTCCTCATTACAGCTCTAAGTTGGTGACATTCTGATCGTCCGATGCTGACCCATTAGCCCTTTCCCTTTGTACTACCAATTGCATATGTGCCATCAGTTAACTAGACAAAATAGATTGCAATACCCTACCTTAAACTTCCGGGAACGTCAGCAACCTTCACTCCTTTAGGACGCTAATTAGGAAAAATCCCACTCTCTACTTTGGTAGTCATGTGTCCTCATATCTACTTCTCTTTGTGATACTTAATTTGATAATATATGCTATGAACATTTTGCGACACTTTATTACGTGAATTGTTGTTTGTTCATTTATATCCCATTTGGTGCAATGCTTCTGTTCAAGCAATGCCAACATTAAATCCCTTATTTTTTAACCTCACACTGGGCGTTTTTTTCTTCGTTCAATCTGTGGGGAGGGAGAACATGAAGCGATATTTTTTAATTTTGATGTCACCTTTTAAGGTACAACAGAAATATTTTTACGTCATCTGTCCTAATTTCGATTTTGCCTTTTTGAATTAAGATGTGCGTAGTAATCATGCCCGTGAAACTCCTGGTGCGATTTTACAACGTTCGTTGTTTCACTAAACTCGCGTTGGGCTACATTCCTCTCTGTATTTAAGGAGTGATTAAATCACTCCACCGGGAAACAATCCTTTCCGTTTGCCATGGCAAAGTTGTTTCTCTGTTAGTGAGACTGAGCTAGTTGCATTAGATTGCTTTTTTCCCATACCTGTTTATATACATTTCTTCCCAGGCAATACTGTTTTTGTCTTTCGGATGATGATTTAATTTGCGTACAATGCTCTGTTAAGCCTCATTACTGTTGAATATACAAACAAATAAGCCGCAAAATATCCTCAAATTATAAGCACTTATAGTAGCTTTTAATTACCTGAAGTCACTCACTACTTATCAGTCATGCCTTTCCTTGCAGCAGCTACTGCTGCAGCAAAGTAGACAATACTTGAATTTTGGAGTATTTTCTTCTTTGCTGCGAATTGCATGTTTATTTCATCAACCAGGAACTCTGCCTCCACGTTTAACTTACTTCCTTGGTCAAATACATCCTCACTGTTTACTCCTCTTTCTTTATTTTCTTTTCCATATGTTTTATCTACATTTCGTCTAGTTATGATTTGTCTTACTGGCATCAGGGGCAGATTTCTTTTCTACTTCGCTTCATTTTTAACTCCACCGTCAACAAGGTATATCTTAATGTGTTTTTTTCTTGTCTTTCTATGTCCGGGCAGTTCCCCTCGACAGTTTCCGAACAAGCTAGTATTTACAGGCAGACAACCTCATTAATAGTTTTGCCAGGATATTTTTAACCAAAATTATTCGGCCAAGTTCCTTTCTCACATAATTGTACTGATGGTACACCAATATATTACTTTGATTCTGTAAGTTTTTTTATTCTATCCGTAACAAATTAAATGTTGTAGCATAACTTTCAGCATCCCCTGAAGACAGATAATAGACTTATACCATGCGTTCTGAATAATCAGTTCCAACAGAGCCTCCCTCTAGTTGGAGACAGAAAATACTTACTTTAGAAACTTTCCTCTGCTCTGCTATGAGTAAACAACCATTGTTAGGATTTCCCAAGTGGCAACTTTTTTTCGTTTTTGCCAGTTTGTATGGTTACCTTGATTTTTTATTTCTATGTATTTTTCAAACAGTTTGGAGACTGACATTATACACATCACAGTCTCATAAGGGTCTTATCGGGAAAGTTTGCAGAGGTTGGGTGTATATTCCTTGGTGTTCAGAAAAAATGAAAGGTGCCACAAGAATCAGAGGTGATCGCATTGATGCAAACATCATTCTGAGGAATCTTGTCAAGATAAACACTGAGAGGATGTTTCACTTTTGGCGGTCATCTACCATTGGAGAGCTGAACTTCGAAATATGTGTTCATGTTTATTGAGACTGGAGAGTATTCGTTCTCCCAGAGATTTGCTGATATTTGAAATTCATTCCGGACAGCAGTGGGGGCTCCCTCATTTATGGCATTAAAAGTTAATTTAAAAGAAGTTTGATAAAAAATGGCGCAAAAATGTTTTTCTTATTAGTGGAGAGAGAAGCGCAGCTGAGAATGTAGCGGTAGGTAATATGATATTTAGTACAAACTCGTCAGCCATTATTATAATGAAATATGGGGCAGGCTCGAGGTGTGGGGCTGCGGGTCATCTCATATCACTTACTTTCTCATGTTTTAATAGTATTATGTTCAGTCCCATCACAAAACACCCACCAATGTCCCACACCGCCGCTCCACCTTTCTGGACTTGAAGGATACTGATGTTGAATAGGGAGTCCTTGACAGAATCTGGGAACCCGTGTCCTTCTCTACCCTAACATGACTGTTACCCCTTTACCTATCAGGAAAATTAAATTTCCAATATCATTCTCCAAAAGTGTTTAATATTATTGTAATTTTCTTGCGAATTGGACTCTACATGTCTTTCCTGCTATCTGCTTGTCTGCAGACTAGTTAAAACATGAATGACACACCTCTTTATTTTTCTCATTTAATTTCAGCCATTTCTCCTTATCCCTAAAACATGTGGGACTTGGGCTCATTCTAGAAGTGGCATGTTCTCCTCCATCAAATCAGTAACAGTAGCTCTCTCTTTTTTTGCTGCACATCTTTCGTGAACACCTTTTATCAAGGGCTTTTGTGTTACAAGGCTTGATTTTTTCAGCTAGGTGTGCGTCAATGCTACCATTTCAATGTTCTACCATGCACTTTAAATTGACTCTTGACCTCATTGCATTCCCTCTTAAATCGAAGTACTTAATAGCAAAGCATTTCTTATTCTCTTGCGATCTGACTCTCCCAATTCTTTGTGCAACAATTCCCTACTTTCACTTTGATATTATGTCACGTCAATTTGACTAAAAACCTCTCAAATAAGATTGTGAAACCGTCAAAAACACGTTTCTGATGAATTCCGAACAGGAATTGATAATTCTTCAGAACTTGAGTCATGGCATTTCTATTCATTTACCTCCAAAGGTAAAAGGGAAACATAGCTTTTTTTTTCCCATGCAAAACCGATTTTGTACTAAAATTCGATCACTATGATTGCAATACACTTTAATTAGAAAATCAGATTTTTTGCTGAAAATTACCACCTAATTCATACTTCCTGATGGTTTTCAATAAGGTGATGCAAAAGAGAACTCAACAAGAACGAACAATGCCGAAAACATTTTCTAAGCTGTTGAATCCCAACTCCAATCTGAGAGAGACATTGTCTGCAATACCGACCAGACAGACGGAGTTAGAAAATGATCTGAAAGGTAAGCGTTATACAAATCTTACTTTCAGTCAGAATAAAATGAACAACAAATGATAATTTCTGCGAATTGTCGTCAGTAGCTGAGTGTAAAATTTTGAATTGGACGGAATAGGAACTGGCAGAATCACAATTTCCGAATTTTGAAGCACGGAAACGGTCACCCTACATTTAGCGCTAATGTATCAGAATATGGAACCTACAACATAACAGTGACAGAAGAAATACAGCTGTTTTTATTTTTGCTTTTCTACATATCCCAGTATACATTAGGTTTGCGAACTCCATAAACATAACCTGACAAAGTCACAATTTCTAACGTAGGCATTATTAAATATTTTGCCAACGTGCTATTTAACCGCTGTAGCTTCAATAAATGTACATACATGCTACTTCGTTTGTGTTGGCATGTATATTTGAAGTCGGCAATGTGAGCAGGGCCAATTAAGGTTTTTTGGGCATTCGGTCCGTGAAAATGTAATTGGGAGGTAAAGCAGATCATGTACGCAGCTCTGTCTCTGTCTCTTTCTCTTTCTCTCTCTCTATGTTTCCCTTTCTCTCTCTCTCTCTTTATCTCTGCCTCTCTCTCCCCCTCTCCATCTCTTCCACTTTCTCTTTGGACAACGCAGATCAGTAAAATCAACGTTTTCTGCATTTAAATAAAGACAACAATGACATTGTTGGTTCGTTCATATTCTAGAGATAGAGCAAAAATACAAAGACAAATTCGAGCAACAGGTTATGAAGGTACCTATCAGCACAACCGAATATTTGAGGTTTCAGCTCTGGATGACAAATTCGTTGAAGTGAAGGCAGTTTCTTTGGGTCTTGACCAATGGCTGGTAGACAATGAACTGAAGGCTCGAGGTAGAGGAGATGAAGTTTGGCAGAGAAACAGTGGACAAAATTAATTTGAAGAATTTAACATTGATGACCTAGTGAAACACAGTTTTGATAACACAGGAAAAACGCATACCACCTTGGTACTTGGGGGCGCACGGATTGGGAAAAAAAAAAACATGATACAGAAAATATTGCATGATTGGTCCAGAGAGAAACTATGCAACATTTTAAATTTATCTTCTCTTTTACTGTTCAACAATTGAATTCATTAAGTGGTAAAATAAGCTTAAAAACTCTGATCCTGGATTCATATCCAGATTTAGAAGATAAGTTGGAACATCTTTGGACATAACCTGAGGATATATTGTTTATACCTGATGATATAGACCAACTTCACCAAGTCATAGATTTTGCCTTTGATCAGAGAAAGTACGATCCTAAATACCAATCTTTGAGTCCCAGGTGCAGTAGTGAATTTTCAGATATTGTGCGCTGTCTCATACTTGGATACTTGCTCAATGCCTGCTCAGTGCTAATCACAAGCAAACATTGGAAGCTGGACTCTGTGCAACAGGTGAATATAAATCTAACCGTGGAAATCGGGGGTTTCACACACGGCAAAATATGGCAATTTGTTCGCATTTATTTTGGAAATGAAAGCCTTGCATCAGATATAATTGAGCACCTTGAGCAGAATGAGGCATTGTACACCATGTGCTTTAATCCACTATTCTGCTCAGTCGTTTGTGCATTATTAGTCTCACACTTCAAATATCGAAAGGGGAAAGAAACAATATTTGTCACCAGTGTGTAAGTTTTCTCAACTTTTATCTCAAGCCTCCGAGATAAATACGGCCGTGACACTGTAAGAAATTGTGACATGCTGCTGAAGTTGGGCGATTTGGCCTTCAAGGGCATTTGCAGAAAAAAAAACTTTGTGTTTAATCGTGATGATTTCCAGCACCGCGGATTGGAATTTTCCAATTCGCACTCTGCTTTTATGATGTAGGTCCCAGACAAAACTCAAGCCATCTACAAGTTGACACAGCCTGTTTTGCAGGACTTCGTTGCTGCCCTTGCAAAAATACCAAATACAGCAGGAAAGGATGTGACACGATCACTAACTGAATTTCACACAAATGCTGACGACAGATTTAAGTTATTTTCAAGATTTCTTGTTGGGCTCTCCTCATGAAACTTAACGGGACAGAGCCAAAAATTAATGGGTACAGTTCCTTCTGAATCGTCCTTGCGTGTTTCTGATTGGCTCAAAACAAATGTGCAAAGATGTGCTCAGAGCTTAGAGGATGGCCAGTCGCAAAAGACTTTCTTACAACTGTTAGATTTATTTCATGAATTTAGGGACTTGGAACTTATGGCAGCTTCATTAATGCCGTTAAAGAAAATTATTCTCACAAAATGTCATCTTAAAACGTACGATTGCACTGTACTTTCAAGCATGTTAGCTGCTGTTGAAGTAATGGAGGAGCTGTATCTGGATCGTTGTGGTGTGCAAGGTAATTAAAACTGTCATTAATGTCAGTATCTTCTAAAGATACATTGGTTTGAGGTGCTTCCATTGTTAGTTGGGTAGGAACGCCATTTTAAACTGTCATTTTCAGACACGCGAGGTATTTTGCCTGTCTTTTCACAGGATGAGGAACATCATGAGATATTGCAAACTATTTTGAACGCTTTAATTATTTGGACAGATTTTTTGCTAAGGCATAAAGTGAAAAGGCTTTCAGAAACACTGCGGGAGACAAAATCGAGGGAGCAGTGATAATGTGGGGAATCAGCGCAGTGCATATGTCACAAGTCCACGGTAGGCACCAATGGATAATTGTAGTTAGTTACACGTCATCAGAATGCCACCCCGGAATACATGCATCGAGGCTCAGTAGTGAAAGTGTGGCTAATATTAGAATACAAGTCTTTTCGTAAAGGAGCCTGTTTGTTGCATAAAGTAAGAGAAGAAAGATGAAGACCACGTACACGAGCAGAAAATAGACTTTAACAATTGTCATGAAATTATAATAATATTCAGGATATTATCTTGTCAGATTTATTGTGGGCGCAAGTATTTTGGTCAGCATGTGTGCGATTTTGCTTGACATTCTAATGAGTTAATAAGGGTGCTGGCTGAACCTATAAGTTTTGGAAGGAATTAATTTTTTATTAGATGAAGGGATATTTTGATTTAAAAGGGATTTTAATTTGTTTACACCGAGCCAATTAAACACTGATAAGGATTGTGCTTACAGCTTTACAAAAAAATATATCGTGACAACATGAACGTTTTTTAGGTTTTGTGGGAGATGCAGTTTCAAAAACTTACGAAAACATAAAACTTACGTTTTGAAGGAGGGAAACATATATATATATATATATATACATATATATATATATATATATATATATATATATATATATAAGAGTAGCAATGTCAGAAGAAGACATTGTTTTGGCTAACAGAAGTGTGTGAAATATCCCTAAAAGTATCTCCAGGATTTTGTGCATAAGTTTGCTGTCTAACGAACCTGAAGATGGATTAAAAACATTAGAAATTTCTTTGTCCAGGATACAATGTTAACTTCTTGGATCAGGTTAAAATATAAATTCCATTCTTCCAGTATAGCCTGAAAGCCTGTGCCATTGGGAATAAGTTTAATTAGAAATTTTAGAATTTATTTTAACTTTTTGAAAGCTTATGCATGTGCTGGGCATCGTTTCTTCGGTTCAAAACTATTTTAATTATTACTTTTTGATCTCTAAATATCTTGGCGGACTTATTTATTCTGAATTAAGTTAAGATACCTCGAAATAAACAGAAATTGCCAAACCGTTATGACCGTGTGTTCAGATGTTCTATTATGGCACTATCACAGGCTTGGCTTAAGTTAATGAGGGCCAGGAGATTAGTTACTAAGGACAGCAAGGGTTTAGAATTGATAAGGAAGGCAAAGAAGTGGCAATCGGGGAGTTTAATCATGCTGGCAAAAAGAGAATGTGAGAATATTTTAGTTGGTAGCGTACAATTTAACCAAATGACTGGTATTAACAATGCAAAGAAGAAGAATTAAATGGAAATTGCTTGTGTGTGCGTGCGTGTACAAGGGCATGTCTGGGTGGGTGGCTGTCTGGGTCTGTGTGGTGGAAGGGTGTTAGCAAAAAAGAGTTTAATATTTTCTCAGAGGTGTAGAAAAATTACATTTTACTAATATTTTCCAAAGAAGAGGATTCTTCTGAAATATTGGTCATTGAAACATAGAAAAATAGAAAATAAGAGCAGAAATAGGCCACTCAGCCCTTCGGGCCTGCTGTGCCATTCATTGTGAACACGGCTGATCATCCAACTCAATAGCCTGCTCCCACTTTCTCCCCACATCCTTTGATCCCTTTCACGCCAAGAGCAATATCTAACTCCTTCTTGAAAAATGATAAGGTTTTGACATCAGCTACTTTCTGTGGTAGCGCATTCCACAGACTGACCACTCTCTGGGTGCGGAAATGTTTCCTCACCTTAGTCTTAAATGGTCTACTCCATATCTGCAGCCGGTGATCCCTAATTCTGGAAACCACCACTATCGGCAACATCTTTCCTTCACCTGCCCTGTCTAGTCGTGTTAAAATTTTATGTTTCTATGAAATCCCCCCTCATTCTCCTGAACTCCAACGAATATATTCCCAACCAAGTCCAGCACTCCTCATTTGTCAGATTCGCCATCCCAGGAATTAACCTGATAAACCTCAACTCCCTTGAAAGCAAGGAAATCCTTCTTCAGGTAAGGAGATCAAAGCTGCACACAATATTTCAGGTGTGGTCTCAAGAAGGCCCTGCATAGTTGGAGCAAGGCAACCGTGCTCCTGTATACCCGTCCTCTCGGTCTGATGACTAACATATGATTTGCCTTCTTTAAGGCCAGCTGCAGTTGTATGCTAACGTTCAGCAAAGGGTATAGGAGGACACCCAGGTAACTTTGCAAATTCCCCTCTCTCAATTTTTATTAATTTACATAATAATTTGCCTTTATATTTTGCTACAAAAAGCCTCACATTTATCCTTATTATATTGCATCTGTTATGAATTTTTTCACTCTCTCAGCTTGCACAAACAACATTGAAGCTTTTCTGCATCCTCCTCATAGCACAAACTCCCATCCAGTTTGGCGTCATCTGCAATTTTGGAGAGATTACATTTAGTTCCCTAATATAAATCATTAGTGTATATTGGGAGTAGCTGGGGTACCAACATCGATCGATGTGGCACCCTACTAGTCACTGCCTGCCATTCGGAAAAAAAAAAGTTTATTTCTAGTTTTGTTGCCTGCCTGCCATCCAGTTTTCACTTCATCGCAATGCACATCCCCCAATCCCATGTGCTTTAAATTTACACGGTAGTCTCTCATGTAGGCCTTTTCGAAAGACTTCCGACAGTCGGAATAAACGAGGTCCACTGGCTCCCCCTCATCAACTAACTCTCTACATCCATGAAAAATTTCAATAGATTTGTCAAGCAAGATTGGCCTTTCGTAAATTCATGTTGGCTCTGTTCGATTGTGCCACTCTATTCCCGGTACAAAACGATTAAGTCTTTTAATGGACTTTACAAATTATCCCACTTCTGACGTCAGGCGGACTGGTCTATAATTCCCTGTTTTCTCTGCAACTCCATTTTTAAATAGCATAGCAACATAAGCTGCTCTGCAGTCTGTAGGAACTCACCGATAGTCCACAGAGGTATTTCTACTACAACCTCCTTATGTACTCTGGGATGTAGATTATCAGGCCCTGGGTATTTTCCGGCCTACAATCCCATATGTTTCCCCTACACCATTCCCTTAATAATGCAGAACTCATTCAGTTCCTCTCTCTCACTAAACCCTGTAGCACCCAACATTCCTGTCATGTTTCTTGTGTAAATTTTGTGAAGACAGAACCAAAGTGTGCATTTTGTTGGTCAGTCATTTTTCCCCCATTATAAATTCACCTTTTTCTGACAGTAAGTAACCGCCATTTGTCTTCACCGATCTTTTTCTCTTCACACATCTATTGAAACCTTTACCGTCAGTTATGATCCCCACAACTTGCTCCAGTATTATGTTTTCTCCTTTTGTAAGCAATCCCTTGGTCACCTTTTAAACCGATCCAATCCTCAGGTGTGTTGTTCCTTCCGGAAAACTTGTAAGCCTCTTCCTTGAAGCTATCACTATCTCAAATTCCCCTTGTATGTCATGATGAGGCAACCTATCTTGTTTTGCATTTTTGCTAGCTAGGGTTAAACAATTGTTGCAGTTCCCCCATGTGCTCTTTGCATGTTTGTCATTGGTTCTTTACCCGCTTCCCTTTAAGTAACGTTTCATAGACCATCATAGCCCACGTATGTGTCACACCATCGTAGCTTGCTTTAAAAAGATTCAGAACACTAGTTTCAGAATCTCTAGCGTCAATCTCCATCTTGATGAAGAAATCCATCATATCATACTCGCTCACACCTAAGGGACCTCGAACAGCTCGATTGCCAATTATTCTTTTCGCATTGCACAATACCTAGTCTAAGATTGCCTGCCCTCTAATTGGTTCCTTAATATATTGGTCTGGGGAAAAAAACACCCGCTGAGCACTCCAGGAATTCCTCCTAAACGTGGTTGCTGATTGATTTCAAAAATCGAAATGCAGATCAAAGTCACCCATAATTACAAATGCTCCTTTATTGAATGCATCTCTAGTTTCCTGTGCAAAACCATTCTCAAAATCAGCACGTCAGTTTCAAGATGAATATACAAACCCCACTGTTTCTCTGCTCTACCCACAAAGACTCCACACCGTTGGAGCTAATATCATTCTTCAGTATTGCGTTAATTTCCTCTTTAACCAGCTATGCAACTCCGGCACCTTTTATTTTTTGCCTGCCTTTCCTGAATGCTCAATACCCATGGATGTTTTTTCCCTATAGCTGTACACCCTGCAACCATGTCTCTCTAATCCCGATTATATCATTCCTGTTTAAATCTATTTGTGCATTTTATTCTTCAACTTTATTGCAAATGCCCCTCGTGTTAAGGGACAAAGCGTTAAGGCTCTTTTTTTAATTTCAAAACTACTTACTCTGTTTCCATTCTTTTCAAATGAGGTCCTGTTTGATTTTTGCTCTTGTTTTCTCTGCCTATCACTTTTACTCTTCCCTTTCTGTCTTTTTTTCTTGTCCTTGACTCCCCCAGCTCTGACTCTTTGCATAGTTTCCCACCTCCTGACACTTTAGTTTAGAATCTCTCCAACTGCTCTAGAAAACAATCAACTAAGAACATAATTCTCAATACTGCCCATGATTAACCAATCCTGTTTCCATTGGTCGCAACTCCACCAGAAACGTTCCCAATGTCCTAAGAATCTCAAAGCCTCCCCCTCACAACATCTCATCAGCCTCGTATTCATACAAGGCATGCTTACTTTTCTACTCTTGCTAGCACGTGGCACTGATCCTGTGAACACCAGCTTTGAAGTCCTACTTCTCAGCTTCCTCACACATTTCCTATATACTGCTTTTTGGATCTCATCAATTGCTTAACCTTTGCTCTCTGTTTCAATGTGTACCACAAGCACTGGCTGCTCATCCTCCCCCAACAAAATGTCCTCTATCTGCTCTGGACCGTAGCACCAGGGTTGCAAAATACCATCATGGAGTTGCATTTGCGGCCACAGAAAAGCTTGTCTTTTACTCATACATTTGAAAACCCTACAGTCCTTCCATTCCCACAATTTCTAATCCTCGCCTTTGCAGCAGAGCCAATCGAGGTGCAACGAGATTGGCTCTTGCTGCATTCCCTTGGGAGGCCTTTCCCTTCAACAGTATCCAATGCGTTGTGTCTGTTTTGCAGGGGAATAGGAAATGGGTTTCCCTCGGTGCATGCCTAGTCCTCTTGCTCTGCCTGGTCGTCACCGATTCACTTCCTGCTTGCGGGATTTTAACCTACAGTGTGTCCAACTCACTGCACGTGCTATCCAACATGCTCTGCATCTCTAGGGTACACCACAGTGCCCCCAACGCCATTCCAGCTCCGCCACACGGGGAAATTGATACATTGCCCGCAGGCATGCTGGCCATGGGCATTGGAAATGTTCCCGGGTTCCCACATAGACTACGGGGTGCACAGCAAGGCTTGGAGCTTTCCTACCATGACTTTCCCCTTTAAATTAAATTAAAAATTTTGGAAGATACTTAATATCCACTAACGTCAATACTCTTGGGCCCTTCTTCCCTATTCTTCGTTGGTAAAGAACATATACCTTACAAATGCTTAACCACAAAATAATGACTTCAAATCTATAAATGATAAAACTATTCCATCGTACTCCGATCTTCCTCACGATTCTCAAAGGATCAGTTCGTTCCCTCCTCACTGAACTCCCCCAGTCAACAAACTCCTACTTTATCAACTACTGCAGTCCAAAGCAGCACCCCAGTGTCGACAAAGGGACGAGGGGAGTTGGAACATGATGTTGCAAGTGATAGTTAAGATTTCCTGTGAAGCATGGTCATCTGTATACCAGATGGACTGAATGATGCACGTTGTATTACTGTAGACACCTAATGGAGCCGAGGGTCATGATAGCGAAGAACTTTCCTTGCTTTCTTATATAAGGTTCAGTTGAAACAGGAATTAAAGGGGAACATGCCGAACATATTCAACAAATCTGGCAGAATCCGTAGAGATAGACAGGCTGGCAGAACCTGTCATTGTGGAGTACTGAGAGAGATTGCATTATTCAAGGAAACATAGGGCTGATCTGCAATAAAAAACAGAGTTTCAGTAATATACTAAAAAAAAATAATTAACCAGTGAAACTTGATTACGAAATATTTAGGATAATGTCCAGACGAATTTAGAAAATTGTGTTTGACAAACGATATGTAAAAGAACGGTTAAACAATTTGAATTACAAAACATGTAATTGTCAACGTACGTTATTTTTCAACATCAACGAGGATAATTTAAAGTCATTCTGATAGGAAACCACTTTTCAATCTGGACAATAGTTGATATTATTGTCAGCCATTCGAATTGCTGTAATCCTGTCTTTGATGATAGTCTGCCTGGAGAGGGGTTCGTGGATTATCATCTCTACTGATCATTGAACGTCGCAGGGCATCCTGAGAAATTAGCAAATAATTCACGTGATATATGAACGTTTCAAATTGGTATCTTCAGTATAAGGCTTTGCTGTAAATATAATTATAAGGCTCTGGTTCAGACTCAGGAGGCGTTTTTTATCAATTCTGCCCACCATAATTTAAGAGTTATTCGAGTCTCCGACAGTGACTGCAAAACAGAATTTCCTGCGTAATTCCAGAAATTAAATGTTTTAGCTTTATTTTGGCTTGGAGAAGCTGGATTTGTTCTCTATGCATCAAGTGACTTTGACGATTGGTTTGATAAATGTGTGCAATAACGTTGCAGCTTTATATGAGGCAACCAAAAATACGTATTCACCATTCGCCGTTGGTGAATGCTCAAGTTCACAAACACACATTTTTTATATTAATTCGTGGGATGTGGGTCTCACTGTTTTGGCCAGAGTTCAGAATTTATTGTTCATCCCTCATTGGCCGTGCACAGAGGACATTTGTTCTAAAGAGTCAACCACAGTGCTCTGAGGCTGGATTCAGATGAAGGTCAGAGCAGGTGAAGATGGCAGTTTTTCTTCGCAAAAATACATTGATGAACCACATCATTTCTTTGTGAAAATCGACTGTGGTGTCATGCTCATCATTAGACTTTAAACTTTTTTAAAAGAAATGTAGGGGTAATTTTATGAATAAATCTTAAACATCGAGCAATGGTGAACTGAAAAACGACGCCCCTAAAGGTGTTGGAAGCAGAGACTATAACTAATCACGAATAAAATTAGATGGGCATATGGGAAAAAAAAAATGCAGGTCTGCAGGGATAGAATGGGGTAAAATATCAGCCTGCTACGTTCTGCAGAGAGCAGCCCTGGGCGTGAAGGCCTGTATTATCTCTTTCAGTGTTTTTATGACCCGATGTCAAAATTGCATCATTGAGCTAAATGTAGTGGCAAAAAAAATTCGGAATGCATACTTAAAGGTTGCACTTGAGATCCCTGCCGTGCTCAATTCATCAGTTAAGAGATGACGTTTTGTTATTGACAACAACGAGCTCTACACAAGGGCATGTTTCCACCACGTGTCAGTTGGTTTAACCAGCTTTGTATATTTCCGCCTCTTTAAACATATGTATGCAAGATCTCTGTTTGAAAACAAACCTCAGGGGACCTTATATCATAGAGGGTGTCTTTCACCCAAATACGTCATTTCCAGCTTTCAATGATCTTTTCAAAATAGTCCCAATGCATCCATAGAAAAACGTTTATTCTTCTTTTCTGCAACGAGCACATAGGTGCCTTCTCAAATCTAAGCACAAAAGTGAAGAACTTCATGCCTTAAATAAATACTTGAACATTATCTGCACCCCGGATACTACTTTCAAATTGCTCTTAAAGTCTGATATGCTTACCAAAACATAGTTTTCCAGTAGTGGTTGATTCAGTATTTTATACAGTTATCATAACCGCTCCCTTTTTGTACGTTATACCCACACTTACAATGCCAGGCTTCTGCATGCTTATTGACCGCTTACCCGACTTCCCCGTGACCTTCAATCATGTATTTAGATATCACCCGATGCCCCTTTTCTCTTGCGCCTACTTTAGGCATTATTCTATCAGTATCTCTTCGTTCTTTCTTCCCAATTGAATTGTTTTGCACTATTTCGCACTAAATTCCATATGCCACTTCTGTGTCAATTGCAACACACCGCCTGCATCCTGTTCAATTTAAGATCTTTTATCTTCACAGTTCACAATATCTATCAATTTCGGTTCATACACAATTTTGAAGTGGATGCCTCTACTTCCCATTATGGGCTATTAATATTGGTTGGGAAAAAAAAACATTGATCTTAATTTACTGCTTGAAAATACGTCCTATGTAGCTTGCTCCAGCCAAATGCAGCCATTCCTTATCTTCTTTTCATCCCTCAGCAAGTAATATCGATGGTTTTACAATCCATTTTCTGCTGTGTTTTCCAAATTTGCTGACAAGCTTTTTAAATGGCCGTTTAGAAATTACATTTTGGAAGTGAATGTACATCACATCAAGCCTTTAGCCTCAGCAATCCGTTCTGTCACATAATCAAAATCTCAGTTACCTAAACGCAACGTTTCCTTAAGAAATCGTACTTGTTTTCATTATTTCAACATATTTGTCCGAGTGGCTGCTAATTGTTTCATGTAGTATATGGCCCACGGCTGCCGGCTTTGCCCTGAAGCTATTAATTAACGTGATGGTATCATTTTTTTCTGCATTCCCTGAGGCTACACATTATCTCAGGAGAATGTGGATATTATTGACCGTACCTCAGTATATTTCTTCCTTTAATTCCTTGTTAAATGCATCTACTCTGAACATATTAGCTTGCGAAAGTTCAGTGCAGCCAGACTGCCCATTAGATTGTCAAATATTTTATAGGCTATCCAGTCTAGAGACGACCATTTTTTTCACTAAGAATTGGCTGAAAGCCCTTCATTGCTAGGAAAGATATCATGAGGAAGTGAGCTCTGATTTTTATGTGTGAAGTCATGTTTGCACCCCAAATCGGCCTTGCTATATCTTTAAAAGCTGTTTACTGTTCATATATCTATAAAATGTGTTTTGGTAACATTTACTGTCAACTGTCCTAATCGTATAACACATTCACGTTAATTTTCCATTTTTTTTCAATTGAACTCTGAATTCTGATATTCTCGTTGCTTCTAATTCGTATTGCCTGAAATCTGTGAGACATGGTCTTCGTTCTGCTTCATTTCACTCTCCATCTTTTCCATTATGCACAAAGCAATGGATATGTTTGCTTCAGAAAAAATATGGCAAGCATGTTTCCACAATCCCTTCAGATTCATATTAAATCGCTGCGTTAGTTAGAGTCTCCAAATGTCTCTCTTGAGGTCTTTGCCAAATGCTTTAATCGTTCCTCCTTTTGTAAGTAATCATTCTGCAATGAAAATATTTCACCAGGAAATATTTACTTTTAATTAAAAAATAATAATGAGCCTCGTTTTGTTCGACAGTTTTAGCAACAAAAATGGAAAGAGTCCAATTCCCTAATCGGAATGTATTAGCTGAATCAATAGATTTTTGGTTGTTCTCAGTGATACCCTTGGATACATTTAAATGTGGCTTCACAACTAAGAATCCTTAACCTCTGAGAGAACTTGTTCCAAAAGGTGAAATAACTTTCTCAGCGCACTTTACTGCCAAATGATTTTTCTGTTTATAGCGTGATTTGATAGCAAATCATGAAAATGAATGTAAATTGCGTGTTATACTTGGAAATATTGGACTTCCAACGTGTCTTTCGGCAGATATGTTGTAAAATATACAGTCTGTTCTGCAGCCTATTTGTTCCAAGTTAATTCTCATTTTTGTTTGCGTTTAGACTCAATGAGAATAATCTGTGTGCCTCGGGAATAAAACATCTCTCTGTAGTGCTGA
Source organism: Isurus oxyrinchus (assembly GCA_026770705.1). Classification (NCBI taxonomy): domain Eukaryota; kingdom Metazoa; phylum Chordata; class Chondrichthyes; order Lamniformes; family Lamnidae; genus Isurus; species Isurus oxyrinchus. The sequence goes on from JANJGN010000035.1 coordinate 7,072,567, forward strand.
GAAAATGTGACTGCAAAATTCAAAGACTTGAGTGAGTAATTATGTTTAATCTGTTGAGAAACATCACCACAAAGCCCAAATGAAGTAAAAACAAAAAACCTCCTGCTAAAATAGTCTCCAGCCAAATTGCGTATTTACTTCACCTCAAACGGCAATATCATTTTAAAAACGCTGGGACAAACTGCAGAAACTTGCAAAATAGTCCCCAGAGATTGCGGAAATAATAACTGAATATTTGTTGACAGTACATAATTTGTGTTTCTTGTGCATAATGCGTGTTTATTTTTCTACCGTCCAGATTAAAATCTAATACCCTAACACATCATTGTGTAGAAACTCTGAGACCTGCGCCTCAAGCAAATGATTCAATTACAGAGGTAGACTTAATTAACGATCGTCAGAGCGGCGAACATGCCAACAGAATAACTGAAAAACGTTTTTTTGCATTGTGCTGCCTAATGCAGAGGAGCAGGAAGCTCAAGGAAGTGAGTTGAGCCTCTATCTGAATCATGGAGAAAATTAATGATCTATCAACATGTACATATATCCATGCAGGTTTCCCTTAATAATTATCTTAATGAAAAAATTTCATAATTAATTTATAGTATTTCTCACCGCCCTACGGAAAAGCAAATTCATTTAAATTGATTTCACAATATCGCAAAATACGCGAAAGGCATTAATTGAAATTTTGGTAATTTTAATAATATTTTTTCAGGTTGATAAACAATCAGTATATTGCAGACAATCGACAAATTCTGAAGTTTGACGATCATTTGGGTAATTTCGCTGCAATTACTGCGGTAAGGAAATGTATTTTTAACATGGTTATTGCTTCAAACATGTTTTTTTCAGTTAATATTACATCAAAAATGTAATATTGCAAAGCAGACCCGCTTATAACAATATGGCCGAAATGTGTCCAGGGAGTAAGGGGTGGAAGTTGGGCATCACAAATACGTGTAAACTTAGGCACGTGAATTTCCCTATAAAGCCAAAGATGGCAGCAGCCATGTTTTCAACAATTAGCGATCAAATTCGTGAGTGTCGTTATCTAAACCCTCAACAAAAACATTGGGAGCTATGAATTAACGCCAGAAATTTCACGGGTTGTATTCGAACACTAAAATTCCTTGCTAATCTCGTAGAAACCTCCCTTTGTAGCCTATCTACAATGCACTGGGGATAACTGGGGAATTTTAATCAGCGTCTCATATTTCACAGGTGGGTTTTGGTTATTTGTTGAAATATTATAGATTAATAGAACGCGATTTCTTCATTAATAGGCATAACATTTTATTCCAACATATTGTTTCATTTTGTGATTGTGAACATTTGTTCATGAAAAGTGTTTTTTTTTTCAGATTTAGCTGCTGTTTCAGTTGATGCTCATAAGTTTAAGCAGGTCTGGAAAAGCGACAAAAATATCAACCTTGAATTGTCCAATAGTTTAACAAGTAAACGTCTGCCAAACAGGAAGGAGCCCAGCAAGGTTTAAACAGAAACAGAGCAAAGCAGTTAAATAAAAAAAAATTAGGAATAAAAAAAACAAATGAAGTTGGGCAATGGTAAGCCTTTACGGATAATGCATTTGATTCGCTATTGAACTGAAGACTTTAGGGATGAAACAAAGGAATACTGGGGATGGTGGATATCTGAAATGTACGACAATGTATCGAACTACCCATCCATTGATCGGTAAATCCATTCATCCATCCATCCATCGATCCATCCAACTAACCAACCACCCACACACCCACACATCCAGCTTTGCTCCCCCCCCCACCCACCCCCCCATGCATACATTCACCTTTGCTCCCACCCACCCAAGCATCCAAACAAGCATTCATCCATGAACCCATACACCTCGCCATCCATCTGTCCATTCCTCCAACCGTCCATCGATCCATCCAAACATCAATCCACCCAATCGTCCATCCATCGATCCATCCAGTGATCCATCTATCCATCCATCCATCCATGCTTCCATCGGGCGACAGGCCTATCTATTCGTCCGTCCTTAAATCCGTTCACCCATTTGACCATATGTCAAAATTTTCACCCATCCATCCAGTCGTCCATCCGTCTGCACATCCCTCTGTCTGCCCGTCCATCCGCCCCTTCTTCCATCCATCCATCCATCCATCCATCCATCTGTCTTTCTTTCCAATATCGGCCAATCCGTCCATTCTTTTATCTTCCCATTCATCCATGCATCAATCAATCGATCAATCCATCCATCTAACCATTCTTCCATCGTTATATCTATTTATCTATCTATCCATCCATCCATCTGCCCATGCATCCACAATCAATGTTTTCAACTAGATCTCTTTGTATTTTTCTCCCTAAGGCAGTGCAGCTTAAATTAATCTAATTTCCAAGATATTTTTTGTCTTTGAAAAATCGAATTAGTGAAAAAGATCAGTCGCGCTATTCTGGTTTGCATTCCAATCAGCGTGTACTTATGCTTAGCTATCTCTCATCAGATGCTTACAAATGATTCCAAACAATCCGATAAATCAAGTGATGCCACATATACAGCAATACAGTTCTCTGTGGATCCCCTTCTACTTTTGGTTTAATCAAATATCTTATCAAAATACTCTGGCATTGATTGTTTTATGTTTTGCCCTTTTGCATTTGATGTTATGGTCAATGTAAATACTCACTTTAAATTCATCGCGCTCTCCATTTTTTATCCTCCATATACTGGAGAGGCTCGGGCAATTTGATGCTTAATCAGCTCAGAACTAAAATATCTTGAGTATTTTTTTTATATTATTATTGCTAGAATCAAGAGGAAAGTGGTTCACTCACAAGCATGCTCATCTCAGAGAACAAAGTCACCGAATCAGAAGGGTATTGAGTAGGCATTCATATCTGGGGGAAGAGGCAACAAGCGCATGTGGCAGACGCACAGATACTTTGCGTGAGATTACCAATTGCTTTGCAATGATATATCCGCTCACGTTTGTATTTAATTCAGTTGCAGTATCTGTCCATTCTATTGTGCATTGATTGAGGAGTTAGTACATTTGAGCTCGTAAGATAAATTATAATCAAAACTTTGCATAACGGTTCAGGGCTCACCAAACAATCTGGCCCTTCAAATCATGAGCTCAATTCATGCTCAAGCAAATTTATCCTTTTCCGTTCTCCAAGAAGGTGTCTCTGCTTTCGGAAGATTTCCTGAACCATCTTGTGATTATTGCCATAGTTTCCTCTGCAGGTTATTACTAACGGCATTTGTTTTAAAAAATAAAATAAGGCGTATGTGGAAGCAATCAATTGAGAAGGTCCTGTCGGTGTTCCATGCTACAAGAACTACTCTTTGAGGAAAAGTGATCTGATTACCAATTTCGCTCATTCAAACCTTACCGTTTTCCATGACACACCGTGCTAATGTCCCCTCTTTCCGTTTGTTACTCCAAAATTTGCTCTCTGGGTAGGCACTGTTTCACGGTTAATGATGTCCGTCAGCAGCTTTGGCAGGAATATTTGTTTATGCACCAAGACATTTTCTGTAAACAACAATGTGAAACATTTAAGATGTTAGCGAGCCGAACCTTTACGGAGAAGCAATATTTTGAGTTGCTAGTTCACGCTTCAAATGCATATGAAATGGAGAGTTAAGATCAAAATCACGTAAACAAATTCACTGAGCATCACACAATCATACAATGCAGAATAGGCCCTTCAGCCCATCGAGTCTGCACCGAAACGTGCAAAACATCTCATCTACCTAACTAATACGGTTTACCAGCACTTGGACATAGCCTTGTATGTTATAACATGCCCAAGTGCTCATCCGTGTACTTTTTGATGGATGTGAAGCGACCAACCTCTATCACCCTTAGAAGCAGCACATTCCAGACCATCACCACGCTCTGGTTAAAAAAGATTTTCCTCACAAAAACCCGAAACCTCCTGCCCCTCACTTTGAACGTATGTCCCCTTATACCTGACGCATCAAGTAAGGGGAACAAAAGCTCCCTATCCACCATCTCCATGCCACTCAAAATCTTCTACATCTCGACCAGGCCGGCCCTCATCCTTCTCTGTTCCAACGTAAAAATCCGAAGTCTACACAACCTCTCTTCATAACTTAAGTGTTTCATCCCTGGTAACATTGTACTGCAAATCCTCTGCACCCCCTCCACTGCAATCACACACTTTGTATAATGCGGTGAACAGATCAGCACACAATACTCCCACCGTGGCCTCACTCAGTCGGATACAACTCCAACATGACCTCCCTACTTTTGTAATCTGTGCCTCGATTCATAAATGCAAGTGACCTATTTGCCTTTATCACCACACGAATAACATGCCCCTCCACTGTCAGAGATATGCGGACACACACGCTAAGGTCCCTTTCTTCCTCAGAAGGTCTTAGTATTAGACCATTCATTGAATACGTCCTTGTCATCAAACTCCTTCTAAAGAATAGCACCTCAAAATCTTTAGGGTTACATTCCATTTGCCACTTATGTTGTTCATTTGGCCAACGTGCCTAAAACTTCGTGTAGCCCAAGGTACTCAACCTCACTGTTAATCAGCGGGCCTATATCTGTGTCATCCACAAACTTACTAATCCAGCACCCGACATGGCCATCTATGACGTTCATATAAATTAAGAATAATAGGGAACAAGCACAGATCCCAGAAGTATGCCACTGGACATTGGCGTCCAGTTGCATAAGCATTCCTCTGTCATCATATTATGTCTCTTACAACTAAGCGAACTTTGAATCCACCTTATCAAATTGTCCCGTGTCCCAAGTGCATTTCCCTTCCTTAAATGTCTCCCATTTGGGATCTTGTCAAAGGCTTTGCGGAAATCCAAATAAATTACACCAACTGCACACATCTAAACACCTGGTCACCTACTGAAGCAAAGCCATCAAATTTGTTAGGCATGACCCCCCTCTGACAAAGCCATGCTGAATAATCCTGATATAACCTTGACTCTCCATGTGGAGAAATAGTGTCTCCTTCAGAAGCTCCTGCATGTGGTTCCCTGACTCTTACGTGAGACTCACTGTTCTTTACTTCCCTGGACTATCTCCACAAATCGCCTTAAACAGTGGATCCATTCTTCCGGCACCTCCCCTGTGACCATAAATGTATTTAACAACTTGGTCAGATTCCCTACAATATCCTCCCTTGCCTCCCTCAGCACTCAGAGAGACAAAGCAACTGGACATGTTCATTTCTCACCCAAAGCCTGCCAACACCTCCTATAGCAAGTCAATCCCTCTATCAATTTGATCAGGAGCCTCGACGTCCATGTCCCTGAGATTGATGCCCTCATCCACATCTCTTGAGTGACGATGTGAAACATTTGTTCAACTCTCTACCAACGTCCTCTGGCTCTACCCTTAGATTGTCGCCTAGGTTCCTAACGGGTACTATTAGTGCCGTGGTTATCCTTTTCCAATTGATATACTTATAGAATAAGTTAGATTTTCCCTACTTTTACCAGCCATGGCTATCACATATCCGCTCTTTGCTCTTCTAGTTGCTTTATTCAGCTCTACACAGCACTTTCTGTACTTCAATAATGCCTCCGCTGATTTGCTTCCTTTAAAGCCTCCCTTTTCCTTATCCTCGCATCCTGAATATCCAGAATATCTCTAGCCATCCATGGCTCTCTGGGCTTGTTTCTCCTTCCTATCATCTTTGAGGGAACATGTTGAGTCTTTACCCTCCTCGTTTGCTTTTTGAATGCCCGCCACTGTTCCTTTCTTGGTGACCCAAAAGTTTTTACTCCTTATATACCTTGGCCAGATTCTGCCTTATTTTAATAAAATCGAGACTCCCCCAAAATCCAAAATATTTTAGTCAATTGTCCCTTTATTTGACCATAGCAAGCTTCATTTGTATCATGATGCGGACGCCATCACTAAAATTCTTCCCCCAAGACCACAACCACCCGTCCGTCTTCATTCCCCAGAATTAGGTCTCTTGTTGGACCCACTTCATATTGACCAAATAGGTTTTCCTTTACTGATTCACGAATTCCAGTCCATCCAAGCCTGTGTCCCTCCGAATTAATTTTGGCAATGCTGAAATCGCCTCATAATGTAATGTATTGTTATTGTTTTTACACATCTCCAAAAGTTGTACAAATATTTTCTCTTCAAATTCCCGCTGACTATCCTGGATAGTCAAGAGAGACACTTAACAATGTGGCTGACCTCTTTTTTCCTAAGCTCTACCCACAATGCTTCATTTGAAGCCCACTCCAAGATATCATTTTTTTCTTACTGCAGTCTCTGACTCTTTAACTAATAATTCAATGCCCATTCCTTTTTTCACCCTCCACTGATTCACATGAACAGTCCATATCCCGGAATGTTTATCTGCTAATCCTGCTCCTGCCTCAACCACGCCTCCCGGATAGCTACTATATCACAATTCAAAATGTCACTCCTCAGCCATAACTCATCCGTTTTGTCTGTGCTGCTATTGGCATTAAAGTAGAGGCCCACCAGCCTTGCCTTACTCCCTTGAAACTTAATGAAGCGTTAATCCCTATGATTTCATTGTTTCACTGTATTATAAAGTTCCCTATTCTGCAATCCTCCTGAACCCCCTCCCCCTGCCGAAGTGGTTTGAAGTACTCCCAACAGCACCAGTAAACCGGCCACAAGCATATTACTTTCCTTCTGGTTCAGTTATAAACGATATAGCTTGCACATATTTCACCTTCTCCAGAAACGGTCCTAGTGATCAAAGGAATTTAAAAGTCTCCCTCCTGCATCAACTCATAAGGCATGTATTCTCCTGCGCTATTGCCCTTAATTAGAGATGTTTTTGACCATTGGATATTTTTTACCTGTTCCGCCAATCAAAAATAACGCTCTAGAACATGATCACTATGCAAATATTGCAGTCTGCTAAAATTCCACATGCTCAACAGGAACTGAGTCCCTGCAGCACCAAGGAACAGTGGCAGTTGTGTGTACTATCCAAAAAATGCATTGCTGGAACTCACAGTTTTCCTCGGGCATTGCCTCCAAATCGCATGACCAATACTATCCTGCTGGTCTTGGGCAACCTTAGAATGGCGATCCCAGTACCTGGAAGTTCCCCTCCAAGTCATTCCCCATTCCGACTTGGATATATGTCGCCATTGCTGCACTTCCTGTCAGTCAAAATCCTGCAACTGCTTCCGAAACTGGTCTCTGCGTGTAACTATACCACATGGACTACACAGATGCAGAATGAAGCTCACAAACACCTTACCAAGGTAATTAGAGATGCACAATAAATGCTAGCCTAGCCAGCGATGCACAAATCTCTTGGATGAACAATGAAAATAAATATATATTAGCTACTCTTCTGCCTGAGCTTGCTAACTATTCCTCAAATAACTTTGGCTTTGTGAGCACAAACAGTGTGTTTCTTTCAACATTCCGTATACCCAGTGATATTGCTTTCACAACATGCTAAAACTGCAATTCCACAAGCCTCTTCACCTGTCGATAAGTGACGATATTAGTATATACCGGTAAATGCTCTTAATGTTAGAAATTAAGGCGAATGGAGAGTTTTGGGGGGAGTAATAAATTTTAAGGTATAGAAATCACGGCTGGAATTATGTTCTTGCCCTGCGCGTCAGGCAACATCAAGTTGCACCTTAAAAATATATTCTGGAACTTCAAATAGCACACTGGCAGGTTCTCCCATTTATTAGCTTTGCTTGTAGCTTCTGCGAAACCTCAAACACATTAGTTAAATGCGGTTTCCCTATCACTAAGCCATTTTGACCTTGCCTGATACTATTTTGAATTTGTTTTAGATTTCCTGCTATAACCTCCTTAGTAATGCGTTATAGCAACTTCGGTATGACAAATGATAAGCTAACTGGTCCTTGGATCTTGCTTTCTGCCTCCTTCTTTTCTAAAGTAATTTTAATAACAGTTATTTGAAATAATTTCCAATCTACTGGGAACATTTCAGAATCTATTCTTTTTTATTATTGATGATTATAAGCAATGCTTCTGCTGTCTCTGAAGGCACTTCATTTCAGACTCTTGAATGCAGGGCCTCTGGTCCCCTGGACTTGGCAGGCTTTAGACCTACTAATTTTCACAGCACCTCTTCCCTAGAAATGCAAGCTATGTTAAGCTCCACGCTACATTAATTCCGTTGATTTTCAAGAATTTTGGGAAGTTTTACACAGCGATGGCAAGTACAAAATGCATGCTTAACTGTGGTTATCTGTTCGGTAGTAGTGGTCTAGGCGTCCAATCCTAGTGTGGGTTATATTTTGAAGATGAATATATTCCTAGGACGCAGTATCTGGTTTCATATTACTATTTAGCTTCGTGTCATACTCTACTTTCACACATTTATTTATGTTTTTAGACATCTTTGCTGTTTCCTGCATTATGACCAACCTACTGACTTAGCATATTTTTGGGTGATCTTCAGGGTTTCTGGAGATCCTTCGCAAGCAGCTTGTTTTTCTTACCTAGATAAATATTTGCAGAAAGTCATTAATTATCGATTTAAAACCTTGCTGCTGCATCTCCACTGGTCCACCTTCATCGCAGTTTCCTAATTCACTATGAAATATCTGCTTCCATAACATTATTATGATCGTTATTCAGCTTTAATGAACTCGTGTTCGACCAACAATTCCGACCTTCAGAATGATCACAATTATCATGATGTTAAGGTTGCTAATGTCTTCCCGTGACTTCTGATCTCCGGGGCAGCATATCTGAGGGAGCATCACATACATGAGCAGGGGCATCGCCCCTCCCTCACACTGCAGACTGCACTGCAAGTTCAAATGTTCGTTTGTCAATTGCCCTGTGAACCAGTCGATGATGTGATTTATCTAGCAAACTTCAAATGGGTCCGACTGCTTTACATCAATAGTTACCGAGAAGTGAGTACAATGAGGTCACCCATAGCTTCCAAGTAACGACAGCACTGAGAAACGCTGTATCCTCACGAAAATCATGAAACCCCTCACCTTCCCTTTTCCAGACTGCAGATTGGCCACAGGACACACCCAACAATACTCCCTACTAGTCCACCCCTCCAGTGACAAGGTTCTTCATGATTAAATTCCCACCAGAGTTAAAACAGACAACTGGAACAACCAGGTGACCCCAAGACCCGCAAGGGAAGTCCAAGAAAGCACACCTGTGACTCCCTTCCTACCTTACGATTACACCCCAAATTTCCTCGGATCCTCGCACCCCCCACTTGCAGAAGCAACAGCCCCCAGCCCTGAGCCCAGCATGCGACTGCAACCTCAAACACCATCTGCACTCCTGAGCCAAGGATTGCACTCCCTGTCACGGGAGCGCATCCTGGCAACCCAGGCGCCCTTGATTCCATTGATATCCCAAACCCTTCAAACACTGCCACAACTATTTTACCCCACCCACCCATCAACTGCACCACAGCACCTAGACTATGCCCTGCATCCCCAGGCTAATTATTCATCCCTTGAATGCGCTTCATACCAAGTCTTAGCGCCGAGTCTACTACTGCATTGTGCATCCAGCACTGCAGTTCATCCCCATGCCCTTCCCAGCTGCATCAGCCTCGGAGCCAATGACTGCCCGTCCAACCACCACGCATCCACAACTACAATCTCAACACCCTAACTGAACTTTCCATCCCCATAGACAGACATAAACCCTCAACTGCCTCCCCCACAACCAGAACCCCCAATGATCATCAGAGAAACCTTCAGTGACTTCCCCCTGCCTCCCCCCCCCCCAACCAATGAGAACATTGCGGTTGGATATTCAGTCTCTGACTGCACGGATGCATAAGGGTGAAGCAAATATAATCCTTAATTATGTTCATTTCCCTCTTCCAAATGATAATTTCCACAGCCTCGTGGTCCAGGGCAAAAATTACTATGTTAGTAATTTTAATCACTTCCATTTAACTGTAATTATTCAAGCGATTATTTATATTTCTCGTTGAGCGATGAATGTTTTTTTTCCTCATTAGCGGTTTTGTGTCCCTTTGTTGCTTTCTCTCCAATACTCGACCTTACTCTTATCCTTCTAGGCATTGGCTCTAAATGAGTTAACATTTATTTTGATATCCTGTTTTGTACTAATAATATGCTTATCTTCACAAACATACGATGGGATCATAGCTATGTTTTCATTTCAACGTTTTTTTTGGCTGAATATATCGTACATTGTTGTTTTACAGGCAAAACCACGCTTATCCTACTGTCATAATTTCATGTCTTTAGTGGTTATGTTTAGCAACAATTTCCTTTTACATGTTTCCCTGGTAGAAGTGATGATTTGATGTTAAAGATGTTGATCTGTTGGAAGATATTTATTTACAGTAACACGTTTCACATTATCTTGGGAAAAAAAAACATAATCTGAGATTATGGTCCTTGAAAGGTCGCGCAATATGAAACAAAATCTTTTTCTGCCCATTGTCATTTTTTTTTGGCAGATTGCATTTGTAACCTTTAACCTCCCATGCACATGAAATCGCTTAGAAACCGTGGCTAACCTGCCGTTATTTTCATTGGAAGTAAATATGCGTTCTATCACAGATCAATGTGCTAATGACACAGACTGGCGATGAGAACAATTGTGTGCAGGTTAATGTAATGGCAGTTGGAAGATTAAGAAGAAGCCCATTTGAAAGGCAGAATGGAGAATGCGCAAAAAATGCAGTTACGGTAGTTGCTCCATGTTTCCCTTCTTTTTATGAATTAGTTGATATAGCACAAGCAAATCTTTTGTTCACCATCAATTATCTTGCCGGCTGCTGTACCAACAACGATGTTTTTGCTCCAATTCTAATGCATAGGGGAATATAATACTGGACTTAAATGAAGTGAGTTGAAAGGCACTAAGATGCACCATTCCAATGCTGCAGAATTATATCATTATGGTGATCATGCTCAAACAAGGATGGGACATGCGGATAACAGCAGTACACAAGAATGCCTCAACAGTCAAGAAGAAAATGAGGTACATTATGTAAAAAAATAGACATTGACCTTCGATCAAACCTTTTATTTATCTGCACGTAGTGTATGCAATTTGTCCTTAAGGGAAATTGAGTATATTCATGGATTACAAAAATTAGTCAAGTGGTGGCTCAAACATTAATTTTACTTGGTTGCTTTCAGCACGTCGTTTTGTGTCATTACTTTGTAAACTGGAATGGGAAATATTCCAATAATGCCATTTGTTGATTTTGTGCTAGTGATCAACAGCCCCTGCACTTCTGTTTCCATGGGGCAAATGTGCATAGCATCTTTGCGCAGAGAAGAGTCCGTGCAGAGAAATCCTCTCATTCCTCCTACTATGCTTTTTGAAGTTGGCCCTGCAATCTAATCACCTAAAGTGCTATGTCTTTTCATATTGAAACACCCTCTTAGGCAGCGTTTCACAACTTATGACAAATTGCAGAAAAAAATATATTGCCGCACATTATTCTGGAATTTCTCGTTCATATGTGTAAGGCTATTTACACTGGTTCATCTGTCAAGAGATAATGAGCATCACGTCTTATTTAATTTTCTGATCGAATATTGTACAATAATTCCATATTACCTCAACCTCTTTTAGTCCAATGAACATAATCCGAGCTTCTGCAGGTTAACTTTGAAGCTGTATTCCACCCTACCTTGAACAAATTGTAAGTGTCCTCGAAACCTTTTCATATATCTTTGCATCATTCCCAAAATGGAAATGACTAAACTGGATGCATGAAACTACTTGAAGACAAATCAAACCTTTCCTGCTTTCAGATAAAACACACCTCTGTTTTTCAACTCAATGTGTCAAATTGCGAAGCGATACATTCCCATATTCTTGGTTAATTGCACTCTTAAAGAGTCCTGCCAACATCAATGAAATGCATCTCAACTAGCTGATCCATCTTTCTTGGAATGGTCTTTAGAATGTCCAAATTCATTTCTCTCCCTGTCACTTTTACCAAAATGCATCGCCATACAATCGTAAGTATTAAATTTCATCAGCTGCAAGTCTTACATTTCTATTTGGCTCAGTGCTTTTGTCATTCATTCTATTAGTGACATTTGCAAAAGTTTATTTCAAAACAACTTGATGTATCTACCTTGGTTTCCCATACAAGGCTCTAAAACAAATAATCCTCTTCAATATGATAATGACAATTCTTTATCACGAGCCTAGAACTTGTTAACCGGTGGTAATTGTGGTATCAGTTAATGAAATACATTAGGCAATAACAGAGCAGTTTAAAAAAAAAATCCGTATTCGAATATCATAATTAATTGAAACTGCTCCCGAAGTTTGACACTTTTTTTCATAATTATACTACTGAAAGCCTGTACACGACGGGTGGTTAGCGAAGTATCTTGTTATTACTAAGCATGATGTTACACATCGTTCTGAGGAAGCTAATAACATGTGATACTTTTCACCTGTATAGTGGCATATCTTACTGCCTGTAAGTAGATTGCAAGCCCACATGAAAAGGATCCATATTTATTCTAAGCATAACGAGGCATTCCAAAACATTTTCTTCTGTAGTTCTCATACCATGTTTATGTAATTTTTCATACCAAAATGCACATATGCCACATGGGTTTAGAACTGCAGGGAGCTTTTCATCACTAATACGAAATCAACCAAATAACCTTATTGAAATAATTTGCATTCCAATTCACAAGATCTGTTCCACCAACTTTCTCCACTTTTAAAGATATTCATTTCAAGTACATTTTAGTAAGTATACACCGATAAACTGTACTATTTATATTTTCTAGCTTTCTTCTCTACCTCCATGCAAATATAATCTTCTTTATCCCTCTTCGCGCCTCACACAGATGCCCTGAATCTGCTGATTACTTGCACGTTGTAAGAACTTTCTTTTTCTTTTTTGTTTCCGTTAATGTAAAATTTCTTCCAAATCGAATATTAGAGCTAAATATCATTTTATCATATCCTGCATTTCCAATATCAACTACAGCTTTTGTCCTGCTTGTCACTTACGAAATTTATCTGCTATGCCTTGTATGCCCCTTTATTTATTTAATGTTATTGTGTTATAGTCTTGCACATCGGCATTCGTTAATTTTCAGTCGGGTTTGATTCCCCTTCCTCCAAGAGCAGTATTATTCTAATAACGGAAGCACTCTAATTCAGAATGCCTCTTGCTTTTGTCCACGACTTTTGTTAACATACTTACCCGATGACAAAATAAAAGGATCCTGACAGGATTTGGTACTCAAGGCGCATCTCATTCTCCAGAAGCAGCTCCTCGGCTTTAAGAACTTCATAGTTGCAACATGAAAGCATTGATCAAAGATGTACAAAAGAAGACATATTAGTGTTGCTCATATCACTGATTCCCCTTTGGTATGTGTCGAAAAAATAATTTACTCTACTTTGTATGAAGAAAATTCATTTTCTTACAGCTCAGGCCGCTTAGATATTCATTGCTGACTGTAAGGTAAAACACAGCGAAATTTCCAGCACAGATTGTTCGAATAATTCTACAGGATTCGGACACTGAAAAACAGGCAGTGCAATATCGAAATATTTGTTCATTTCCCAAAAACGTAATGATCCTCGGTTCGCCAATAAAAAACAATCTTATCATAAATTGTGACTGTGTCCCCAAATAGAACTCTTACATGTCTCCAAAATGTCCTTTACAAGCGATTGCACATTCAACATTACTCAAATGTTTATTCACATGTCACTTCCTTTCTCATCAACCAGTTTTTGGCGACGGTCTATGTGTCAATGGTTGCTTTAGATTCACATTTAATCCGACGAATTTGCTAAATTTCCTGGATCTCATCATCACACGGCTTTACATTGATTATCTTTAAATCCCTCTTGCCATTTGATGAAATTCTCTTCACATCCATGCAGATTGGTTTAAAAATTATATATCCATATGTTGCTTCCGAGCCTCTTTCCCAGAAATTTCAAATATCTTTGAAAAAGGTGGTCAACAATTTAGGAACTCTGTCATTAAATTTCAAAGCCATAATAATATCAAAGACATTTTTGTAAGCATTGCTATCCAAGTTATATGATGAAACATGAGACTGGTCAAATCTGCATTCACTGTCACGCATCCTCCGTGATTATCATTTCAGCCATTTCGTCTACTTTAATTGGGGTATTACGATAATCAATGTGCTGAAAAACTGGCAATACAATGTTAATATGCATGTTCCTATCTTGCGATTTTCAGAATTAAAAGGTGAATACTTCGCCTGAAAGTATGCCCTGTATGGAAAATGCCGATATCATTGCACTCAATAACACGACCAATGATGGTCCAGAAGAAAAACAGCAAGAAAAGAAAGCCGATAATTTTGAAGGAATCAGACAAGTGTCCGGTGAGTTAATGTTTTCTCTGAACCAGAAAGAAAATCATCTAATTGTTTAAGTCTCTTCTCATTCTATTGTAGTTTTTGGCTCCACTGCGATGTTTATTTCAAATCTGCACCGGAGTCATAGAGCATGATACACATGCTTAGGGTGTTTCAGATATGTGACCTTGAACCTCCTTAAAACCTTACAATCAAGAATGTTTTACTCCTTCTTTGGCACATTGATTTTTACAGTTAACGGCCTATTGCTTCAGATTGTCTGATTCTAAAGAGCCATTTGGTGGTGCATATTTACGCTTCGTCCAAATATGCGCACACACTTACATTTCTTTTATCAAATGGAAAAGAACATGCACACCACAAAACGAGCATTCACCAGGTGTCACACATTTAAGTCCAGAGAATTTTTGGCAAAACTGATATGATGTTCCTCTCTGATTCTCCTAATACTTGGTTCCGTCACTCTTCCTACAGAACACTCCACCCCACTGTTCTTTTTACTTGTAATGTTTCCTCACTTGTTATCACCATTCTTCCCAATCACGTTGAGTACACACAGCTGTCTCTTTTGAGAACCATATTCAAACGATCGACAGCAGAAAACGGCTGAAAAGGCTCATGTCTTAACCACATCAGGAATTCATGTAAATGAGGATCGACTATGTCAGCCTTTCACCATTTTTCATACTTAGATGTGCAGGATTCCCTTTTCACTAGCTCAGCACTCGCACACTCTCATATTGTCCAATAAGGAAATGGAAGCTGACATGAAGCTAAGGGTTGCCATGATGAGACCGCCATGTTTCCCATCGTTTCTACTGAGGCATTGAGAATACCCTTGTCTGCTCGACTACCTCCAATCTACAATGCTGACCATGGCTCTATTCCATCAAATGGGGAGAGATTGTAGCCTTCACTTTGCTCAAATTTGAATGTGCACATTCCTGTGGTTCGAAAATTCCAGCATCCAATGTCGGTCTGAGAGAGCAAATGTAATCTAATATTTGTCCCAACTGAACCCTTCACAAACAGCTCCCCCTCCCCCCCGCCCCCCCAAACCTCACACACCTCACTGAGGAATCCGACCATTGACCACCTGAATATTGAGCTCGCCCACAGATTTCCAACTCCATTCCCAGCTTAACATGATACTCTATTATTCTTGGATGGCTATCTCCTAGACGTCCCTTTACCATGACTTTGTTGATTAATCCTATCCCGTTACTCATAACCAAGCCCAGGGTATGCTTCTCCTGGTAGGCTTTGGAATGCACATCTTTAAGCAATTACCCCAATTCAATAAGATGAAACAATTTGCCGGCTAAAATTTGCCAGTCTAATTCTGCCAGTATGTAAGTCGTTTAAAGTAACCCATGAAAATTATCCTCCAGATTTTGTTTTCAATTGATAATAGAATTGTTCCTAATCAGTAAACAGAACATGTCTCTCATTGTTGTTCATTTTATCCATACCTAATTGTGCCTGAACAACTGGATCTCAACATCCTACTGCATGTTTCTCTTCAGCTCCAAGAGTATGCCCTGAGACCTCGGAACAGGAAGGCAACAGGACTCATGCTCTCAATCGCAGATAACTGTGCCTTTCCATATGACAATAGTGCCCCAAACTGCTATTACCTTCTTGTTAACACCTACACACCAGGTTTTTTTTTTTTTCGGTCATCGGCCGCCGTGGACGGTTGCTCAGTCATCTTGCTGATGCTCTCATCCATACAAGGTGCCTATTTAATGAAACCTTTGCCCAACTGGAAGTACTGAGGCACGCCAAATTTTACTTTTTCACCCCCGTGTCTGCTTCATTAGCAGTAACACTCACATATACCTGAGCACTGACCAAATCAGAAAAATTATCATATGGATTGTGAACTCATCCTTTAATAATGAACACATTGAAATATCATCGACGCAGTTGTCTATTGGATCACTGTACCCACTGCTCCTTGTGAAGCATAAAGACCCCGAGGCAAAGCTCTTCAAGCTGCATGCACTTATTCCAGGAGACTGTTTCTTCCCAAAGACCTATTTCCGTGAGCCGTTGACTTACAGTTAGCATTTTTTATACACTTTATTAAACGAGTTTTGAAAATGCGTGGAAATTTCACCTTTCACTTCTCTTTATCTTCCCAGGAGCATACTTTCTCAGCAAGATAGCTGAAATTGTCAGTTTTTAAAATGGCTTTCCTATAACTTTACCTAATGTCTGCTAATACTTAGTTAAAACTTCCTGATGAATACGTTGATGCATTTTCTCCATGATCGTTTTGTAGCTTTCTCACGTGTTCCCTGTTTTCATTTCCCTGCCTGTAGTGGATAGCAGTTTTATATCTGTTAACGATTTATGTACAAACATTGTACGATCCAATGAATTTTGGAATGTCATCAGCATTGCATGACCTCTCTTTGTGATGAATAAGCCTACGTTTTAGCCATGTTCTAAGGAAGAATCTTATTCCACTAAAGATGCAAACTCTGTTTCGTCGTTGAACGATACTGCCAGACCTCTTGAGTACTTTTAGCAGTTTTTGCTGTCATTTCAGATTTCCAGCATTGCAGCAGGCTTTATAATATATAGGGTGTAGCCATCATGAGCTGGGGTGTTTGTCGCTTTACAGTCACTGCTGCTGTTGTTTGCATTAGCCTTCTCAATCTCAATCGTCCTTTTCTTACCATGTTTTCAGGGAAGGGATACATGTCTCCCAATGTTAACACAAAAACATCTTCGGGTCAGAGACCAAACTCCCGTTTCCAAGTCTGCAAAGACATAAAAATACTTAATTAGCTATATATGTTTAACAAAGTCAGGCGTGCGTTAGGACGAAGAAGCATCACTCCCCCAAACATAAATCCATGCAGGCAGTTGCAAAGAGATTCAATCCTGGCTTTTTACCTCACAAGTTGCCGTAACTTAAGTTTATGCAATTTCCCATAAATTCGGCTTTCCTGGGCATTGTATCTAAAGGGGGTAACCCCGGCCCAATTCATCAAACATCATCCCCACCCCACGCCTCCCCATACACTTCGTTCGGGGAAATTTACGCGATTTCGCAAGAAGTTCCAACCTCTGTTAGGCGATTTTTCTACAACCGAGCAGATAATGTGATCTCAATTCCAATATTTGGATGATTCCGCTTTTGCTACTGTAATAGATACCAAGAACAAAGTATGAAGAATTAAATGTATGAAGAATTAAAAACACTCCAGCTTCTGCATAACTACAGCACTGTCCCGGCCCAACACCCCACTGAATTTCCTCAACAATTCTCGTCCCACGTCCTCCAGCCCATGAAGGGCAACTGGGATCCTACAGCTACTGAATATTTGCCTTTCCCCCGACAATGGCCTTTGGACACGATAACACCACGCTTCCTTCCGAGTGCACACCCACACCCCGAACATCCACAGAGCCATACAATCCCGAAAGGACCCCAAAAAAGTCAGATAGACTGCTGGCCCTTCCTACCCAAACATTACACACCGAAATTCACACATAAAGCCGCAACAGCAGTCACACTCCATCTTTCCTATGAAACATCCCACAACACCAACAAACCCCTTTGAACTGCTCACCCACTGAACACAACCTCCCGTGGACTGCACCCTCAAATCATGACTGTCGAATATCGCATTATCTAACCAAACTCCTGAATGCACACACACACATATGTTCCTTCACAAACGCAAATAGATCACTGGTCCCCGAATGCACGCCCCACCACCTGATTATATTCCCAATCCACGTGTCTGTCACAAAACCCGGCCTGGCCTCAAGCCTCGAGTGCACCGACGACCCATAATGTACCTCACCCCCGCTGCACTCAACACCGAGCCTGCACTCTACACCACCAATTGCAAGTCAATGACTTACCGCCTCAATTCCAACAACACACCCACAACGAATGCCTTCCCGACAGCTGAAAACCCGAATGTACAGCTGATACCCTCACACCCCTCACACCAGTGGCCACCCCCTCACTGTGGACCTCGAACACTAGAAACCCGCAAGCTAATCACTGGCAAAGATTAACCGACCCCCAACCATAAATACCAAACCCCCAACTGTCCATTGACTCACTGACCATCGAAGAGCCACTGACTCCACATGACCACCCAAGATCCCCACTCAAACCAAACCACCATAAACTGCACCAACGCTGTTGAATTACCTAATCAACGTAAGTTATCCCTGGCTGCTCAAAGTGGCTGGACGTTCAACTTCCCTGCTTAACAGTCATTCCCCCGCGTCGCTGAAGCACTTCTTGTGTCATATGTTAGGTGTGGTGTAAAAGTAACGGTTAATATATTCCTAAAACCTCGTGAACTTATTATGTTTAATTATGATTTATACAGACATGGGCTCTAAACCAACAATGATTACTTTAGCCATTTTGCTCACTTCCATTTAAATGTAGTACTTCGAGCTATCTGTCTTTATTTACGTATTCCTAGATTGTTCAATCCCTCTATTTTTGTAAAATCTTGACCCTTCATTCAATTTTTAGTTAATTTGTTAACTTAATTTGTTCCAATATTGTGCTTTCCTCAAGAAAAAACAATGAAATAATGTTTTTTTTTTAATTTAGCGCATTGTTGGTTTACGATATGCACTGTTTTTCTTTTGCTTTCAAAAGAACTTTTGTTTGTTTTTTGTTTGATGGTCAAGACATTTAGCAAATAGGTTTAGCCACATATTTCTCAGACATATTAAGATGGTGGACACATTAATTTGAATATAGAAACAAAATATTATAGACATAATTTGTTCTTAATAACAAACATGAATTTATCTAAATTAAAACAATTTGGAAATACAGACCTTGAAATTTCACCTCACCTGACAAAAAAAATTTTAGGGACCATTGCATTTATGTTGCCTGATTCTATTTGTACCGATTATCCTCCAGTACGCAGACCATCGATTAGATGCACTAACTAACTTGCTGTGCATTCCATTGGTGGGAAAAGCCTTTGCAATTACAGATAAATAGGTTAGCTAGCAGAAGGCGATTATATAAATGATGTAAATATTAATGTACTTGCGGATCAAAGGGAAAGAAGTTAGCCAATTGGACAGAAAGGATTGCAAATTCTTGAAATATGCAATTATGATATTTGTTTTCCCTCTTTTTTATGAAGTACTAGACATAACAGAAGAGATCTATTTGTCCAGCTGTCAACATCTTACAATAAAAACACCGATTTTTTTGTTCCAATTCAAATGCATAGTGGACGATAATACTGGACGTGAAATACCATAGTTGGCAGGCGCTCACACAAATCATTCTAATCATGCAGAATTAGATCCTAATGCTCATCATGCTCAAACAAGCGAGGAACATGTGGTAATATCAGTGCAGAAGGGCCCCAAGAATGGCGACCCAGCGGAACAGAATATGAGGTATGTTTGATGAAATAAAATACAGTAAACTACGATCGAATTGGTTAGAAATATTTTGTTTAACTGCAGTCACTTCATGTAATTTGTACTTAAGGCTAAATAAGTATAATTCGGAATGTAACTACATTAGGTATCTTAGGCTTAAGTGTGGCTCAAATATTAATTAGGTTTCCGCTTTCACCAGTCTTTTGCATCGGTCACTTTGTAAACTGTAATAGTAATTATTCCAATAATTGTATTTGGTCGGTTTCGTACTATTGATCAACAGCCTGTGCACTTCCTTATCCATGAGAAATGTGCATTGCATAATTGCTGCACAAAAACCTGCCGAGAAATCCACTCAGTCCTCCCACTTTGCCCTTTGATGTTGTTCTCGTAAATGTATGCCCTTTCACGCAGAAACACCCTCGTTTGCGGTGTTTTCCCAGTTATGATGAATTGCAGCATAACAAACATTTTTCCTCACATTATTCCATTAATACTTCTCCAGAACTTTAAATACATTTACCCATGTTACTCTGTCTACAGCTAATAAGCATGATGTCTAATTTACCTATCTTATCTAAGACTGTCATAATCGTCCTAGACTCTTATCTAATCGTAATCACTCTTACTCCAAAGAAAATAATCTGTGCTTCTCCAGCTGTAACTTTCAAACTACATACCAGCGTTCCTGGAACAAATCGTAAATTTCCTCGAAAACCATTCCTTCACATCCTTACCAAAATGTAATTGTCTGAACTGGACGCAGTAAACTGCTTGAAGCCTGACTTTCTTGAATACAGAAGAACACCACTGTTTTCGTACTCAAACTTTTCAATTTGGGAAGCTGCACATTCACCTTTTTCTTGGCTAATTGCTGCCTGAATGAGTTCTGCCAAATTCATTATCATGCATCTGATCTACCCGACCCCTCTGTCCCTGAATGCTGTTTAAAAATGGGCAACATAATTTTTCTCCCAATCACTGTTACCAAAATTCGTCGCTTCGCAATCCACATGATACATTTCTTGTCCCATATGTCTTCCATTTCAGTTCGGGTCAGCCCTGCCGGCATTCTATCTATTTACCTCACTTGCAACATTAGTTTATAAACAACTGTGTATTTCCACCTTGAATTCTAATATAAGGCAAAATATCGAATAATGCTATTCTGAGTGATGCAGACAATTATTTACAACGGGCCTCCATATTGTTGACCATTATTTAAGGTGGTTTCAAACAATCAACTACGTTAGCAGATCGCACTGGCTTTTATAAATTCGTCTCGAACGTCTAAATTAATTAAGGCTGCTCCGAGAGCGAGACACTTTATTTCATAATAATACCACCGAAGCCCTTTAAGGCACTGATGTTAAATGAAATAACTTGTTTTTAGGAGGTATGATTATACATATATTTCTGAAGAATTGCCACTCTATACACGTGACAATTTTCACCTGTATAGAGTGCATATCGTATTGTCCAGAAATAGTTGGCGAGAATGGAAAGTACATGCGAACATGAACAGGAGACAAATAGAATATTGAAAGTACATGCGAACACGAACTGGAGTAAAATGGAATATTAAATAGCTTCCAAAATAAATTGCACATCGACATGAAAAGCAGACTTCTTCACTTTAACCATACTTAGACGTTCCAGGACATTTCTCTTTCAGTTTACAGACGAGCCCTCCCCCCATCGAGCTCCACTTTTGAAGACATTCCTTTCAGATACATTTTATTGAGTAAACATACATAAATGTACTAATTGTATAAACAATCTATTTCACGACCTCCATGCATATATAATATTTCTTAATCCCTGTTAGCGCCTCTCCCAGATTCCTCCAAATTGCTGATCATTTGCCTATTGCCAGAACATGTTTATTTACCGTTTGCGTTCATGTTAAAAAGTGTTCGAACTCGAATGTTACCTCTACGAATTATTTTATCATTCCCTTCACTTTCGCTTTGAATTTATGCATTTTCATATGTTCTCGCTTACAAAATTGACCCGATACATATCGTAGGCCCTTCATTTCTTTAATGTTATTATATTTCAGTTTCCAACGTCAACATGTATCCTCTCTAAGTATGGGATGATTCCTCTTCATCCCAGAGAAGCATAATTCTAATAACGGATAAACTGTACTACTGATTGCCTCTCCCTTTTCTCCGTAAATTTTGTTAAACTAATAATATGATGTGAAATGTAAACCAAGGGTGACCCTAGAGACGCTAGGCTACGATGGCGCACCTCATGCCCTAGAAGCTGCAGGCCCAGACATATGACTTTCATTGTTTGAACAGGAATGCATTGATCAAAGATGTCCAAACGAGAGTGCCTGTAACTCCGATCCACCTTTCATGTTTGTCTTACAGGAACGTCTAAAAACTAATTGATGATATGTAGTTATTAAATATATATTTATATATGTATATATATATATATATATATATATATATATATATATATATATGGACAATCAACAAGCTGAGAACATTCCAAGTCCTTGGGTCATGACCCGAACACGAGAGAAGCCCCAGTCGGCCAAAAAAAAAAAACAAAAGTAGGAAGTACAAACTTACCATGAATTGTGACTGTGTCTCCCAGAAGACCTCTTACATCATGCCTCTGTCTTGGTCTTTGGAAGCTATTTCACGTTCAAATTTACTCCAGTTCTTGTTTGCATGTACTTCCTATTCTCGCCAAGTATATTTTGGCTACGCTATTTTTGGCCATGGATGCTTTATATTCACAATTAGTCGGGCTAGGTTACTTACTCACGAAGATTTCACCGGCCCTTGGTTATACTTTGACTGATTTTCCCTAAATCCTTCCATTTTCTTCATGTCTCTGGTCTGGACGCACATGCAAATATTGTGAAAAATAATGCAAAATTAATTTTAAAACTCTTCCCCAGAAAACACAAAGAATATTGAAAAAAAAAAAAATCAGTAATGTAGGAAGCCTGCGATCACCATTCGATTAAATCATTTTATCAATCACGTTGTTGTAAAGTTTGTTATCAAAGTAATAATAATGCAATTTGGGACTGCTCATCTTTATCTTTACTATCATTCATTTTACGTATGGAGGTTTTAACGCATTGTGCAGACTTCTATTCGGGAATTGCATTAATCAGCATGCTGAAAAACTGGCAATTCAATGTTAATATGCATTGCCCAAACTTATAAATATCAGAATCAAGAGGTGAATTCCCTACTAGCAAGTAAGTCCTGCAAGGAAAACGGGGACATCGTCGCACCTCACGACCCCATGAACCAAACTCCTTGAAGAAAAGCTGCACAAAAGGTGTGCCGGTGATTTTGAAGGAATGAGACAAATATCCAGTGAGATTACATTTTCTTTCAGCTGGCTTAACCATCAGTATGATTGCACAATGCATCAGAAATCAGCGCATCGTTTCAGCCTCGTCTCGATATGTTGTAGTTTCCTGCTCCACTGGGAAGATTAATTGAAACCTGTGCCGGTGATGTAGAGGATGTTAGGACGATTCAGACTTGACGACTTCACTGTGCACGAAAACTTACATTCAAGCATGATTCATTTATACCTTCTTCCCTTGCTTTCTACAAATTACACGCTATTGCATCAGTTGTCTGATTCTCATGAGATATTTGTTGGTATATGTTTAAGTTTCCTCCAAATATAGCCAAAATGTTACCTTTAAATAATATGAAAAAAAACATGGATACCATAAAATGGACAATCGCAAGTGGCACCACGTTATATTGACGCAATTTTTGCCGAAGCTGCTCTGATGCTCCGCTCTGATTCTGCTGAAAATTCGTTCCCTCAGCCATCCAACAGAACACTCCAACACACAGTATTTGTACCTTGCATCCTTTCTTCAGTCATTATTACCATCATTTGAAAGCATGTTGATCAAAAGCAATTGTCACTTTCATGAGCACTATTGAAACATTGGACAGCAGAATATGTCGATTTAGGCTCTTGTGTTAACCACTCCACTAATGTATGTACGCAATGATTGATTATGTCAGAAAGCCCCCATCTTCTCAGGTTATGGCACAGGGGTTTATGGTTTTTATTAATTCTGCAAACACACACTATGAAACTGTGGGATCAGGGAATTCAAGCAAATATGAAGCTAAGAATTGCGAGCATGAACCCGCCATTTTCGTTTTTGGTGAGGCATTGCGCACAAATATTGCTGCTTTAATGCCTCCAGTCAGCCATGCCGACCACCTACTAAACTGCCTCAAATCGGGAGAGATTATGGACTTTGCTATACTCAAATTTGGAGCACGCACAAATTTGGTGGTTAGAAAATTACAAAGTTATCCATCCCTCTGAATGAGTAAATGTCATCTAATCGCACTCACTAATATTTGTCCTAACTGAATTTTTTTCTTTACTGCCTAAGTGTTCCACGTATTTACACAGAGTAAAGGATTCTCTTCCCCCCTACTCTGCCACCGTCCGTAAAATATTGAAAGCCTGAACTCGTTCCTTTCACATTCTCCCTAACCTTAACAACGCATAGCCCCAACTCAATTAGGCTCTCAAAGTCCGGAAACACAACCCTTACTGGAATGAAGCTTGTGAAGATTTTCTATGACACATTCGAAGTAACTGAATGGCTGTGTGCACATGGGGAAAGTAAAACTGTGCACATTACACAATATATTATTTTGGCAAAACACGACATAATTTATGCAAGAGCGCCTAATCTTTCAACTTTAGACCCCTTTTTATGAAGGCCAGCCTGTCCTTATTTAGCCAATTGATCTCTTTATCTGCTTCTAAACGCCCGCTCCTACTTGTATGATAACTGGCACGACTAGCCCCAACATTTAAAATCTCCCTCACTGCCATCACCTCCTCAACCCATCTGTCCTCCCCACTCCAGAATGCACTGTAACTTACCGACAGACCTTCACTTCCTCAGCGAGTACCGAATCCATAAATTCACTTCCGAAAACCCAAAGCACAAATTAATAAATTAAACCATGACACCTTCTTCCCCTTCATTGATCCACCCATCAACGTGGAGCTCCACCTCTGAAAACCCCTTTAATAAGCACAGCCACATATTACCCGATCCCCACACCAAATAGTCGGAAACCACATTTTCCAACACTTCACTGGTTACTCGAGATTCAACAGACTCTCCATGACCATCGAGACTCCCCACCCACCCAAATCCATCCTGCACTTCAACAACACTGATCATTTAGCTCATAGACCTTATCAGGATCTAATCAAAACGGCTTGAATATTAAAATTCACTCCTTCACTGCAATTCCTGCGGAAAACTGATGCCCACCTTGGATGTATATCATCTCTGAACACCCGGATATGTAAAATCTTAGCTAATATCTTCCTTACTTCTCTTCAATTTCTTATTCCAAATGAATATTTCAACAGGATCGGTCTCCAGGGTAACAATAATTATTTTAGTAATGTTCCTCACTTCCAGTTAATTGTAACACTTCGAGCGATTATTTGTTTTTTTCCTCGCGTGATGCATCTCATTTTTTGTGATGACTTCTCTTGTGCTTCTTTTCTGCTTTCTCAAAAAATCCAATGCTCAACCTCCCTATTATGCTTCTTGGCAGTGATTCTAATTTCCTTCTCAATCATTTTTATTCAGTGCTTTTTACTGATGATGTGCTTAACTTCACGAACAACCGATGGAATCATAGATGGTTTTTCATTTCAACGTGTTTTTTGGCTGGATTTATTGAATATTGACGTTTTACATGCAAAGTAACGATTTTGCTTACGATCATAATGTCGTGGCTCTTAATAATCATGCGTAGCAACAATTTTTGCATAGATATTTACCTCTAAGACTCGTTAATCTGATTAGAAACAAGATGATCTAATCGAAAATATTAATTCATAATAACACATTGAAAATTAACTACAACACATAATTTGTGATCACTGTTATTGATAGTTTGTGCTGTTTGGCACAATTTTTTTAAGCTTATTGTCCTTATTTTGCTTGATTTTGTTTGCAACGTTTATCTTCCCATGCATTTAATGTCGTTTAGGTGGGGTATCCAAACTGCCGTGCATTCAGTTTGAAGGAAATTCGGTTCATTGACAGATCAGTACATTAAGCAAACAGATCAGCGATTTTATCAATGATGTTTAGATTTATGTATTGGCAGATGGAAGGACATGAAGCATCCTCAAAAACACACAAAATAGAGATACTGTGAATAATGCAATTATGTCAGTTGTTTGTCATTCACTCCGTTTTAGGAATTAATTGATATACATCGTCTGAATAACTAATTCAACTCATAATGCTTTCTGGGCTATTGTAAGAACTTCGATGTTTTGAGTCCAATTCTATTTTATAATAGACGATAATATCTCGCTTAAAATAAATGGTTTGAAAGGTGTTCAGACTCATGATTCTCATGAAGCTGAATTATATCATAAGAGTATGCATTCTCAAATAAGTGAAGAACCGGCAGTTACGACAAGTATAGATGGTCTTCAAGAAATTCTCCCCAGTCAAACAGAAAATGAGATATATTTTGGTTTAACATAGGTCGTTAATTACGTTAAAATTGGTGGAGGACTTTTTCTGCAATTCGTAATTAAGAGTATTTGAGTAGAATTGTGAATTCAACCACGTTACCAAATTTAGGCTTAAGTGCTGCTCAGTCATTAATTTCTAGTAGTTACTTTCACCACCGTCTTTTGCATCACCACTGCATACACTGGACAGTGAATGATTCGAATAATGACATTGTTTGATTTGATACTAACGGTCAACAGCCCCTGCACTTCGATAGCGATGAGGCATATATGGATAGCATCAATATAACATCGAATACACTTTGTGGAGGAATCCACTCATCCTCCCAACATGATCTATGATAATGTACTGCAAATGTATCCACTTCATATCCCTTTCACACTGAAACTCCTATTGTGGCACCGTTTTCCAAGCTATGACGAATTGAACCATCGCAAACATTTTACCTGATATTATTCCCTTATTACTTATCAGATCTTTAAGTCTATTTTGCTTGTTCTTCTGCAAAACCAGCTAATGAGCATCCAGTCTACTTTACCCATCTTACCTAAAACTGTCATAATAGTTCATGCCTCTCATGATAGAGCAATCTCTTTTACACCAATGAAAATAATCTACGCATCTCCAAGGTAGATTTTATATTATATTCAACCATCCCTTGAACAAAGTTTAAATTTCCTCGACACCTTTTCAAGTGCCTTCAATCCTTCCCAAGAATAGTTTCACTGAAATATATGCAGTATACTACTTGAAAGCAAACTAGACATTTCTTGCTTTCATGAAAGCACCACGGGTTTTTGTATTCAATGCTTCTATGTGTGATGTGCAGCATTCCCATATTCTCAGTTCCTTCACCTTCGTTGCATATGTTCCGATGATGCTACCTTCAAAAACGGTTCCTCTGACATGTCCTCCTTCTTCCTTAACCTAGGTATTCCACCCACGGTCGTTGACAGGGCCCTCAACCGTGTCCGGCCCATCTCCCGTGCATCTGCCCTCATGCCTTCTCCTTCCTCCCAGAAACATGATAGGGTCCCCCTTGTCCTCACTTATCACCCCACCAGCCTGCGCACTCAAAGGATCATCAACCGCCATTTCCTGCAACTCCAGCATGATGCCACCACCAAACACATCTTCCCTTCACCCCCCTTGTCGGCATTCCGTAGGGATCGCTCCCTCCGGGACACCCTGGTCCACTCCTCCATCACCCCCTACTCCTCAACCCCCTCCTATGGCACCACCCCATGCCCACGCAAAAGATGTAACACCTGCCCCTTCACTTCCTCTCTCCACACCGTCCAAGGGCCCAAACACTCCTTTCAAGTGAAGCAGCATTTCACTTGAATTTCCCCCAACTTAGTCTACTGCATTCGTTGCTCCCAATGTGGTCTCCTCTACATTGGAGAGACCAAACCTAAACTGGGCGACCGCTTTGCAGAACACCTGCTGTCTGTCCGCAAGAATGACCCAAACCTCCCTGTCGCTTTCCATTGTAACACTCCACCCTGCTCCCTGGCCCACATGTCTGTCCTTGGCTTGCTGCTTTGTTCCAGTGAAGCCCAATGCAAACTGGAGGAACAACATCTCATCTTCCGACGAGGCACCTTACAGCCTTCCGGACTGATTATTGAATTCAACAACTTTAGGTCGTGAGCTCCCTCCCCCATCCCCACCCCCTTTCTGTTTCCCCCTCTTTTTTCCCAATAAATTATATAGATTTTTCTTTTCCCACCTAATTCCATTATTTTTAAATATTTTAAAATCTTTTATGCTCCCTCCACCCCCACTAGAGCTGTAACTTGAGTGCCCTACCATCTATTCTTAATTAGCACATTCGCTTAGATAATATCACCAACTTTAACTTTAACACCTATATGTTCCATTGTACCATTGTCGCTGACATCTTTTGATGATCTGCTTCTATCAATGCTTGTTTTGTCCACACAACCACACCCCTCCCCACCTCTCTCTCTCTCTATCTCTCCGCCCCCCTCACACACACCTTAAACTAACTTATATTTCAACTCTTTCTTGGACTCGAAATCAAGTTCTGTCGAAGGGTCATGAGGACTGGAAACGTCAAATCTTTTCTTCTCCCCCGATGCTGCCAGACCTGCTGAGTTTTTCCAGGTAATTCTGTTTTTCTTTTGGATTTCCAGCATCCGCAGTTTTTTTGTTTTTATTCCCATATTCTTGCCTAATTGCTCTTTTAATGAGCCCTGCCAACTTCTCTGTCATGCAGCTAAACTAAGAGACCCCTCTGCCGCTGCATGCTGGTTAGAAATGTGCAAAATAATTTCTCAGTCTGTCATTGCTACCAAAATGCATCTCCTAACAATCCTCACTATTAAATTTCAACTGCCTCAAGCCTTCGATTCATGTGCGGCTCAGTCCTGTTGCGACTCTTTCTATGTACTACACTTGTAGCATTACTTAAAAAAAAAATGTTTCTTACCTGCATGCCACTACATGCCTCCATGTCAACTAATCCTATTCAAATTGATAATTACAATTCTTTACCATGAACCGTGATTTTCTTAACCGTTATTTAAGCTGGTATCAAGTAATCAATGCCATTAGCAAATCCCATTGGCTTCTATAAATTTGTGCTCGAAAGGCTAAATTAATTGAAGTCTCTTCGAGTGTTTGTCAGTTTGTTCATAATTATAATATCAAAACCGTTCATGCCAGCGACACTAAATGAAATAAACAGTTGTTACTAGATATAACGATACACATGTTTCTGATGAAGCAAATAACATGTGACATTTTTCACATGCATAGAGAGCATAGCCTACTACCTATAAGTAGATTGCAGATGGACAGTGAAATAGACAGTTATTTGCCCTAAGCATAGCTCCATTCAAGAACATTTTCTCTTTCAATTTTATAACGAGCAGTTCCCCTAAACAGCTCCACTTCTGAAGACATTCATTTCAAGGACATTTTCCTAAGAAAACACCGAAAAATGTACGAATTATATAAGCTCAATCTGCTATCAACCTCCATGCATATATAATGTTTTTTTTTTCCCCCGCGCATCGCCCTGCAAAGATTCTAACAAACTTTTGCCAATTTGCATGTTCTAAGAACATTTTTCTCTCCCGTTTGCGCTCATGTTAAAAGTCACCTAAATCGAATATTATTTCTACACATTATTCCAACATACCCTTGACTTTCACTCTCAACTTTTGCATTTGGCCTCCTTCTCGCTTGCAAAATTGATCTGGTATGCCTGCTAGGCACTTTCGTTTCATTATGGTACGACGTTTTAGTTTTGGACATCAGTATCCGTTATTTTTTTACTCGGTGCTGATTCCCCTTCAAGCCAGAGATGTATCATTCTTCAAACGTATAAGCTCCACTCCCCAATGTATCTTCATTTTCTCCATCACTTTTTTGAACATATAATACAATGGGAAACGTAAACTACTGGTTCCCCGACAGGGAACTGGTCCCAATGGCGCACTTCATTCCCAGAAGCAGTAGCCCCGGCCATATTACCTTCATAGTTGGAGTAAAAATACTTTGATGAAAATTGTCCAAACCAACACATATTTGTGGTTTTCATAACACTGATCCCGCTTCCACATCTTCTTCCACAAGAAGATCTAAAATATCATTGACAATATATAGTAATAAAGAAAATATATTGTTTTTACAGCTCACGCCGCACCCATACACATTGCAGATTGTAAAATAAAAAAAAAACAACAGAGCCAAACTTTCAGTTCAGATTATTCGAAAAATTATCCAGGATTAGCATACGGAAAAAAGGCTGAGCCCAATCCAAGTATTTTGTACGCGTTCCAAACATGGAGTTATACCCAGTGCGCCAATTATAAAGAAAAACAATATTATGGTCAATTATCACAGTATCACCATTCAGAACTCTTAAAACGTGTTTGTGTCATGGCACTTCGAACTTATTGTGCATTCAACTTGATTCCAGTGTTTAATCACAATCACATGCACTTTCCTTTCTTGCGAACCTGTTTTTGGCTAAGCTATTTGCGACTATGAATACTTCAGATTCCCGTTCAGTCCGACTGATTCAGTTAATCTTCCAGCTTTCTTCTCCCCATGCTTTTGCATTGATTGATTACACTTAAAACCCGCTGGTGTTTTTGTTGTCTCTGCTTCTGAGTTCCATGCAACAAACTGTTTAAAAAATATATGCAACAATTATTTTAAAATCTCTTCCTCAGAAAGCACAAATATATCTATAGCGATTTTCAGCATTTTATGAACTCTGCGATAACATTTTAATTAATTAATTTTATCAATCACTTTGTTTCAATCATTGCTATTAACGTTAGTATATTGTTAATTGGGTCTGCCCATATTTACCTTCACTATCATGCATCCTGTATGTTGAGATTTTAAGTAGTTTTGCCTACCAATAACCTGGAATTGCGCTAATCAGCGTGCTGATAAACTGACAATTTAATGTTAATATGCATTTTAGAATCTTGCGATTAACAGAATCAACAGGTGAAATCTCTTTTCCTCAAACTAAGTCCTGCATGGAAAACAGCGAGACCAGCATAAATGATGGTCCAGAAGAAAAGCAGCAAGAGCAGAAAACCAACGATTTTGAAGTAATCAGACAAGTATCCCGTGAGATTATGTTTTCTTTGGACCAGCAAAAATATCCGCATCATTTTAGTCTCGTCTCATTCTGCTGTAGTTTTCGGCTCCAATGAGAAATTTAATTGAATCTGTAACGGTGTCATAGAGAATGTTATACATGACTGGGCGATTCAGACTTGAGGACTTGAAAGCTTACATTCAAGAATGCTTTACTCTATCCCTCCCCTATTGCTATTAACAGTTAACAGCCTATTGCATCAGGTTGCCTGATTCTCAAGAGCCATTTGTCGGTGCATGATTATGCTTCCTCGAAGGATGACCACACGGTTATATTTCTTCTATAAAATGAAGTAGAACATGAACACCACACAGCGTGCATTCACCAGGTGGCAGTCAGTTAAGTCCATGGAATTATTGGCAAAGCTGATCAAATATTTCTCTCTGATTCTCTTTATACTTGGTTCCCGGACTCTTCCTACAGACACTGCACTGCACTGTAATTATAACGTGTAACCTTTCGTCACTTGTTATCACCATCCTTCCAAACGACATGAATCAGACTCAACAGTCCCTTTTGAGATCCATATTCAAACGTTCGACAGCACAAAGCGGCTGAAAAACCTCATGTGCTTTCCGCTCCACGAATTTAGGTGAACGAGGATCGCTATGATGTAGATTATCAGCTCCTGGGAATTTAACGGCCATCAGTGCCATCAATTCCCCCAACCTGTTTCCCTGCTAATAATGATTTCTTTGACTTCCTCCCTCTCACTAAAATCTGTGTGCCACAACATTTTTGTTGTATTATTTGAGTTTTCCTTTGTGAAGCTTGGAGCAGAGTATGTATTTACTTATTTAGCCATTTCTGTGGTCCCCTTTATAGATTGCACTGTTTCCGAATGTTAGTGACGTACATTTGTCTTTCCCAATCTTTTTCACTTCAGATACGTATAGGACCGCCTACAGTCAGTTTTTGTGTTCTCAGCAAGCTTATGGTAGTAGTTTAATTTCCCGTTCTTAGTAAATTCCGTGTTGAACTCCAACCTACTCAGAATCTGAGAATTTTTATTTTTGTCAATGTGTATGCCTCTTCCTCGGTTCTAGCACTATCACTAATTTCCCTTGTAAGCCATGACTGGGCTAGCATTTCTCTTTATTTATGCGCCATAAGGGAATACGCAAATTTTGTAATTCAACCGTAAACTCTTTGAAGGTTTGCCACTGCCTAACGACAGTCATCCATTTAAGTAACGTCTCCCAGTCCATCACAGCCAAATGGCACCTTATCTGAATGTAGTTTCCTAAGTTAAATTCGGGATCCCAGTCTCAGCATCAACGACATCAGTCTGCATTTTGATGAATTATATCACATTATCTTTGCTCATACCCACGGGGCCTTGCACAACTTGATTGCCATTACTCCTTTCTCATTACACAATAAAATGTCCAGGATGGCCGGTGCTCCATTTGATTTCTAAGGGTGTTGGTCCAGAATACCATCCCGTACACAATCCAGGAATACCCCCTCTACTTTATTTTTGCTAATTTGTTTTGCCCAATGTAGATGAAGTATGTAGTCACCCATAAATATGGATGTTCCTGTACTGCATGCGTCTCTATGGTCCTGTTTAGTGCCAATCCGAACATGACCACTGCAGTTTAGGGGTCTATATAAAACTCCAAATAACGTTTTTGCCCTTTTGTGTTTCTCAGCTTTTTCTATACAGATACCACTTTGCAAGAGCTAATATCTTTCCTCACTCATGGTTAACTTCCTCCGGAACAGACAACTTCTCAGCCTTTTTCATTTTTGTTCCAATTTCCTAAAAACAAAATTCTGCTGATGTTCAGCTGTTACCCTTCGTCAATCAGCAGCCTTATCTCGATAATCCCGATTATACCACACTTGTTCACATGTATTTGCGCCATTAATTCATCCACTTTATTGCGAATGCTCCTCGTATAAAGGCAAAAAGCCTTCAGGCTTGACTTTTAAAAATTACTTGTCCCATTCCTACCATTTATCTCTAAGGACCTGTATGATTCTTGCCCTTGATTTCTCTGCATAACACTTTTTTATGCCCCTTTATTTAATTTGCTCTTGTCCTTGATTCTCATTACTCTGATTCCTTGAATAGGTTCCCATAAAAGCCTGCGCTTTTACATTCATAACCCCCAGTCACACTAGAAAATATTCCCCCCAAGGGCATGATTACCTGTCCTGCCTACCAGTAATACATTGTGTTGTACTGGCCCCTTGGCCCCTCTTCCCACAAAAACGGGCCCAATGTCCCTGGAATCTGAAACCCTGCCCCTCACAAATCTCTTCAGCCGCATACTTATCCGATATACCGTGTTATTTCTGCTCTGAGTAGCACGTGGCACTGGTATTAATCCTGAGATCACCACCTCCGAAGTCCAATTTTTCATATTTGTTTCTTGCTCCCTATATTCTGTTTTTCTGATTCATCCTCTTTTTACATTTGTACTGCTATATACCAGAGCTACTGGCTGTTCACCATCCGCCTTCAGGATGTCCTGTAGTCGCTCAGAGGCATCGTTGACCTCAACACCAGAGATGAAGCATTGTATCCTGCAGTCTTGGTGTTGGCTTCCGAAAGTATTGGTGCTGTCTATTCCACTTACAATTGAATACCTTATAACCATTGACTTGGCACAATTTTTACTCCTCCCCTTTGCAGCAAAGACAACTGTGGTGCAATGAATGTTGTTGTTGTTGCTTTCAACTGAGAGGACATTCCCCTCATCAGTATTCGATTTGGTATAGATTTTTTTTGCATAGGAATACCAAAATGAGATTCCTGCACTGCCTGTCTAGTCCTCTTTTTCTGCATGGTGGTCACCCATTTCCTTCCTGCTGTTGAGCATTAGGCTTGGTTGTGACCAGCTCTCTATCGGTGCTTTGGACGATGCCCTCCATTTTGCAGATGCACAACATTGTTCCCAGCTGCCGCTACAGCTCTGAAACCTGGTCTTTCAGGAGCTGCAGTTGTTAACACTTCCAGCAACATGCTGACAGCCACTGACATTGTTCCCCGCTTCCCACATAGAGCAGGAGCAGCACACCACGTCCTTAAGATCTCCTTCCATGACTTACTATTTTAAAATAAGTTAAACATTTCGGGAGAAACTTAAAATCAAATAAGATGAATTACACTCGGGCCCCTCTTTCTTGCTCCACGTTGTTACAAAATATCGACCTTCCAAACAATGAAGAGCAAAGTAAGATGTCAAAACTATAAGCAATATAAATAGTCATTACTTACCCATGCATACTCAAGGATCTCCTAATTCCCTCATCATCGAACTCCCAAAGCAGCAGTCCATTGCAGGGAGCGATACTGATTGCAGGACACTCTTCCCCCACTGCTTCAAGGTGATGCTGACAGCAGGACAGTCTTCCAGTAACATGTTTGAAATGACTCCAAAATGCTTGATTTGAGATTATTTTCCTTGAATTTCCGCGCAATATGGCACATTACTTTTGTCGGGCCATTGTACTCATTTTGCTTGATTGCATTTGCAACATTCCCATTCGATTAAAATCGTTTAGATGCAGTAACTAATATGCTGTGCATTCCAATAAAAGGTTTTTCAATTTTAAAGGACAGTTTAATAGGTTAAGCGAACAGAAAGGCGATTATAACAACTCCATATAGTTTATGGACTGTCAAAATGAAATATAGTAAGCTAGCCAACCGGACAGACAGCAAACAGAAATCACGAAATATAATGCACCTTAGTTATTTGACTTTTCCTTTTTTATGAACTATTTGATATTGTACAAGTGAATTTTTAGTTCGGCTTCCAATGTCTTGTTGGATAGAACAAAACCGATGTTTTTATTTCTAATTAGCTTTCATGGTGGAAGATAATACCGGATTTAACAGAAGGCAGTTGACAGACGCTCAGACCCATCTTTCTAATGACCTGAAATTACATCATATTGGTAATCAATTTCAAACAAGCGAGGAACCTTCCGATAACTTCAGGGCAGAACGGCTACAAGAAATTCTATCCAGCCAAACAGAAGAAGATTTGTAGTGGGTAGGCATTAGAGAGTTGACTTTGATCGAATTAGTTAGAATCCATTATTTGACTATGCTGAGTTAATGCACTGTTGTTAATGGTAATTGAGCATACTTGTGAATTCAACTGCGAAACCTAACTTTGGTTAGAGTGCTGCTTGCACTTAAAGCGTAAATAGTGGCTTTCCCAACAGTCTTTTGTGTCGTTACTTAGTAAACTGGAATGGTCGATTTAGTGCTACCTATCAACAGCCTCTCCACTTTTTAACAATGAAACGCATATGCATATCTTCTTTGCTGCAGAAGAATATTCTCTACAGGGAAATCCATTTATTTATCCACGTATGCTCTTTCAATATGACCAAGCAAATGTATTTTCCGCAAGAGTTACATTGTTTCTTCCTGAAACTATTTATTGCATCGTTACCCATCTTCGTCGTTGTAAACCTTTTACAATTTATGATATATTGCAGCATAGAAAAGGTTTTACCTCACATCATTCTGGTATTTATTATCTTGAAATTTAAATCCATTTACCCATGATGTTCTAGTAGTAGCGACTGAGCATCAAGACCTATGTACTTATTCTATTGAAAATTGTAATATTCGTATGTGTTTCTTATCTAAACCCAAAATCCTTTACTCCACTGAAAATACTCAGAACTCCTCCACTTAACTTTGTAATCATCTGACACCGCTCCTGGAACATATCAGATGCTTAATCTGCACCATTCCACGTACGTTCACATCCTTTCTGAAATGTCGTTGTCCGACCTGGACGCAGTTACATAATTAGAGACAACACAGAACTTTCTTGCTTGCAATAAAATGTTCAATGCCTCTGTGCTGGATGTGTCAATGTATGAAGCGCTATGTCACGATGTGCTTTACTAATCGTCTCTCAGTAAGTCCTGCCAACTCAAATGTCATGCAATAATACTACCATACCACATTGTCTCTGAATAAACCTTAAAATTGTGCAACATTAGTTCTCTCCCAAACACTCTTCCCAAATGGCATCGCCTCACAATTTTCAATGTTATCTTTCATCTGCCACGTCTTCCATTTCTGTGTGTTTCAGTTCTGTTGCAATTGTTTCTATAAGCTGCACCTGCAACATCACTTTAGAAACACCTCTCTGTTTCTAGCTGGCATTCCAATTCGAGGCCTTGTATTATATATTCTTATTCAAGCTGATTCTTTACCAAGAGCATGGATTTTGATTATAATTCTTTAATGTAGAACCGAATAATCAATTAGATTGACTATTCATATTGTTGTCTATAAACTCGTACTCGACCCTCTTAATTAATTGATAACTCTACCAGCATATGCCACGTTAGTTCCTGATTATCGTGCTCAAACTGTTCACACCACTGATGTTAAACAAAATAACTCTTTGTTACTAGAAATGATGACACAACTAGACATAAAGTTAATAACATCTGACGAGCTTCACCTGCATGTAATGCATATTTTATGAAAATTTTAATAATTTTGCAGTTGTCTATAATTAAATTGCGACACATTATGAAAATGATACTTATATATTATAAGTATAGCTAGCCATCCCAGACCAATTTTTCTTTCAATATTCAGGCGATCCATTCCCAGAGCGAATATCATTTATTATATCATTCAAATATCATTTCCAAAGTAAACACCAATATAATATTATAATTATGAAATGTAATCTTGTACTCTACCTCCATTCACATTGCATCCTCTTTTCCGTCTGAGCACCTGCCTCAGATTCTTCCAACCTGCTGTAATTTGAATGTTGTGAGAACATTTTTTCATTTCGTTCCACTTCATGATAAATGGCATTCACTTCTTAGAATATCTGTTAGGTATCCTTAATCATGCCCTTGAGTTTCTGGCTCAGTTTTAGCATTTGGCCTGGTTCTCGCTTTCAAAAATCACGTGAAATGCATTGTGCGCCCGTTTTTTTTATTGAATGATACTTATGGTACATTATTAAACACAAACATTCGTTCAGTTTTACTCGTGGCAGATTGCTCTACAGCCCAGAGAAGTATAGTCTATCATCATAAGAACCGTGCTTTTGATTGTCCGTTCTTTTTCTCCACTAATTTTCTTACCGAGTAATCTGACGGCCATTGTTACTGAAAGAATTGCCCAACTGTGAGTCAGTCCCAATGGTGCTCCTCTTTCCCCAGAAATAGCAGCTGCGCCAATATTTGTTTCCTAGATGTAACAAGAACGCATTAATCAAGGAGGTTAAAACTAACACCTCTTACTTTTTCCTTTAGAACTAAACTTTTTTTTTTCATACGGCTCTTACTGGAAGATCTAAAACTTAATTAAGGATATGCAGTTAAAGATGTCCAATTCTTTTTTTTTTC
The DNA here is from genome assembly GCA_026770705.1 of Isurus oxyrinchus. Taxonomy (NCBI): domain Eukaryota; kingdom Metazoa; phylum Chordata; class Chondrichthyes; order Lamniformes; family Lamnidae; genus Isurus; species Isurus oxyrinchus. Next base: position 7,109,881 of record JANJGN010000035.1, read on the forward strand.
TCTCACTCAATCAGGCTGCCTCGGTATTCATTGCAGGTTGTAAAGATTTTTTTTTAAAAAGAGGCAACTTTCCAGCCCATCCCTTTCGAATAATTCACAGGGATTAGGATACAGAAAATAGCATGGATAGTCTTTTTTTCTTGTGCCGAATGCATTATTTGTCCCAATATGGCAGAAAGGCAATTTTACAATGAACTGTGAATCTGTCACGAAAGAGAACTCTTAAATCATATCTCCGACCTGGCCTTTGGGAGCTCTTGCACATTCCACTTTACTCCAGTGTTTAATCTCATTTCCTTTCCTTTCTCACCCGTTTGCTTTTGCGTAGGTTTTAGTGGCCATGGGTGTTTTAGGTTCATATGTAATTCGACGAATTGACTTAATCTCCCAGCTTTCATCTCTCCTTAATTTTCTGTTGATTGGATATCCTTAAATCACTGTGGTCCCTTGATGCTTCTGCCATTGACTTCCAAGCAGAAAGGTGTGAAATAATTTTCACATTTTTTAACCCAATTCCAGTCTAAACACAGTGATTTTTGAAAGCGAATTTCAGCCGTTTAAGAACTCTGCAACCTCCTCTCAATTAAATTTTATTATAAATGGTTTTGCCGTAATCATTGATATGAATGTTATTACAACGGAAATTGGGGCTATTTTTATTTACCTTCTTTATTGTGCGTCCTGCCGGTGGAATTTTAAAGACGTTTTGCTGGTTCCTTTTGGCAATTGCCTTAATGAATGCGCTCACAAACTCTCAGTATCAATAATTGTGTTTCAAACTTGCACTAATCAGATTCAAGACGTGAATGCTCCACCGGAATTTAAGCCCCATAGGATTAGAGGCGATATCAGCACGTTCAAAGACACCATGAATGAATCTCAGGAAATAAGACTGCAAGGAAAGAGTGACAACAGTGTTGAAGGAATCAGGACCAGTTCCGGTGAGATGATGTTTTCTTTGAACTGATGAATCCACCAAGATGGATCAACAATGCAGGAAATATCACGTGGTAGTTTCAGTCTGTTTTCATTCTGTTGTCGCTTTTGGCTCGACTGAGTAGTTTAATGGTTACCCATAGCTTTGAGGTAGAGCATGTTTTATGTGCTGAGAAAGATTTAGATTTGGTGTCTTGACTCCGCAACAAAGATTACATTCAAACATGGCTCAGCCGTATCTTTATCTTTTGCTTTCTCCACCTAACAGCCTATTCCATCAGGTTGCCTGATAGTCATGAGCCATTTGGCGGCATATGCAAAAGCTTGCTCTGAAGTTGTGCACACGGCTACATTTTTTCCAATATGAAAAAGGACATGGAGGGCACACAACGGGCATTCATCGTTTGGCACCGGATTTCTGGGCGAGCCCATCTGATTCTCCTGATACTTGTTTTTCTCACACTTGCACCAGAAATAATCCACCGCTTTGTCCTTTAATATGCCAACTGTCCGCACTCTTTATCAACATTCCTCCAACTCACATTGACCACACACAACTCTCCGTTTTGGGGCCGACACACAATCAGTCGACAACAGAATGTGCATGTATACGCTAATATGTTAATGCCTCCACGAATCTATGTAAATGAGGATCAACTATATCGTCCTATTCCAAGCTTCTCGTGTTCCAACAACAGGAGATATTTAATTTTGTTCTTCCAAGAGAAAAACAGAGTCTTTTTTGTTTGATTGTCATACAGTCTTGGCTTTTAACAAAAAGATTAGGCGCATATTGATCCTACCTATGTCGGTAGTGGCCACAATAATTTGATTTTTGAAAGATATTATAACAAAACTCTTTTTCCTACGACCGCATTTCAAATATCCTCAAAAAGCCATAATTTCAGTTCATTGTCTTGAATTTTCGCGCTATCTGAGACGTAACATTTTTCAGACATTGTCCTTCTATGTCTGATTGTGTTTGAAATCTTTATCATCACGTGCGCGTAAGATTGGTTAGATGCAATACCTACTATGCCGTGCAATCCATTACAAGGAAACCCTTTTTAAATGACAGGTAAATAGGTTGAACAAACAAAAAGTTGATCATATCAATGATATATGGATTGTTGGACTGATAATTTGGAAAACGATAGGCGAGCCAAATAGGCATGCTGCATAGTAAATAGCGAAATTAGCATGCTCATTTGTAATTTGACTTTTCCTTTCCTTGTTCTGTTTATTTGATATTGAGCAACTGAATCACTTGTTCGGTCTCAAATGTCTTCTCAGTTACTATAATAATTCTGATGTTTTTGTTCTAATTCTTTTTCAAATTCAAAGATGATATTAGACATAAAATACTTGATTTGACTGGCTCTCAGACTCCTCGATTCAATGATGCAGAATTTCATTATAAGGGTGATCAATTACAAGGAAGAGAGGGACTTGTGGATAACAGAAGCGCCGAGGAGCTTGAAAAGGGACAATCCCATCAAAAAGAAAATGAGGTATATTGGGCATACAATAGATATTTAACTACAACTGAGCTGGCTAGAAGTATATTGTTTATCTGCACTACGTGTATGCAGTTTGTACTGAAGAGTTGTTGAGCATAGTAATAACTTCAACTTCATTCCTACCTTAGGTTCTTGTTCAACTCAAAGGTGAAATTTAAGTGGTAGCTTTCACCACAATTATCTGCGCCGTCACTCTGTGAAATGCAATTTGAATTGCTCCAATAAAATTATTTAACCCATTTAGTACTTGTGATCAACAATCCCTGCACTCAATATCCATAAGACATATGTGGATAGCATCATTGCAGCACCGAAGGTCTCTTGACATAGAAATCCATTCAGTCCTCCAGCTTGCTCCATCAATTTGGCTCTGTGAATGTATGCACATCGAGTGATATCCCGTTTCCTACTGATATTACTGAGCGCCACGATTGCCAACACCCTCGTTATCAATGTTTTACAGGTTATGACGAACTGCAGAATAACAGCAATTTTATTCACATTATTCAGCTACTTCTTGCTGAGACCTTTAAATCTGGTTACCTAGTGGTTCTAGCAACTGCTAATGAGTTTTACTTTTTATTTATTGATCTCAGCTAAAACTGTAAAGGTCGCACATTTCTCTTATTACGTTTGAATATCTTTAGGCCAACGAAATTAACCCATGCCTCCCCAACATAAATTTGTAACTATATTCTGCTGCCCTTGGAATAAATGACAAATTCCCTGTAGTACCTTTCAAATGTCTTCACATACTTCCTAAAATGTATTTGCCTGAACTGGATGCAGTAAACTACTTGAAATCTAACCGGACCTTTCTTACGTCCAAGAATACTTCAAAGATTTTGTAACCAGCATGGCTATTTAGAAAGCGCTAAATTCTCATATACTTTGCTAATTGCTCCTCAATAAATGCAGCCAACTTCAACAACATGTATCTATACTAGCGGACCACTTTGCCCCTGAATACTCTGTTAACACGAACAACGTAATTACTCTCCCTATTCCTGTTACCAAAATGCATCATCTTGCAATTTTCAGTATTCATTTTCATCTGCCTCATGTCTTCCATTTCTGTTCGACTCAGTCCTTTTGCGAATCTTTCTATACACCACACCTGTTACATTACTTTAAAACCAACAGTATGGTTCAAACTTCCTTTCCAGTACAAGGCTCAATATAATATAATCTTATTACAACTGATATTGACAATTCTATATCACGAACTTTGATTTTATTTACTAGTTTTTAATGTGGTTTCAGGTAATCAATTGGAATAGCTGGCCTTTATAAATAAGTGCTCGAGCGTCTTAAGTAATTGAAACCCCCAAGGAGTTTTGCACTTTAATTCGTAATTATAGTATTGTACCCTTCACACCACTGATGTTAAAGGACATAATTTAATGTTACTAGAAATAATTTTACACACATTTGCGAAGATGTTAATAACACTTGGTACGTTTCAACTGCTTAGAGCATATGGTTCATTGCCTATTACTAGACTGGGAGGCTAAAGGTAAAGGAGACTTATTTACTCTCTGCATGGCTAGCCATTCCAACATAGTTTTAGCTAATACTCATACAAGCCGTTCTGACAACCATCTCCACTTCTGAAGACAGTAATATCATTTTTTTTTCAGATGTAAACCGCAATAAATAATCTTACCGTGTTCCCTTCCTCCATGCATGTTTCGCCCTTTTTTCCCTCTTAACACCTCCCTTCCAACCTGCTAATTATATATGTGTTGTGAGGACAGTTTTTTTTTTCCCTATTCCTTTCATGTTATATGCCTTCCAACTTCAACATTATCTATAGGCATTATTTTATCACACCCTTCACTTCCAATCTCATGATTCGCATTTGACCTTGATTTGTGTTGATCAATAATGTTCATACAAACATATATTGGTGTTTTCCCATTCCAGTGAGCCATCTTTGATATGTGTTTTTCAGGAAGACCTAAAATATAATTGGTAATAAAGCGTTAAAAGTGAATCTGCTTTTGTATGCCAGGCCGCCTTAGTATTCATTGCAGCCTGTATAGATGAATAAAAAGACAACTTTCAGGCGCTGTTCATTCCAATATTTCCTTGGGATTAGGACACAGGCAATAATCGGTGTACAATGCAAGCATTTTGTTGATGTCACGAACAAGTACTGTGGCCGATTTATCCCAAAAATTTAAAAACTTACATTGAGTTGTAACTTTTTCTACATTCCAAAATCTTAAACCATATCTCTGGCATACTGTTTAGGAGCTATTGCGCATTCAAATTTAATTCAGTGTTTAGTCACATTTAGTTTCCTTTCTCACCAATTGTTTTTATCTTGGGGCTATGGATGTTTTACGGTCATATTTATTCTGACGACTTTACGTAATATCCCTGATTCATCTCTCCCAGGTTTTACTTTGATTCATTATCAGTAATTTACCGTTCAACATTTGATGGCTCTCTGTCTGACTTCCATGCAGGAACTCGTCAAATATATCTGCGTAAAAACATGTCCCCAGAGCAAAAGGAGGTTTTTGAAAACGATATTCAGCCTGTTAGGAACGCTACCATTCTTTTCACTACAAAGATTTTATCAACAAATGTGTTTCAATCACTGTTATGAATGTCATTATTAGGAGAATTGGGAAGGCTGTACCTTCGAAATCATGCATCCTACCTGTTGCACTTTTCAGTTGTTTTGTCTACATCTATGGGGAATTGCGTTAATCAGTAACTGACAATGCAATGTCAATTAGTGTTATCAATTTTGCTGTTATCAGGCACGAGGTGAATGTTCCGCCATCAAGTAAGCTGCGTGTGAATAGCTGCCATATCGTCGCATTCAATGACACCATGAGTGACGCGCTAGAAGAAATGGTGCTAGGAACTATTGCCCACCCTTTCGGAGGAATGAGAGGCGCATACAGTGAGATTATGTTTCTTTTTTAACTGAAATATCCATCAGTATGAGGATACAATGCAGCATACAACCTCTCATGGTTTCAGTCTTGCCTCAGGCTGTTGTAGTTTGCGGCTAGACTGAGAGGTTTAATTATTATCTGTATCGTTGAGTTAAAACATTTTATGTGTGCAGCGGATTCTTCAGATTTGATGATTTGACTCTGCAACAACGCTTACATTTATGCATCATTCAAAAATGTCTTTTTCCCGTGATTTCTCCAACTAACAGCGTATTACATCAGATTGTCCGATTGCAATGAGACACTTGGGGGCGTATGTTTAAGCTCCGTCTAAATATAGACACATGATTATATGTTTTTGCAATTCGAAAAATAACCACACGACGCGCATTCATCAGGCAGCGACACTTTAAATCCAAAAGGATTTGGCGAGGGTGATCTGGTCTTTCTCTCTGATTCTCCTTTTACCTGCTTCCCTCCCTCTTACAGCAGACCACTCCAAAGCTTGGTACTTGGATTTTGAAACGTATTACCATCCTTGCAATTCACGTTGACCAAAAGCAGCTATCCATTCCGATGTCCATATTCAAGCAAGGGATACGCCTCAGGCTGCACTGGAGTATTGTTTGAACCTGCAGTAGAGTGCATCATTTGCGATTTGGTATTTCAAGACCTTTAAGTTTTAAATTAAGGGTAAACCTATATCTAAAGTTGACTTTCTTTATAAATTTAACAATAACTTAAAAGCGGCTGCTAGGTTTTGAAAAAGATGCATTTTGGCCCGGCCTTTCAACAGGCCTGAACCATGCTCTGCTTGCTTTTACAATTAGATAGTGGTTTTATCAAGTTTTTAGAAGCTAGGTTACTTGAGTCTAAAAGTAGGCTATTTAATAGTCTGACTTTGTCGGCACTGGGGTGCTCTGTTTAATGCCTTAGAGTGTTTCACTTGGAGGTTCGTGATTGAGGGAGTTTGGTGAGATGCGTCGAGGTGCTCCTATTGTTTGCTACCTTTGTTCAGGAAGAAGAGCGGTGGCCTTGGTAAGTATAAACTGGTGGGTAAACTGTAAAAATTACATATATTGTTATGGTTTTGTTCATGGATTTAACTGACAAGTGGCATGTTGAAGGAAAATTAATTGTGGATATAATAAGGTAATATAAATAACAAAAAGTAAGAAAAAGCTGACAACATAGAAGTAGATTTAATGTGTGGCAGCATGGCTCAGTCAAGTAGAGTGTGTACTATCTGACCACACGTGAAGGAAGCATTATTGAAAATAAAACTAACAGGTCCAGATTTATGGATGGCTGCAGAGATGGTGCAGGATAGAGGGCTTTAGATTTCAAGGGCATTGGGTGATTTTCTTGCTGTGATGGAAACTACACAGTGAGGGCGAAAGCATCTGACCGGGATGGGATCATCTTTCTTGTGGGGAGGATTGCTAGTGATGTTGGGGACAGTTAAAAATATCTTGGCAGGGAGATGGGCCCCGGATGGGAGGCTCAGCAGGGGGAGATGCACAGCTAAAATAAGATGAGAGAGCGAGTGAGTCTGAAAGGCATATAAATTGTAGGTCAGTAAAGGCACAAATGAATTTGGCTTGTTTGGCTGTTATATTTTTATTAATGCACGGAATCTGACGACTAAGGTAGATGATTTGAGTGCATAAATTAACACCTGGATGTATAATGTCATTATCATCACAGAGACATTGCTGAGAGAGGGCCAGTTTTGACAGAACAATATTCTAGGATATAGGGTATTCAGTTGAGACATGGAAGAAGGACAAGGAGGATTGTGTATCTCAATATTGATCAAGGAATCAAATAGAGCAGTAAGAAGGGAAGACATATTAGAAGGCTCCTCAAACGAAGCATATGGGTAGAACTTAAAAACAACAAAAAAAGAAAATTCACATTGCTGGGAGTGCACTCTATGCTCCCAAACATTCATAGGGAAATAGAGCAAAGGTAAGCAAATTTCACAGAAGTGTGAAGACAATATGGCAGTAATAGAAGGCTATTTTAACTTCGCCAACATTAGTTGGTTTAGTCATAGTGTGATAATTTTAGAAGGTGCGATATTTTTTAAAGTTCGTCCAAGAGAGTTGTATAGCCCGTACTTAGATGGCACTACAAGAGAGGTATCGCTCCTGGACTTAATTGCCTGGAATGACGCCAGACAATTGTTAAATGTACCAGCACGGGGTTATTTCGCAGATGGTGATCCGTTAGATTAAAGGTTGCAATGGAAAAGGACCAGGATGGGCGAGAAATCCGCTTTCTAAACTGGGGGAAGTCAGATATTGATAATATCAGATACAATTTTGACTAGAGTGGACTTGAGCAGCTAGCTTTAGGTAAATGTGCATCCGAGCAGTGGAAATGATTCAAAAAAGAAATGAAGAAAGTGCTGCACCATCATATTCCAATATGGCACCAACAACCCAGGAAACCCTGGATGCACAGATATATACAGCTTTTCATAAAGGGGAAAATGGTGACTTATGGCGGATACGCGAGGGCTCAAACAGTGGAAGCCCGAGAAGAGTACAGAATCTGTGTGTGTGTGTGTGTGTGTGTGTGTGTGTGTGTGTGTGTCTGTTTGTGGGGGAGGGATGAGCTGAAACTAAAATAACATTTTCAGAAGAAAAAGGGGGTATTGGAAAACCTTGGCAGTTACAATAAAGGAAAATCCAGAGCTTTTTTCCAAGAGCATTAAAAGTAACTCGATGCCATGGTAAAGAGTAGGGCCTATTAATTACTGGAAATGTAAGTTGTGTGCAGCTAGAGAACGTGGTTAGCTTTCTAATGCATATTTTGTGTCATTTCCTACAAGCGAGAGGGATGACATGGATTTCGAAATCAGGCAGAAGGACTGTGATATAATTTTAACATTTCTAAGTAACCTGGCAGGCTTAAAAATAATTAAATCTTCAGGCCCGATTAAATGTTTTCAATGGTGTGGAATGAGACAAGGGAATTGATAGCATGGGCGTTGGCAATAATTATTAATGTCCGTCTGGCCACAGGACAGGTGCCAGAGCGCAGCAGGACAGCCAATGTAGCGTTGCTATTCAGGAAGGGAGGAAAGGATAAATTAGGGTATTACCAGCCATTTAGTCTTGACTAAGTTTTGTGGACACTATTGGATGCATTTCTTTGAGACAGTAATAATCTACCTTTGGAGAGGCAGGTTTGAAGCAAGAACAGTGAGCATTGTTTTGTTAAGGGGAGGTCATGTGTGACCAATTTGACTGGATTTTACGAAGAGCTGACCAAATGTGCAGATGATAGAGATGCATTTGCGCTAGTCTACTCGAACTTGATCAAGGATTTTGATCTGGTACCGCATGTGAGATTGATAATACAAGGAAGCGACCATGGGATCAAAAGCAGTTTGGCAAATTGCAGCCAGAATTGGCTTAGTAGCAGGACGCACATGGTGCCTGCGTCCAGGAGAGTTCCAAAGGCATCGGGATCGGGTCACTTGTTGTTTGTGGCATACAAAAACGAATTAGAATTGAATGTAGGAGGGCTCTCCAGTACGTTCCCCGCTAACAGGAACATCGGAGGGGTAATAAATAATGGAGAGGGTACCCTTAGAGTCCAGGAGAGTAAAAGCACATTGTTTATGTGGGCTCAACAATAGGAAGTGCAATTTAGCAAGGACAATAGTGATGTGATAGCCTTGCGCATGACAAGCAAGTCACAGGAGGAAAGGACGAATGGTAGGACTGTGTGAAGAACCGATCGTCAGAGGGGCGTTGGTTTGCATGTCCAACGGTCCCATAAGCTAGCGGGACAGATAGATAAGTTAGTTAAGAAAGCATATGGGATACCTGCCTTAATTAGACGAGGCACAGTGTGTAAGAACAGAGAGGTTATGATGGGACTGCGTAAAATGCTGGTTATGCCGCAGCTAAAGCTTTGCATGCAGTTCTGGAATCCTCATTACACGATGGATGATATTGCACAAGAGAGATTGCAGATGAGGTTTCCTGTGATGTTGCCTTGGCTCGATAGTTTTAATTATGAGGAGAGATTGTATAGCTTGGAATTATTTTCCTTGGAGCGGACGAGTTTGAGAGGGTACATGGTCGAGGTGTATAAAATTAAGAGGTACATTGATCAGGTAGACAGGAAAGAACGTTTCGCTTGTTGGAGAGATCAATAACATGCCGACAGTGATTTACGGTAAAGGGGCAGGAGGCAGAGTGGAGATGTGAGGAAGAATACTTCTCACCCAGAGGGTGGTGGGCAAGTGGAACTCCCTGTCTGAAAGGGTGGTGCAGGCAGAAACCCTCATACCATTTTAGACGTATTTGGATGTGCACTTGCGATGCAATGACGTAGAAGGCTATGGACCTAGTGCTGGAAAAGATTAGCTTGGACTTGTTTCACTGGCGCAGACCCGACGGGGCGATGTGCCTTGACCTATGCTGTAGACCTGTATGAATGCATGATTCAATGTTGTTAAATGCAGAAACTTGAGCTGCGGTTCCAGAGCTCGTGGTGGAGAATCTATGGTGAATGCACGAGGCTAAGAGCTCCATGGATAGCACGTTCAAAGAGGTGGTTACACAGCCAGCTAAAGGCCTGGACACAGAGAGCGAATCGATAGTGCAATTTAAGGAGGCAGTTAGTAGAGGAGTCTATTCGGTTCCGGCTCAGAACTCATGGTTCCATGTTGGAAGCTAGAGACAGAATTGTTTCCTTAGAGGAGTGCAGTCAGAGGCAAGTCTGTGGCATCACTAGCGGCTTGAATTTACAGCTATGGATGTAGAATAAAGGAAGAGCTATGCTCGTAGGGTATTCATTGGTTCGGGAAATAGACAGGCGCCTCCGTGGCCATAGGGTTTACTGCAGCTTGCTTTCTGCCTCTCTGCTGCCACAGACCAGCTGCAGGAAATTCTTTTTGTGAATGTAATCAGCCTAGAGTCCCTCACCAAAATCAGAGCAATGAGTTAGTTATGAAGGCGGACGTGTCCTGCAATTGTAATTTTGGGAGCTAGGTGAAAAATTTTCGAGTAGGAACTGTAGTGTAATAATCACAAGTTTGACCCCCCCACCGCCCCCCCCCCCCACCCCCCCCACCCCACCCTTGCAAGTGGCCAGTGATTACAGAAATTGGCTAACACGGATTAAGTTGTTGCAAAGATTATGCAGGAGGATGAGCCTTATGTTACTTAGACAATAGGACCGGGTAAGGGGCAGATGACAAAGGTTCAAGCTGCATGTGTTGTACCTGAACATAGCTGGGAATGAATGCCTTGCTGCTGCTTTTGGGAGGGCATTAAAGTAACTTGACAGGGGTGTAAGAACAAATAGCAAAAATGACAGAGGGATTCTAGGGTGTACAAAAAACCGGGAGGGACAAATAGAACTATTACATTACAACGTATGTAGTGTAGAATGGATATTTAGTTAATGGGCAAAGTCTGGGAATGGTAGAAAGTAACACAATCTAAATCAGTGCACTATAAATGCATGTGAATGCACGGAGCATAGTAATTACGATTGCTGAGTTAAAGGCGCAGGTTTCCATGTGCAATATAATGTTGTGGTGATTAACAGAGGCCTGGCTCAATGAGGGGCAGATCTGGGTGTTAATTAATGACAGCTACTAGGTGTTCAGAAGACATCAGAGTGAAAGGAAAGGAAGAGGGTTGCCGGGGTTCATTAAGGAGAGCATTGAGGTGTGGAATAAATAGGAGGTCCCAGGGTGTGCCAGGACTAACCAATTTGACTAAAGCTAAGGAAAGTAAAACAATGAAGTTAAATTGCTCAATGTAGCCTATAGAACGTCTATATTGATGAGGATGGGGTAGAAATAATCCGCAGGGAAATTAAAGAGAGATGCAGGACCTAACAAGAAGTTATAATGGGTGACTTTAATTACCTGAATATAAACTGTGGCAGTTGTAACCATGTGTTTGGATAGGGGATAAAGTTCCTAGAGTGTGTTGAGGAGAATTGGCTACAGCAATATGTGTACAACCCAAAAACAAAATACATAGTTCTTGGTAATTAGGTGAGTCAAATTGATCAGTTGCCAGTGGGGGATCATTTTGCAAACAGTGATCGTTGTATTGTGCATTTTAGGGCAATGTTAGAAATGGATGATATGCAATCCCGAGTGAAAATTATTAATGCGACAAGAGCTGAGTTCCATAGGGCAAGAACGGAGCTGGGGCACATCGGTTGGAAGGAGAGATTAACAGGGTAATAACGGCAGCTGAACAATGGACCTCCGTCAAAAAAGAATTGGTTCTGTCAGAGTCAAGATGTATTCCATCAAAATGGAAAGATAAGGCAAACACATCCACTGCTCCTTGGATACAGAATGAGATTTAAATTAAGGTAAAGAAGAAAAAAATTGCTTATTACAGGTGTCAGGCAGAAAATACATTTGAGATACAGAAGTAATGCAGCGATTTCAGCAGGAAGGTGAAAATGCTTATTAGAGGAGCAAAGATGGATTGTGAAAAATGCTGGCAGTCAACATGAAGGGGAATCCCAAAACCTTCTATAGGCATAAAAATAGGAAATGGGTGCTAAAAGGAGATGTAGAGCCGATTAAGCAACTAAAGAGGGAAATTGCATATGGAAGAGGGGGCCATGGCTGGCATATTTAATAAGTACTTTCCATCCGGCTTTAGAAGGAGACAAAGCCTACCTAGGTTGTGGTGACAGACGAGGAATCTTTGTTACTAGAACGGTTCTAAATTGATAAGGGGGAAGCATTGAATAGGCATGTCAGTATTTAAAGTTTAGAAGGGATCGAGACCGGCTAAGTTGCATCCAAGGTTATTTAATAAATTGAGGATAGAAATTGCTGGGACATTGGCCGCAATCTTTCAGAGGACTGGAGAATTGCAAACGTACGCCCCTTTTCAAAAAGAGAGCAAGCATATTACTGACCAGTCAGTTTACCGTCAGTGGTGGACAAGATTCCAGAAAAAAATATTCGGGATAGAATTAGCCGTCACATGGAAAAACGGGGGTTATTAACGAAGAGCCGGCATTGATTTGTAAACAGGAAATCATGTTTAAATAATTTGCTGAAGTCATTTTTAAAGATGTAACAAGAAAAACCTTTGAACATAATGCTGTTGCTGTGATCTACATGGAATTTCAAAATGCATTTGACAAAATGCGAAATATGTACTTATCAGAAAAGCTATTGCTGATATAATAAAATGTACAGCAGCAACGTGGATATACAATTGTCTTAAAATAGGTTCCAGTGAGTAATAGTCAATTGATATTTTTTTCAGTCTAGAGTCAGTGTTCTACTGAAGTTCCCCTGAATCTGTATTCGAGGCCCTCCTGTTCTTTATGACTAATATTTTGCTGTGCATGCGGTAAATGCAAAATTTGTGGATGATACGAAGCTTGTGAGTGCTTCGAGGATGGCTGTGTGGAACTTGAAGTGGACAGGGGCAAGTTGGTGGAGTCGGAAAATATGCGTTAGAAGACGTTCAATGATGGAAAGTTTGAGGTATTGAACTTCGTTAGGAGGAAGATGGCCAGATAATACAAAATATGGGATGAAATTTTGTAAAGTGTGCAAGACGTGGGTACGCATCTGCATAGATCAGTGAAGTCGATAGGGCAGGTGAAAGAACAGATAATCAAGCATATAACATCCTCGGCTTTATTAATGGAGGCAAGAAGTACAATAGCAGGGGGGGTTATGCAAAATTTATGTAAGTGAATCATTAAACTCTGTTGGAATATTTTGTAAAGTTCAGGGCAGCATATTATCTGGAGGAGGTGAACACATTGGTGAGAGTGCAGGAGAGGTTTACAAGAATTGCCATTGAGAATAGAAACTTCAGCTCTGAGGATAGTTTGTAGCCTTTGAGACTATTCTCCTTAGATAGAACATGGAGGAGAGGAGATTGATAGAGAACTACAAAATAATGTTGGGGATGGGATGAATAGTTAGGGAGAAGATGTTCACACTCGTAAAAAGATCATGAACGACAGGGCAAGGTTACAGCATTATTTGCAAAGTGCAAAATGCAACTTTTTCACAGGACGTGTGGTTCGTTTCTGAAAGGAACTGCCGGGACTTTTGATGGAAACAAATCTAATCGATGATTTCAAGAGGGAAGTAGATGATTATTTGAACAGAAAAAGTTTACAGAGTAATGGTACCTTGTCATTATGCTCATTTGGAGAGCTGTTGCCGACATGATGGGCCGAAACATGTCTTTATGTGACGTTAAGACTCTGTGATATTCTAATTAGTCTCTCGTCTATTAGCTACTCAATGAATTTATGTAAACGAGGATCGAGCAACTCAGCTTTTCCAGGCCTCTAACTTATAAACCCGAGAGTATTATTTTCTACTATTTCTGCACTATCATACTATCGTACTGCACAATAAGGAAACACAAACACCTATGAAGCTAAATATAGGCAACAGGACTTCGCCATATTTCCACTCGCTTCTGCTGAGGTGCAATCATGGCTGCTCTACTGACACCCATCCACATTACCGACCGTTCTGTATATCCCACAAAGCCGGGGAGATCTTACCCTTCTCTATAAGCAAATATGCAGCCCACAGACTCCCGTGGCTGGAGAATCCCGGTGTTTAATTTAATTCTGACTGAAGAAATGTTATCTAATCGCACATGCAAAAAGTTGTCCTATTATGCTGTTTCAGTGCTCGTTAAACATCTATTTTTTGCAGAATAAAAAAAATTATCTTGCCTACTTCCTTGTCAATAGCCTCCAGAATGTTGAAACCCTCAACATATTCTGCTGTGATTCTTCCTACACTTCAGAACGCATAGACACAACTAACTCAGGCTCTCATTGATGGGATAAAGTCTCGAAACTAGAAGTCGTGAAGATTATAACACATCCAAAGTAGTTGCACGCTTCCTTATGCAATGAACGTAAAGCTATTTACAGTTCACTTAGTGTCGTCTCGCCAAAGCTCTATAGAATTTCTACTAGGGTTTTTCATTTTTGCACTTTAGAAGCCATGTAATCAATGCCAGCATGGCATTCATTTTCCTAATTTTTCCCTGTACCTGCATGTCAACCTTTGGCCTTACTTGTATGAATGCCGGCTTTTTTAATACCATCACTTAAAAGAGAATGTTGCACTGGGATAGAGGGCACGCAAGGATCATGTTCAATGGTGGAGCAGGCTTGAAGGGCCTAATGGCCTCCTCCTGCACCTAGTTTCAATGTGCCACCTATTTTAAATATATATTCCCGTGGAATGTCAGTTGATTGTGATTGCCACTCCGCTTGTGCTAACTTAAAATAAAACTGCTCCTATCTCACCCGAATTTCCGACTCAGACCTCGAGAGGGTTCCCGGGGCCTACAGTCGAGTGCAGCTTGGTCTAAAGTAAGTATTTATTACGTCAATATCAGCCATGGCCATTGATCAGGACGATATGTATTGGGGCTGAAAGTATTTTAATATGGCGTGCTTGGGGTTGCTTGGCCAGTGCTATAGCTACACAGAACCTGGAAGTCGTTCCAATTCTTATACATTATTTGTGGTAATTAATCCGATAACACAGTCGGATCTACCCAAAGTTTTGCATGAAACTCTCAGTTTAGGGTGTTTCCCAGAGCAGCAAAATTCGCAGGAAGTTTGAAATTCTGGGCAATCGCTGTTCAATGCTGGGCCTGAATTTTACACTCCAAGTTCGGAATCTGTCGCATTTTGGAGCGTGTTATGGGCTGCTTTATCTGCCGGCGCCAGGTTTTTATTTTGTCGTTACGCTAGATTTCCTTTATAACACAAGCACTAGGGTCTGAACATCGGGTCCTGTCTGCATTATTTAAATTTCGATATCGAAGGTAATTGAGGCATTTAAGCAACCGATAACGCAGTGAAAAGGCTGTAGAATGGTGCTGTGCCAAGAGTATGCCAAATGATGATTTTTAACATTTTTTTTTTAAGGACAAGCCTGTTTTGGCGGTTTTTGAAACTGCAGCTGAGGCCACAGTGTCAGTTTTGCTGATCGAGCACAGGGGTACCTGTTCATTTAAGTGGACAGAAGGACCTTAACTTAATTATTCATGAGGAAATTGTCCTCCAATAAAAAGCGCTCATCAGCTAGATCATTTCCCAATACATTACCAGGGGTGAGAGATGAAACGTGTAGGAATCAGATGGGAATTTTTTTCTCAGCTGCCGACACAACATCGCTGAAGGTGGAGGGTGGGGGGGGGGGGGGGGGGGGGGAGTGGTGGGAATAATTATCAAGAGGAGGAAGAGGAGAAGTGAGAAGATGCAGGAAGTACCTGAAGCTAAGGATTATGTGGTTCCACCGGAAGGGAGCACAGGAGAAACTGGCCCCGAGGATCAGGGGCACCTGAGAAACTCTCAGCGGAGACGCCACAATCTTGTGCTGGAACAAGTTTATATAGGCAGAGGAGCAGCTACTAGCAACTGGCGTCATGAGGTGACTGAGACTTTTGTGCGTCTGGGACCAATTCCATGGTGTTACATCGACGCTGTTGATGTCGTGAGCCCCTATCTCCCACACAGACTCAGTCTGCCTGAGCTTCCTTCTCTTCCCAGCGCTCGGAATGAGCTGGTGATGTTTATTTTACAGTGTATGCACGAAGGTACCAAATCCTGCCTCATTGAATCTCGGGGCAGCTTTTTGCGTTCTGTAATGCCTCTCCCCTCGCTCTGTTGGCGGCTTTCCATCCTAGATATAAATCAACATGTGGTGGCCTGCCCACATTTAAAGATCCTTGCATCTTTGAATATTGACAATAACAAAGAAGCAAAATAAAGACAGTAGATATAGTTAAATGACCAGCAGCCCTGGTAGCATCTGTGGATGTTTGGACGGATTTACGATCGCAATTATGTGACTTCAGAGCTGAAGTGAGATATAATTGTTATGTTGTTGAACAGAGCAGGTGAAGCAGGTATATCAGTGATAGGCGGGAGCTCAGGACAGATTTTACTAATATGCTATAGACACAAAGCAAAGGGAGTGTTAATGATAATGTTAAAGACTAAGACAAGTCTAAGATGTGCATATAAATTAGATAGCACAATTTGTGAATTGCAGAAGGAGGGCCAACGCTTTTCAAAAGAATAATTAAGTAAAGGTTACTGACTGGTCCTTTGCTGGGAATGGGTTTGCGAAAATAATAACCTGGAAGACAGAGTTATTGATCTGAATTTGTTGAACTCATGTTAATTGCAGAAGGCCGACTAATGCCTAATTGGAATATGTTTATCCATTTGCTTTGCGAATCTACGGGAGCAGCACCTCATCTTCCAAGTAGGCATTTATAAGCTCCTGCACTTACCGTTAGGCTAAACATATTCAGATCATGAACTCAGCCCACCATTTTTTCTTTCTGTTCCCAAATACTCCCCTCCGCAGAGAAAGCCCATAACTTAGGTTCTGCTTCAAGGAGCCAATAGACTTTTTCTCGATTAACACAACCTTATATTTGATCTTTGTGTCACCATTAGTACGTTCGTAAATCATTTGAACTATAAATACTGCCCATTTTGGCTTGTGCTCTTAACAGCTGTAACAAGATGCTCGAAATTTTATTTTGGCCTTCTTCCTCCACCCCCTCTCTTCAACATACTAACACCATGAAATATCTACATCTCTTCAGCTCTAAAGAAGAGTCACATGGACACAAAAGTTTTACCCTATTCGTCTCTCCACATAAGTCACCTGCTCTGCTGAGAGTTTCCAGAAATTTTAGGTTATAGCTCACTTTTCCAATATTCGCTGTATTTTCGTTTAATGTTTGCGAAAATGGAAATCAACTTATGGTATCAGAATTTATTATGCACTAATGTTGACTCTGAATAGTAGATGCACACAATTGAACATCTGATGGGTCAACTGACAAAGCCAAGTACCAGAGGGTGCGTTACGAAGCTAGCCATTACCTTTTTCATGTTGCCTTTATCTTCTGAGACAGAACACCAGCACTCTTTGGGCGAGATGACGATCTGTAAGCTCTAATAGTAACTCCTGTCACATACCACATTATTGGACGTGCACTGATGGATTCCCAGACATCGGAATTCCGAAAACTTCTGGGTGCGGCACCTGTGACAGATGAGCGATTGTATTATTCCACCTCCTATGACAGCATTTTCTTAATCAGTTACAGGTCCTTTTGGCAAAATGTTACATTTAGTCGTGGCGGAATTGTGCAAAATATCCGGCCCCTGTGCAGTTGATACACGACACTCAATGAATTCGTCAAGATCAGTGATAGAGACGAGAATTATTTGTGTGCTGAAAATATGCCCTTGAAGATCTTTAGTTATAGCCTGCCAATTTGTAATCCCAAAAACAATCGTATTCTGTGTTGGGATTCAGTTAAGCACTATTCCGTCGATGGGTGTTTAATATTCGAAACTTCATGACAATTTGTAATCGATATGAACCTTTGTCTGATGCCTTCTCGTTTGCAATTTCAAACTAAAAATAAGTGTGCATTAGAAACTGTCTTCTATCTATGTGGTTAGTTCTGGCATCGGAAGAAAACGTATTTTCTGATCCGTATTTCGTTTCGAACAGCTTTGTTGATTGCCTGCTCATTGTATGATTTTCAGAATGCTTTGTGAATTGATCCTTCTTTTGCAGCGTATTTGTGTAGAGTTTCGCTTGTATTTTTGTGTACAGTGGTATTACTTTTTTTAAATTTTCAAACACTGGTATCGTTTTAGAGAAGATTTGACTTGATAACAAATTCATGCAGTGGTGGAAGACTACGGTCTCTCGCAGATGGCGGTTTCCTCTACTGGCAGTCAATGGCATTCCAACATCCGTGCGACTTCGGGGAACACGTGATCAAATATAATTTGCCGCAAAATAACAACAAAGATGCTTTATAGAATATCATCCCTTCCAGTGCACTGAAGAATACTGTCCCAATTCAGGAACGTTAATTTCTCCAATACGGATTGTCAGTGATGATAACGTTGGGTGGCTTTCTCAATGCGATCACACCAGCGTCGCAAGAGACAGGAGGCTGGCAGGCTTAAAAATCGCCGACCCTCTGCGTTAAAAGTTTTCATTAAGGGCGAATTATTGCGCCCAAACCTAAGAGCTTTTTCTACTTTACATGGAGTACAATAAGGCAATGTCGACAAGACAGGAAATGTCATGCGTTATTAAGTATTAATTTGAAAGACAAGTCAGCGAATTAATTGCCACCTCACTGCAACAATGCAGTCAAAGGGAAGTAATACGACTACAAGACGAGATTTTCGAGGGGGGTGTGTGCGTGTGTACTGTTACATGGCTAGGTTATTTGTACGAGGTTAAAAACTCCAGCTGGCACCAGATTATCAGCTTTGCAGTTCGAACACTATCGAGTGCAGAAACTGTTCATTTTGGCGGACAGAGGAATTAATTAGCTTTTTTTTTTCATGAGAATAACTCACCTCCAATTTAGAGGGATGTTTTCATGGAGCCATGTTGTGTCCTTGACACAGGGATGAAAGCTCAATGGTGTCCGGGACAGATGTCGATTATGGTTTAGTTGGAGACTCCGCCTCCTGTGAGGGGAAGAGAAGGATTAGGAGGAAGCAGCGAAGGGGGATGAGAGGATGAAGGAAACACAAGGAGGCTCAGGAAGACATAGTTCCTTACCATATGGACAGAGGAACTCCAGAAGCCGACAGCGAAGAAGAACGTAAGGATTCTCAGCAGAGCCTAATGGCACCCCAATATTTTTTAGATGGAGATCTAGCTAGCTGAAACTGGCCTCATGAGACCATTGAGCCTTTTTTCTCGCACTTGGATCAAACCCTCCTCACTATCTGAACAAAGGATACAAAACACTGTTCAGTACCTACTGAATTGCAAATAATCACCTGATGTAGATTTAAAGTAATTAACCCTGGATTACTGAAATGAGGAAACAATTTTACACAAATTTCTGTACGATTGTGGAACTCACTATATGCCTGGGCTGTTGAGGCAGAAAGCCACGTCACATTATCTATGCTCCTTGACCTCTGATTCAAGACCTTTTTCCTTCTGGACACTGTTCTTTTATGCGGATGTGGAATTAGCCTCGCCAGCAATTTATGATTGGCCTCTTGTGTAACAGATGTCAGACGATTATTTTCCTCTTCATCGGTCTTGCATCCACTCCGGGGGCTTTTGAAGTCCCATTGAGTATTATTGATTTTTTATATTGGCTTTGAGGTTTAGTTAGTGAAGAAACGGCACAGTAAAATATTTTAAACATAACTATATTCTTGCTAATAGTTTGATGTAGAAAGATACTTTACACCAGAAATTTAGCAGACCGGAGTTACTGGTGATGCTATCTGTGAAGCATAAGATATAAACCAAGAGCTGCATGAACAACACCAATGGGCTTAATCTCATTTTCTAAAACATAAATGCAATCACGTTCGGTGGGATTTATGTTCCACTGGAACTGGTTGATCAACTGATCGTGATAAAATAGTAAGATGATTCGGGAGGGTGCGGGGGTATACATGATACTGCCCGAAATTGCACCTTATAGGCTTGCTTATAGTTGTCCGGTGACATGGCTGAAGATCCATTCACAGGGCTAAAAGAAAATGGATAGGGAGCGGGGCGGGGTGTGGGAGAGATCATTTGCAATATTTCATGTGAGGAACGATGTAGGTAGAATCCCTAAATTTAGTATGACGAGTTGGGACGCAATTTCAAATGTAGGGTTGGAAAGGCAATTATCTCTCGAACCTTGACAGGCCACCCATCCCTAGAATAGGGTCAAGAACTTTACGCTCATAAATGCGTCGCTCTAACTTTGGTCGATGAAGCATGGCTTGTAATGAGTTCAACAATAGGCTGGAACCATTTACCATACTTTTTGTATTTGCAGCATTTCTCTCGGATGAGTTTCGTGTACTGGAAAGTTGTGCATTGGCTGGTGTAGACTAGGCTTTAATCTAACAGAAGGCAGCGAGAGGTTTTGTGGGTGGATTGACTCTGGGGCGGGGAGGGGGGGGGTATGCGGTGTTCAGTTGAAAGAAGAATTTAAAATTGAAACAGACAATTCAAGTGTTTGAACAGTATAGTGATGTTGTCAAAGGCCAGGAGAGTGGGACTGCAATGAATATATTGCTTAACCACCATTATACGTAACAGAGTTCAGACAAAGGGTCATGAAGACTCGAAACCTCAACCCTTTTCTTCTCCGCCGAAACTGCCAGACCTGCTGAGTTTTTCGAGGTAATTCTGTTTTAGCTGAAACTGAAAGTTGGTTATCAGGATGCTTGATATATCCGCAATAAGTAAGGTAAACTACTAGCACAGAAAGAGACATACTATAGATCTAATCTCCATCAAGTACAGATAAAAACATTGCAAACAAAGCTGAAAATAAACCAGTTTTACAGGATTTGTGAAAGATGGAGAGAATGGAGAACAGTGTTTAGTAATAAAATTAGAAATAGTTGTTTATAATAAGATGTGTGACAGTAAATAATAACATAAATGCATTAGTGGGGTTGTTCAGAAGAGTGTTAACTTGAATAAGTAAATCTGGGTATTATGAATGATAAGAGTCACAAATCACTAATGAGAGTTGTCTACAGGCAACCCAAGGGCAGTTATATCTTTGGAAAGTACATTAGGCGAAAATATTGATGCTTATAGCAATGATTAATTCATGTCTGCGGACTAGAATAATCTTCATATTCAGCAAAATAATCACATTCAAAAGTGTTCTTTACAAGATGTGATGGTAGAATATTTTATTTCAGAATGCGTTATGGAACAGACTAGTCAAACCTAGATTCGATATTTATATTGGAAAGTAGATATAATGTAACCTAGTTACATTAGATAAACTATTTTGAAATGAGGAATACTTAATTTATCTTCTCATAAGTAAAATATCCTTTCGTAAAAATGATTATTAAGTAATTTATTTTTATGTTGATATTGAACACGATACAACCCAATCACAACGAGAAACTAAGCAAAGCCAACTACATAGGTACAAGTAGAGAATTGGCTGAGGTTAATGCAATAAATGCACTGAAATCTGTCATTACATAAACGGTGAAATACTGTTAAAGGAAAAATAAACAATCAAAGCATAAATGAAAGTAAATTTCATTGAGAAACTTAAACGCAGCCAATAATCATTCATCCATGGCTTGCTCAGACACTTAAAGATAGTATTAAATCAAACAAAGAGGCGTCTACTGATGCAAAGATTAGTGACAAAGGAAGGGAGTTGTTAAAATAATTGTTGTTACCTTCGGAGCAGAGACAGGAATTAATTCATTATATATAAACAGTTAAAGTGTAATAGATAATGAAAAAAGTATATGCCCAAAATTCCAAGGCACGATGAACAATAATGTGGCAAACTAAGCGAAATTGGTGCAGTGATTTTACACAGTATAGTAAGTTCTGCAAGGCACGATCAACTTGGTTCCTGAAAAAAACAAGCTACTCATTTGTTGGATGGCATCATTCATTACTAAACAATTGGAATCGGTATTTATGGGCTTCCTAAAACTATACCTAGAACATGAGAGTTTGGTCGGATAAAATCAGGACGGTTTTAAGGTAGGCCAAATTTGTTTGTGCTTTTTGGAGTATTTTAGGGGTAGATAAAGCGGAATAGCTCATTGTAGTCTGGTTGGAATACCAAAAAGGGATTCGATAATCAGCTATGAGAAATCAGTAATATGGCAGGAAAAAACTTGTGGAGATGTAATTGTGTCAAAGTATTAATTTGGACAACGGATTAGTTCAGGAGCAGAAAATAACCATTAGATTTAAATCCGGCGTTATCAAGTTTGCAGGCTGTTACTTGCACAGTGTCACAATCTTAAGTGTGTTGGTCTGTGTCAGGTTTTTAGATGCTCGGACATGGAATAAAGCAAAGTTGCATGCAAGCACAGCAAGCAATTTGGAAGGAATGTTTCAAGCTGCCGCTTATTTCAATGGGATGGGTGCATAGAAAGTTTTGCCAATATTATACAATGTTGTTGAGGCCAGAAGTGGAATTCTGTATAATTTTTGTCTCCATATTTCATGAGCGATATATTCCCCTTGGTGACGTCTTGGAACAATTTCACTAGATTGCTCCATAGGAGGAATTGTTTGTCCGATGATTGGTACTGGAGTAAATGTGGCCCGTGGTCTCTGAAAGCTTTGAAGAATGAGAACAGCCCTAATTGAAAAATACAAAATGTTGCAGGTGCTAGACAGTAATCAGTGAGAGGTTCTGTCTTCACCGTCGTGTCGATATAACACGAGGGTGCATTCCCAGGATTAAGTAGTAATCGTTTAGAGCTGTGATGTGGAAACATTTCTCTACTCTAAGGGTGGTGATTCATTGAAATTCCATAACCCAAACAATTGCGGAAGTTACATTTTTTAACACATTGAAAGCTGAGAATGAACAATTGTGGGGCTGTCTGGAAAGCGGAAATATGTAGATTTGTTGGTAAAGTGCAGTTGAAACCTCCGATCAACCTTGATTTCTCTGAGCAACTGAAATGACGCAATGAGTTCGTGCTCGTAACTTGTTTGAGACTTTGTCTTGCATTCGCCTGTTTCTGCATGAATATTTGATCTTGAAAAATCAACATCATACGTTTTGCTTCACCTTATCCTACCATACATTTGGAATGATTTCAGGCTATTAATGCACATCTATACATGTCACATCACTGCTGCGGTGGCCTGTGTGGAAATCATTGCATTGTCAGACCTGAAAAAAAAAATGCACAGAACTCACGCATGCTCAAACAATTATGCTGGCTTGCTGTAAGGAGTCATTTACTTCCATTGCACCAACCATCAGCCTTTCCCTTTCTTCCCGTCCTTCACAATTGGGTCTCTTTTCCGACCGACTGCACCACACCCAGCAACCCCATTAGGGTTGAGAGCTAGTGAAATGGTCGTCACCAGAATATGCGCAGGCGGCCGTGATCAATTGTTTTGCAATTGCAAAGAGCGCCCGGGTTCAAGGTTTCATGTTACACTGGTGTACTGCTTATGCACAGAGTTTTCATGTGCTTATTTTTCTGTCTTCGTCTGTTGTTGTGCAACGGGCAACGGCAAACCACATGAATGCATGAACGCACGAGAAATGTGAGTGGAATTAGTCCACAGTTAGACCCCGTGCATGCTGACCTTGAATTTTACCCTGCAAGACCGAAATGTTCTTTCAAGTTACATGACTGCTCCTCCTGATCTAGATTGTCGATCAAAAATAAACAACTAATCAGTGTCCAAAGTGTCAGGCCCCTTCCAATCTTTCATGTCCCCAAATGATTACCTTGCTTTAATTTGAACACCAGAGTGTTTTGGCAAAACGTGCTTATTCTCACATTTCATCACAGCAATATCACTACATGTAACAAAATGATTCCCCATGTTGAAGAACAGAAACATATAATTAGACATTGAGTTCTTAATTCACGCAGTCGTCATTCTGTGATCCCCACAAAGAGCAAAGCTATGGAGGTAAGACTTCATTTTAATTCAGTCATTTATCTTGAAAGATAGGCCAATATGCGAATTTCTCGTTTTATCACTTGAAGTAATTACGTGCTGACTGTTCATCTCTTATGTAGGAGCACAGCTGGCCTCTCCATACATCGATTTTTTTAACAAGTGACGAGTTTTTAAAAATTCTGCTGTACTAATTCCCGTTCCAAATTGAGCGATCTGAGCCTTCATAAATGTTATTAAATCTTTTGCGTTCCTAAATATTATTTCCGCCTTTCTTTGCTTAATAACAGCGATTGTATGCCCTTTATAAATCCTGTTCTCATCTCCTTTGGGTTATCTGCGAAATTGAATAAATCGCTACACCTAATTTAATAACCTAGATTGCAAAGCAAGTAATAATCAGACGTGATCACACACAGCGCTCCTCTACTGACGTGACAATGCTTTGTTTATATATCATTTCTGCTCAATTTGCCGAAAATAAACGTCAATTTAGCCTAAATCATTGTCCCCAAATCCATGTGCTCGTACCGTGAGTTTAACTTTTTTTTTCATTTCTGGGATGTGCACATGCCTGGCGCGGCAAGCATTTACTGCCTGGGCCTAAATTCCTTTAGAAAAGTGATGAAACGTTAAATTCTTCAAACGCTTTCGTTCACTGCGGGAATGTACAACCTGAGGGAGGGAGTCCCATGACTTTGGCCAAGAGACAGAGCAGCAACGGCGATTCATTCACAAGTCATGTAGTGAGTGCCTCGGAGGGGAACTTTCAGGGGATATGGGGCCCGTATGTGCCTCCTTCCCCTGCCTTCCCGGATGATAGAAGATGCAGGATTGGAAGGTGCTGCCTAAGTTGATTTGGTGAGTTTCTGGAGTGCATCTTTCAGATGGTACACACTGCCATCAACGTGCATCAATGGGTGGCTGAGCGATTGTTTGTGGTTGGAGTGTGTATCAAGAGACCTGTTTTGTCCTTTATTTTTTGAGTGATGATGGTAATGCACCCATCCTTGTAAATGAAGAGAATTCCACCAAAGTACCAATTTATGCATTTTAGTTGGTGGTCAGACTTTGGTGAGCCAAGGGTTGAGTTAATCGCTGCAGGATTGCTTGGCCCTGAATTTCTCTTGTAGTCAAACTAATTATGCGGCTCGTCCAGCTCAGTTTTTGGTCTATGATAACCCCCAGAAAATTCATAGTGCTGGAGTCAGCATATAATGCTATTTAACGTTGATGGGCGATTATTAGTTTCTCTCTAATTGGTGCTGGTCATTGTTATGACAACACCCGGCATTAACTGCTTTGCAAAAAAAAAAATCCCTCATCTTCTTTCCGAACACGAGAAGATGTCGTTCTGATCTCAGCAAGAAGGCTGCAGTAACATTTCTGGCATTTAAAGCAAAATAGTTAATTTAACAAAAAATAAAAGCAAACCTCAGCACACAAATTTCAGTCGCATAGTTAAACTTAGTCTTACACCATGTCCCGCCAAAAAATATTTTTTTATGGTCAGGCTCACTGTTAAACACTGTCCTGGCAACATTCGTTGTACCTGCATAACTACAAAACATGTCAGTAATGTCATGTATGCAATCTGTAATAGCTTTAATACAGGCTTACCAGATGGCCTGTATTTCCCTTCCAGAATGCTGTGGAAATCCAAACATCAAAAAAAAATGTTTTCCAATCCCAAGGTTTTCCTGCGTTGAATGAATGGTTATTTCAAACTGCATACTCACCCAGCTAAGGGCTAGCAGTCAGTGCCTGGAACTTTAGTGGCGTGAATGTCTTTTGCCGCCTGCCAGCCATAGCCCAGATATTGTCCCGGTCTTACTGCATTTGGACATGGACTAATTCAGTACGTGGATATTCAGGAATGGTACTAGAAAATGTGGAAACCTCAGCGAGCATCTGCAGTTGTCACTTTAAGATGCATGTAAGGTCATTGATGAAGTAATTGGAAATGGTTGGGCCTAAGAAGCCACGTTGTTTTTCTGCTACAGTGATGACCCGGAACAGAATGATTGATCTCTTACATCTACACCCTTCTCCAGTTGTGCTGGATCCGACACCAACTAGCGGAAAGTTTCCCTCTAATTACCAGTGACCCCAGTTTTAATTTCCCCCGTTCTTTCTCATACCACATTAACCCATTGAGAACTACATTTCAAGAGCCTTTGGAAGCACTGGTGTATTGTGTCTTCTCCTTCCCATTTAAATATTCATTTTGTTACGCCCTCAACAAAGCTCGAATGCATTTTTCAAGCATGGTTTTCCTAGCGTAACAATAGTCACTGCGTCTGCTTATAAATCACATTTCTAAACGCAATGTTTTAAACCGTTAGTACATTTCCAGCTTTCATGCGACGGTGTTGACAAGCTTTGCCGATGCAATTCTATCTTGTAAATAGCAGTGTCATATTTTTTCAACTCCAAGTCTACTGACAGCTTTCAATAATCTCTAAGGAACAATGTTTTCATTCGCTGCCCTCCTATTCTCTGAATAATCTGATATTCGGCTCCCTTTAAACATCACTTCTCCTGCTTAATTAAGCTCCTATGCAATGAATTATGTTGTTCTTAGAAAAAAAAAGATGATTCAAAACTTTACTTATTCTCATAGCTTCCTCTACATATACTAAAACAAAAACGGACAACCACAATTTATTTATTTAACGGATGGATGTACGAAATTGAAATAAAGTAAATGAGCATGTGAAATGCTTGTTATTCCATACACGCTGCATCGAAGGCATTTTTTGCTGTAAATAATTGCTGATTTACCGTTTATCTCTCTGAATCAACTTGTGCATTGTCATTCTAAGGCGAGGGATATTACAATTATCATCATGGGAATATTCCCTGAAAGCTTTGCTTTTGCCAACCACTTGACAAGCTACTTTAAAGGAGGCTCGACACCAATACACGTCATTTTCCAAGTCTGTAATTACCGCAGAAATTACTATTGTTACATTTATTAATTTCACCGTCATGTATTGTCATAGAATAAATGGCATGTATCATTTGAATAGAGCATAAATAATAAGAACAAGCGTAGGAACTAAATTGATCTTGAGCTTGATCCAACATTCGGTATGATAATGTCTAATCCACGTCAAACCGGCTTTCATAAAAGTTCCCACAAATCCTCTGACTCGCAGAGAGTTCACCAATAATTCTATCTGGACCTGGAATGTACTCAAACATGGAGCGTGCACTGCACGTCGTGTTGGAGAAATTTCAAGACATACAAGCCTCTTAGAGGGAAAAAAATTCTCCTTACCCCAGTATTTTTAAATCAACCCCTATCATTCTTACATAGTACAAAACTCCGTACAGCTCCAAAGCTGTTCTCTGTTCAATGTCCAATTTAGTTTCATAGGTTCTGGAGGGAGCATCAATATTTTGAATAAAAAAAAAAACAGGTTGTGTTGACAAATAGAACTATGCCACGGAAATTCATATAATTAAACGAATTATATTTGTAAAGCTCCCACCTGGTCTTAACACTGGACCAGTAACAGTGAAGCCTGACTTGGTTTGTCCTTACCTTCTTTTTTTGAAACCATGGAATTCAGTTCCTGAAACATTAAACACGAGCCTGCCGGGAAACTGTTTAAGAATAAGACATGTGTTATGCAAGAAAGGAAAATACAATAAAACACTAAATACAAATGTTGAAATGAATTCAATACAGTTAATAGACAATGTTTCAAACTCATGCTATTTTTTTTTTTGCCAGGAACCCGAACAGGCACAAAATACGCTTAACCATTTTGCATTGTCACAATATGAATGTTTCATGGGGAGGTTTGCTCAAATTCAATTCTTTACTTTCTGGCAGGCTTTTCAGCTTTCTCTAGATGATTTTCTTCAGCTATTAGCTCTCCCTGGATCACCCCAAACCACAATCTTAGTTCACTGCTACTTTACTGCGGAGCAAACACACGATTTGCCTAAATTACGACTCCCAGGATTTTGTATGATTTCCAATGAGAAGAATTAGACTTTCTGTCTGAAGTCTCTTGTAAACAAAAACTATGTGACTGCTCTTTTGCATGCCGTGCCAGTGTGCGTGTATGCCTGGAACCATGTCGCTTATCAACAGTACCGGTTTTTTTTGTAGTTTATTTACTTTTAACTTAACTAAAGTACTAACCCCTTGGTATCCCATCTGTTCACGCAAATAGTTGTAACACCTCATCAAAAATGCAAGTATAAATACATGCTCCCAGAGCTTTTGGAACCCTGGTCACAAAAAACTCCAAACTAAAGTAATAGCAGGTTTCACCTGTCTTAGCAATAAAAAATATTATATAATGTAAATTAACAGATAGGTATTCTTTTTAACACCTACCCGCAGAAACATAAATTATAAGGTTACCTTTAAGAGGCATTTACAAACTTTTGCAATCTCTTCTTATCGCTTTCTCTATTTTAATGATAGAGATATTTGTCGAGCACTGAAAATGTATATGCTTCAAACGTTGCAAAGAGTTGTTGGACATGTGGACTTCAAAATGTTTTTGAGCCAACACCAAACACTAAATCTAGTTTCCCATAGTTGAGAAACTCTGCTGGACAGAAATATTCTTTCCAGAAAAGAAACTTCATCGCCATTTGATCCCCATGCTGTCCTCCTGTATTTAATCTGCACCAATACCTACATTTCTGGCATCATCAGCAGTTCAAATGTTTTAGCATAATTTTGCGCTCTGATGATCGATGTGGTAGCCAGTGCAATTTTCAAGCTCTCGAAGCTCTTTTACACTCCTATATTCATCCAAACATCTTTTCCGTCTTTAAGAAGCTTATCAGGGGAGCCTCAGTAATGCTGAAATTCTTAACGAACTTTCAAAGAAGTATACTCATTCCTATGTACCAAATAATCTTGGCTTGTCTCACATTGTGGCCCAAATAAGGCATGCTGTTTCAGAAAAAAACATAGTTTAACAACTTTTATGACTTTTAGTTACTGATTAAGCAATTTGTGCATCTCTTGTAAATTGCCATCAAATATTTGACTGCGCACACCCAAATCATCAATATGTGAAACACAGTTAGATAATAGTTCAGTCAAATATCCATGATGTTGCAACATACCGATTATCACTTTTGGTTTTCTGGTAGTGGGCATTGAGAATTTATTATGGCCCTGCTAGCATTTTCTTGAAACACTGAATTCGAAATTATTGGTGCAGCTTTATTGGTGAATGGCGCTCTCAACTACGTGACATGTATGGCATCATTGGCAGTATTTAACCACACCCTTCTCTAATCTTCACCAATAAACCTGTTTCAGCATTTCACCCTGAATTTTCCCATACCTAAGTGACATGCCATTGGAGTTTCGTTAGCCACTCATATAATTTCATTTCGATGCCCAGAATGAACTACCATCTGTCGACCTGCTGCACACTTCTCCTCTGCCTATATTTGATATGGTACCAAATTCCTCATTCGTCCTTCGGATTTCAAATAATAGTAAAAAAGCAATGGTACTGATTCCGTCTCTGAGCAGCCTGTTTGAAACAGCTCGCTGAACTCAGGATCACTCTGTTGCTTTTCAGTTTGAAAAGATGGCTTCAACATGTCATCCTGATCCTCTGTACATTCTTCAATTTTACACTAATGCTTGAATACATAAATCACCACTTAACCTGCAATCCCCAGCATAAATATGTTTCCTTTTACCTGAACAACTTAAATATGCACTTAAAATTGGACAATTGATTTGCAAAACTCTTTCTTTTTAACTTGAAGCCAATATTATCAATCTGTCATATCCGGAAAAATCATGCAGGTTAAAGTTATTGCGCAGAAATTTTCTATTAATAAAGATAAAATGCACATTTTTTCCCGTTTTTAAAAAAGCTTCAATTTTATTATTAATAATTTGATTTTGATTTCATTCTACCATTGGAATTAATGATGTACAATAATTTAGATTTTGCAGCATACTCTAAGTTAATGTCCAGTCGATGTTGGCGTTCACTGATATCGACAACAATAATGCTGTATCTTGTTTAAACATGACAACTCTCCTCTATCTAACTTTCTTTCAAATGCCAACAAACCCTTCTGAGATGACTCCTTGTAGTTGAAGTTCTGCATCCCGGAATTCCTGCACTGAAGAATGATATACCACTGCTCCGACTTCATCCAGCTTGACTTCTGTGTGACATAGATAATATTTGCTCGATGACGTTTTTTAATGTGTTATGGGACGGCTGATGGTAAATGCAGACCTGTCCAAATCTCAGAGGGAAATTTGAAACTGCTTCCAAATCGGTATTTGCAATTTGCATAGTAAGGATGCTTCTGAGATCAGAAAATGATGTCCCAGGCCCCTTGTAATGATTTTATAGTAGTTTGAATTATTATCAAATAGTGTTTTCCCTCTCCTTGAGTTGCTCCAGGAAGCTGACATAATTTGGTCCACCATACCTGGCCTTGTTGGCACTGATTTCCGCAAGTTATTACAGCATTCCTGCTGTCTTCTGGGAGATCTTTGAGAGCTGTCCCCTCGGGGAGATTTCAGTATTTCCATAAATACGTTCCTTCCCTTTATTCTTTCTATTGCCTCAATTAGTATCAACAGAAATGCTTTCTTCGCAGGATGAATTACTCATTCCTTTACTCTAGCCTTTAGGCTTAAATAAATGTCCCATCTTTACCTTAGTTACTTAGTGCTTTTTCAAACATCTTATATTTGTCTTTGACTAAAGCAAATCAAATTAAAACTGATCTTATTCACTTCTGTACACTTCTGATTAAAGTTGAACTTGGCTAATTAATTTGTCAAAACATGTCGTTACTGTTTTTTTGCTTCTTGCAGTCATACTGAACCTTTCTCCAATTATCTTAGTTAAAGCCAGAAAAAGCCAGTTTTCCAATACATAAGAAATATGAAAGTGGCATTACCGGAAGATGAGCAGTCAAAAGATGACTTCAATTTCTCAACCACAATTTCCTAATTACTACTTACCATTTTGCACTATGTTATTATATGATAAATTGCCGTATTCACGTGATAATAAGCCCAAGATTTTGGCAGCAATGGAATAATTTTCTCCCGAGGATGCACTTGTCGAATCTTCCTTACAACTTAATCCTTTGCTCATGCACCTGCAGTTATGTTACTTAGTCCAGCCACATACATTATTTATAAGTTAAATGGTTGTAAATAATGAACTCCATTTAAACAGTCAAACATTCCAGAATTATTCCTGTGGTATAGACAGTGCAAACAAAATTTTCTGATGAATTGTTGGTGAAATAATTATTCAGAAGTTGCATTGCCGGCACCAAACTCACTGTTTTCTTTTCAGAAGTGGAAAACTTTTATTGTTGAATTTTTAACTTATTTGAATAATATCGTACACTCTATTTAATGCCTGTTTCGTCTCCATGCAGCAATACAGCAGCTACGCACACATCACCTCCATCAATTGCCAAATTTAACTGATTGGCATGTTTCGAGGTAACTAAAACAGGTGCTGTTGTTAAAACATTTTAAAATTTTTGAGAGTATTTGGGAACACGAATGTCCAGTTGCATTGTTATTATTCTGTCAAGAGCTCAGTTAATAATGTAACCACGATGATAAAAATTGGCACGATCCTCCTGTCTAAAATATTCATACCAAGTAATTGTAAAGCTTCCCTTTTCTTTGAAGCCAACCATCCATCGGCTTGAATTTTACATCTCGGTTGGCCATCTAATCATGTCCGGCAGTTTAGCTCAAATAAGTGCCCTATCCTTTCTCAAATTATCTGTTAGCCGAGCAGCAACCAAATTAGCTTCTTGCAGACCAACAACTCGTTCTCACAGCTTCCGTAACTGTCCCTCAGATGTTTGACTGAATACCATCAGAGTGATCAATGGGCACAGTACAGTGACGCTGTCCAATAATGAACTTATGCGCTAGTCTCTAGAAGTTGGCTGGTGAACTTTTCATACAAAATTAAATAACTTCAACTGATATATTCAAACTGGCATTGCAAAAACCAAAATCTATGTTGGTCTATCTGATGACACTACTAACTAATATCCTCTCAGGTGACAATTTGTGGGATAAAGTGTGATGGTCCCACGTTCTCTAAGCAATGTTCCAGAAGTGGAATGCGAAATGAATTCATGTTTGCCACTGTGATTACTTTTCAATATTCTACAAACAGTCTTTATGATCCATGTTGCTTTGGTGCCACCACAATGGTCGAACTCAAATTTCAAAAAGGGTCAAAGGTGTTGTTTTGAAGAATGAATTCAATTTACTTCTCTAGATGCGATAGCTTCACTCGATTAAATCTATATTTGTCTTGCCTGAACGACACCAAATCACCTACATATACAATAAGTGGACCTAAATTTGTTTCCCATGCTTATTCCTACACATGGATTTGTGTGTTTTCAACAACTTCTACAAATCACTGTGTAATTTTTCTGGAAAGTAACTCAATATTACATTTAAAGTTATAAGCATCCCCACATTATCAAAATTGATTAGAGGAAAGCCTATGTCAGGAACATTTATTTGTACACCGCCTCCTTATTTACCACCACTATGACCTTATGGTGATCATTTTCGCTGTAAAATAGATTTTTAGCATATTAGCATGACAGACCTTTTGCTTCATTCTTCTATCTTGAGTCTTTGTTAAATAGTTCGCTTCACTAATCTTCTTCTCAATCTTTTAATGTCTACTAATCATTGCATTTAATGGTTCACCCAAAACTCATAATAAAACGTACACAGCTTGACACACGGCAAAACTCTGTGCTTTGGCTCTATTTTCTGCCTTGGTCTTCATTCCCTGCTGTGATGTATTGAAATGTTTCTTGGGTAACTCACAAGCCTGGTTTAGTCTTTTGGTGAAATTTGATAATGCATCCAAGAGTGTGTTTTCTGAATAAGCTGTTTAATATAACCGCTTTAATTTCGGTCCTTTAGGTTTAACTCTATCAACTTCAGCGTCATTATCCTCCATTCCATTTTCCTTTCAATCTTATCAAAGATAGTATTGATAATTGTACATCAGTTTCTTTCCACTGCCTTGCAGATTCCTTCTTCTGTCTCGATTGATGGCATTGTAGTCGTGTATATTGGTAGAGGAGGATCAGAAGTTATCCCCGTTATCAATGATTAAGGAGCCTAGTGCAGCAGTGGCAAATATAAGGCTGAACTATTCGAAACAACATTCCTCCAACAGTCCGGAGTGGATGCTCCAACTCAGCCATTCTCAGGACGTGCCAAGCATCAGAGATGCCAGTCTTCAGCCATTTCGGTCCACTCCATGTGATATCAAGAAACAGCTGATGGCAACGGATGATCCATAGGCCATGAACTCTGTCAATATTCCGACATTAGTAGTGAGGAGTAGTGATCCAGGACTTGCCGGACCTCTAATCAAGCTGTTCCAGTGGCTCTATACACTGGCATCTAGCCAGCTATGTGGAAAATTGCACAGTTTTGTCCTGTGCCAAAAAATGAGGAGAAATCCAACCGAGCAAAATCCCCCCATCAGTCCACTCTCGATCATCAGTAAATTACTGGAAGTGTTCATCAACAGTGCTACCAAAATGCAATTTTTTGACGATAATCTGCACACTGATGCAAAGTTTCTAGTCCACGAGGGCCACTCAGCTTCTGATTCAATACAGACTTGTTTCAAACATGGGCAAAAGAGCTGAACTCCCGATGTGAGGTGCGAGTGACTGTCCTTGACATCACACCCAATATTTGACCGAGTGAGGCATCAAAGAGACCGAGTAAAACAGGATACAATTGGAATCTGTGCGTCAATCACCGCGGTTGGAGTCATACCTAGCACAAGGGAAGATGTTTGTTGTCTTTGGAATTCTGTCACCTCAGCTCCAGGACTTCGTCAGGGTAGTGCCTTAATTCGAACCATCTCCAGCTGCTTCATCAATGATCTTCCTTCCATCAAAAGTATAGAAGTGGGCATGTTCGTTAATGATTGCACAGTCTTCAGCACCATTCACAACTGCACAGATACTGAGGATTTGCATGTCCAAATGCAGCAAGTACGGTATAACATCTGGGATTTGGCTGACAGGTGGCAAGTAAGGTTTGCACCATACACGAATCAGGTAATGATCATCTCCAAGCAGACATGACACCACCATTACCCCTTGATGTTCAATTGCACGAACATCACTGAATCCTCCACTATCAGCTCCCTGGGGTTACTATTCACCTGAAACTGAACTGCACCTGCAATGTAAATACTTTGGCTGCAAGAGCACATTAGAGGCTAGGATCTGTGCGACGATTAGCTGACCTCCTGATTTTTCAAAGCCTGTCCATCATCCAAAATGCAGACGTGAGCAATGTGATGGAATACTTCCCGCTTGACTGGATGAGTGAAGCTTCTATAACATTGAAGAAACTGGACATCTTCCAGGGCACAACAATCCGCTTGATAGGCCCCAGATCCACAAGCATCCTTTCTCTCCAACACAGACCTACATTAGCAGCAGTGTGCACCATCCACAGGACTTCACCCATGCGCCTTAGACAGCACATTCTAAACCCAGGACCACTACCACCTTGAAGGACAAGGGCATCAGTTAAATGGTAATTCCACCTCCTGGAAGTTCCCCTCGAATTCACTCGCCTTCCTGTCATGGAATTTTCTCGCCGTTCGTTCCCTGTCCCTGGGTCAAAATCCTAGAACTCCCTTCCTAACAGCAAGGTGTCTTGTACCTATACCACATGGAATACAGCGCTCAAGGAGGTAGCTCACCACCACCTTCTCAAGGACAACTAGTGATAGGCAATAAATGCTGTCACAGCCAGCAAAGCCCACATCACGTGAATGAATAATATATATATATATGCATTTAGTGGAATATTATGCACATTAATCTCTGCATGACAATAGGTTCCCTATTTTAATGCCCTTATCGAACTGCCCATGCTACATTGTTTGACTATTTCAAAGTAAATATAAGTCTGTCCAGGCCTTTTTTAATATTCAATAATTAAGGACTGTATGATTAGGAACCAACTCATATGTACTCAAAATAGCTTGTTTTACTGCCTCATAATACATAGATACCCCTTCTGCTAGTGTAAGCATCTACCTCATGAACTCCAACTACCTTTCTGGACTGTAAACGCAATGCCCATATTTAATTTCGATATGGCATCCACTTCCATATCTTCTGAAACTATTTCTTTTTAAAAAGCGCCACTGCATTCCTTTCCTCAAACTCCAGAACAGTCTGCAGATTTTTAACAGTTTCCCAACGAGTTTTCATATTCATAGCGGTCACTTTGTTCTCAGAACCTCGCTCAGCTTTCTAGTGTCACTTAACCTCAACTTCTGGTATGTCTTTTTAAACTGTCAATTTAGTCAATCTTGAAAGTTTATAACTGTAAATTATGGAATTTATGAAGCTCCTGAGAAAAATACTCTAATACATCCAGCCAGATTACAAACAGTGACATTGCCTATATGACTGCTGAGTTTACTGATTTGGTACCATGAAACTCCAAATAGTGTGTAATTGCCAATATATGAAATTCTGCGATGAAATGCGGTTTGGAGCAATGCATTTCTTAACGTGTGTTCTGGTTGAGCACGGCTGTCATAATGTATTCGCCTTCCAGTAAACATATTGGAACGACATTGGTACTATGTGGATATATTCATGTTCCCTTTGGTGGCAGAATTTTTGTGCCAGACATCAGTCGTAGGTTTTTCTTTTAGCTATGAAACCATCTCCATGTGGAGAAGAAATGTCCAAGTGTTCGTCTAGGAGACTTAGAAAGAATGACAAAACTTTGGGTTACCCTGGAAGTTCTAAGGAATTAGAGAGTGAAAAAAGCATACCCAATAATATTAGTGAAGCTTCACCCAAAACATCACACCAAACAAAATAGAGCATTAAAGAAGGACTCGCTAAAGACCGCACCACTTTTTACATTAACAAGAGTTTGCCAAAAAAAAAAATGACATCCGTATTACTCCTGCCCGAACAGAATGGAGTGACAAGGCTGTTGGGGACGCAGCTAGTGCAACATCGGAAGACAGGATAAAAGGTATTAGCTGAATCACGTGGACCCCATTAAACGTTTAATAATATGTGAGCAACTTTTCCAATATTCTGTTGATAACAATTCAGAACCATCAACTGCTAAAGATATTTTTGTTCACATAATGAAGATATTTGGGATCATGAGTCTTTAGGAGTGCCAGCTTATTTGAAAGTTCGTCCTGTTTAAACATACCGGTCAAAATGAAAGCGCCAGTCAGTAACTATGGAAGAAGCAATTCACTATTAAAAGTTGCATTGCATGTTTTTTATACATCACTCATTGTAGCAAAGTGAATATGATTATCATTTATTAAATGAATTCAATGACAACTTTCGTAATCTTATTTGATTTGCAGAGATTCAGGAGAAACTTAAAGAAGATCTCCGACAACAATGTGAGATGATGAAGTTGAAAAGTGGGGCACTGCCATATATTCGCTTAGTTAATGATAAATGCACAACTTTATTAATCATTACGTGGCCTTTAAGTAATTTTGTTGCAACAAATGAAAATTATGCAATAAGTAGAAATCCGAATATGTCGGAAAGGGGGAGTACACGTGACCGCCTGTGGGGAGTTAAGATTGATGAATTATTCAGAAGCAATTGCAATTAAAAAATCCTGTCAGGAACGTTGGTAGTAACAGCTTATGCCGGAATCGGTAAAACCACTATGGTCAAGGAGATTGCCCTGGACTGGGAAGCAGGAAAAACATGTGAACAGTTCAACTTTGTGCTTCATTTCAAATTCTGTGACTTGAGTGTCGTAAAAGAGAAGACAAGTCTGAAACAGCTGCTGCTACATTCATATAGTCATTTAAACAATAACCTTGCGTGTGTTTGGAAAGACCCTGAGTGAATATTTTTTTTATTGGACGGCTTAAATGAATTTCACGAGAATATAGACTTTCGTGACAACAGGAGGAAGTTGTACGCTGAAGATCAATTTTTGGATCCCGAGTGTCAGGTTGATGTGTCAGATATTATTCGGAGTCTTGTCCAGGGGAAATTACTAAAGGGCTGTACAGTGTTGATCACGAGCCGTCCGGCTGCCCTAGAGTCACTGAATGAATCTCATGTCAATGTTTGGGCTGAAATTCTGGGATTGCTATCTCATGAAAAACGAATATATTGTCGGAGCCTTTGCAGAGACGGGATACTGCCGGAAACTACTTTCTAATACCTTGAAAAGAACGAGACCCTAAACAACCTGTGTTATATTCCCTGGTACTCTTCTTTCACCCGTTCCGCATTGTCAACTGCTGTTATTGAAGGACACAGAATTGAAAACCAACATCCCGAAAGTATCACCAAGCTGCTTTGCTATTTTGTGACCAGGCAGCCACAAAAAAATGCTGGTATTACTGAAAACTGGCAAGATAATTTGCTCAAGCTAGGCCAAATGGCCTATGAGGGAATGCGGAACGGCAGCTGATATTTTATGATGAGTCTTTTCACCATCACAGACTGCAACCTTCACCGTTCGTATCCAAGTTCATGACATCAATTCTGCACGAAGACAATTCAGCCGAGGCTAGGATAGTTTTTTTTTTACCAAGAGTTTCTCACTGCTCTCTCATTGTTCCTGCATTGCAGCGCAGTGGAAGTGAAATGTGGCATAAAAGAAGCATCCAGCAAATGCGTTGTCTATTTTGAAATGTTCCTCCAGTTTCTAGTTGGCTTTACCTCACCATATTCAATGCGAGAGCTAAGTAATTGTCAATATCTGACCAGGTGCAATACTGGCTGATGGAAGAGATTAAAGAAAGTGTTGAAAAAGATGGCGGCCACGATACGAACAAAAAAAAGTCTAGATTTTTCCTAACCTATGAATGCAGAAAGATAGAGCTAACTGAATGTCTGTGTGCTTGTATAAAGAAGATTGATTTTTCTAGTTTAGAACTTTTTCAGGTGGATTGCATGATACTAGCAACAGTCTTAAATTCGTGTGACATTTTAGAATAAATTGATCTTTCTAAGTGTTCAATACAAAGCGAAGGAATGCAGAGATTGTCAGGGGTCGTACATAAATGCAAAATCCTAAGGCATTTATATTATAATCCTGAGTAATTTTAGATAATCAAACAAATAATTCCAAAATAATTTTGAAC
The DNA here is from genome assembly GCA_026770705.1 of Isurus oxyrinchus. Taxonomy (NCBI): domain Eukaryota; kingdom Metazoa; phylum Chordata; class Chondrichthyes; order Lamniformes; family Lamnidae; genus Isurus; species Isurus oxyrinchus. The sequence continues at coordinate 7,147,898 of JANJGN010000035.1, forward strand.
ATCATGTCAGATGAGAAATGGAAAGGTTTTATTTCCATTGCTCCTTTGGGAAACCGAATATATCCAGAGTTAGAAATTAGATGAACAATAAAGGAGGAAAATGCTCGAACTGCATAGGTTCAGGGCACAAATTAGTTCACTGTACAGAAGTGCCCTGTTACTACGAGGAATGTACAACATTTACATTAATAGGAGGAATGTTGCGAGACGAGAGGCTAATAAGTAGCGTAGATCTGATAACTTGTACACTAGATTCTTAAATTAAGTGGTTGCAGATCAGATGGCTTCGTTGTATCCTTCAAAAATCTCATGATGCTGATTTGAACGCTGAAGATAATGAACTTAAAATGTCCAAGACATGAAGGTCCTTGATAGTGGTATAATTTAGGCAAGTTAGACTAACATTTGCCATTGGGAGCATGCTAGAGCGCATTATTAAGGAATTAGTTAGAAAATATATAAAGAGAGGACGTATTTGAATAATTTATTGTGGGGGGGGGGGGGGATGTTAGGATGGAACCAGCGGAGTAAATAATGGAGAAACATTACTTGAAGTATATTTATGTTTCCAAATCATGTTAGATTATGTGGTATGTGAAATATTCCTGCAAAAAAAAGGACTATTGGTCGTGCGGAAAATATATTTCCAGGGATGAAAAATTTGCTACAATGAAGCATACAGCTGACGTAAGTGGATCATTTGCACCTTAACAAAATTGCACAAGTGCAGTGTCGCACAAGTAGGGCGCTGGCCTCAAATGCTGACGACATTCACGGCTTTGAGGATGAGACAAAGTGTATTTATCGAAATTTGCGTGCAATGCATGGAAACGTTCGGGAGCAAGTTAGGAAGATTGTAGAAAGTGTCTGCAACGAGGTTAAGTGATTGCAAAACAGTCCAGCTACAAATAGAATGATTTGAAGTTCTCCACTTTGTTGGGGAAATACTAAAGCAGATTGAGAGAATAAAACCTCATAACATAAAACATGGAGGAGAAAGTGTGACCTTGTGCATGAATGGCATAATGAAATTTACGTACTGCAAGTAATTAGGATTGAAAATTAATGTTGGCATTTATAACGCTGTGAACGTTGTTTGACAACTCTCGAGGCTATTGTTGATGACACACATCGAGTTCGATGTACAGATTTGATATCCTTAATTTAGAAGGGACATGCATGTTTGGGGACATTTAAGAACAAATTTATTAGGTTGGTTCTGTAACTACATCTTCTATTGTGGCAAAATGTTGAACAATTTCCTTATGCATTCGTTGGACTTTAATATTTTAAAGATGATTGCATACATCCATATACGATTCGGATGGAGAATTACAACATAAATGCTAGTCAGAAGCTTTCCTCTTCTGGGGGACAGGAATGACGAGAACTTTAATCTTTCATGGTTCCTTGGTATTTGCAATTCTATGCTGCAGAAAGCAGGTTTGTGTGTTATCAGATATATTCAAGAATGAGTTAGGTGTATTATTGACCTGAGAGTCAATGATTGTTGTGGCAGTCTCAGATTATTTAATTCTGAGGTTTATGGGCTTTTGAAAGGTGTCCTCAACCTTGATTGTTCGTCCGGTGGGTAATCAGTCCGATTGTTCAAAATCCGTCATTCCAAAGTAAAGGTTGAAACAAGTTAATTTGCTGCTTAGAATAAACGGAACACTTGATTAAAAATAACCTGCATGGAATAAAGGGGGCCAAAATGAGAATTGCTGAGCTGAAAGGGGGTCTGAGAGATTAACAGTGGATCTGGACAGGCAGGATGTTGTGAAACTCACACAGGTAATCGGGGGAGAATAAAAGAGTCCGAACATGAAATGAGAGATTGAGAGAACAGAGTATTTTGTGGGAGACTCAAAGAGTATGTGTAAGGTTCAGAAAAAGAGGGAAAATTAGCAGGGGGTGTTGCTCAGGGAGATCGCGAAACAGTGAGTATGGAAATTCCTATTAGATATAGCGTGGGAAATGGAGAGAAAGTCAGGAGCAGAATGAGCTGGAGAGTTCTATTTTTGGAAGTCGGCTTCAATGGTTCCAGAGTAAATAAATCGTCCAATTTCTCGAGTCAATACTGCAGATGGACATACACTTTTATTTTTCCTTAGAGTCTCTAAGTTAGAGCAGGATTTTCAGTCCGAGCTAAATGGACATTGCTTTGAGTTTTCAATATCGACGCTACCTGCTTGCTACTTAATTCTTGAATCTGTAAAGTGAATCAATGGCACCTGGCTGCATCACACAAAGCAATTGAAAGGCACATAAGAAGCTGTCTCTGATTCTGTTTGCTAAGTGCTATTTGAAATGAACTCTTTCCGCATGTCATATTATTACAGCACAAGGACATAACCACCTACCCAATTGCTTCAGGTTTATTACACCACTACCCCCCTCCTCAACTGCTCCCTCCCGATACAAACACACACATCAAACTACCGTCTTTAATCTTGCCAACTATTTCGAGGTTAAATTCGAACTTGCCGATTTTTTTCCCTTTCATTCAGGGATTTTTTTTTTCATTCATGCGATTTGGCTCACTGGCTGGGCCAGCAATTATGACCCATCCCTAATTGCCCTTGAAAACATGGTGGCGAGTTGATTTTTCGATCCACTGCACTCGGTGTGGTGTAGATACATTTACAGTACTATGTGGGATGGCGTTATAGGATTTTCACCCAGCGACAGTGAAGAAATGACGATATATCTACAAAGAAGGATGGTAAGTTACTTGGAGGGGAACTTGATGGTGTACCCATGCGTCTTCTGCCCGTGTATTGTTCGATGTCAGTGGCCGTGTATTTGAAAGGCCCTGCTTAAGGAACATTTTGTGAATTCCTGCAAAGCCTCCTGTAGATGCTATACACTGCTGCCTCTATCATTCCGTGGTGGAGGAATTGAATACTTCTGGATGGCTATCAAGTGGGCATGTTTGTTCTCGATGATGTCCAGCTTCTTGTTGTTGGAGCTGCAGCTATCCGAACAAAGGAAAACATTCCTTCCCATTCCTGACTTGCGTCTCCTAAATGGTAGACAGAATGTCTGGAGGTCAGTTATTCACCCTTGACTCCTAGCCTCTGGCCTGCCATTTGTGAACACATAATTTATATGGATACTGGAGTTCATTTTGGGCATGTCCCCAGGTTGTTGATGGTGGGAGAATCCACGTTAGTATTGCCAATGAGTATCAAGGTGCGCTGGTTAGCATATCAGTTGTTGAAAGAGATGATTGACTGTTATTTGTGTGGCACAAATATTACTTAGCACTTGTCAGCCTAAGCAATGATACTGGCGAGGCCGCCATGCTTTTGGATAATCATTTTTTCAATATCTGAGGAGTCACACAGAGTGCTGAACATTCTGTTACCATCAGTGACCATAAGCAGTTATTACCTTAGGATAGAAGGAAGGTCATTACTAAGAGCTAAAGATGGTGGTCCTAGGACACAGCCCTGAGTAGCTCCTGCTGCATTGTCCTGAAATTAAGTTCATTGACCACGGACCAACACAACCTCCTTCCTTTTTGCTAGGATGCGGTTGTGTAAAATGCTGTTTTGATATAGCAAACAGATTTTCCGACCTCAACACTAAACACCATTGCGCCGTGGGATTTAAGCTGATGAAGCCCAGGATTTCATAGTTATCTCAATGGATCATTCTGACAGAGTGACCAATATGGGCGGTGAACGGCCAACCAATCAGGTCAGCTAAAATCTCTTCATTGTAAGCTGAATTCTGGAAAAGAAAGGTTCGCAAGACAGCAGGAAAATTGAGTTATGACTATAATCAGATCGTCTTCATGGTGCCTTTGGGGGAGCAAATCGATGGATGCAATCGGTCATTTTCTGTTCAAAGTTGTCATGATGTTACATTGCAATATTCTAATAAGGCTCCAAGCTGGCAAATAGCATGTTGGAATTTCAACTGAGATATATCAAGATCAATACATTATTTGTTGACTTCCTCTAACTCTTAGCTTAAAATTGCATAAGCTTTTTCAACGCATTGCTGGAACTCTGTTGATCGTTCAGCATTTACTGTGCTGCCTTAATGTTAAGCCTCTGTGCATAGCTAATCTGTATTTAATTTTCACTTAAATTTTTTTATCACACGCTAATGTTTCTTTAGGTGTATAAGATGTATCAAGTACGCCATCACACTTCATATACACTCTCAAAGATTCATTCGCCACTCAGATTGTGCTCCCATTTTTTCTAAACATGAAAGCAAAAATAGTTGGAAAATAAAGGTGAGGTGAGAGTAAAAGCAAATGAAGTCAATGCATGATCTGACGGAATGTGGCCTCATAGACCTCGTGCACGGCTCAAGAAAATTGAAATGCGCAGGGAAACGCACCACTTGTTGGAGTCATACCTGGCACAAATAAAGAGTTGGTGCAGGTTAATCATCTGCCCCGGCCAGAAATCAGTGAGCAAAATATACATCAGTGTCAACCTGATTGCTCGATAATTTAATTTCATAAGATAAATCATATTGTAAAAGGCTAAATGGAAATGCAGGATTAACCATGACACATCCAGTTCATGTTCTAACATTCCAAAAATAAGTAGGGAACCAATTATCTTTAAAGCGCTGCTAACAACCAATTTGAATTCCGGAAATTAATTTCCAAACAAATGCACAAACATGTGTTTACATTTCTAAGGCAGAGCTTTGGTCAATATAGACGGTTTGACTGCAATGGTCAAAATTTCCATTGCCTCATGTATTAAACCTCTTAAGAGATCTTATTTGTAATTTTAAAATAAAGCCACGTCCAGCGCCCAGTATAAGGACTGGAAAGGTTGTCAGATGCCCAGTCCTAAGCTGGTACATCCTGGAACATTGTTGTATGGAAATGAAAACAGCTAGTTTGTCATTTTAGCATCCAGCAGGTAACATCATAAAGTCCTCTGAGAAGAAAAAAATACCTGGCCCTAATGTAAACTAAGAACTAATGGAACACTGGAGGTTGTAAAAAATGCACCTCAGATCTAATTATTTTTATTTTCTCCGTGTCTTCTCCCATCTTGGAAGTCCGCATTTCTGGAAATGAGAATCCCCCTGCAACAATTAGCCCACTATGCTTTGAAGGAATACGCCACTGTGTTTTTTTGCTCTGGAACCACGTGAAACCATAACTCTTATTTTTATCCTGTTCTTGTCCTGTACCCCGTTATTTCCCTTTTCTCTCTTTTTTTTCTGAGTGCAGAAGTTGCATAACCCATTTACTGTGTTTTGAGTGTGCTTCAAAATGAACAAACTATCTTAATTCACATTATCTCGAGTTTGTTGTGCGTTTCTAAATGGAGGATTGGACCACGCCACGCTGGAAGTTTGGGAACAAATATGCTAACACCTGTCGAGCAGAAATCAAAAATCAAAATTCTTTCTATTTGCATGCAGGTGGAGAGAGGGTAAATATATATATATTTTTTAATTAATCGCTCTCTTGTCCATAACGCGTCTTAGTCTCGGGTCATTGGTGTAAGATTCCTCAACGTACTACCCTGGTGTTAAGCAGATTCCAAAACTTCATATGTGGTATTTCTTCCCTTGTAACGTCAGACGTGTGAATTTGCTCTGATAATTGCACAATCTTCAACACAATTCACAAGTCCTCAGAAAATGAAGAAGGCACTGTCAATATTTAGATTCACCTGTGCAATATTCAGGCATGGGCCGATAACTGGCAAGCATTGTTCACGCTATAGAAGCATCATGCAATGCTTATCTCCAACAAGATAAAACAAAGACTACCCCATATCCTTCAATGGCATGGCCGGAGCTGAATCTCCCACTATGAAAATCGTGATCTACAGCATTGAGCAGAAAGTGAATTGCGTGAGCCATTTAAACAATGTGGTTACAACAATTGAAAGGATGGTAATTATTCAAAGATAGACTCATATCCTGACTGCATAACACCATCAACAGGGCATAAGTGAGGAGTCTGATGAAGTACACGGCAATTGTCTGGATAAGCGTAGCTCCAACAGCACAAATGGAGTTCGAAGGCTTCCAGGACAAAATGTCCCACTTGTCCATCAGCGCATCCGCAACGTGAAACAGTTACTTCCTCCATCACTGACACAGTGGCAGAAAGGTGTACCATCTGAAAGATGCATAGAATCATGGATACATAGAATTAAGGAGCAGCGGTAGGCCACTCGGCCCTTCAAGTCTGCTCTGCCAATATGATTATGGCTGATCAACCAACACAATAGCCTGCCCTGGCTTTTTCCACATAATATTTGATCACTTTCATCCCAAGAGCAATACCTAACTCCTTCTTGAAAAGATACAATGCTTTGGTGTCAAATACTACCTGTGATAACGAATTCCATATGTTCACCACCCTCTGGCTGAAGAAATTTCTCCACACCTCAGTCCTGTGAGGCCTATCCCATATCCTCCGATTGTGAACCCTGGTTCTGGATTCCGCTACCTTCGGGAATATCCTTCCTGCATCTACCCTGTCTAGCCCTGATACAATTCCATAGGTGTCTTTGACATCCCCCCACCCCCCTCATATTGCTGAACTCCACCGAATATAATCCTAATCGACTCAACCTCTCCACATAAATCTGCCCCCCATCACAGGAATTAGTCGGGTAAGCCTTCGCATAATCCCTCTATGGCAACTATATCTTTCCTCAGCAACGCCCCAGGACTGCTTGGAAAGCACCTTTCATAAACACGATCTCCCCCGTGCAGAAGGATAAGAGAAATAGATGCATGGTGACAGTGCCACTTTCATGTCCCCACGCAGCAGTCTGAGTTGTAAATATATTACCGTTCCTTCATTTTCGCTGTGCCAAAGTCCTGGATAGCACTTTCTAACATCACTGTGCCTATACATACAGCAAATATGCTGCAACAGTTCAACCAGAAGTCTCACAGCGCCTTCTCATGGAAAAGTAGTGATGGGTAATAAATACTAGTGTTGCCCATATCCTGTGAACGAATAATAATACGAAATAATCACTGTTACAAACAGCAACATCACAGCTCCAGTTTGTAACTTGGTGAAATGTTCCTCAAGTTCCACACGATTTCTGTATTTTTACATAAATGTCATAAATCTGAGGTCTTCCTGTTCCCCAATAGGAGAATCTCAGAACAATGCCCACCAATGTCAATGCACATCCATGTTTTTATATACGTATTTTATGATAACTTTCTAGCGAAGGCGCACACACTGATGATAATATCCCGAGTTGATCCAAGGAGGTGAACCATCTCCAGGAACTCCTTTTGAAAGTCTATACTCTGACATTCATCTGGAATACTCCACTTATTATTTTAAGAAACACTGGTTGCATTGATATAGAAATATTGTCTATGTATTTTTTTTTTATTTAACCTTACCCCTAATTGAAACCAATGAATTAATTGAACCCAGAGCTGAACTCAACAAAAAAATATGACATCTGCTTGGTAAAAACTTAATATGGGCATGATGATTGTGTCTGTCTTTTATACCTGCATCCTGTGCTCCATGCATTGACCTCAATGGATCCGAATATCTCGATGTATATCTGATGGGTGATGCCATTCCATTTGCTTGAATTTACCGCTGGAGATGATATTTTTAACGATAGTCTGAAACACGTGTATATTTCCCCAACTTCTTTGGGTTTTCTCCAATTTAGATAAACTTTGGTAAAATGTACTTTTCATTTTTAGGCTTAATGAAAATAAACTAGCTGATATGGATGTGAAAATCCTGTCGACAGCATTGAAGAAAAATGATTGTTATTTTCAAACTCTAGAGTAAGTACAACTAACTAAAATATGAGCATAGGAATGGTGATTAAAATGTAAAAACAAGGGAAAATAAAGAAGCCTGTTGTTTTCCGGCTGTGGTTTAGGATCCAAACATATAGGAAAGCCATTAATATTCCAAAAAAGAATAACCTTTACACTCCTTCGATATACAGCTGTAACAATAAGCTATTTGCTACCGCATGAACATTGGAGGCGATTGGCAATTTGACATTAATAGAAAATAGAATAATAGAAAATGTTTTAACTTCTATGTTAATAGAGTGAGTGATTTTGCAATAAAAAAAATGAGAAGAGGCTCCGTTAAACATGAACATGAACTATAGCATAGTTCACTTTATAAGGCATTTTATGTAATACTTTGTAAATTGACTACCGCCATTTTCATACATTACCAGGCAAGCCATTTCATATCAACAATTCCCCTTTGCTAATTTCCAACACATTAAAAGTAGCAGTCAATAATGTTATGTCTGCGTCACTCTTTTCCTTTTATCACAGGTTAAGAGCCAACGATCTCACGGACAATTGCATAAAAGAGCTCACATCGGCTATTAGCGGAAAACAGTCACTGGTTAATCTGGACCTTTTAACTATAATCAGACTTGTAAACATGCTAATGCACTATCGGATGGATCCACTCCTGCATTGTGACAACTCATTTTGCTGAGCAAAAGTCTGAGAGAAATCAGGTTAGATGGGGAAAACAAAATTGTTTTGCATATTTATTCCATGCTTACAACGAAGAATCTTGATGTTCATTTTAATTGGAAGCTGTGTTTGTCGTGGCAGAGATGCTAGTGCTTTAGCATTTAATGGGAATGACACTGGTTTACGTCTGAAAGTGAAAAATCGACTAAGGTTTAATACAATACCGGTGGAATGTTAGAGATGCTGCTAAACCGTTGCCACATTTGTTCCTCTAAATTGATGGTGAATTATAAGTCGAGGGATATTTTTTTTTCCCAGGAAATATAAGTCAGCATATTGACAAACCGAAAATGTATAATCATGCAGGTTCTGCTCCAAACCCACAAACCATTCCGTGTTGAATGTACATCACCATCCCTTCACAGTAGCTCGGTTAAAATGGTAAGATGCGGTTCGAAATTTCCCTGCAGTTTTCCCTATACCACAATCATTATTACACCGCAAAATCATATGGTTGGCAAGCTGCATATTCAGCTCTCTTGATAGACTTGCAACTGAGCATAGACCGCAACATATGAATGGTGACTGGTGCGTTACCATCTTTTTCCTGACCCTGCCTGATTCATTATTTTACTTTTTAACCAAGTAAATTACGTTTAGTTAAAGGATAACTTCAAAAAGTACTATCGATCCTCAGTTTTGTGACGCCAGTTCTTTGAATGTGGGAATCGCTGTTCCAGTGTCTCATGCAAAGATGATATTGCTTTCCCCCGATTTTCGGAATGATGGGCATTTGGATAACTAGGGCACAATAACTGTTTGAGCTCAATCATTAGAAGCTCAACTTTGGTGAGACTGGATTAACACGGGCAAGGATTGAGAAACAAAATTACTTTTAAAATGGTTTGGATTTTGAACAGAATCAAAGTAGTGTTGCAGGTACATATTTTATATCAGGCTTCAAAATAAATATAAGACAAAACCGTGAAGCAAACGACAATCAAATACATAGATTTGCAGATTGGAGGTGAAGAGGGATAACCAAATGCTGCATTTGAAAATAGGTGCTAACTCGGTCATCCTAGCTGTCCCTTTTGTTGTGGCTCTGTTCCATCATATTAGTATGTAATTGCGTAAAGTAATTAGTAAACAACTGAAATGGGCAGAAAATGTTAGATAACAATAATAATGGAACTATTGGGGTATGAGAGGAAAATTGTACGGAACATTCAATAGAGCAAGTAGCAGACGCTCCTGCAACACATGATGAATAAATAAGTAGCAAGATTGTGCCTTGCTCCCTAGATTTAGAAAACGTGGTATTAATAAAGGAACAAGGAATTAGCAGAGACCGTCAAGAAGTGTTTTGCTGGCCTCCAAACAGTATAATACACAAAACATGTTATGAATAATGTAAAATCAAGAATCAAAACCAGGGATGTACAGAAGAATGTTATGACTGCTGGAGAGGGAAACAATTACAATACTACATACACTACTGGGAACAAAGAGTGGTAAGGACCCTAGGATTGATGGCCTGCGCCGTATGACCATAGGCGACGTAGACAGAAAGTTACTGAAGCCATTGATGCACTGTTCCAAAACATCATAAATCTGGACTGTTCCCATGGGTTTAGAAAGCCGCAAATACTGAACCGATGTTCAATAAAGTGCTGTTAATGGGGAGAGGAAACAAAGAACCAGTCGTGAATTAAACTAACAACTATATTTCTGTAAATGTTCAATTTTATTCTTAATGACACTTTGCAGGGCACTTTAAAGCTCATATTTCAGCGAGGCGTTTCAGCATGAAATTATGAAAGGGAGATACTTATAAATAATTCAGTAGAGGACTTTGAGGATTTAACAAGCAGGATGGATAAAGGGGAGTCAATAGAGACAGTGTGCATGCATTTGCAAAACAGTTAAATGAAATGATAGTTAAAAAAGTTTACAGCACCATGTCAAATCTCATGATGTTGGGGAGACATATTCGTGTCATCACAATTATTTATACGCCAATATATCTCCCCAACAGACATGTAGGATACATGGATCATTTTCAGTTTGCGAGATACAACTCAGGAATTACTGTTGGGATCAATGCTCAGGTGTAAATTGTTCATGATCCACGGAACTGCTTTAGAGGAGGAGGCTGCTTGCTTTGTAGCCTACTTTGTTTCTGATAAACATTTGGTTTGAACAAATATCTTTTTGGGGGGGCTGCAAGGAATCTCAAAAAATGTTAAAGGACAGGAAGAAAAAATTGGCTGGTGCAGTTTAAGGTGAAATAAATGTGAGGTTTAGTACTATGGAAATAATAAATATAAATGAAAATATTGTTTCATTTGAGAGACAGGCAAGATGACGATAAGTTACAGACAGGCTTCTGCCTTTCTGCAAGAATAACAAATACAGCTCGCATTCAGTTAAAGCCGGTAACTAAGCAGGCAATTCGAAAGGTATACTTAACTGTAGGGAACAACTAGTAGGGAAATTTTGCTACAAGTAGAATGGAGTTAGGAAATTGAAATCTGACCTGTAGAAAGTTATGAATTCCTTAGGAGGCGTAATGGGAGAAGCGCTGAGAGAACGTTTCTCCTCCTGTTGGAATTAACAAACTAAGGGTACAGTTCAAAAATAAGTGGTTTCCGTTTAAAGTGGTGATAGTCCGAGCCTTCTGCTCCTGTGAATTTCCTCAGACCTTGCAGTCTCCGACACAAAGAGTAGTTGAGCCTTTTATACTGGCTGTACTACAGTATTAATTAAACAGAGTTTTGATCTTTTACAAAGATAGGCAAGGGAGTAAGTGGTTAGGTGATCAGGGAATTAACTGAAATTAAGGCCACAGTTAGGTCAGCTATGATCTTACTCACTGCAGATAGGCGCCTTTTTTCTCGGCTCTTTCGTAGGATATTATGACTTTGAAAGTCGATTATTTCCGGTGGCTTCCAATGTCTAATAATTTTACATTTAGCGATAGAAGCAAATCACATCTGGGCCTGCGAATTTTCAGTCAAGCTAAATCTGAAGAAAGATAATGTTTGCTCGATATTGACTGAACTGAAGCAAATTATGTCAGCTTCATTATTAAGATGGCCCCTGCGATTTAATATTGAGTTATACATTGTATCTAACTGAGTTTCAAAATACTTTCACAACGTTAACTTTTTTTTTTGCTTTAGAAATGTGGTTCAACGTTGAGCTTCAATCAGTTCAGCGAATCTGCAAAGGAATGTTTTAGGTACGAGGAGGATGCCCCACCCGAGCTGACTGTTCTTATCTAGTGTAGTTTGGAAAGAACGTTCAAGTGACCACATATGCATTTTTCGTACCTGGAAACTAGGGACATCCGTGAGTTATTATGCGGATAGATTTTGGTGAGCACTTAAAAAAATAACACAAAGCTGTAAAACTGCTCACCAGTTACGCACACAATCTAAAAAATTATGATTTTATCTATAGGAATTAGATTTTGTGAGCAATTTTAAAGTAACCTGATGTCGGAACCCTTTTCAGCTTAATTTAATTGCATAGTGACTTCCGACTTCTATAATATAATTGTTTTCAGAATGAGGGTCAACGATTCTACAATGATGTTCATTCAAAATAGCACAAAACATTAGAAATCCTCTAGTTTAATGTCGTGATTTGCATTTAGTATATATATTCTCATTTTAGCCTGAATTCAAAAGAAATCGTGTCCTTTTATTACTCCTTGGGTTCATTCAAAACATAGCATGTGATATAATCTCTGTCTCACGGTGATATTTTACAATGTTGCCAGGATTATATTTGTGAATACTCAAAACAGATGATTAACCGAATGACTGCGCATTTTCTGCTGCAAATGGAGAAAATTACTAACAATTTATCTTGTTGCACAAAAAGAGAAAACAAAAAATAATTTGAGCTGGGGGCAAACAACAATGATTTAAAACAAAAAATATTTTCATGGGTGTGGAGGCTGGGGGGATGTAACGTGATTTCAGCATCAGCAGGGAACTGATTGTACTCTAAATAAAAACCTTGGTTTATTTTTCAGATGCAGTTAATGTTTAATTGTTGTCGATGGGAAGGATCATAATTTTCGACACGGCGAATTTTGAGTTGCAATGGTTTTCTGTTATGATAATAGCCCAATTGCAAAGGAACCACACAAGCAATTGGTTAGATCTTCTGATGGCAAGAAGGGTGAATGTTGAATTCTCCATTCACATTGCGCTTTCAGGCACATTTTAAACTCTAGATGAAAATTGGCACTTTACATTCTTAAGAAGTTTAACATGTCACATATCAAGTGGGGCACTGAAATAATCTCTCCAAAAATGAACTTTGCTGCACCCTGCTGGCTAACAGCGTCATTCAAATCATTACTTCATCGAATCCCTACTTACAAACGCCCAACCACTCCACCCGACCAAGCAACCACACACATTGACCACTGTGAAAATCCGTCGCAAAACTAACTGCCAACAATCTCACTACACCCCCAACAACACAGCAACCGTCTCACGCATGAACACATTTACATACAAAGTACTCGCATATCAATTGACACATACAAAAATTTCATCACTAAATCACACACAGTTACTCACCTATGCGCCTGTCCACACTGTCACCTATCTACCAACCATCACACAGACTTGCAACCGTTCACTCGTTTACCCACACCCAGACTCTTCAAATCACTCACTTACTCAATCATTCAGAAAATCAGCCATTACGCTCACACTCACTCACCTACGCACTCACTCAAGTACACACTCAGCTGCCCATTTTACAAAAAAATGGATCAACCCATGCACCCAACAGGTCAGTCACCCACCCATCCATGCAACCATCCGCCCACCAACTCTTTCAATACCTCACGCACTAGCCAATGAGAAAAACACTCATTCACTCACTGATCCAATTACTCAATCATTCACTTAGCCACTCACCCACTGACGTGCGTTCCCTCCGATCACCTCACTCAGTCATCACAATCCCAAATAAAATGTCTCTGTTACCTAGATGAATATTGCATTTTACATTTAAAAAATGTGTGGTCCTTTGATTTCTTCTTTTTCGCAATTCCTCCCTTTGCATGTTTGCTCTGATATATCGCTGTTGAAGGATATTAGAAATACTGGTCAAACATATTCCAAAATATAAAGGAACAGTAATCTCCGCTGTCTGTAGGGATCTGAAATAAAACAAAATGCCTTTTACAAGATGACCCGGCCGATATATTACTACATGATCTGTTGTTTTCTACTAATTTCGAAATTGATTTTTATCATTATCTGAATAGAGAACAAAAGAAATGCAGAGGAACTGGAGGAATTTGTCATATGTAATAGTTAATTTTTCTCACATAGAAATGGGACGAACACAACAGAATTAATAGTTTCTACGTGTGGGGAGAACAATCAATGAAAGTGTGACTAGATGACGTCACGGAATTTTATTTTCAATATTGTCACATGTCTTACCGGCGCTCCACAGCTCACCACTCATCGAGAGTGGAGTTTTTGATGTTCCAAGTGGCAAGCCAATTGGAATAAAACCTGTGCTACTGTTTCTTTCTCATTGGTTGTGTTCTTCTCGAATAACTGCATGTATTATACTTTGAAATGTAGTTCCAAGAACAAATAATCATCATACTAACTATTTCTCCTGTAGAGATGCACGAAGTATTAAGACAAAATACAGCGTTTTTGAGGCAAACATCAGAATCTCAATGTGAAATGAAATAATTTTGCTAAATATATCAACAGCCTAATAGAACACAATTGCGTAGTTAAATACAAACACAGATGACAACCACACACACACCCATACACACCCATTCACACACACATACACACACACAGACACACACACACACACATTAACAGACAAAATCCATGTGAGAACAAGGAAGATGGCACTGGCTACGGCACTGACAATATCCTGGCACTAGTGTTGAATACATGTTCTGCAGAACTTGCCACGCTGCGAGCCAAGGTTCTTCCAGTGCAGCTACAACACTGTCATCTACAACATTACATGGACAATTGCCTCATATGTTCTGTACAGCAGAAGGAGGACACATCAAAACCGGCCAATTAACACCAGGCCACTCTCCATCATCACGGAAAGACCTCGGCAATGCTATTATTGCCTGTTTCACCAAGGACCTTCCTTCCATGATAAGTTCAAAAGTGAGCATGTTCGCTGATATTTGAACAATGTTAGCAGCAATCTTCACTTCTCAGATACTGAAGGTGTACGTTACCAATTTTATAAAGAACTGGGATTTTCCATGCTGGAACAGACGAATGGCATTAATATTCACGCCACACAAGCATCAGGAATAGACAATCTTCAATAACAGAGCATCCAGATATCGTGCCTAGATGTTGAATTTCATTACTATTACTGAACCCCTCAAAATCTACATTTTGAAGGTTACCATTGACCAAAAACTGAACTGGACTAGCTACTTAAATACTTTGGCTACTGCAGTAGGTCAGAGGTCAGGGATACTGTGACGGGTAGCCCAACCCATGACTCCCAAAAGACGGTCCCCCCCTACTGGGCACATGCAGGGGCATGATGGAATGCTCCCCAAATGCCTGGACAAGTGCGGCTTCTAAAATATTCAATAACATTGACACCTCCCAGGACAATGCAGCCTGCTTGATTAGCACCACACCGATAACGATTCACTCCTTCCACCACTCCATCCTCTACCATATAAAGGATGCACTGCAGGAATTCACCGAGTGTTCTTCGCCAGCACCTTTCAATCCCACGACCATCATAATTTGCAAGGACAAGAGCAATAAATAGATGAGAACACCACGACCTCGAAGATCACCTCCAATTCACCCAGCATTCCAAATTGGAAATATACCTTCATTCCATCAAGGTCGTTTGGTCAAAAAAAACTGTAAATGCCTTCCTTACAGCACGCTGGGTGTACCTGCACGAAATCGGCCGCAGCTCTTCAAGGAATCCACTCAGCCTCACACTCCCAAGGCCAACTAGGTGAGCGTAATAAATGCTGGCCGTACAGCGAAGCTCACATCACATGAATAAATATGCAAACACACGAACACACAAACAGAAACACGTATAAAAATAAATATTTTCCTTATATAACCATGTTGCACATTTTGGTATGTGCGACACATTCTGGCAAAAGTAGTATGTTGTCATTAGCATGAACATATGAATAGTATTCACGAAATGGAAACAATAATCCTTGATAAATGCAAAAAAAAACTGTGGATGCTGGAAATCCAAAAAAAGAAAACAAAAACAAAAACACCTGGAAAAACTCAGCATGTTTGACAGCATCTGTGAAGAGGAACACAGTTAACCTTTCGAGTCCGCATGATTCTCCTCAGTGTCCAAGAGCCCAGCAATCCTTTCAAGTGAAAGAGCATTTTACCTGCTTCCCTCAATTCAGTCTATTGCATTCGCTGCTCCGAATGCACTTCCCTCTACACTGAGGAGATCAAACGCAGACTCACCGACCACTTTTTGGAACACTTTCAGCCTGTCCGCAATCATGGCCTATGCCTCCCTGTCGCTGGCCATTTGAACACACCATGCTGCTCTCATTTCCACATGTCCGTCTTTGGACTACTGCATTGATGCAAAGAAGCTCAACGCAAATTGGAGCAACAGCACCTCATCTTCTGGGTAAGCACTTTAAAGCCTTGCGGACTGAATATTGAGTTCACCAATTTTCGGTCCTGAAATCTCTCTTCCATCCCCACCCTTTTTCCGGTCCACCTTTTTTCCCAATAATTTATATAGATTTTTATTTTCCCACCTATTTAAATGATTTTTAAATGTGTTTCATTCCCTTGTTTTATCTCTATGTTTTAGTGTATTTCGATCCCTTACCCGCACCACACCCCCCCCCCCCCCCCCCCCACCCCCGCCATCCCCAGTTCCACTCCGGCTGTCTGCACCTTGCTCGTCCTGCTTTCTAACCTTAGTTTCAGCTATTTTCACATTCCTTAGATAATATCACCACCTTCCTCACCTCTTTTCCCTTTTGGCTATGACATCTTTTTGTTATCTCCACCTATCACTGGCCCTCTATCCAGCTGTACCAGTTCCATTCCTCCCCCAGCACCCTCCCTCCTTAAACCAGCTTATATTTCTCCTTTTTTCTATTTTTGCTTAGTTCTACTGAAGAGTCAAAGTGACTCGACACGTTAACTGTTTTCCTTTCCGCAGATGCTGTCAGAGAATAATCTTCCATGTGATATCTTTCAAATTACTTTTTGAAATCCTTCCACACTTAAACTATTATCATTAATTAAACTTCCCTTTGCTCAAGGGGCCGCACGTCCTGACAAGTGTATTATTTTACTCGTTGTCTGTCCTCCCTTTTTTCCATCTAATTATATTCCGAAGTTATAGCCCATCTGTTTTCTGACGATGAAAGAACCTTTGTTATAATATGTTTAATTTAACACTGGTGGTGACTGACCCTTCAAAAAAGAAATTCCACTGTCCCCTATCCTCCCTTTCCATGACTCTCGTAATCTTGTACACTTCGATCATTTCACCTCTCAGTCTGCCCTGCTCCAACGAAAACAATCCATTTCTTTCCAATCTCTTTTCATAACATAAATGTTTTATCCCAGGCAAGATTCTGGTGAATCTCCTCTGCACCCATTGCAGTTGTATCACATACTTCCTATAAAGCCAGGTACAGAACTGCACACTGTACTTCAGCTGTGGACTCACCAACATTCTGTACAACTCCAACAAGATCTCCATACTTTTGTAATGTATGCCTCGATTGATAAAGGCATGTGTCCCATCTGCCCACTTCACGAGCCAACGATCATGCCTCTCCACTTTCAGAGATCTATGGACACACATGCCAAGGTCCCTTTCATCTCCAGAAACGCCTAGTTTCATGTCGATGATTGAATACTTCCTTGTCAAATTTCTCCTTCCAAAGTCTATCACCTCACATTTTTCAGGGTTAAGTTCAATTTGCCACTTATTTGACCGCTGGGCAATACCTCTATCTTCTTGCAGGCGAAGATAATCAAGCTCACTGATAAACACCATGCCACGATTGTGTTATCCACACACTTACTAATCCTACCCACTTCAAAGTTATCTATGTAGACATATAAATGCAAATAATAGGGCACCCAAAAAATAAACCCTTGGGTGCGCCACTGGCCACTCGCTTCGAATTTGTAAGGTATGATTCTGCCATCACACCTCTGTGTCCTACAAGAATAATCGTTTTGAATCCACCTAATCAAATTGCCCTGCATCCCATGTGTAGTTGCCTTCTTTAAACGTCTCTCATATTGGACATTTTCAAAGGCTCTGCTGAAATACATGCAAACTGCATCAACTGCATTCCGCTCATCTACATACCTGGTCATATGATCAAACAAATTCATTCAAATTTGTTAGGCATGGTCTCCATGTGACAAAGCCATGCTGACTATCCCTGATAAAAACTTGCCTCTCCCAAGTGAAGATAGATGCTATGCTACAGAATTTTTGAAATAGTTTCCTTAGCACTGACTTGAGATTCAGTGGTGTCTAGTTACATTGATTGTCTCTGCAAAACTTCATAAATAGCGGAACCACGTTAGCTGTTCTCCAGTCCTCTTGCACCTCCCCCGTGGCGTTAGAGGAATGAAAATATGAGTTTGAGGCCCTGCATTCTCCTGCATTGTCTCCCTCACAACCCTGGGACACCCATGATACGGACCTAGGGATTTGTCAACTATTAAGCTGGCCAATGCGTCCAATTTCTTGTCACTCCCCACATCAATTTGCTCCTGAACTTCGCAGCCTCAGACCCCAAGCTTGATATCTTCATCCACATTCTCGAGGGTGAAGAATGATCAGAAGTATTTGTTCAATACTCTAGCAGTGCCCTCTTTGTCCACCCACAGATTCACCCACTTGCTGCCTAATGGGCGCTAGATTTTCCCCGGTTTTCTTCTTCCCAATGATCTGCTTGTAAAATCTATTGTTTTTTTCTCTACTCTTACCAGCCAAAGCTTTCTTATGTCCCCCCTTTGCTCTGCAATGTTGATTTCTTAAGCTCCACCCTGCAACTTCTGCACTCCAAAAATGCCTCCGCTGATTTGTTCCATTTGGACCTGTTAAGTCCGCTTTCTATTTTCTCAACTTCTCCTGAATATCTCTGGTCATCCATGGTTCTCTGGGCTTGCCCTTCCGTCCAAACAACGCAAAGGGAACATGCTGAGCCTTTAACCTCCGCATTTCCTTTCTGATTGCTCTCGACTGCTCCTATGCAGATATCGCCATGATATCGTTCCCAGTCCAACTTGGCCAGATCGTGCCTTATTTTTCTTAATGTGTACCATTTTGTGGTCGCCATCACGAAAATGCCCCCCCTTCCCCCACTCCACCCCCGCTCTCAATTCCCACCACCTCAGCCATCTGTCTTGCTTTATTCCACAGAAATATATCCAGCGCTGTGCTGTCCTGCGATTTCCCCTCCACATATTGACGTAACTAAAGCTCCTCTACATATTTCAGTAAATCCACTCCATCCAAAATGTTAGCAATATGCGTATCCAAATTAATGTTAGGAAAGTTGAAATCACCTAAAATAAATAACCTATTCTTATTGTTTTAACAAAACTCCGTACGTTGTGTACATATTTTCTCCTCAATATCCCGCTGAGTACCTGGCGGCCTATAATAAACACCCAACAATGTTGCTGCCCCTTTTTTTATTCCTAAGCTCGACCCACAAAAATCATTGGATGCCACCTCCATGGTATTATTTCTCCTTACTGCATTTAATGATACCATAATTAATAACACAGTTAATCCTCCTCTTTTACTCCATCCACTGCCTCGGCTGAAGATTATATCCCGGAATTTTGAGCTGCCTATCATGTCCCTTCCTCAACTACGTCTCAGTGATAGCTACTATATAGCAATTCCACGTGCCAAACCTCACCCTCAACTCATCCGTTTTGCCTGCAAAACTCCAGGCATTATTTTAGAGGCCATCCAGACTTTCCTTGCTGCCTTCAAACTTAAAGCAACTGTACTCCCTCTGACTTGATTGTTATATTTTATTATGATGTGCACCTATTCTGCTAACATTCTGTCCTCTCCAGTGTTTTGTTGAATTGTCCACCAGCATTCACGACTCGATCAGTCGGGACAACAGTCATTAGATCTTTCTGTTGGTTGTGGAATTATTTAGCTCTATTTATCATTTGCTGCATATGTTGTTTAGCACAGAAGTAGCCCTGTCACGTAGCTTCTCCAGGTTGACTCGTAGTTTTTACGTACGCCTGGTACTGCTCCTGCCACGACCTCCTTAACCGTTGTGAGGCAGGGATGATCTCATTGCTTTGCAGTAATAGTAGAAAGAGTGATGTGCCGAGCCATTATGTTAAGATTGTATTTGCGTACTGCTCTGCTACTGCTGATGGTTCACAGGGACTCATGCTTGCCAATTCTTGAATTGGTAGACACCTTCAAAACCTATCCCATTTAGTAAGGTAACCAGGCCAAACAACGCGTTGGAGGGCACTTTCGAAGTGAGGGCGGGGCTTCGAACACAAAAGTCATGTCTGCTGTAAACTCAGAGCAATAATCTCATGGACTGATGCACGTGCGGCAGGCAATTTGTTGAGGGTGAGGTCAGGAAGCATTTTCCACTAGCTGGTTCCCTCATCACCTGCCACAGAATCCTCTACTAACAAGCTCAGTAAGCAGTGGTGCAGTATAATTAGTCTTGGTAATGAGCACAGCGGTTCCCCAGCCAGTGTGCATATTGCACACTTGCCACACATAGTGCTTGCTCTAATTGATTACCAACATGGAGGAGTGCTAATGCATCAGCTGTAGGTGTGTGGAATGTGATAAGCAGTAAGGGGCTCCCTTCCACATGTTTCACATTATACCATGAGAATTTATGTGGGTCGGGGTCAATGTTGAGTTTTACTATATATACTCCCAACGCGTATATATCACTATACTTCCACTTCTGCTGTGTCTGTTCTGCAGGTGGGTGGGGTCACACCCAGGTTGGGTTATCGTTTTTGCTCGGACATTGCCTGTCAGGCATGGTTCCATGAGTTTGACTATGTCAGGGACTTGCTTGATTAAACTTCGAAGCAGCTCTCCCAATGTTGTGCCAAGCTTCCAGAGGTTATTAAGAAAGGATTTGCAGTTTCGGCGGGGGTGAATTTGCCATTATAATTCCTGACACCTAGACCGATGGCATTTTTAATTCCTTTGCAATATATTGCAATTTTCAACACCAGGCCTTTTGACAAATATTGCTCTTCAGATCTGTCTGCCTCTGAGCCAATTTGCATGTAGATGTGCAAGGAACCCGGACACTATTACCCCTGAACTTCTTTTCAGGGACTCAGGGAATCACAGCATCACAGTGCAGAAGCGGACCTTCGGCCCATCGAGTGTGCACCGAATTCCGAGAAACACCACCCCTATCTAAACACATTTATGAACACTTGGCACACAATCTTGAATGTTACGACGTGCAAGTGCTCAGCTATGTAATTTTTATGGTTGCGAGGCAACCCACCTCCACCACTCTCCCAGGCATTGCAATCCGTGCAGTCACCACCCTCTGGCTAAAACCATTTTTCTTGACATCCTCCCTGAACTCCCAGCCCCTCACATTTAATTTATATCCCCACGTGACCTCCCCTTCATATAAGGGAACAGATGCAGCCTATCCACTCTGCCCTTGCCCTCAAAATCTTGCACACCTTGATCAGGTCGCCCCTCAGTCTTCTCTGTTCCAGCAAAAACAACCAAAGTCTCTCCAACCTCTCTTCATTACTTAAATGTTTCATTCCTGGCAAGATGCTGGTGAATCTCCTCTGCTCCTCATTTTATTTTACTTTAGAGACTAACTCCTGATCATTTGTGAACGTGGCATTCCATCAACCAAAATGCCACTTGTTCCAGCATGCATGTCCACAATGTGATGCATTCCATACCTTTCCATGTTTTTTTTTTCTCGAGACGCCACAAAATCCCCGTTCACTTGGCCCAGGATAGGCAGCAAAAATTTCATTGTTCTGTTTATTAGCTACAGGGAGCGCTACTGAACTCCCAGTATAATAACCCGGCTACTCGGTTGTTCCAACCCTCCCCACTTCGGAAAGCTTTCTGAACCACAGTACCGACGTTCCAAAATGTGGTAATGCTCTCTGCACAGTCTCTAATCGTCCATGTGTCACAAGCGCATGGTAACTTTTGTACAGTCCAGTTTTTAAGGGGCCTCCCGCTTAACGTCTTCTAATCGCCACGACCAAACTACTTTATAGTCATATATCCTCTTCCTGCATCTATGCTAACCCCAGAAGTTCCAATATAATCTGGGTAAAACTGTCAAGATGCTATTTTCACTCCTATGTATGTTGGAAGTTTACCATTCGAATTCCACCTAAATGACTGAGAGCCTGAAAGATTCTAGATAGAAACATCTCTGGAGACATCTTTACTGGGACAGCATTGCTACTTACAAACTCCATAAAAAATGCTGTCGTAGATACATGTATACAGCTACAATAGCACTATCCATGTCAAAGCAATGCGCTTGTTTGGCACCCATTCACAAATTAAACTACCCCTTTTTCCAACATCGGTGCAGATTGCCTTTCTTGTGTACCATCTGCAGCATTCTCTGCAGCAAAGTGCAAATCGTTCTTCCACAGGTCCCCCCAAATCAGGGAGACTACCAGACAGAACGACAAGACAGCTGGAGCGTTGCAAGGCTATGAACTGCAAATTTTCCTCCAAGCTTCCCAATATCATTATTGATCGATGATTGTCAGTATTTCTCATTAGGCCACGATCCTGGAAACCTCTGTCTCACAGCCCCGTGGGACCACCCCGATCACAAGGATGGTAGTAATTCTAGAAGAACTCCAATCACTACCTTCTGAAAGGAAATCAGAATAGACATACTATCCATCAATTTTTGACATAAGGTCAACGACTCATTAAAATATATACTTTAAATGTCAGGAATAGGTTGTTGGGAGAAGATTGTCAAAAATGTCACATGGAACACAGCTTGGAAAAGAATCAAACCACCCGTTGTATGTAAGCCGGCTTCAGATGTGCAAAAGCTTTTCAATGAAATGTGTAGGTAACACTAAGTGTTAGAGAGTGTAGAGATGTGAGGTTGATATCTCTGGATATATATATATATATATATATATATATATATATATATATATATAAATATATATTTGCATTTTTTCCAAACAGCTGGCACAGAAAGATCGTTCTAATATTATTCTGCCTTGCTGTACGATTCAATGATTTATATGAATTGCTAAACGTTAAATTTCCGAAGACTAATGAAGAGAAGCAATATCAAGAAATTACCTGCAGGTCTGATAGCAACTGTGGAGCGGAAGACAGAGTCCATGTTTCAATTCCGTATGACGTTTCATCAGAAAGAATGATACAGACTCAAAACGTTGACTCTGTCTTCCAGTCCATTAGATGCTGTCAGAACTGGTGAGCTTTTTCCGGTGACTTTTGTTTTCGTTTCACATTTGCATCATTTGCAGTATTTGGCTTATATTTTAAAGAAATTATCAAGCGTGTTTTGGAAGATCGAGTCGTATCTCCAGCAATTACATTTCGCAGTTAAACAACAATTGGCACTGCAGAGTTTTAACTTGAAATATCTTGACACCCAGATACCTCCATTCCTTGTTAACTCATCCTCATGAGAAACACGTTGCAGTTCAGATGCGGGTCTGGAATAAGTTCATGTATGCAACAGTACATATTCCGACATGGAATCCAAAACTAACTGATTGCGTTGCTACAATGTTAGAACCATCGACTGGCTCCAGGTGCCATCACCGCTGCTGGATGCTTTAATTAAATGAAAAGCGTTTACCGGCTATCTGAAAGAGACCAGCAATGTATTGCATTTATGCTGGTGACAATTAATTCTGTTTTAGAGCATTTCAAGCCTTTGGTCTCAAACAAAGGGCATTGTGTCCAGTGCTCACCCATCCACACCGCAACAAAAAAATAAAATCACACTCCGCCACCCCCTTAGCCCCCATGTTTGCAAATCACTCGACCGTCTGATATGTTATAGTCTAGTGCTCCATGTCTCTTCTATCCCAGGTCTGCACTGTTTCACTATCCAAAGTCCGATCCATTGATTTCTTTCATCATCCATTATTGAGGACGTAGTAGCGATACGGTAATGCAAATTAACTAGTAATCCCCAACAACTGTAAGAGCTCTGTTCACACGTATAAAATCTTATTACGGCAGCAGGACATTTGGAATTCAGCTAATAAATCTGGCAATGAACACAAGCATTACTAATAGATCACATTTGGTTGAGTAATGCTCTCTAGGGAAGTAAATCTGTTGTCCCTAGCTAATGTGCCCTGCATGCGACTCCAGAGCAATAACAACTCGGATTGTATCCAAGAAAGCTCTCTGGAGTGCCCAAGAAAGCGACAACCTGCCCCTAGCCATCCTCAAGTTCGAAACAAAATGAAACAAAATGGACAAGGCAAAATCAGCCTAGACCAGCATCACGGCAAGCAGGCTCTTGAAAACGTGACGTCAGCAAAAAGGTAATAGCTGATTAGTGATTGATAAACTAAAGAAAGGGAGGTAAAGTTTGGTAGGAATTTTGAGGGAATGAATCGATCTGAACTTGGAGAGGCAGCAGGTTATCAAAGCCAGTTAGCAGAGTTTTGTTAAGGGGAAGCCATTTCTGCCCAATTTGATTGAATTTTTCGAAGGGGTGACCAGTTGTGTGCATGATGGCAATGCATTTGACGTAGTCCACTTGGACTTCAGCAAAGCTTTTGATAAGGCTCTGTATGAGACACTGATAAGTAACGTAAGAACCCATTGGATCCAAGGCAATTTTGCAAATTGGATGAAGAATTGCCTGAGTGGCAGGAAGTGGAAGGCGATTGTCGATGGTTGTTTATGTGACTGGAAGCGTGTGGGCTATGTGGTTCTTGCTGATTTCCGTATTGTCTCCATTGCTGTTTGTTGCAAATATATAATGATTTAGACTTGAATGTATGAGGGTTATTACTTAAGTGCGCCAATGACATGAAAATTGGTGGCGTTGTAAATATTGAGTTGCAGGATACAGGAGGTTGTAGAGGGGCTGGTCAGTTGGGCTGATCAGTGCTAAATGGAATTTAAACCGGATTAGCTTCAGGTTATGCATTTAGGCAGGACAAACAAGGCTGGCGATTACACGTTGAAGGGTAGGATCCTGGAAAATACAGATGGTCAGTGGGAGATTGGTGTATATATACTCCATTCTCCTAAGGAAGCGGCAGAAGTAAATAAGTTGGGTAAGAAGCCAAATGGGACGTTTGCATTTGTTAGCCGAGGTAGAGGATATAAAAGCAGTGATGTTATGCTGGAACTGAATAAAACGTTGGTTAGGTGACAGCTCGAGTATTCCCTGCATTTCTGGAATAGGCATTATAGGAAGGATATGATGACACTGGAGAGAGTGAAGAGGAGATTTTCCAGGATATTGCCTCGGCTGGAGAGTGTTAGTTCTGAGGAGACATTGGATGGACTGCACTTATTTTCCCTGGAGAAGAGCAGTTTCTAGTGGGATGTCATTGAGCTCTATAAAGTTATGAGGGAAATACACGGAGTAGACTAGAAGGAACCTTTCCCTTGGCAGAACGGTTGAACACGAGGAGGGATAGAAATACGGTGATTGGGTGGAGGTTTAGTGGATCAATGAGGAAGAATTTGTTTTCATCCAGAGTGTGGTAGCAATCTGAAATTCACTGACTGAAAGGGTGGTACATTCAGAGGCCCTCATAACATTGAAGAAACATCTTGATCTGCACTTGTGATGCAATGGCATATTAGGTCATGGACCTATAACTGGACCTATTTACATTTCGATGATTTTCAGGTTTGTAAATCTGGGGATTAGATCATGTTTTATTTTTCATTGGCAAATAGGAGCGTAGGTGAGTTGCTCTCTCCAATGAAATCTGAACACTCCGGAGAAAATGTTAATCCTGAAAACCAAACCATGGAAATCAAATACAGTGCAAAACGATATAACATTTTTCAGTACTGCTGAGAAAATTACTGTCACACATAAAGAAGCGCTCAAAGAATCAGAAGCTAAAACAGCTGATGCTTAACGGATATTGCAACATCAGCTTGAGAAGGAAGCGTTGTGCACACCTGGAAACGAATTGAATAGCTAGAGCTATGCTTACTGGCAGAAGGTAAGGAACCCATCACAATTATCGATATCACCGGTACTCTAAGGTGATGGTGAAACAAAATAAAGTATGTTTTAAAACAAATGTTTCTGCCACAGCGTTGATGATATGATGGACATGCGACAAATGTTACCTGTTATTCAATTCAAATTGAAATATCAGCGTGATGAAGGTATTGTTTGTTCCATAAGCTAAGTAGACCCTCTCCGTGCAAGTTAAAAATACAACGACCACTATTGCTGCTGCTACACTTGATAGTTGTAGTAATAATAATAATAATAATACTACTAATAATAATTATTATTATTATAACAACAATAATATGAAAAATTACACAACGAAGAAAGATCAAGAGCTAGGAAAATAAAGAGAAGAAAAGAAAAGTCCATGAATATCTGTTTGCAAAGTAAGATCTGATGTTTCGACTGATTGTAGATCTAACCCGAAAGGATGTCCATAGGCAGCTAGACGATTTTCCTCAAATAAGGCCGGCGTACTTACAGGAAATGACGCGGCGTTGATCCATTGTCACGTGACACTACGATTAAGCATGTTGAATAAATGTTCAGCAATGCGGCTATTCATACTTTCTTCTCATCTTATTGCATAAAAAAGCGCCGCAGGCTTGGAACAGAACCGAGATAAAGAAAATGACAAGGCCTTGTATTTGTCCGAGGCGGAAGTAAAGGGGATTGCTGAATACATTGTGCAAGAAGCATTTTGAAGAGGTGTAGCATTGCTTTCCAACTCATGTCTGCCTGTGCAGGGAATCTGCGGGATTGTAAAAGGCCTGCAATGTTGTTTCTGAAAGGACATCGATAAATTATGAAAACTACGCGATGGGCCAAAAGCGACTGAGTGCTTAGTAAAATGAAATTACACCAAAAGTCGTAAAAGCAATCCCCGTTTGCAATATTCTCTACACATTCGAGGCTTTGTTGCATGGTTGTGTTTAAGCTTTATATTTCCAGATAAGGTGGCGTTTCGTAGCTGCGAGGGTGATTTGCCTTTTTACTCGGTCTTGCCATTCCCTTGCCATTTGCACTGCTTGAATTTGGGTTGTCGCCCAGTTCAAAATCAAGCGTTTTATTGATTTTATGAACATATGATAGCCACCGTTGTTCTTCGTGCTGGTGGTCACAGTGATTCGGAGATTCTGGAAATGTCAAAGTTTGATGGATGCTATTATTAATTTATTACGACAAACACAGCTGAACACATGAAATCATGTGGTCTGATCCTATGAGTCCCTGATAGGTAATTAAGAATTATAAGATTGTCGGTCTTTCTGAGGAACACAACAACGTGGAATTATTTTTCTGCATTTGGAACTCAATTCGATTGAATGTTTAACTCACAACAACCAGCCCATCTCCCACCGGTAATTACCTTGAATGAATTGTCGTGAGTACTAACGCTAAATGACAATCGTCAGAGCGACATCATTAGAAGCAAATACATTTCAATGAAGGGCCTTTGTGAAAGACTGACATTGTGAGAGGAGGGGAAACATTGCAGGCAAAGTTATCTTCTAATTTTGCACAATTTTGGCACGTGTTCAACTTCAAGTTTCTTGGTGTCAATATCGAGGTTCAGGATTTAGAGCAGTGCTTAATGCATAAAGTCCGGGAATATTAGACATTCACTTCTCCTTCCATCTATACCATGGGATAATTTTAATCGAGTTAAGAAGGTGACCTTATATTTAGGTTGAAATTTAATCCAGAATTATCACTTCAATCGTGCAGCGTTGCTTTGGCAATGCAGTAAGGAGAAGGCAAATATATCTCACAATCTTCAGGTTGCTGCAACATGTTGAAGTCGCATTGTTTGCAAGCTAACTCGTCAGTAGGCCTGTTACTATGCAAAAGAAGTATGTAAATGAACGCAATCAAACAAAACATAAGAACAGAAGCCCTGCCTTGAAAGCTCGAATTCGCTTTCAGAAGCCGAGGCATGAATACTTTTCACTTCAGATTTTGGAATTTATGTTAACGTTGTTTCCATTGAACCTCAAGTACAAAGAATATGGCACCAGGAGCAGAAAACGATACCTACATTTATTTGTTCAATTCTTTATAAGATTCAGTGGGATATTCCCGTTGGCTGCACTGTAAGGCATTGCCAACATCTCCTGACTGAATATATGGAACAACGTTTCTAAGCTGAAATGGTTGAATTCAAAGTTCAGCAGATCAAAATAAGAGCTCCTCCCACTGGAGGGTCGATTGTACTTCATTGGCTTCATTATCAGAGGAAGGAGAAGAAAGCGTTTGAAGGGGACAGTGGAAAAAAATGGCAATGGGGCTGGGACTCAGGGCCAACCTGTTTGCTGACTAACTGTATATATTCAGATTACCACTTATGTGTTTGCAGAACCAATTTCTAGGAGACAGCACCTCTCTTATCTCGAACCCACCCAGGATTACAGCTGGGCATACAGTTTTCCTCAGACTGTTGTTCCCGCCGCATCCTGGGACCCATACTGAGTGTCTTACCCCACTAGATGTAAAACGTGGATCTTTCTCCAGCCTCACCAAATCACCCTATTGCATTAAGTACTTTTCCACAGTTTCCTTTCATTCTTCACCACCTCGACAGCTTAACACGGAGCCTTTCCTTTCCTTCAGTTTAGGAACATCACCCCTAAGGACTTTGTGATTCCAACGTCATTCATATATCCTCCTCCTCATCCCGTACTTCTGATCAAACATTTCTTCTTACTCAGTTCCTGCCGTGTATTGAACAAACATTCTGACCTCCCCAAATCTGATACTAAAAGTTATGTTATCAGCAAATTACTGAGTATCTCACTCTTAGGCCCTCAACTGAATGAAATTCGTGTTCTGCACGCTGCTGAACTACTCCCATGTCACGCTCATCTCCCTTCTCACTTCTTTGGGTATTAGTCATGCCTGCGTTCAATGGATAATTTCAACCACTCCACCATTCTCCCATAACTCACCCCACCCTCTGACCTCTTAGATGCTTTGGTATTTTCACTGAGAACAGTTGGTGTGTCCTCTGGCACATTAATTTATTTCCTCATCTCACACACTCCAAACATTTCCTCCTGAGCTTGCTGCAATCCGTTCCCTCTGGTCCAACCACAACTCTATTATCATATTTGCCAATAAGGGTCTTGTTGTTTGTGGCATACTGACGTGAACCTTGCAAAGGCTGAGTGAAACGTCTCAGATACTTCCTTGCAAAACGCTCTCACAGCCAGCCCCCAGCTCGCACCCCTCCGAAATGCGACCCCACCACCGAACACCATGATATTATTTCCTGGCCTGTCACTGGCCTCTCCTACTCTGGAAATCTTCCCTCCACAGCTTACGTGAAAAAGCAAAGGATGATGTCACAGGAACACCATACGTTCATTGGTTGGCAAGCATCTGAAACTTGGACTACCTATTCTAAGTTGATTTCAAGTTACAGGTTGTGCCCAGGATCGATGGCTTAACACTTCAGTTTTATCTCACTGGATAGAGCTAATTCCAGTTGTTTTTTTTTTTTAAGTGCATTTTGGATCTCCATTCTAACTTGCATTCAGGTTTTAGAGTGGAAGTGTTGTAGCCGCATGATATGGGGGCTGGTCGATGCCATTGTGGATAATGGTGACCACAATTGCAGCAAATGTTGGTTGTTCGAAGACATCCAAATCAGGGTTGATGAGTTGGAGTATGAGCGCCGGATGTTCCGTCACATCAGGGAGGGGAAGAGTTAGCTAGACTCTGTTTCAGGAGACTGGCACACACCTTAGAATAACAACAGTAAATTCGGCCAGTTGTCAGGGCCAGGAGGATGTGATTCTGAATGAGGCAGGTAAAGGAAACGAAGACGTAGCACTGCAGGAGACTAAGATTTTGCCCTTATCCAACAGTTTCGAGAGTATTGCTCCCTGTGTGGACGAAAATGGCTACTCCGGGGAAGATGAACAAACTAACCATAGCGCCGTGGTGCAGGGAGCCAATTAAGAGAAATGTGGTTGTTTTTGGGGATAGCAAATCAAGGGAACAGACATTGTCCTATGTAGCCGGTATCGAGGGTCCTGAATGTTGTGTTGCCTACATGCTGCCTGGGTGAAGGATTTCATATCCGGCGTGGAGATACATTTGGGATGGTCGGGGAATGATCCAGTTTGTGGTGGTCGACGTAATTACCAGTGATATTTGTTGGATGAGGAAATAATATCTGCTGAGGAAATGTGAACAGGTGAGGGCTGCATGAAAAAGCAGAAGCAAAATGGTAATAATCTCCAGATTACTAACTGAGTGAAGAACTAACTGACAGCATATCAGTAAGATGATAGAGATAAATGCATGGCTGAAAGTTACGTGCTGGATGAATGTGCTTCAATTAATGGGACATTGGCACCAGTAGTAGGAAAAGAATGAGCTCTTCCATTCTGATGGGCTCCACTTTAATGGTGCTGGGTCCAGTGTTCTGGCGAATTGCATAACTTGCAGTGTGAACAGGGCTTTAAACTAAATAGTAGTGGGGTGGGTTGATGTGTATGGACATATAACAAAATAAATTTAAAAAAAAGCTTAACATTGCATCTTAGAGACGAGGCTGATTGTGACCAAAAAGTGAAAGGAAGTGACAGAATTTGTGAACACAATATTACATCAAAGATTCATAAAAGATTAGAGAAAATTGAAAGTAGCATAAACTTAAATGCGTTGCACCTGAGTGTGTGTCGCATTTGGAAAAAAAAAACAAATGAGCTAAGAGCAGAAATAGCGATAAATAAATATGATTTTGTAGTGATTGCAGAGACATGGTTACATGGGGAGCAGGTTTTGAATTTGAATATCCAAGGTGATTACGTGTTTCAGAAGGATAGGCAGGAAGAAAAAGAAGGTAATGTAGCTTTGTTACTAAAGGAACAGATCAGTGCTGTAGTGAGGAAAGATATAAGGCACTGGAGAGCAAGACGTAGAGTCAGTCTGCTTAAACATATGAAATATGAAGGGAAGGGTGCCCCTGGTGGGAGTAGTCTAAAGGTCCACAAAACATATCTCGGCCGTACGACAGAGTATACACCTGGAAAAACTGGGAGCATGTAAGAAAACAATGACAATAATCATGGGTGAATTAAAACGCATACAAACTGGACAAATCAGGTGGCAAGGGTAGACACGAGGGGACGCTCAGAATGTTTATTACAGGTTGTTTCTTGCAGAAAGATTTTGTGGAACCAAGCATGGATCAGATTATTCAGAATTTGGTTTTGTGTAATGAGATTTAATTATAGAGTTATCTCATATAGAGAATCCTCCACCGAAATGTCTACTTTGCATCCTGGAATTTGAAGTTCAGTTTGAAAGCGAGGCACTTGAGTCCCACACCAGTTTTGTAATTTAAAACAAAGTCAATTACGTAGGCGTGAGGGTAGGCTTGGTCCTAGTGGACTGGGCGAGTCTGCAGGTTAAGACAGTGCATAAACAATGGCAGATATTTAAGGAGATCTTAAATTTCTCCAAATTAAAATAAATTACAAACAGAAAGGGAAATGGTAAGCTAGGGAAAAATCATTCATGCCTAAGCAAGTAATTTAGAGATAAAAATATTCAAAACATAAGGATACCATATTGCAGAGGACAGTGCCCTGCTGGATATTTGAGAAAAGTTTGAAGATTGGCAAATGGTTACTAAAACAAATAATAAGAAGAGGAAAGAGAAATTATGAAAGAAAACCTACGGAAAATGAAAAAAAAAAACTGACAGGAAAAGCTTCTAGAAATATATAAAATGAATGAGAATAGCTGAAGTAAATATTCTTCCCTTGGGAGATGAGAGTAGGGAGTTAAAGTGGGGAACACTGAAATAGCAGGGGCGCTGAATGAATACGTTGCCTGAATT
The DNA here is from genome assembly GCA_026770705.1 of Isurus oxyrinchus. NCBI lineage: Eukaryota > Metazoa > Chordata > Chondrichthyes > Lamniformes > Lamnidae > Isurus > Isurus oxyrinchus. The sequence goes on from JANJGN010000035.1 coordinate 7,179,481, forward strand.
TTCACCGTGGAGGACAATTGTGCCACCCCAATAGTAACAGATAGTGCAGAGGGTATAGAGAAGGAGGAAGTTAGAATAATCGACATCACTAGAGAATATGTACTGAGCAAAATAATGGGATTCAATTGTGGAAAGTCCCCAGGGTCTAATTGCCTACACCCAAGCGTCTTAAAAGAAGAGGCAGCAGACATAGTGCATGCATTGGCTATAATATTCCGAAATCCACTGGAATCTAGAAAGGTTGTAGTGCATTTGAAAAAAATACTAATATAACGCCTTGATTCAAAAATGTTGGCGGGTGTCGGGCTGGGGGGTGATGGGGGGAGGAGAGTGTTGGCTCCGAGGTGTGGTGAGAAAAAAGCAGAAAGTATGAAACTATTGACATGTTATTTTAACGTCTGTATGAATCCATTATTAAGAATGTAGTATTTGGGCATTTGGAAAGTCAAATGCAATCCATCAAAGCCAGTATGGTTTAATGAAGAGTAAATCGCGTTTGATAGTTGTCTGTCTTGTTGCAGTTATTTGAAGATGTGGCAGGCGTAGTGGATAATTTGGTTCCTGTACATGTTGTATATTTGGATTTCCAGAAGGACTTTTATAAGCTGCCGCACAAAAGATTAATACAGAGGATTGGTTCACTCAGAGTTAGGGTAATATTTCAGCTTAGATAGCCAGCAGAAATCAGAGAAGTGGGTTAAATGGGTATCTTTAAGCATGGCAAGCTGTAACTAGAGGAGTGGCATCGGTTTGCCCCTTGGGCCACAACTATTTACAATCTATATGAATGACTTGAATTCAGAGATCTATGGCACTATGTACACATTTCCAGATAACGCCAAATTTGGTGGGCAAGTTAGCTCAAATGGAGAAATAATAAAATTTTCAAATGGATATGGACAGTTTCGGTGAATGGACCAAAATTTGGCAGATTAATTTTAACGTGGATAAGAGTAGGTTATCAATTTTGGACAGAACAATTATAACGCGTTCAACTGTTCTGTTGAAGGGACATGAGGACTCAAAACATCAACTATTTTCTTTTCGCCGATGCTGCCAGACCTGCTGAGTGTTTCCAGGTAATTCTGTTTTTGTTTTCAACTATAAGGCGGGTTATTGAAATGTAGATAACCGTCAGAATGCTTCTGTGCAGAGGGATCTGGGTCTCCTCTTGCATTAATCGCTGACAGATAGTAGGCAGGTACAGCATTTAATAAGGGAGCCACATTGAATTTTGGTCTTTAATGCTAATGCAATAGATTCGAAAAGTAAGGAAGTCCTGTTGAAACATTACTGGATGTTGGTGAGGCCGCACCTGGAGCAATCTGCTTCGTTTTGGTCCCCTATCTGAATGATTTATTTGCATTGGAGGCGGTTCAGGGGCGGTTTACTAGGTTGATTCCGGAGATGCAGGGCGGGTCCTATGAGGAGATATAGAGCAGTTTAGGCCTATAATCGCTAGAGTTTGGAAGGATGAGATAGGTGTAATTGAGGTGTATTAGATGTTAAAGTGGATAGGCAAAGTGGAAGTGGAGCGGATGTTTATCCTTTTCTGACATTCTAGAAGATGTTGCCATATGTATGCGAGGGCGCTGAACAAAGTTAAGGTAGGGATAGACAGAATTTTAAATCGTGATGGGTTGAAAGATTAGAGGGATTTTTCGGAAAATTGGAGTTGATGCAGAAATTATATTCGCCATGATCGTACTGATTCGGGGGGCAGGCCCGCAATGCTGAATTGCCTACACCTGCTCCTCGTTCTTATGTTCCCTTAACCTCATTGTTTCGTAACCTCCGACTGTGCACAGCTATTTACTTCCCAAACCTGCAAACAAGGCAGCCCCAGCAGACACATTATGTCGACCTGTGTTTGCCCAACAGAACTTTGTTGTTTGTAATTTGGGTCCTTTCTCTCTCCCCTTGCCCCGTGTCTCCCTACCAATGTTCACGACTGCTGTAATGCCCTGCGACTATCGACAGTTTCCAGTTCCATGACCCTAACCAGCTTCTGAATGCTATGGACTTCCTATCCATCTAGAATCTCATGCCTCACCATATTCCTGTGAGCTATCTACACTTATTACTTGAACAGAAGCCTAATAAATTCCCAACCACCTCCAGTCTCTCCAACTGACTGAATTTGTAGTCTCACACAACAAAATCTCCTTTAACTAGACACATTGTTCCAAACAAAATGTGCAGCTTTGGGTGCATGGACCCCAGGTACATGTTTTTTTCATTATGCGGTGCATGGAAAATTCATTGATCCAGTTCTACTCAGGGTCCTTATTCGGTACATCGATGGCTGTATCAGTTCTATGTTCTCTTCTGGACTGGGAATCATTTGTCGATTTTGCTTCCAATTTAGACACCCCCATAAGCATATTGCGAATTTTCCGACGCTCCCTTCCGGTCTTTGACTGCTTTGCCTGCACTTCCGTTCATAGGCTGTCTACCAATAATCACAACAACGCGCCAACTCCTCCAGCTACCTCCACTACAGCTCCATACACGCTGCTTCCCGTAAGGACTCCAGCCCATTCTTTCAGTTTCTCCATCTCCATTGTGTTTGTTTCAAATATGCCACTTACCAAACCAGCGCTTCTGAAATATCTTCATTTTTCCTGCACAGTTGGCTCGCCACAAAATTGTCGACGTGGACTTCAACCGTTTCTGACCCATCTCCCATGTGTCTGCCCTCACCCCATCCAATTCCTTCCAGAAGCATGATAGGATCACCCTTGGCCTCACTTTTCATGCCACCAGCCTCCACATTCAATGCGGCTGCCTCCACAATTTGATGAAACACCATAATGTTGCCGTGACCAAACTCATCTTCCCCTCACTCTGCCCCTTACTCCCTTTAAGTATTCGGGAGGGACGGTTCCCTCCGTGGCAGCCTGGTGCACTCTCCGATTAACGCTTAGTATGAATTCCCACGGCATATTTCCATGCAATCGCAGAAGTTTCATCGCCTGCCACATTACGTCCTCCCTCCTCAACATCCAAGGCCCCAAACATTAATTTCAGGTGGAGCAGTGATGCAATTCCACCGGTCTAAATTTGGTCTTCTCTATGCAATGATCGTAATTATGCTTCCCCGGTAATTGTGTGACTAAATGCAGATTTGCTGACTGCTTCGTGGAACACCATGACTCAGGCTGCAAGCATTACCTTTGCCTTTTTTTCCTTCCCATTTCAACACCCAATCTTTCTGTCATACCCACGCACCCGCCCTTGGTTTGCTGCAATGTGCCAGTAATGCCCACAGCAAACTAGTGGAACAGCACCTCAGCTTAGAAGGAGCCAGGTTACAGCATTTAGCGTTTCCAATCGTGTTCAATAACTTCAAACAATGAAACATTTTCTTCTTGTTTACCTTCTTCCCCTTTAATAAATGTTTAGATTGTTTAAAATTATTTGTACTTATTTATGTATTGATTTATTATCTCCCTCATTTCCTCAACGACCACCTTCACCCAACGCATGATTGTGCATACCCTTGTTCTGCTATTTACTCATTCTGCTATTTTATACTTGTGTCACTGTTAGCCTTTCTTCCATCTTCACCACTGTCATTGACACTCCTTTTGCCTTGGCCCACGATATCATTGTCAATATGTATTTAAAGCCCACTTATCCCTCAACATATCTATTGCTCTAACTACTCCACTGCTGTAATGCAGTAAGAATTCCATCGAATTACTGCCTCTCTTGAAGCTCTCAAGAGGAGGCACGCGTGCTCGAAACATTAGTTGTGTTTCCCTCTCCACATATTTTGTCAGACCTGCTGGGTTTTTTCCCCCAGTTTCTGTTTGTATCTCAGATACCCAGCATGCACAACAGTTGTATTTCTTCGACGAATTCAAATATTGAATAATTAGCACCATATCATAAAATTAATGAATTATAAGTACATTGTTCTCCGAGAAGGGCAGAGGATTTTTACAACTGGATTGGGGATGTGGATAAGTAAAAAGATGGATTTTGCATCGTCCATTCCATTGTTGGTTTATTTCTCAACAGCAGATCCCAAACAAGAGGTTTATAACCACCCCCTACCCTCACGGGGCGGCATTCTGTAGGGATCATTCCCTCGGGGACACCCAAGTGCACTCCTCCATCAACCCCTACACCTCAACACCCACCTTTGTCACCTCCCCATGCCCACGCAAAAGATGCAACACCTGCCCCTTTCACTTCCTCTCTCCGCATCGTCCAACGGCCAAACAGTCCTTTCAAGTGAAGCAGCATTTCACTTGCATTTCCCCAAACTTAGTCTACTACATTCGTTGCCCCCAATGCGGTCTCCTGCAGAGACCAAATGTAAACTTGGCGACCACTTTGCAGAACACCTGTGGTCTGCCCGCAAGCATAACGCAAACCGCCCTGTTGCTTACCATTTTAACACTCCACCCTGCTCTCTTGCCCACATGTCTGTCCTTTCCTTGCTGCCTTGTTCCAGTGAAGACATCGCAAATTGGAGGAACAGAGCCTCTTCTTCTGACTAGGCACTTTATAGCCTTCTGGACTGAATATTGAATTCAACTACTTTAGATCTTGACCTCCTCCCTCCATCTCCATGCGCTTTCTCTTTCTTCCCTCTTCCTTTAGTTTTTTTTCCCCTAATAATTTATATAGATTTTCTTTTCCCACCTATTTCCATTATTTTTAAATCTTTTATGCCCCCACCCCCAATAGAGCTATACCTTGAGTGCCCTGCCATCCATTCGTAATGAGTATCTTCGTTTAGATAATATCACCAACTTCAAGAACCTTTGTGTTCTTTTGTTCTTTTGTCTGTGACACCTTTTGATTATCTGCTCCTATCACTGTCTGCTTGTCCCTACAACTACAAGAGCCCCCTCCACTTCTCTCCCCGCAACCAAACTCCCACCCCCAACTTTAACCAGCTTATATTTCACCCCTCTCCTTGGATTCACCCAATTTTGTGGAAGGGTCCTGAGGATCGGAAATGTGAACTTCTTTCTTGTGCGCCGATGCTGCCAGACCTGCTGAGTTTTTCCAGATAATTCTGTTCTTGAAGTGGTTTGTAAATATTTGTGAGTCAACAAGGTTTCATGGAAAAGAGCAAAATAAATCATTCGAGAAATGATTATAAGCTGATTCTCATCATGTAATTATAGTTATATGTTATGATGCCTGGACTTACTTCCAGATGTTATGTCCTTCTGTAGGGATTTGATTGTTTTTCAAACTGAAAAAAAAAAACATAAAAAACAAACAATTCAGTATGGAATCTACTTTTCTATCCATTATGTGGAGCGTGAGCATTAGTTTCAAAAATAAATGCGTAACATATTTAATTCCCAATTACCTTTCAGTCAAATATTACGAACGTCTCTGGCTATGCGAATATTAACATGCACCGCTAATTGCCCTTAAGAACTTAGTCGTGGCAATGGTATGCCTGTATTGCTCCTGGGTCAGATCATTGTTTGTCGTGAATGGAGGTGGATTGGTTGCTTTTGAAGAAGCTACTCCTTACTTTACTTTAAGAACAACGTATTTCCCGAACCAAGAGGGTCTATGGGGTTGCAGGGGAAATTTCTGGTGACGGTGTCACTATTTGCCAACGCTCTTGTCTTTCTCAGCGTTACAAATCTCATGTTTGGATGATGTTGCAAAATGCATCTTGAGGATGTGCTGTAGCACATATTCTAGAATGTACCATCTGTATCCATTGTGCGTAGCGGCAGTGGGCATATATTCGTGTTTTGGATTCGAATAAAGACATACAATTTGTGCTGGATAGGGTTTAGCTCCTCCAGTTTTGTTGTTGCAATCGTTCAGAGAACTTGATTGTGTAAAATTCTATAATTACACCCTGCCTTGGAAATGGTGGACAGGAGGTGGAAAAGAGGAGATGGTTTACTCGCGATATATTTTCCGGCATAAACAGTTATTTTGAGCAAAATTAACTTCAGTTGTTCATCCGGTTAACATTTTGGCTGTTGGTGCCCACTATTACATTGATGGTGGACAGTTAAGTGATAGCAGTTCATTTTTCCATCAGGCAGATACTTTTTTCTTGTAATGGTCAGTCATCTTTGTTGTGAGCGACAATAGCCCATCCTGCATACAGTTCATCAAGTAATGTTCTAAGTATATATTTTGGAGTGAACGGGTCTGGCAGAAATTTGAAATATGCCCGAGACTTTAGGAGGATGCGGCAACACATCCACATTTCTAACTGAAAATGGTTGCAGATACTGTCAACCTGTATTTGGAATTGGGGTATTCTGACACCCGTTTTTGAGAATGAATTTGTTTGTAGAGCCTCGTTATTTGATTACTTGTTAATTCTGCACCACCATTAAAAATTGAATGTGCCAGCAGTTCAAGGTGTTTATCGATCCATTGGATGTGCTATCGTTTTTTCTTTGAATAGAATGCCATTTCCACTGTTTAACATACATGCATTTCAGTGTTGCAGCTTCACCAGATTGTGAAATCAAAGTAAATTATGCCTGTCGCTTTTCGTGGCAGCCCTTCCATCAGTCAGTCAGGATTAGCTCACTGTACTGTTGCTCATGGCAGATTGAATCATATAATATTGCTGATGCATAATGAGTGCAAATCTACGGCTGCTGATTGTGCACAATGCCTCATCGATATTTGTTATTGAGATGCTAAATGTTATCAGTCTGTTACGTTTGGCACATTATAACTTCTGAAACAGAATGCAGCATGTCCACAGTGCATGGGCGGGCCTATTTTTCCACAAGCTGGTTTATTCCTGCTACACTTACTTTCATGGGGAAAAAGAAAATGTTACTTTTTAGCTTGATTTCTTATAAAAAAAAATGTAGAACATCATGTCACAGCTGCTGTGTTCTCAGCAATTGTTTTGAGCCAATGTTCGCATATATGTCTTTCCTGCTCGGCATAATCGTACGACATTGTGCTATTGAACTTCTCTTGACGTTGAATTTCCCAACCGAATTATATTCTGCGGTGTTGTTCCCATGAGTGTTTCTTCCAAGCGATGTACAATTTGGAGGACAACTTATTCTTTAGACGAAGATTTAAAAGTAATTTTAATCAAAGACTGAAGCGAAATGCTTTTGCAGTAAGCAGGAACAGGAGCAACTGGTTGAATAGCTTCCATCTAAGCTGTAAACATTACATCACTCTCTGGAATCCTTGCCAGTATTTGCCCGAGTTCCGGAGACAATGTCGGGGAAATAAAGTCATGCTTCCTTCCATCTCGATATTGCATTGCCACCAGGTCTGTTGGCTAAGTCAGACCCGTAAGTACAATATATCCAATAATGTTCAAAGAGCATTCTTCGAAAAGTTTTATCTTTTTTTCTCAGTGAGAATGAGTATCGGCCTGCCCTTTGTTAATTGCTTTGGAAATCTCCATTCGCTTTTTTTTGGCATAAGTACCCAGCTGCTAAAGAAGAGGAATTTTCTTGGTTGTCAGCGTGCTCATCAGCGTAGTATGTTTCCTCATTCGTGCTAGACTCCTGCCCCGTGCGAATTTGGTTTCAATTTTGTGCGCCACCGAATTGATTTCTGGGTTACTTCTAACCGCACTAAAGACTCAAGGCAAATTATTTATAATCTGCAATAACATTTGTATCAGACCGGCTGCGGAGAGCAGTTTTAATTCACTGAAGACCATTCATTCCCAGATGATTAACTTATTTGATTTAACGTATTACTACAGTTTTTTTTTTTGTGACAACTGATCACATCTGCATTTTTGTGTACCAACTCATAGCGTGCAAACATTATATCAGACCTCTTGATTTATAGGGCTGTCGCATTACCGTTACGCTGCTATTTGTCATTGGCTTGATTATGATATTTCATGCATAATAAACCATTAAGTTTCCGATAGAAATACCAGAATATTTGACATGCAAACAAATATTTAAGTGCTGTTAAAACGGCTCATTGTGTGCTTTTAGTTTAGAACGTAGCTCACCCGAATTCTTCCAGGTTAGCAGAACTCTGCATTAGCCGTTGCAAAGCGGCGATATCTTTGTCAGTCAGTCGGTTGGCTTGGTCGCCATCCAGTATATCGTAACTCAGATCCAATTCCGATAATGAGCCGTTTTCATTGAGAGAGGAAAGTAACATTTCCACACAATCATCTCTCAAGTTGTTAGATTTTAAACTGCAGTGATGAGAAAGTAAATGTAAATCATATTAACGTTGCTATATAAAATAAATAGGAGCAGCTGAAAAATTCCAAAATAGTAAGGGGTGGGGCAAAGGCAGCATATTTTGTTTTATGCAGTTTCAATTGGTCTAAACTATATCCATTCCATTAAATGTCAAAAATTGAAACCGCATGCTCATCGTTATTTTGGTAGTTGATAGTCCTATAAATAGTGAATTGCATAAATATGTGCGTCGATATTTATAAGAGAATTACTCACTCCAATCTTTGTATTTTGCAATCCTTTTTCTTCAGAGCTCTGGAAATCCATTTCAAGCCCAAATCTCCCAATTCATTATAATTGAGTTTAAACATGAATAATCGAAATCAGTAATGAACAAGCTGCATTTGATTAAAAAGAAAGCATTAACAAACAATATTCAATGTGCGTCACTTTAGCAAAAACGTCGTGCACAACACACATTTCATTCAATTTAAAACAAGTTATTTATATTTAGTGTCTTAGACGCAGGGTCATGAGTGAAGATTTAGGCATTGCTAACACCGCAGCATTTTGAATGTCCGTGTTCAATATACAACACAAGTTATCAAATGATCACATGCACATAAAAATATGCGCAGACCGTGTGATGTCTTATCATAATTTCCATCGTTCCGGGCATTCCATTGTAACTCAAAACGCCGATATCACTGGGAAGCTGTTTGGGCTGTGACTTTCGGTTGGAAGGCTGTTTTAAATTAGTTTTTCATAGCATGTGAGGGTCTGTTCCATTACCAATAATTGCTGCCCATCCGTCTCCCTAATTTATAATGACTAGTTGGTAATGAAACTTCATGTTGAAAAATTGCAATCCACAAACTGCTGTGGAAATGCGACGTCCAGGATTTCTGGGCCAGGAACAGTGAAGAAACATTATTTTGTTCCAAGCTAGGAGGCTCAGTGGCTTAGATGAGAACTTGCAGTTTATGGTTCTCAAGGTGTTTGCTTCTTTGCTTCTTAATAGAACAGATAATTTGTCTAGGCGGTGCTGTTGAAAAATGGATGGCGATTTGTTGCATTGCAAATTTTGATTGGAACGCACTAATACCACTCTGCCTAAGCCGTGTAGGGAACGGATGTTCCTCATAAAGCCTCCAAATTGTGCTTCATATTGTTATTCAGGCTTTGGGAACTCAGAATTTGAGTCACACTCTACAAACTGCCAGCATGTGGCTCTTGTTGTAATACTATTCTTATATCACTCGCCAACTTAGGCATATTGTCAAATGTGCTCTCACGTGATCAAGACTTGGAATTCAGTGATTGAAAATGGTTGAACATTAAAATGACGTTAATTCCTCCTCTGATTAGAAGAAATTACTGTTTGTAATTTATTTAGCATAAGTTACTAGCCAAGTATGTGCTCAAGCTTGAATGTTCTCCAGGCTCCGCATGAATAGGGTTTGATCATTACCTCAGAAGTAACTAATGTGCTGAACACTGCACAGCCAGGAGATGACAACCAGGATTCCGCTGCTATCTTTAAGGCATGCACATTGATGAAGGCGGCCATATGTTTGGACTTAGGAATGCAGTCTAGGGAAATCCTGCAGTGAACATCTGGCGCTGACATAAATGGTGTTCTAAGTTTAAAACTTTATGTTACACATGCAACCAATGTTGCAACTATTTCCCCTTGCTTGCCATGGTATTGGAACTGAATAAATTTTATCTCTTTATGCAAGCACCGGATGATGCCAAAAGTGCACTGTATTCGGATAATGACTTTACAATATCTGAACTGAACTAATTATTTAATTTAAAAATATGATAGCCTTGTCATTCTCTACCCGAACATGGATGATATTTTTTTAACATTTCCATTTCCGGCACTGAGATTATAACAGAACGGATGATTAAATTGGTTCAAAATAGAGGATAGGCATTTTTTTAGTTTTTGCTATTGTCGTTCCAAATTCTAGGAATATATTTCTAGCTTATATTGCCATTTAACCATTTTGGGAATTACCTGAGTATTTTATAATTTGGGTAGCAAGAGTTCAAGCTGACGGATGCCTGTTGCATTCATGAGTGCTTCTTCCAAGCGATATTCAATACCACAGGCAGCGAGGTTCAGCTGTTCAATTCGTTCTAAGTTCATCAGTACGCTTGACAGCACAACCCAGTCAGAATAGTTAAGAGTATACTCTGTCAATTGTACAGCCTTATTTGGTGTTAATTCGGCTTTCACCAGTTTTGGGTTGCCGAATTAAAAGTAAAATAATGCAACATGTCCAGGAGGCTTCTGTGGGTTTCCCAGTCTTCTAAATTCCGAATATGACGTTCGACACCTTCATTGAGCCAATCAGATACGCACGAAGGTGTCCCAGCGTTAACCTCGGCCATTTTCCACTCAAGCTGATTTGTTGAAATTCCTGATGAGAGGCCAACAATGAAAGGTGACATTATCTTAGAATCTGTCGTTCTTGCTCCAGTCACTGAGCGATCGCATCAATTCTTTTTCTTGTGCTACCTGAATTTTCATAATTGCAGCTATAAAGTTTTATAAAATGGAGAGAGTGAATGTGTACACAAAAGTTCCCCGACATTTGCCTTGAATGTCTTTCATTAAAAACAGCGATAACACTGGAAATTCTAGTTTGTGGTGAAAGAGTTGTGACCTCTGAAAAACAAAGCTTTGGTTACAAATTCCCCTGAAGGCCATGTCACCCAATGTCAGCAAGACATCGGTGGCCCATTGCTCTAAAAGACTGTTGTAGTAAGCACGGAACACCTGTGTGCTGGTCATGCGGAACATAGACCTACTCTTTGTCCGTTGTGTCAAGTGTGGCGCTAATAATGAAGAGAGGACAGCACAGTACTATGGGTTACAGCACATGCTGTTCAGCATTTTATTTGGTCACCTCTGCAGCGAACTGCTCACCTCGATATCTTTGGTGAAAGTATGTTTTCAATTGTTCAGCGTTAAATCCCAGGAATGCGACTCTTAGATTTTTTTTTCTTGCTTTTTCAAGTAAGTCCAGTTTCCACGGCCTTGTTGTCAGTACTGAATAGACCCTTACTAACGCTCCTTGCATTAGGCAGTGCACGATCTCTGATACCTCACAACACCACTCGCGATCTAAACAATGATTTTGCTGATCGCCGCTTCTGTGGACATCGCTGAATTCGATTGTTTTCTCAAAGAGGTCAAAATCTTCAAATACAAATACTAATTTGGACAGTTCCTGCCACAGATGACCCAGAACATTTTCTAAATATGGGTATGAGTCCCGAATCAAGCTAGTTAGTTTGTTCTGGCCGTTGTTAAATTTAATTGTGAAATCTTTAAATGGAACACCAATGTGAACTGTTCGTAGATTTTCCCCCATTGCCAATTCACGGATCATCTTGTCTATCAGGTTACTTTTCCCAATGGTTCTGTGGAAGGTTCATGAGGACACGAAACGTCAACTCTGTTCTTCTCCACTGATGCTGCCAGATCTCTTGAGCTTTTCCAGGTAATTATGTTTTTATTTTACTTTTCCCAATGCCTACCACGCCAATTACCACCGTGACTTCAGTCCGCCTTCCTTTGCAGCAAACTAAAATCATCATTTTTGTGTAATTATTATTCAGGAGAGATGTCTTGCGGAATACTACTCCCCCAGTGATATTGGCTGAAAGCCTTTCGGACTGTTCTCGAACATTTTCTCTGTGCTTAAATTATATCTCTTACAAATAAAAATAAACATAGTTAGCACAACAATCCTGAGACAGATGTTTTTATATCTTAGATTAGCGTATCGAATGGAAAATTAATGCTGAAGGGGAAGGAAAAAAATCCTTAAATGAATTTTGTAAGATGACTCAATGCTCTCTTCTGATGCACTTTGTGCTGAGACTTTACAGGAAAAATATATTGTTTTGACGTTATTAGGTGTGGTAACACATTTCAGACATTCCAGAAATGGGATTGAATTCTGTGAAGCTGGATAAAGAATACTGGATATATTGCATAGTGACGATGCGCTGCCTCTAGCCAAGATTTGAACATAAGGATGGACATCAATAAAAAAAATACGTTTGAAATTCCCGTTGCAACTTTATACTAGTTGCCATATATTGTTCTGCTCAATGAAATAACGATTACAGACTTGGAGTGACAGAATAAGTCACGAACGGCATATTCTGTCTCAAGGCGTTATAACTCGTTTCTAGGATCCTCATATCCATTCAAGTTAATATTTTGACAAAGGTCAAAATCTGACACAAACAGGCAACTTGCCTTTAACCAGGAGCATGAATATAGGCAAGGTGGAGAAATTTTCAAAAGCAATTTGAAAAAAATATATTTTTCAGTGCAGATGAAATTCTAATGTACTTTGAAAAAAATAGAATCGTTGTAACAGTTCGTAAATCGCAAAATGCGTTATTTTCAGTTTAAATTGCGGAGGCCCTGCGTTCAGAGTGAGAAATCTTTCGGGAAGGAAAGGAGTAAAGTCCTGCAGTGGTCTTGGCTAGGTAATTGCTCTCTGAATTTTTTTGCATGCACAGCGAAACAGGAAGACAGCACAGCATGGTACTGTTAAGAAACAAAGAAACACAAAATACCACATTGCATTTTTCAATTGAAAACGTGCTAGAAAAAATCGAAGCGAGTGTTTGTGCAGGCTGCAGAATTATCGATCCAAAATAATCATACTTTCATGAAACGCTTTTATAAATAATGATATTTTTGGAACTAATTTTGTGTACCAAACTGCTTAACGTGGTTTCATGTAAACTTAGCTTTTTCACATAAATTTCATCATTGATTGCAAGACAAAATTCCGCATTTGTTGCTATAAACATAATTGACAGGGCGACACAAATGAATTTGGTATGTTCGAAGATTGCAATGTTGGAAAAAATGTTCCAATCATGTTTTGGGACAATTGGAACAGAAAATTCTGCTTCTGCTCCGTTAGGGAAGAATGTGAAATGTGTGACTGGTGCACCGCAAATGCGTGCCTGAGCATAGCTTTTGAGTATGAATCCAATTATTAGGCAGCTCAAGAACTTGTCAGCTAATTGCAATAAACGCGAGGATTGGCATCAGCCTGACATTAGCTTTTGCCTTTTATAATAAAATGATGTCGGTATAGTTTTATTTTTCAAGCCGATAGATTTATAACCTTGCAAACAGTATCTCAAGTAGAACCCAAAATATAAACAAAATATTTTTTCCTGAAAGGTGCCTTACTAAAAATACCAGAACTAAATGGCATCTATTTCTGCATCAAAGAATGCTGAAAAATTGGCTAAGTTTTATTAAACATTCAAAGACGACATTTTCTGCCACACAGAGCGCTTGCACTCACTCTCCAGGTGGAAATATGCAGAACAATTCTGAAAATGCCAAACACTCTGTAAATCATCAACTGAGCACTGATGCTTGTACATCTTTTATCGTTTGTTTTCACTTAGTTTATCAAAGTGCTATAATTCTTCTGCATGTATTTGCAGTTTAGAAATGTACCATAAAACTCCAAAAAATCACTACCATTCATGTTATTTATTAGTCATAATTCTGCTCTATTATAAAAAAAATATGCAATTGAGAAATTTGAAGCAGTGACTCTGACCATTTCATTAAAGTAGCTGCTTACCGAAGAAAAATTCATTGGACACTTGTCTTTAATAGGCTTTGCGATTTCTGGAGCCAGTGTATTCCATGCCTATTCAGTTTGGAATGTTGAACCTGTTAACACAATTTTCCGTATATTTTTGTTAAATACGAAGCAATACATTGTTCATAATATTTCAATGTATGTTATGTCATGTCAGTCGTCACTTTTCTCGCCTTTTTCCGACAAAATCGTTTTCCATTCTCGGTTGTGAATCAGCATTTTAGCAAATGTGATCCACATCGTCCCTTCTCCCTTAGCCTTTGCTTTCAGAATCATCTTGAAAAGCATTTTGGCTGCAGAATTTCTGCAATATTTTCCAGCCATTTAACAGATTTTCAAAAAAAAAAACATGCTTATAGTATACTAGACACTGTTTGATTGAAATATTGAAAGAGCGGACACACTTGACGAAAAAAAATCATTTTCCTCGGTATTCCCCCCTCTTCTGTTCATTACCCATTAGCAAAATATATTTTTAATTGGTCAGAAAACATGCACTTATGCAAATGTCCTATTATTCTCAGTGTTGCACGTCATTCGCATATTTATTCAATTTACATTTCCATGCTCTTTATGTACATTTTCTGATAGGGGAGGTACTGAATTTGTGATAAAATGGCAGTTACTAGGCCAAAACTGTTATTATCCAAAATCGGCATTTTATGGCACGTTAAAAGCAAACTGCATTATTTTGCTGACAACATGTGCGGTAGTACTCGGGTGATGCTTTGCACAAGGTATTTGTCTGGCAAGTTAATTCAGGGTCAATAAAATCGTTAACCTCTAATAACATTAGCATTAACTAAAACAGATGAAGGCAAGAATATTAAGCTTTAAACTTCTGGCATTAGGTTTAGCGTACTTGGAGAGCGGAAAGGCGTCAGTAATTAAAATGAATGACCCGCAACAAAAATCAGGTACTGAGAGATTTTGGAAATGTGTCTTACATTAATATAACAGAATAAGTTAGCAAACGAAAAGGCCATTTGCCCTGATGAACAAATTCTGATGCGCCCATTTAGTCTTGAATAAACTTAGTTTCATTTAATTACACTGTCAGGTAGCTTCCCAGATGATATATTTGCATCTTGCATCACTTCCTACAATAATCTTTGGAGCAAGCTTCCAAGACTAATCCTGGACATGCAACCCATGGACAACTATAGATTGAGGCACTTCTTGTCTATCATTTCTGGAATGGCATTTAATTTTTAGCCTCATGTTAATGAATATATGACGAATGCCAATCGTTTTTTCCTCACATGACAATAAAAGCTCAGGAACATTGCACCACGACTCCAGCATTCCTTCACATACAGCTATCGCATAAAAGAGAAAATCTGTAAAATGGCTGGAACATATTGCAGACATTTTGCAGGCAAAATGCTTTTCGACACCATTCTGGAAACAACGGCTAAGGGAGAAAGGGCGATGTGGACCACAGTTGTGAAAATGCAGACTAATAACACAGAGCTGAAAATGATTTATATTATCCATTATCTGTTTTATCCTTTAATCATATTCTTCAATAAATAGAACGCTAATTTGTTTTTTTTAGAATATCACGACATATGGAACTAAACGAAATTCTGGCTCATTGGATGCATCCGTCTTTTCCTGTTTAATTCTATCCATGGAAAATGTTCTAATGTATTTGTGGATCTGTTCGTTCAGCATTTTCCCGCTGCTTTGTGCATGATAATCAGCTAAATATCGATTAAGAACTTCTTCCCTATGCTGTTACTCCAAATGATAATCTGAATGACTTTTTAGTGTCAATGCTAAGTTTCCATGTTGCAAATGAAACTATTGTTGCTACCTCCTTGCGATATTTTTTTATATAATAAAACAATTTCCATAAGATCTTTAAGCCCAGAGTCTTAAACAATAGGGGTAATATTTTGAAATTGATTCATTTTGCTATTTCCCCCCAAAATTTGTTCATAGTCAACTTGCAGCTTGAAATCCTCATATATTTATGTCTCACGTCTTTCGACCAGGAATTGGGAAATGTAAACAGATGGAAATAAATGATTAGCTTGTGGACTTATGTAAGCAATGAGACATGAGTTTGCCTTAACATGAGAGGATAATACCCCAATGGAGAATTGTGTCTGTGATGTCAGTAGCCATTAATTTAACTAATGGAGTAACTTGAAATTGAGTAACTTGGTTATGTCCTGCGTTCGATGTCTCATTCTGGCGTTAGTACCTACGTTAATAGTGCAGATTAGGTGCAGCTGGAAATTAACAATGTTTTGCTCAGATCGAAAAAAGTATAAGTTGTCTCAAAAAGTAGGAATAGCTAAAAATTCCGTGTTGTCCTGCGAAGGGAAATGAAAACTACAGTTTCGACATGGTCGCAAAACCGCTGCTTTACGTTAAAAGATAAGAAAATAAACTTGAATTGCAGTGTTCGAGAAGGTGGGTTACCATTAGTTTAGATTTATATTTAATTTAACATTTTCATTTGCGAGTAGAATAATTTGTCTCATGCAAGATTCATCTACATCTATTTTGTCTTGCCTGGGCTGTGCTGATGGCGCCTAATAGTTACGCTGCTGGCTGTATCTTATTTAATTAGCCATTTGCACGTTGTACAATGTGACATTTTCAACACTGTACTATGTATTCATTGCTCTGTTGCTTTGATGCCATTTATGGTAAGTATAAGAAGCTGAAGCATACAGAAAACATGTAGGAATACAGTCATTGGAATTGACCTTGTGGCAGCTACTTGATAGTGAAAAGAAAAAAAGCAAAAGCTCTCCCTCCTCCCCCCCCCCCCCCCCCCCTCCTTCCCCCAATTCCCGTTCCCACACCAGCACCTTCGCAATTGATTGAAGATGTTTTCCACTTCGATGATGCAAGTGATCAGAATTCATATGGTTTGAGTGTCACATCTCCCATATAAAACCGAATTTTATGATGGCCAGCCAAGGCTGCATTAGGCTGGTTCGTTTTCACATGGATTGTGAAGTTAACAGGACAATGTGATTTTCCACTAAAAAAGACCAATTGTGATTTCCGGAGGGAATGTCGTTGCTGGAAAAAAAAAAACTGAGAACATATGAATCATACATGCTGCCATTAATGGATCATGCATATATTATGAGATGCCATATTGTTTTTAAATATGTATCATTTAAGGAACATACAACTATTGCATATTTCAGAATTTCCCTTCAAAATTTGCTCAGGGCAGCACCAGAGAGCAATTTTAAAGACACTATTTAAAATAGTCCAGTTTGAAGTTCGAGCACTATAACCATTTATTTCGCCAGAACTCTGTCAGCTACAATTTCAATCGTAACGCTACTTGAAATTTGTGCGAATCTAACATCAATATATTTTAACTGATGGTCTCTTTTAAAAAAAGATATCTGTACCTATGTGCGACTGACTGACCACCTCCACGAACTTCTCAATTGACTGTGCCAGTTTCTGACGGTAGAAATCAGTAAGTACATGCAGCTGGGTATCCGTAAAGCTCGCCATTCCTAGAATGAATTTTGCATCAGAATATTCTGTCAGGTTATATTTGAGATCAGTTTCCATACCCACTGTGAGGCATTTAATACACTGAATAGACATCCAGGAAAAGTTAGAAGAACTAAAACAATTTCTAACACCCGGTTGGTTATACCACCGATTACCCAATCATCAGTGGAACCCCTCAAATACGCCCCCAAAATCGGCCCACTACTATCCGCGCCCACGCCCCCACCTCCATCCCAAAATGGGGGAGGGATATCACTTATCCAGGTGCTGCTGCTCTCCAGTAAAGGGAGGAGGATATAGAATACTGTACATTAGGAAGCCTTCATGAACAAAGGGACCCTGGCTCATGTGTCCATTGATCTATGAAGGTGGTGGGGCATGAGATGGTGTAGTGATAAAGTCCGATGAGACACTTGCATTTATCAATCGAGGCATAAATTACAACAGTAGTGAAGTCATCTGGAATACTGTGCGTGGTTCTAGTCACCTTATTGTAGTCAGGATGGAAAAGTGCTGGAAGTGGTGCAGAGGAGATTCAGCACGATCTTGCCTGGGATGAAAGCTTTAAGTTATGAAGAGAGTCAGGCTAGATTTGGTTTGTGTTATTGGAAGCACAGAAGATGGAGGGGATTCCTAATCGAGGTGCAGAGGATCAGGAGGGTCATATACAGCTGTTCCACTTTGTAGAATGGTCAGTCATCGGAGGGCATGCGTTCAAGGGAAATGGCAGGAGGTTTAGGGGGCTGTGAGGAAAAACGTTTTTATCCATAGGGTGGTTACATTCTTGAATGCACTGCCTGGGAGGGTGGTGTAGGCGTGTTGCCTCAAATTCTTTAAAACGTACTTGAATGAGCACTTGTCAGGTCATAACATTAAAGGCAATGGGCCAAGTGCTCATAAATGGGATTAGGTTGGTATGTCAGGTGTTTTTCACTTCTCAGTGCAGGACCGAAAGACCTCTTCTGCACTTTGTGATTATATAAATTCTCACTAGGACCATGGCAGAAGTTAGCGTAACATTTGTGCAGCTGCTCACTAAGTTAAGTTAAAACACGGGAGTTGCAATTTGTCTGTGATTCCCACTCATTGAAGTTCTGCACAATTCCTTTCATGTTGAGATCGCTTCAAAGGGAATTGAAAAATTATTTCTATTTTTGAAGGCGAGTAAGAGGAATCCTTCCTTCCTTTCTTCTTTCCTCCCTTACATCCTTCCTTACTTCCTTCCGCCCTTCCACCCTTCCGCCCTTCCTCCCTTTTTTCCTCCCTCCCTTGCTGCAGTCTTTTATTCCTTCCTCCTTCCCTTCCCACTTCCATCATTCCATTCTTCTTGCATCATAGCAGATGTACGGAAACGAATCTATGTACAGTCACCACAAATAATGATCTAACTGGGGCTAACAATGATTCAGGAAAATGCAAATCAAAATGTATGTCCAATGCAATTTCTTAAGGAAGGACAGGCCTGTTTATGTGAACGACTTTTTTGAGCTTCTGGACTTTTAAACTTTTACCATCCTCCGACGAAATTCTGTTGACTGTGATTTTTGTTCAGTTAGCTGTAAGTTACGTTTGAAGCACTTTGTCCAAATCAATACTGAAATAACTTGAATTAGGGCACCCAAAATAAATGCATCGAAGCTGAATGGGCAATGATGGTTCTGTACTCTTCCTCCACCATTGTTATATCTGCAAACTCTTTCAGTTACAGAAAGCATTTGAGCAATTGTCACCAAGTCTGAACACTCAACAAAAAAAACCCAATAATTATTACAAAAGTTAATGCAAAACCTAAAATTACTCGTTTCTTCCAGCGAATATTTCATTCCATATTCTGATGTTCTGTGCCATCTTGAACGTTTTTTTTTTACCGTACCTGAATAATTTAACGCTGTGCATGTCTGGGCTTCGCTAGAATAGTTCTTTCATAAAGTGCAGACTGGATGTATAATGGAGAAGAACCACAAGATCTCGTTGAACTGATTGCACGTTCTGATTTCTTTTGAAACTTTAACAAGCTTTCATTGCATTTATCACTGACAAAAACTTTGCAATATGTTTGGTTTGACCTTCATTTGCAGATCGCCATTTCCACCTTCTCCTTTATTTTGCCTCTATGATATTTCCCATTATCCGGCGAATCAACAACAAATTACTTCTGCAGTACAATTTTCCATTTCGGCCAAAAAGAAATACTCCACTTACCCCTTTAAAGCTTATTTTCTTAATATGTCTTCAGTGAAATTTAGCACGTGGCTTTTCATGCTGTTAAGTTCTCCAGATTTTCCCTGTGAGACAAAGGCATTATAATTAAAAGTATTGTAAAAAACCATTGATTCAAATATATGAACAGTTGACAGAAAATTAAAGCTTCAAATAATCGGAAGTGTCTCTGAAGTCAGCTTTTTTAAAAAAGGTATACTGAGTGCAACTTGAAGCCAATTTCGCAATTGGAAATTACACTACGTGAAATGGTCACTAATTGTGACGGTATACCCAGCAAGTGCCTACACATGTCTGCTTGTCTGTGTGCTCAACTGCAAGAGCCGTTATTTGGGAATTCATCGAAAACTTTGGAACTTGGCGAGCTAGCCTGATCGCTAATGGGTTCCTTTGTGCTATCATTTACTTAATGAAAATTTCAGACATCGAAAGGAAATATAAACATGACAAATAATACCAATACTGTCACCACGAAGCCATGTTTATCTAAATGATTGTTAGATTGATGGGCAGAGTTAATAGCTTTACTCCCAATTTCTGCAATATTAAAATGATTATTGAAAAGGCTTATAGTGAAATATGATTGGAATTTACATCCAGTTTTGAAGGTAAAGAGTAGTTCTAATAGTAGTACCTCGAAATTAACTAATTGCAACTTCGTGGGTATGAAAGCTCAGGTATCAGAATTGACCTAGGTAATTAGGCTAGGTGATAGATCAATAGAGAAAAAGTAGCAGATCTTTAAGGAGATATTTGAGAGTATTCAGAATAAGCTTATTCTTGCCATAAAATTAAATTCTAAGTGGAGGACTCACTGTACGTGGCTAACAAAGGAATTAAGGAAATGATCAAGCTTAAGGGAAAAGCATGGAATTCCGCAGAGGTGAATGACAGGACAGATGAATGAAAGATAATCTAAAGAACGGCAGAGAATGGCTAAAAGATTAGTTAGGGGGATTAAATTAGTGTTTGAGAGGAGTATAACTAGAAATTCAGAAATGGATACCTGAGTTTCTACTGGCACTTTAATAAATAAGTGAAGTGAATGTAGGTCCTCTAGAGAGTGGCAGAGAGTGTTACTTGTAGATAATGAAGAAATGACAGAATTAATTAACATATATTTTGCTTCGGTGCTTGCTATGAATGATACAAACAATATCTAGTAGTTGCTGCAAATCACGAGTTAAACCTTAGAAAGGGACTTGGTGAAATTGAAATCACTAGGGAAATGGAACGAAGAAGATGGTTTGAGCACTGGGCTGGCAATTATCCGTCCCCCCGCCCAGCAACCCCACCCCCCCCCCCCCGACCCCCACCCCCCCCGTCCCACCATGGATTACATCCGAAGGGCTTAAAAGAGCTGGCTAATATGATGGTCGAAATAATGGTTACCATTGCAAGTGCATACGCCATTCATTCGGAGCTGAAGAGAGGTCAAAATGTGTTGGTTTTATCTTCGTCCAAAGGGTTATGTGTGTATGTTGGGGGCAGTGTTGTGAGGGCAGCAGGAGGAGGAAAATTAAAGTTCAGGCATACATTGGATGTCAGGGTAGATTATATGACACCTGTCTCATGCACACAAGACACGGGACTGGCAATTATAATGTTAAAAATAAATCAAACGTTAATAGTGGCATATAGGCTTGCAAGCAAGTTAGCAAAATGTGTTATTGGCGTAACGATGGTCAATTCTTTCTGAAAGCAAAGCATGGGAAGTAAATTAATTCTAATACTTTGGGAGGGGGTGGGGTTTGAAAAAAAACAATTTTCCATACATATTTCAAGGTGTGAAGTTGTTGAACACAAAGCTAAGTGCAAAAGGCTGTAATGTGCCCTATCCTAAGAAGAGCTGCTGTTACTCCAATTGAGACAGATCTTCACTGGAAAATATTGGCATGCTGAGGACAAAAATGTGAGAATGACAGCAAGATGGTGACTTGAATTTAAAAGCGACAGGAAGGTCAGAAACATGATTTCAGCCGGAGCGAAGGTGACATGCAAACCCTTCACCAAGTCTGTGTGCCGTCTCCCCAATGTAGGGGTGGCCACATAATGAAAAGTGAGTGCAGATATTAATTCGTGTTTCATTGTTTGAAGCAATGCTTGCGGCATGAATATTGAGGAGGCACAGCTTAAATGGCCAGTTTTCACATAACTCACAGTTGCATGAGAATGATCCATTGGAAGGGGATGGAATACTGGGGATAACGGAAGAGTGGACAGGGTGCGACAGAGGTACCCTGTAGAAGATCCTGGCAAAAAAATAAAAATGCCTCGTATAGGCAAGTGAATAGCAAAATTATAGGGTGATTCGAGGTGCTGCCAAAGAATGATGGACAATATTCTAAATAACCATTTGGTTTCATAGATGAATCCACCTCTAAAAAAGATGAGTTATTGGGGATATTCGTTCTCCATGAGGTAGTCGAATTGACAGCATGAATGGGGTGTATCCTGTGCTCGAGAGGGAATGGCAGTGGAGTAGAGACTTGATCCGAACAATTTGTAAAACTCCTTATGTAACAGGGGCAGAGAATTGGTGAATGTTATGTCTATCATACTTTCTTAAAAAGAAGCTGCGGTATAAGCATAATCACAGAGAAAAAAAGTCAAACAGACAAGTGAAGGTGAATCCATTTTAACTGTCGTGGTAGGAAAATATTTGGAGAAAATGATCTTGGAGAAAATGAAAAGTCACTTAGACAAGAACGGATTCCTTCCGGGGAGAAATTAGTGATAAAGTGCTTTGATGTACAGGTGTTTTGAACTGAAGAGTCACTGCTCACCGATAAAAACTATGAAGCAATTATTCCTTACTTTATCGTCTTGACGCCTCTCCAACTCGCTCTCCAGCTCAAGATCTCTGGCAATGTCTGCCGTACGAAATGCACATTTATTTTTATCCAGTATGTTATTACGGAAAAAGTACATTCTCCAAAGCTGTCAGAAATTGTTAATGTTGTTTCTAATTGGAAAAAGTTTTCAAAGAACAGTGCTTAACAGCACAGTGTTTTCCAAATTTTGCAGTTGCCACCACATTGGCAAGGTTATAACATAAACATTTGGACACGAATAAGCCCTTTATGCTCTTGAACTGCACTGCCATTTAGTGGTATCATGTCTGATCTATTTGTAAATCTAATCCTAGACCTATTTTCACAAATTACACTTGATAAATTGAAGGTCAAAAATATGTATTACAAAATCAATCACTATAGAATCTACTGCTCTCTAGGCTATATAATTAACTTTAATTATCCTCTGAGAGAAGCTAATCCTTTTGTTCTCCAACTTACATGAGACACTTGCTATTTTTAAGCGGTGCTTCTTAGCTCCAACTTTCCTCAGGATGGGAAATATTGCCTCAGTGTCAACCGTATCAAATTCGATCAGATGTGTTTGTGTTTCATAAGATCACATATAGTTGTACGAAACTGTATCGAGTAAAGACCCAATTTGCCCTACGTTACCTGATAAGGCACCACCTTCATCCGATGAATCATTTGGTGAATCTTCTTTGACCTCTTCTTGCGCACGTTTATAAAGACTTATGTAAAGAAAATAAAAGATATGCTCTATTCCAGCTGTGTTTCCAAAGGCCCTCTGTATAGTTTCGGTTGGGGTAGAATGGTATTGTCATTAGACTAGCATTCTCAAAGCCTGGAATTAACCAGCAGGCAACTGGATTCGAATCCCATCATTGCAAATGTTCGAACATTAATCCAGCAAAAAACTTAAAATACAATATTAATTACAACTCTGAAACCATTATCATGAAAACCCCTCCTATCCCCTATTCTTTCGGAAGGAGGAATCGTCTGCCCTAAACATAATTCGCATAGGAAAAATATGATTGACTATTAAATGCCCGTAAATAACAAGGGGAATTACAGGGATCAATAAAATATATCCTAACCAGAGACACCCATGAACGATTAAAATAAAACTTATATTCCCTAAACCAATTGCACTAAAGCACAGCATTCAATTTGCTTTCCGAATTACTAACCGATGTTAACATTTTTAAAATTCATATACCATGACATTCAGGTCCTCCTGTTTGCAGCATTCTGCAGTTTCTATCCATTTAAATGATATTTTACATTTATAATACTTCTGCTAAGGTGGGCAAACTAATTATGTCCACAATGTGCTTCACTGGCCATCTTCTCACAATACATTTTGCTACCTCTGCCTCTTTTGAAACCTCATTCATTTTCGCAATATGTTTTGCAACCGTGTGTGCCATGAAAGTCACTAACGAATCCCTATTCACTGACCTATCAAGCAGTAATTACGGACGCCAGTGACAAATTCTTCAAAAATATGTTCAGGCTGACTATAATTCTGTCATCAACCATGTTTTATCGATGGAGCTGTCTAGGTGTCTACCATGAATTCTGCTCCTGAAATCTGTCACCATTCTTCAGCCCAGCTAACTCGTGAGGATTCTTGAACACATATGAAGTTTGAACTTAATCTTTCCTAGGTTTAGATCGTCATCCTCAGTTTAACAATCTGTTTAATATTTGTATCAATTTTTCTTTTAAATTCATTATTTTCACCATCCTTAGATTTCAAAAGGCGCAATATTTATGTATGATGTGTTAGCATTTTCAATGTATATTAGGAAAAAGCTTTGTGGAAAATTAAACTAAAAATGTTCAAATGGTATACTCCTTGTGATTCTGTATAAAGCAGACTAAATAACGTATACGGAGAAACACTGAATACAAATGATTACAGCTGTATAGTCAACATTTTAAAATAGCAGCATAAACATATGCGTCCGTTGGACGTCACTGGTATCAGCTGTAATAGGTTTGCATGGGTTTTGCGAAGCAACACAATCATTATGTGATTGTTTCATATTTTTGCGCTGTTTGGGGCTGTATAATGACATAAGGGTAACAAGTACAATCCCGAAACAATTTTCAATGCATAAGTTACCGATCAAAGCTGATGATTTTGCTGTGCAAGGCAAAACTCGTATTTCCATTATTTTTAAATATTTTAAAATCTTTTATGCTCCCCCCACCCCCACTAGAGCTGGACCTTGAGTGCCCTACCATCCATTCTTAATTAGCACATTCGTTTAGATAATATCACCAACTTTAACTTTAACACCTATGTGTTCTTCTGTACCATTGTCAATGACATCTTTTGATGATCTGCTTCTATCACTGCTTGTTTGTCTACACAAGCACCTCTGTCTCTCTCTCTCTCTCTCCGCACCCCCCCCCCCCCCCCCCCCCCACCCCCACCTCCCACACACCTTAAACCAGCTTATATTTCAACTCTTTCTGGGACTCGAAATCAAGTTCTGTCGAAGGGTCATGAGGACTCGAAACGTCAAGTCTTTTCTTCTCTGCCGATGCTGCCAGACCTGCTGAGTTTTTCCAGGTAATTCTGTTTTTGTTTTGGATTTCCAGCATCCGCAGTTTTCTTTGTTTTTAACTCGAATGAAGTCTATCCTGCCGATCATAAAACTTGTTGCAAAAAAGGGTGAAGGGTCCCTGGCCTCAAAGGCCTATAACTCCAGTAACATCGTTAGAATTTATTAGCAGAGATTTGTTTAACACAATAATGAACAAATAAGTACACAGGATGAAGTTTGCACAGCAAAATCAGTCTTGCAGAACAACCACGAAAACGCATGCTTAGTAAAAAGTAGGCAGATAACCAACGTTTTTTCTTTGGCAGCAAACCCTTATAGATTTTAACAAGAAAGATCCAATAATTGTTACCCAAGTCAGGAACTGTTGATACTTAATACTGTTACATCTCACTACTTCGCAGACACTTTTTTTTGATGTGTAATTGCAAAAGGACGGTCAGAAATGCAGAAACTAATTGGCTCAACAATGCGTGGCTGCCTCCGATGCAAAACTTTGGCAGTTTTTCAGCAACTCACACAAAATGGAATTGATCTTCTGGTCTTCCCTCCAAAGCCACTCAACTCAATTAAATTTCATTTCTTTAAATTTATTTATCTCCTGTTATCTCAGCTTCCACATTCCACAAACCCTCTGTGAACTGAAATGCTCCAAATATAAAAATAATAATATTTACAACTATATTCGGTCAATAACTTTCAGTATACAATTACCTGTTTACTCCTGAAACCTCTGTGAGGTAAAAAAAAAAACCGTTTGCACCCCTAATCTCCGTCTTGAAATTCAGCAATTGAAAAATCTTTTTTTTTATCTCATAGCAAATTGTCTATGTAACCTATCAATTTGCAACTCCATTCCACAATAACATCGCATTACAAATGCATAAACCTAAAACATTTAATCTTTCAGATTAGACTCAGAGACAACCTGTCTCTCGTTCTCTAGTACAACCCCCCTGTTCTATTTACCCTGATCACACACACACACACACACACACACACACACATAAAAAACAGTGTTCATTAACTATAAAGAAAACATTATCAAAAACATCCAAAATATACATCTCTCATCGCATCATAGAGACAGGTAGATCAGTAGTGCTA
The DNA here is from genome assembly GCA_026770705.1 of Isurus oxyrinchus. Taxonomy (NCBI): domain Eukaryota; kingdom Metazoa; phylum Chordata; class Chondrichthyes; order Lamniformes; family Lamnidae; genus Isurus; species Isurus oxyrinchus. The sequence goes on from JANJGN010000035.1 coordinate 7,205,511, forward strand.
AGTCTTTACTCAAGGCTCTGTATGCTAAAGACGAGATTCTGTCGATGGAACATTGATGCCAGCAGTCGAAGACGAAGGAATAGTTTGATTGAAAGGTTACGAAATCACATTGACAGGCATACTTAGATGAAGCGTTTTGAAGATTATTTGAACTGTTACGCAATAATCAACGTAGAATCGTTAGAACAGAGGGAATGGGGAAATTAATATTGATGAACGTACAAAACGGAAACATTGGCTAATTAAACCGTGGAAAGGCTATGAAATTAATAAGTCATTAATTGTAAGATTTTGGTGTATAAAGTATTTATAAAAAAGAGGCATAAGAAGAAAGCTGTATCAGCTGAACTTATTAAACGTAACGTACTGGAAGTGTGAGAAAGTGTCGCAGCCATCAGGAGTACTAGTTGGGTACAGATAAAATGTAATATGTTCTCAATCACAATAATGAATGTATGCGGTGGAGGCAAATGCATTGAAATGCGGGTTTCAGAAAAAATGCCTGCAATAATAATCGTGATGAATTTCAACCGCCCAACATTCATTTGTTTAAACAGGTGCGTAATGCGTAATTGCGATAATAAAATGCAGTAGAAAAAGTTGATATTGGGTAGTGAAGGAAAACAGGACAAAAAGTATTTACCACCGGTTATACCTATCACCCTATATTCCGTTCCACGAAAGTCAACAGCACTGACGTCAGGTGTTGTGTGTGACAAGCGGCCGACATGATATCATACATTTTACCACACTGCCTGAGAAGGACTTAAGTTTCCGAATTGGTTGCGTTAATTATTCAGTACAACGGTATGTTATTTCCGTTAAGGTATAAGCATAATCACGGTTTTACAAGTGGTTCAAGCACTTATTCTTTTAGAGATTTCCATTTTTTTTGAGCAGAACTAAATGCTGGATGTGAACTAACGCATTTTTTAAAAGCAATCTGCTCACTTTTCATCCCTGCACATGTTCAATTTCAAAATTTATCTTTTGCTGCTAATAGAATCTAACTGGCCCTCGGCGTAAATATCATACTGAAAAATGGTTAAGTTATTTAGAGAAAATCACGGCGTTTGGGGAGAGTTAAACCACAGCTTTGTTGAATGGCAGAGCCGTCTGGAGGAAGTAAATGACTTATTTCACATCCGCCCTTGGCCTGTTGCCATGCTTCAGTGAAGCTAAACGCAATATGGAAGAACATCATCTTCCAACTAGGAACTTTACAGGTTTCCGGACTGAATATTGAGTTCAGCAACTTTAAATCATGAACAATCTGCTGCATCCCCACCGCCTTTCCGATCCCACTTCTTCCAATTATTCATATATATAATTTGCTATTCTCAGCTATTACCATTATGTTTAAATATATTTCCAACCAGTGTTTTATTATTCTTAGCCTATTTCGATACCCCCACTCCACCCCAACAATGGTTATTTGTCCCTTGCTTGTCCTACTTTCCCATTCGCACATTACTTAGCTAATATCACCACCGTCAACACCTTTTGTCCTTTTGCCTATGACATCTTTTTCAACCGTTTTAAAACGCGCCCAGCAATCAGCTCTGCTGAACACCTTGGAATGGAATATCAGACTCAGGTTAAAGTTGAAAATGTTTTTACTAAATACCCTTCTATGACAAATGACACCTCAAATATTGTATATCTCAGGTCTGTATATACACTATTACCAAAATCCGATTAATTTGTCAAAATTTATAAATTGGAAGTGTGTCAAAAATAAATGGGCACAAGAAGATCTGGATACAAGACTTAATGAAATCAAAATCTTTTAAGCATTACCATGACAGAAGCTGGTGTCGGAGTTGGTTCACTCAATGATTGCAATTAAATTTGGCAAAGATACTTATTGGGTACGAAGGTTGACCAGCTATTCCGTGCACTACAAACCGAACGCATCAATGTCTGCTACATCAGCCTACTTTTGGTTATCAGTAAAGTAATGGAATGGGTAATCAACAGTGCTATCTAGAGGTATTTGCTCAACATAAATTGCTCACTGATATTCAGTATGGAATCCGCCAAATTAACTTAGCTCATGGCCTCATTACAGCCTTCGTTCAAACGTGGACAAAATAACTGAACACCAGAGGTGAGGGGGCAGTGACTGCACTTTGCATCAGGGCAGAACTTGACCCTGTCTGATTTGTGTCCACACGCATGGCCTATTTCATTATTTTTGACTGTATGAGCTGACCACTTTCCGCCATAAATATTGGATATTGTGAACAGGATATGGACCCCATGGCCCCCGACTGAACTAAAGGCTGCAGTTGCTGTTGGTTTGGTGTCTGAGGTCCAGATTTCGATTTTGTGGCATTGGGAAATTAGCTGCACGGTCTCTGAGGGGGACCAAGTCAGCATTTCATTACGCTGCCGAAAGAGCTGTAAGCACATTGAAAATATACCAGCAGCCAGGGAAAGCACTCGATTTATCGTCAAGCCTAAATGGAAGGCCTGAGAAGAAGGGATGTCAAGAAATATGAAATAGAGGATCAACATTGGACCCACGAGTCAATGATTGTTCGAGAACAGGAATAGTAGGCTTGTGCACCAGAGGATGAAGCCTTGATGGAGCTCGGGCATGTGATGTATAACTGTGGGATCGCTGCTTAATGTTAGTTGCTTTGCCACATGCAATTATGAATATAATGCTTTCAGCCAAACCTGTGTCCCACAGATATCACCATTAGGATTCAACATTGGCTGTGCAAGAGATTGGCAATGTTGTGGCTGAAATGCCAATCAATCACTGGCAACAGGTTCGATCAGCCTTAGGCACAGAATTCTATCCGGGGTAGGCCTGAGTGTTTCAAAGCTAATGTCCGCAATTTCTCTTCCAAGAGTTTGAATGCTGAGGGTCTTCCTGTGCCATCGCCTTGTTGAGCCAATTTGCCACCAGCCCGTGCCTTCCACAAATACTTATCCTGTTAACATGAATAGCCGGTTGTATATATGCACAAGGCAAAAAAAAGGGCCACAGAAATCGGTGCAATCACACACCAGTCAAACGATGTTTTCAACCGTAGGCTTATTAATGGTAACATCGCTGGACTAGTAATTCATGAGCCCAAGAAATAACTCTGCAGCAGATTTTGAAAACGCTAAAGGGCAGTTGAAGGCATTTAAATTTAGTCAAATAAATGTGGAATTGATGGCTGGTCTCAGGAAGGGTGGTCATGAATGTTCTTCGAAAATCAAAGTGGCTTTTTTATCCGCTTTAAGGAAGGACATCAGCATTCCTTATCTGGCCTGGCCGACAGGTGACTCACGATCCGCAGGAATGATATTGTGTATTAACTGCTCTCCGAAACACCCCATCTAGCCACTCAGTGCAAAGCCAATTTGAAATTGGCCAGAAGCTTTCACTTTCCCAGAGATGAACGATGTTGGAAGAAATAATCAAACAAATGAAAATCAAAAATTATAAAGGAGTAGGCTGATTGCTAATAGTGAGATTGGACGGCAGCGCCGAGATGTGCCTGCTAGAATCTACATCCAAATGAGATCCTCTTGAACACAGGGAGCATACTACGCATGTTGCGAGGGAGCTCCAGCATTGGTGTAGACTGAATGATGTGAGTGGATTTGCGTTTTTTTCCAATACATCGTCTTTCACATTCTGCTGATAGATAAAAAACGGTAGGTCCAAATGCGGCAGCATGTCCAAACAGGATTGAGGAGGAGGGTTATGCCAATCATTAGCCTGCATTGTCGATCACATCAGCTACTCACACGATGCTAAATGTCTCCTAGTAGATCTGGAATCAATCTGGCGAGCACAGCATAGAGACTCGAAGGCCTGTGGGAGGTTAGAATAGTCCTGACCCTCAGACTGACGAGGTCAGCAGAGGAAAAATTTAGGGCAAACATATTCAGATCTTAACGTCTGAAAAAAAAGGAAAGCAAAAATCCGAAGCAAAGAAAATAAAAACAAGGTGAACACAAATATCAGTTGGACAATAGGGCAAGAATGAGAAGATCTAGTTAGCTATAATGAATGGGGATCCGAATATTTTCATAGGCAGAACAAATATTACAGAAGTCACAAAAAGCAAATGGGTCCGATTAGAGACTTGAATGGGAATATCTGCATTCTTTAGTTTGTCTTAAGGCGATGCACTTTTCACTGTGAAACATGAGTTTATTGCTACACTTTATCTGTTAGAAGATATAATGGAGGCATTAGACAAGTTGGGCTTGATTACTTTTGCTAAGTCATCAAGATTAGTTAATGTAATGCCAAGGATACTGAGAGAAGTTGGGAGGAAGTTGAGGAGGCACATCACTCAGTTTCCCTCTTCGCCCTATATGAAGCTGTGCTGCAAGCAGGATTGATGATTGAAAATATTACACATATTTTTAAGATGACATGTACATATTAAACCAGCACACACAAGCGGGAAATATACCAGATGCAGCATGGAATTTTATGAAATTGCTAATATGCAACAACATTTTAGTTACTTGGGTAGCTGGGGGAGACGATTGTGCTGTGGCAACGTCGCTGTATTAGAAATGCACAGCCCAGGTTAAAGATCCGAGACCACGGGTTCAAATTACATGACTGCAATTGGTGTAATGTGAATTCCGTTAATAAATCTTGGAATGAAAGCTCAGTCTCTTTAGTGGTAACAGTGAACCATTGAAAAACATATAAATCCGTCTAGTCCAATAATCACCTTGAGCAAATCTGCCAGCCTGTCCTGGTCTGATGTGCATTTGCCTTCATCAAACAGCAGTCTTGTTGGCTTCAAATTTCCCTCTGAAATGTCCTCGCAAGCCATTAATTTCAATGATGATTAGGGAAGAGAAAAGATGCTAGCCTTTCCGGCGATGACCACGTTACATGCTTTTTTTTTTCAAGTACAAGTGTAACTTTGCATCTAGTTTTGCTTTATTTCAGGTGAAGTTGCAAAGAAGGTTCTTGAAATTAATTCAGTGTATGTGGTGTGTATGGATTTTTTTTTAAAATGGGATAAAGTGCTGCACAGCAGTCTAGGGGTCGGGGTGGGTACAACAGATTGTGCACTCAAGGGGACAGGCACAAAAGTCAAATTCAACTGGCATATTGACAGGGAACAGTGCAGTGCTGAATTTTTTTCTTCTGCTTGCTTAGAATTCTGATATGAATCTCAAGGCAAAAGCATTCGGACACCTGCTCCTTTTGGTATGCATTAATATCACAGAATTTTGTAGACAATCAGAAGTTCACAAGTTGAGCATCAGAAAAACCCTGCTAATGCTATAAAATGTGAGAAGGTAGTAAAAAAAAAATAAGCAGGACAATAGACAGGCTGGTGACATGGGTGCAAAACTGGTGGATGAAATTTAAATTGGTTAAGTACAGAGTAATTCGTTCTGAGGTGAAAATCTGCTGCGCCAGAATGAAAGAAAAATCTTCCAAGCCTTAAGGGACTGCATGTTCAGCAGGGCTTCGAGATAAATACAAAGCTCAGGGAAGAGAGGAAGGTACTTTGAGAGTGATGTTATTGATGCCTACTGAATCAATTTTAAATATTGGCCTGTAATATAAAAGCAAGTGCGTATACTAAGCATGATAGTAACACTTTCCCCCCATCATTTAGATAATTCTGTCCAGTTATAAAAGACACATTTGAAGCCGGTTTCTTTGGAAGCTGTGCACAGAAAAAATGCAACAGAGTTTTTCCACGGATGAGGAACAGCAGTTAACTGGAGAGATTCTGGAATCTGGGGAAGAATGCAGAAGGAAACTTTCACTTGACATTTGATATCTTTGATCATATTCTGCAAAGACTGGATAGAGGTTTTTCCCCCATTGATGAATGGCAGAGAACACGAGGACCCAGATTTAAGATGGATCATGAAAAGAGAAAATGATTTTTAAAAATGTGCAATGGGCAGTAAGTATTTTACATATGCTGCTTGAGAAATTTTGAGGAGATGCAATCCACTGTGGTATTCAAGAGAAGTTGTATCATCAGATGAAGGAGACACGAAACAGAACGCTACAGGGAAAAGGCAAGAAGGTGGCAAGTGTACATTGTCCTTGCAGAGAGAAAGGAGGGAAAACGAATCGAATGGTACATATTGTGCCGCATTCATTCCATGAATCCATGGCTTCAATCTCTTGGCTACATCCTATGAGCGTTTGTTACGTAGATACAGCATTTCCAACTCTGATTTCAGCGCACTGACTTTAAAAAGTTTGAACGCTCCCTGTTCTGTATGTAATTTCATTTTTGACATAACTCAATCTTCAAGAAAATATTAATTCCTTCTGAGCACAATACCCTATATCCAAAGGTTGATTGTAGAAATATACAAACAGGATCGATTGAAGTGTACAAAAAATAACTGATAGGATAGATGTTCAGTTAATGTTTACCTTGACCTGGCACTCTAGTAAAGGGCCAATGCATTCATAATAATGTCTTACCAATTTAGGATCGTTGGCCTATTGCTTCTCTTAATTCATAAATTATTTCATGCGTGTTGTATCCAAAGCTTCACAAACTCAGAAATATTAATCCCCATCTGATCATTAATTCCTTTTACTCTTCCCTCACAATGTCCCTTCTTATGATCACATCTCTTCCCCATTAATATCCCACATTCCCCTCCCGCCGCATAGGTGATGGCAGAGACCCAGAGTAATGGTCTGAAGGCCAGGGTTTGTATGCTGCCACGGCAGTTAGTGGAACCTGAATTCAAACAAAATCTATAAATTAAAGTCTACTGATGACCATGGAACCTTTGTTCATTTATGTAAACACCCACCTGATTCACTATTGTCCTTTAGGTAAGCAAGTCTACCCTCTTTCCACGTGTGGCCTACACATGATTCCAGAACCACAGTAATGTGGTCGAATTTAAAATGTCCTCGCAAGCCACTCATCTGTTTCAAATCACTAGAAAGATTAAAACAGAAAGTCAAACAGGATGCAAGACCCGACATCTACCTAGGCACCACCAGAAATGGCAACGGGCTCTCTTCATCAAGGAATCATTCCCTACAGTAAATATCACAAATTTCAAAATCACCATTCCTGGTTTTGCCCTGTCCCAATGGCAGAACAGACACATCAGTGGTGGCAACACAGTGATACATAGTAGAGAAGAAGTTGTCCTGCAAGCCCTCGAAATCGACTACGGACACCATGATGTCTCATGGCTCCACATCAAACATCGGAATGGGACTTCCTGCTGATTACCACTTACAGCGCAACCTCAGCTGATAAATCAGTGCTGCCCCATGTTGAACATAAGTTGGAGGAAGCACTGAAGGTGGCAAACACTTACCATCTGCTCCGGGTGGGGGACTTCAATTTCCATCACCAAGCAAGGTTCGGTAGCACCACTACTAGCCGAGCTGGCCGAATCCGAAAGGGAAAGGCTGCTAGACTGGGATTGTGGCTGTAATGAGGGAATGGACAAGACAGAAACTTAAACTAAATCTCATCCTCAACAGACTGCCTGCCATAAATACATTGGTCCATGAAAGTATCGATAGAATTGACCACTGCACATTAATTGCAGAGACATAGTGTACAGGGTTCATCATGTTGTGTGACACTTCCGCCGTTCTAAAAGGGATAGATTTCGAACGGATCTAGCAGCTGAAGGCTGGACATCCATGAGGCGCGGTGGATCATCTTCAGCAACTGAATTTCGCTCGAATACAATTTGTAACCTCATGATCTGACGTCTCCCTAACACTAGCATTACCATCAATCCAGCGGATGAACACTGTTTCAGTAAAGAGTGCAGCTAAGCAAACCAGGAACAGTGTCTTGGATATGTGAGAATGAAATTGGAATGTGGTGAAGCTATAATACAGAGCTACTTACGAGCTAATCAACATGAGTGGCAATAGATAGGCAGAGCTAAGTGAAACCACAACCAACCAAAATGTATGAACTAAGATCTGCAGACCTCCAATGTCCAGTCGTAAATGGTGGAGGAAAATTAAGCAACTCACGAATTAGACTCCACGAACCTCTCTGCCCTCAATGATGGAGTAGCTCAGCAGAGGAATGCAATAGATAAATCTGATGTAATCACAACAAGTATCGGCCAGAAATGCAGAGTGTGTGATTCAACTCGGCCTCCTCCAGAGGTCCTCATCATCACAGATGCCAGTCATCAAACAATTTGATGGAATCCACGCGATATCTAGAAATGGTTGAAAGCACTGGATACTGCGAATGCTATGGGGCCTGACAATATTCCAGGCAATATTTCTGGAGACATGTGCTCGAGAACTTTTCGTTATCCAAGTCAAGCTGTTTCAGTACAGTTACAAGTCTAGTATCTATACAGCTATGTGGAAAATTGCCCAGGCATGCCCAATAGACAAGAAGAAAAAAAAGGCAGATCCAACTCGCCATTTTCCACCCCATCAGCATACTCTCGATCATTAGTAAAGTCATAGAATGGGTGATCAGCAGTGCTATGATGTGGCACTTGTTTAGCAATAACCAGCTCACTGATGTACAGTTTGGATTCATTCAGAGCCACTCAGCTCCTGACCTCATTATAGCCTTTTTTTCAAACACGTACAAAATAACTGCACTCCCGAGATGATGTAAGACTGACTGCCCTTGACGTCAAGGCAGTATTTCACCGAGTGTGGCATTAACGTGCCCTCGCAAAGCTGGAGTCAGTGGGATTCAGGTGGAAGAATCTCAGCTGGTTGCAGTCATAACTAGCACAAAGGAAGATGATTGTGGATGTGGGGGTTCAGTCACCCCAGCTACAGGTTATCACTGCAGGTGTTTCTCATGGTAATGTGTGAGGTCCAACCATTTTCAGCAGCTACATCAATGACCTCCTTTCCTGCTTATGGTCAGAATTGCAGTGCGTTCACGGCGATTGCACAATGTTCATTACCATTCGCGACTGCTCAGGTGCTGAAGCAGCCTATCTCCAACGGCAGCAAAACCTGCACATTAAATAGGCTTGGGCTGACACGTGACAATAACAAAAACAAAAATACCTGGAAAAAAATCAGCAGGTCTGACAGCATCTGTGGCTAGGCTTATAGTTGACGTTTCGAGTCCGTCTGACCATTCTTCAGAACTAAAAATATAGAAATGAGATGAAATATAAGCTTGTAGAGGAGGTTGGGCCAGGAGGTGCTCGATATGGGGTGAGTGATTGGTGCAGGCCAGGAAGAGGCTGCCGAAGATGTCATAGATAAAAGGACAGTGGGGTGTTCACTGTGGCAATATTATCTAAAGAATGTGAAAAGGGCGTCATTGTGTGTGGCAAGCAGGACTAGTTACTGGCAGATGTGGTGGGGTGGGGGGAAGTGATCGAAATGGCTAAAAGGTGGAGATGAGACAACAGATCTAAATAAATTTAGAAGTGGGTGGAAAAACAAAAATATATTTTTTTAAAAATTAAAAATAGTTAGAAAATTGGGAATCAGAGAGGGGGTGATGATTGAAGGGAGATTTCATGATGTAACATTTTTGAACTCAATTTTTATTCTGGAAGACTGCAAAGTAGCTAGGCAGAACAGGTTGTGTTGTTCCTGCAGAGTCCGTTGAGCTTCACTGGAACATTGCAGCAGGCCATTGACGGGCATGTGAGCATGACAGTAGGGTGGTGTGTTGAACTGGAAAGCAGAAGGGAGGTCTGGGTTACGATTGCTGACACACCGAAGTTCATCCACAAAGCGGTCAACTAGTCGGTGTCTGGTGTCTCCAATGTAGTGGAGACCACATTGGGACAGCGAATGCAGTAGACAAAATTGAGAAAAGTGCAAGTGACGTGCAGCTTTCCTTGAAAGAAGTGTGTGGGCACTTGGACAATGAGGAGGGGGCAAGTAAATGGGCAAGTGTTGCACCTTCTGCGGTTGCGTGAGAAGATGCCATGGGAGGCGTTTGTGGTGTAGTGTGTGATGGAGGAGTGGGTCAGTGCATCCAGGAGGGAACGATCTCGACAGAAAGCCACCAGGAGGGGTGAAGGGAAGGTCTGTTTGGCGGTCGCAACATGCTGCAGTTGGTGGACATGACAGATGAAGATATTTTGAATGTGGAGGCTGATGGGGTGATAAATGAGGACAAGGCGGACCCTTTCATGTTTCTGGAAGGGAGAGGAAGATGTGAGGGCGGATGCCCGGGAGATGGGGCGTACATGGCTGAGGTCCCTGTTAAACACCGTGGTTGCAAAGTCTCAGTTATTGAAGAAGGAAGGCATGTCAGAGGATTTGCTTTGGAAATTGGGATCATCTGAACAGATGCGATGGAGGCAAAGGAACTGAGAGAAAGGGATGGAGTACTTAAAGGAAGCTTGGTGTGAGCAGTTGCAGTGGCGGTATATCTGGGATTGGCTAGGCTTTTACTGAATATTGGTGGACAGTTGATCACCAGAAATTCAGATAGAGAACTCAAAGAGAGGAATTAAAGTGCCTGTGATGGTTCACGTGAAAATGATGGAGGAGTGGAAATCTGAAGTAAAATTAAGAAATATTTCCAGATCCAGCCGAGAGCATGAATGCCACAGAAGCAATCATCAATGTACCGGAAAGAGTGTTGTGGGTGGGGGCCACAGTAGGGCTGCAACAGCGAATGTTCCATTTACCCCATGAAGATTCAGTCATAACTTGGGCCCCTGCGTGTACCCATTGGTACACAATAATTTGTTGTAAGTGAGACGAGTTTAAAAATAAATTGTTCAATGAGTGAACATGTTCAGCCAGATGGAGGAGAGTAGTGGGGAATGGGATTATTGCTGCCATTCTTTGAGGAAGAAGCGGAGAGCCCTTACACCATCGCAGTGGGGGATGGACGTCTAGAGGGTTTGGACGTCCATGGTGATGAGGAGGCTACTGGGGCCAGTAAACTGGAAATTCTTTTTATGATGTAAGGTGTCAGAGGAATCGCTGATGTAGGTGGGAAGAGACTGGACAAGGGGAGAGAGAATGGACTCAAGATGGCAAGAAATGAGTTTCGTCGGGCACGAACAGGCTGAAGCTATCTGAGTGCTGGGGCTGTCCATTTTTGTGGATTTTGGTTAGGAGGTTATTGCGGGCTGTATGCGTTTGGGGGCCTGTGTAGTTGTAAGCTGTGCAGGGAAGATCTACGGAGTAAAATAGGTCAGTGTCAGTCCTGCAAACAATGGCTTGATGTTCAGGGATGGTCCAGGGGGAGGTAGGAGGAAGTGCATGCGAGTTGATGCGCAGCGTCTGCTAGGTAGAAGTCAGTGCACAAGGCAACAGCAGCAGCATCATTGTCAGTGGGTTTGAAAATTGACAAGTAACATTCGCGCCACACAAGTGTCAGGCAATGAGCACCTTCAATAAGACAGAACCAAACCTTCGCCCCTTCATTTTCAAAGCCATAGCCATCACTGTATCCAACTGTATCTATGTCCTAGAGGTTACTCTTAGAATCAAATTAACAGGACTAGCCATATAAATACTGTATCTACAAGGGCACGTCAGATGCTTGGAGTGGTGTGACGAGCACATCACTCCTTTGCTCTTCAATGCCTGTCCACCATCTACAAGTCACAAGTCAGGAGTGTGATGAAATCCTCCCTAAATGCCTTGGAAGAGTGCAGCTCCCACAACACTGACGGCAATGGGCGACTTGCAGGACGAAGCAGAACGCGTGATTAGCACCACGCCAAGAAGCATTCACTCCCTCCATCACAGACGTACACTAACATCAACGTTTGCCATTTACGAGGTGCACTGCAGAAATTCACTGAACCTCCTTCGACACAACCTTTCAAAACACGGCCATTATCATCTAGAAGGAAAAGAGTGGCAGACACATGTGAAAATTGCAAACTGGAGTTTCGTCATCAGTTGAATCTCCATCCTGACTTGGAAATATACTGCGGTTCTTTCACTGTCACCTGGCCAAAATCCTGGAACTCACTTCCTTACAGCATTGTGTGTACCTGAAACATAGGGACTGCAGAGTGACAAGAAGGCACCTCAGCACCACGTTCTCAAGAATAACCAAGGATTGGAAATAAATGCTCGCCAGCCAGAGAATCCCACAGACCGTGAATGAATAAGTAAAGCAATGCCTTCCAATCTTATCTGTCGCCTTGATTTCGTGATCACTTCGGTTTGAACTTTTCGGCACTGAAAATAGATTATTGAGTAAAGTAATCAGCTTGGTCCCTTTAGTTCCCCAAAACATCGATTTTCGGTCTGTGTAAGATACTGAGCTAGTTTTCTGTGAAATTCAACTCTGAAACCATTACTTTGGTTTGGAGTATTTCTCAGGTCTTCTGGATTCATCTTCAATCTGGATCTATCACCGATTCCTATATGCCTCAGATGATTTCATTGAAAAGTGCGGAAATATCTCTCTCTGCTTTTGGTGCTTTTTCTCCCCTCGCTGTTTCTACAATTTGTGCCAAAGGAAGATGGAGCACAATTTTCTACCATATCCAACATTGTTGTCAGGCATGCTGACATGGGTTGTACTGTGACTTTCCAAAGTGCAGTAGATGAATGATGCCAGCATTCTGAGATTTCTTTCCAAGGTTTCCTGGATCTTAACAGAGAGCATCACATTTCGAATTGAATGGTACATGGGCCCAAACTCAAAGTTCATAGGTCTACCTAATTCTAAATTCTTGTCATGACCCACGCACAAAAGCATGCCAAAAGGGGCAGATTCATCAGTTCAGCCTGCAGTTCTGTCTCAGTAATGATCTGTTACTGCTTTCATTACATTTTTTCTCCCCTTGTCCACCATATTCGCACAAACTTCCAGGACTGTACCAGGACCATCCATCACTTTAATAAGTAAATTTCACAGGTCTTAACCGTTTCCTCGTCAGCATAGACCGTCAATCGTTTTCTGCACTTACATTCTCCATAAGGATGGCCCGGTAGCTGAAATATGTTTCATTGAAATGCAACTAATTCTCCACTAGCACCAAACACTTTGTTTCACCTGACTGAAACTGAGTTCAAATTGAACAAATTCGCCTTTTACTCAAATAACTTACTGTCAATGAAAGGTTTTGCTATGCGAAGCCCCAATGGGTTGTAGGTTTGCTTGTCTTTTTGGAATATAAGGTTATATGCACTGTTGAAGCCATATTGAGGTCCTACCTATCACCCATGATACTACAGTTGTGATGGGTATATCTATGGTTTTGCATGCTCTTACTCTGGATGGAAATTAATCTGCAGACTTGATGCCAACTTTTTATTCCCTTCCTTCACTTGGCATCTTCAATATCCCGCATTGCCCTTCCGCTCGTTTATGTTCATATCTCTGTATCTGATGGAAAGCTTTCTACTGGTTCCTATAATAAACCTATTCTCTCCTACTGCTACTTCAGTTACACTTCCTCAACTCTTGTAATTCTGCATTCTGTAATTTCTATTACTGCATACGCCTGTTATGTGCAAACAAACACTCATAAATGCACACCTGACATATCTTCCTTGAGGCTCAACAGAAAGTCACTCCGGTAGGGTTCACACGGCAGTCCACCTACTTCATTCCACCTACCGCACTAATTAGCCGCACACGACCACATCCAAAACTCTGCTTCCTTTATAATTAAGCCAATACAGCCTTCATGTCCAAATGGTCAATTCTTGCGATTTCATCCAGATTGACGCCATGTCAGACTGAAACTTGAGGTTATGTTGCCTCACATTTCATCATTCCAATGGGACAGTGTTATATTCGAAAGGTGGTCCTCTGCTCTACCACACGCAACAATCCTTTCTCTTCTGATAAAAATGTCCCATGCATGTTCAACATATGTTGCATTCGCAAATGTGTGTTTTTCACTTTGAAATTCTCGAATCATTCCTTCCAGATATAGATGTCAATTAACTTTCTTCGTTTTGAGTTTGTAACAGTGTCGCTTCAAATAATAATTTATTTTACATCAGGGAGATTAAACAAAAATACTACATTGGGGATAACTTCTGCTCAGTTCATAAAAGTGACCTCCGAGGTTTTAGTCACCTGTAATATTAATGTTCCATTGCATTCACATCCTAACCAATCATTCCCCAGTGTCCTGCTGTGTTTAGATGTTGCTTCAATAAATTCGAGGAAGACAACTTCACCTTTTGATTGGAGGCAACCAACCTTATGGGCTCAAGAGGAAGTTATAAATTCAGAAAATTACATATTTGCTTCTTTTTGTTTATTCATTTGATAATGTTCTTTGGCAGTTGCTGTTACTAGCTATTTAACTTTCCCCAATAACTATTGTAATTGGCGCCTTAATGTTTTTCTTATCACATAAAAGAAAATATAAAATAAAAATAAAACATATGCGGGCATTGCATCTGCTCAACCATTCCACAAGCTAGCTGATCATTTACATCAAATCCACCGTCCTTAACAGTCTCTCTGCACCGTCTAATGCTTAGTGAATACTTTGACCTATCGGTCTTTATGTGGTATATTCAGCGACTAAGCATCCATTGCGTTCAGCGCTTGAGTTCATCAAAGGGCCGCAGCCCTCGAAGTTAAGAAAAAAAAGCTGAAAATACTGGGAAAATTCAGCAGCTTCAGCAGAATCTGTGGAGAGAGATACATAGTTAAATTACCGCTTTTCAGAGCTGAAGAGAAGTTGTATTAATACTGTTAAAGGTGGGTTGGGGCAGATGGAGCAGGTTAGAAGACCAGTGTTAGAGCGGGGGGGGGGGGGGGGGGGGGTGGTGGTTATGGCAGTTAGACTGCAGTCAGAGGATGGCAAGAACATAGATAAATTGTGCTCTTCAACAGGTAGGGGAAGGACAGATGGTCCTGGCTTAGATATTAAGGCAGGTCTCTGCCTGGGTGAAGTTGGGGTCAGATGATGCATGTATCTTTGTCTGTTTGATGTAAACCTATATGTTGATGAGATCGAAATCTGGCAATTGTTCTTCTACGTGATCAATAATGTATAAATATGGTGAAGACTTGTAGTTTAGCAGCTTAATGTCTCAAGCTGCATTGAGATGGTGTCCTCCTTCTAATTTCTCGAATAAACTACCGTAACCTGTACCTATGACTCCTCTGGTCCGTTAATCAGTGCCACCAGTGCAATTTGGCGTAGTCGGAAGGATAGTTGGTTCGGATCCTCTGGATAACTCTGCAAAGTGGGTGAGTATTTTTATTGATCACCCGTAGTTAGTGCAGTTGGCCTGGCTGAGAACGGTCCGGTCAACTATCAAAGAATCAAGAAGATGACTCAGGACAGGAGAAAGGAAGCGCCAGGGGCAGTAGGTGGCGCCATACATGTAGGGCCAAGCCGCACAGAAAGACCAGACCATTAACCAGTTGTGAGGAGGCGGAACTGTGCTGGCGTGGTTATAGTTTGAAGTATAAGCTTAGCCAAAGCCCTGCAAGAAGGCGAGAGCCAATGAGAGGAGGCAGAACAGGGCTAGCTTGGTTATGCTTGAATTATAACCAGAGCCAAAGCCCTGAACGAAGGCCAGACACCAAATAAATCGCACATACATACGTCAGGACCATGCAAATGTATCGAGCAGAGGGAGATGGATACAATTGGAATCAAATGCTGTCAGGGAAACCAAATAGCGCCCTGGAAATTGATTGGGGGACCACAGACTCCATTATGAGCTTCATAGCGGAACACCAGTCAAGAATAACCATTAAAATGCAGAAGGAGAGGTGGAAAGCAGAGGGAATCCATGTTGAACAAAAACACTGGTGCTTAGAGCAACAAAAAGATAAGGAAAAGAAAGGGATGACGGTTGTTATCACACTGTACCTACAGTTGTGCAGAACGGTTAATACTAAATTTCAGTTGATTAGAGAGACAGAAACAAAGCCAGATCCAGGACAGATCAGGACAGTGGCAGCATCAGCCTGTAGTGACAAGAATCAAGAGATGGGAAGCTCCGAAAGAGAAACCCATGATGGAGATTTGGTAGTTACGCTCTCATATGAACCAACAGCCCCACTGTGCCCATTAAATCCCATGACCCCTGCGACAATAAAAATTAGGATAAGCTAAGTCAGGAAAGACAAATTGAAATCCGTTGGGTTAATGGGGGCTGAGGAATAAGTGTGGTCGGGAGCGGGAGGCAGGGGACATGAAGAGAATGAGAGGGTTACTGAGAAAATTAAGCACGTACCATTGAGCCCAGCGTAGAAAGAGGTTTTGCATAAAGAACTGCTGACATGTAAAACTCGTTATGGCAAACCAGATTTTTGGATCAAAGTGCGGGAAATGCAAGTTTCCCATGCGATGCACGCCCTCGGTACGCACGTATCGGTGAAGGCAAAGTGCCCAGGGGATATTTGGGGAAGATTACACCAAATGTTTAAGAGTGAAAAATTGACGAATCCTGAAAAAATCTCGGGCTGGGAGAAGACGACAGATCTGCATAGGGAGTTTGAGAGAGCAGTAAATGAATCCTTGTGTTGGTGGGGGTGGGGGGGGGGGTGTGTGGGGGGGGGGGGGGGGGGAGGTGGTGGCGGGGGGAGAGATGAATCGGCCGTCTATACATTCCCGTGTGGGCTGAAGAGATAAGAGATTTTACTGAAAATTTGGAAGGATGATTGGGACCCTCAAGTCCTGCTACTGAATTTTCTGTAACTCAAAAAAAAAATGAAATGATCTAAGTTACAAGAGCTGCTTGTGCTGAGGAGCGAGAGAGAGAGAAAGAGATAAAAGAATCTTACCACTAGGGAGGAAATAAGCACTGACAGCCGCAGGGGAAATGTGAGCTTTTGTCAGTTTGATTGTCTCAATATGTGGAGCCTTCAAAATCCATTTATTGTCCTCAGTGCCTTTTGAGGTTTCGTTTAGAAAATGCAAGTTTTAAGCCGTTAAGTAATCAGCAATATAAATAGTTACCTGGAAATACATCTCTGTTTGTGTGCAAAGAAGCATCTGTAAGTCCGCATTAACGTGGTTCTTCTGTAAAATGACATTTCTGTGTGTGGATCAGCATTTCAGGGTTGAATGGTCAATGTAAGATTAAAGAGAAAGTATAGTAAACATTCCGACGTTTTGAGTATATGTTTTGAGTTCAGGTTTCTGGCAAAAATCATATTTTTAATCGTAAGTTAAATAAGGATAAAACAAGGTATGCCTATGCTTGAGATGAGCCAGCACTTGTGCCACTCTCTTCAAGACGAGTTAGGGAAAACCTTCATTATAATCCTTCAAGCTAAATGCGATTGATATATACACGTTACATTAAGTCATTCGAATTAGTATTATAAAATGTTGAGGATAAAAATTACCGGAATATGCAGGGATTCAAGGGAAACCAAAAGACATAAGCACAAGGTTTGCTTGTTCCATGTATAAATGGGATTTCTAATGAAGAGATGTCTTAAATTTGAAAGGAAATCAGAATCCCAACGGCACTGTTATTTGAACTTGGGACTAGAGTTGAAGTGTGAAGTACAATGCAGTACCTCGGCTTACTTTTGAATCACTAGGATGCTGTCTAAGATAAAGAATGCGTCAATAAGCATACGTGCATTATAACTAGGATACCAATCAATACACATGAGAAAGAGGTTGTTTTAATTCTGAATGCATAAATTGCATTTCTTAAAAAGTTTAAAATTTGTGGTTTGGTTCGTGAGAAAGTTCTCAAAAGGGAATTTTCATTTCAAAAGTTTAGGCAGCAATTGGCGCACACTCAAATGCTCCAAGCTTTTGTATTTCATGACCCTTCGACAGAACTTGATTTCGAGTCCAAGAAAGAGTAGAAATATAAGCTGGTTTAAGGTATGTGTGTGGGGGGCGGAGAGATAGAGAGAGAGAGAGGTGGTTGTGTGGATAAAGAAGCAGTGATGGAAGCAGAGCATCAAAAGGTGTCAGCAACAATGGTACAATAGAACACATAGGTGTTAAAGTTAAAGTTGGTGATAATATCTAAACGAATGTGCTAATTAAGAATGGATGGTAGGGCACTCAAGGTACAGCTCTAGTGGGGGTGGAGGGAGCATAAAAGATTTTAAAATATTTAGAAATAATGGAAATAGGTGGGAAAAGAAAAATCTATATAATTTATTGGGGGGAAAAAAGGGGGGAAACAGAAAGGGGGTGGGGATGGGGGAGGGAGCTCACGACCTAAAGTTGTTGAATTCAATATTCAGACCGCAAGGCTGTAAGGTGCCTAGTCGGAAGATGAGGTGTTGTTCCTCCAGTTTGCGTTGGGCTTCACTGGAACAATGCAGCAAGCCAAGGACAGACATGTGGGCAAGAGAGCAGGGTGGAGTGTTAAAATGGCAAGCGACAGGGAGATTGGGGACATTCTTGCGGACAGACCACAGTTGTTCCGCAAAGCGGTCCCCCAGTTTACGTTTGGTCTCTCCAATGTAGAGGAGACCACATTGGGAGCAACGAATGCAGTAGACTAAGTTGGGGGGGGGGCGGAAATGCAAGTGAAATGCTGCTTCACTTGAAAGGAGTGTTTGGGCCCTTGGACGGTGAGGAGAGAGGAAGTGTAGGGGCAGGTGTTACATCTTTTGCGTGGGCATGGGTTGGTGCAATAGGAGGGGGTTGAGCAGTAGGAGGTGATGGAGGAGTGGACCAGGGTGTCCCGGAAGGAGCGATCCCTACGGAATGCCGATAAGGGGGGTGAATGGAAGATGTGTTTGGTGGTGGCATCATGTTGGAGTTGGCGGAAATGGCGGAGGATGATCCTTTGAATGCGCAGGCTGGTGGGGTGATAAGTGAGGACAAGGGGGATCCTATCATGTTTCTGGGAGGGAGGAGAATTCATGAGGGCGGATGCACGGGAGATGGGCCGGACACGGTTGATGGCCCTGTCAGCGAAGTGGGTGGAAAACCTCGAAGAAGGAGGACATGTCAGTGGAACCGTTTTTGAAGATAGCATCATCGGAACAGATGCGACGAATGCGAAGGAACTGGGAGAATGGGATGGAGTCCTTACAGGAAGCGGGGTGTGAGGAGCTGTAGTCGAGGTAGCTGTGGGATTTGGTGGGTTTGTAATGGATATTGGTGGCAGTCTATCACCAGAGATTGAGAGAGAGAGGTCAAGGAAGGGAAGGGAAGTGTCAGAGATGGACGACGTGAAAATGATGGTGGGGTGGAGATTGGAAGCAAAATTAATAATTTTTTCCAAGTCCCAACGAGAGCATGAAGCGGCACCGAAGTATTCATCGATGTACCGGAGAAAAAGTTGTGGAAGGGGGCCGGAGTAGGTGTGCAACAAGGAATGTTCCACATACCCCATAAAGAGACAGGCATAGCTGGGGCCTATAGCCACACCTTTTATTTGGAGGAAGTGAAAGGAGTTGAAGGAGAAAATGTTCAACGTGAGAACAAGTTCAGCCAGACGGAGGAGAGTAGTGGTGGATGGGAATTGTTCGGGCCTCTGTTCGAGGAAGAAGCTAAGGGCACTCAGACCATCCTGGTGGGGGATGGAAGTGTAGAGGGATTGGATGTCCATGGTGAAGAGGAAGCGGTTGGGGCCAGGGAACTGGAAATTGTTGATGTGACGTAAGGTGTCAGAGGAGTCACGGATGTAGGTGGGAATTGACTGGACAAGGGGCGAGAGAAGGGAGTCAAGATAACGAGAAATGAGTTCTGTGGGGCAGGAGCAAGCTGAGACGATCGGTCTAGCGGGGCAGTACTGTTTGTGGATTTTGGGTAGGAGATAGAAGCAGGCTGTCCGAGGTTGGGCGACTATCAGGTTGGAAGATGTGGGAGGGAGATCCCCAGAGGAGATGAGGTCAGTGACAGTCCTGGAAACAATGGCTTGATGTTCAGTGGTGGGGTCATGGTCCAGGGAGAGGTAGGAGGAAGTGTCTTCGAGTTGACGCTCAGCCTCCGCGAGGTAGAGGTCAGTACGTCAGACAACAACAGCACCACCCTTGTCAGTTGGGTTTGATGACAATGTCAGGGTTGGACCTGAGAGAATGGAGTGCAGTAAGTTCAGAGGGAGACAGGTTAGAATGGGTGAGAGTAGCAGAGAAATTGAGACGACTAATGTCGCGCCGACAGTTCTCAATGAAAAGATCAAGAGAAGGTAAGAATCCAGAGGGAGGGGTCCAGGTGGAGGGAGAATATTGGCGATGGGTAAAAGGATCTGTTGAACTGGGAGACGACTCTTGCCCAAAGAAATGAGCCCGGAGACGAAGACGGAGAAAGAAGAGTTCAGTATCATGCCGAGCCCGAAATTCATTGATGTGAGGCCGTAAGGGTATGAAACCAAGTTTTTGATGAGCACTGAACGTTCAGCATCGGAGAGGGGAAGGTCGGGGGGTATAGTCAATACACGGCTGGGGCTGGGAATTGAAGATGGGGTGGGGATGGAGGGACAGGCTGGGGTGGAGGGTCCTAGATGGGTGTTGGTGTCGATGAGTTGTTGGAGCTTGCGTTCCTTAGCAGTTGAGAGAAAGAGATAAAGTTTCTTGTTGAGGCGTCGGATGAGCCGAAGGATAAAATGAAACTGGGGGCACGCGCAGCTTTGAAAAAGTGTACGGCGGTGGTGCTGGAGGGAGAGGTCGAGTGTGTTCATATGGCGGCGCATGGCACTGAGTGTGGAGTTCAGAATGGTAATCCAGGGTGGGTTCGAAAGATGAGGGGTGGAATCTCCTTTCTCAGTGACTGTCTCTATCGCAGACTTACACCACGTGGATTTCAACTGAAATTCCAACCCTCATCTTTCGCACCCAGCCAGGATTACCGGTATCTCCGGGACATAAAACGTTTCTCAGACTGCTGTTCCCGTCACATTCTGAAATCCACACTCAGTGCCATGCGCCGCCATGTGAACACACTCGACCTCTCCCTCCAGCAGCACCGCCGCACCCTTTTTCAAAGCTGCGCGTGCCCCCAGTTTCATTTGATCCTTCGGCTCATCTGACGTCTCAACAAGAAACTTTTTGTCTTTCTCTCAACTGCGAAGGAACACAAGCTCCAACAACTCATCGACACCAACACCCATCTAGGACCCTCCACCCCAGCCTGTCCCTCCGTCACCACCCCATCTTCCAATTCCAGCCACAGCCGTGTATTCACTATACACCCTGACATTCCCCTCTCCGATGCTGAACGTTCAGTACTCAGCAAAGACTTAGATTCATAGCCTTACGCCCTCACCTCAATGATTTTCGGGCTCGGCATGATACTGAACTCTTCTTTCGCCGTCTTCGTCTCCGGGCTCACTTCTTTGGGCAGGAGTCCTCTCCCAGTTCAACAGATCCTTTTACCCATCTCCAATATTCTCCCTCCACCTGGACCCCTCCCTCTGGATTCTTACCTTCTCTTGATCTTTTCATTGAGAACTGTCGGCGCGACATTAGTCATCTCAATTTCTCTGCTGCTCTAACCCATTCTAACATGTCTCTCTCTGAACTTACTGCACTCCATTCTCTCAGGTCCAACCCTGACATTGTCATCAAACCCGCTGACAAGGGTGGTGCTGTTGTTGTCTGGCGCACTGACATCTACCTCGCGGAGGCTGAGCGTCAAATCGCAGACACTTCCTCCTACCTCTCCCTGGACCATGACCCCACCACTGAACATCGAGCCATTGTTTCGAGGACTGTCACTGACGATATCTCATCTGGGGATCTCCCTCCAACAGCTTCCAACCTGATAGTCGCCCAAGCTCGGACGGCCCGCTTCTATCTCCTAACCAAAATCCACCAGCAGAACTGCCCCGCTAGACCGATCGTCTCAGCTTGCTCCTGCCCCACAGAACTCATTTCTCGTTATCTTGACTTCCTTCTCTCGCCCCTTATCTCGCCCCTTCCGACCTACATCCGTGATTCCTCTGACACTTTACGTCACATCAACAGTTTCCAGTTCCCTGGCCCCAACCGCTTCCTCTTCACCATGGACGTCCAATCCCTCTGCACCTCCATCCCCCACCAGGATGGTCTGAGGGCCCTTAGCTTCTTCCTCGAACCGAGGCCCGAACAATCCCCATCCGCCACTACTTTCCTCAATCTGGCTGAACTTGTTCTCACGTTGAACAATTTCTCCTTCAACTCCTCTCACTTCCTCCAAATAAAAGGTGTGGCTATGGGTACCCGCATGGGCCCCAGCTCTGCCTGTCTCTTTATGGGGTATGTGGAACATTCCTTGTTGCAGTCCTACTCCGGCCCCCTTCCACAACTTTTTCTCCGGTACATCGATGATTACTTCGGTGCCGCTTCATGCTCTCGACGGGACTTGGAAAAATTTATAAATTTTGCTTCCAATCTCCACCCCTCCACCATTTTCACGTGGTCCATCTCTGACACTTTCCTTCCCTGCCTTGACATCTATGTCACAATCTCTGGTGATAGACTGTCCACCAATATCCATTACAAACCCACCGAATCCCACAGCTACCTCGACTACAGCTCCTCACACCCCGCATCCTGTAAGGACTCCATCCCATTCTCCCAGTTCCATCGCCTTCGTCGCATCAGTTCCGATGATGCTACCTTCAAAAACGGATCCTCTGACATGTCCTCCTTCTACCTTAACCGAGGTTTTCCACCCACAGTCGTTGACAGGGCACTCCACCGTGTCCGGCCCATCTCCTGCGCATCCGCCCTCACGCCTTCTCCTCCTCCCAGGAACATAATAGTGTCCCCCTTGTCCTCACTTATCACCTCACCAGCCTCCGCATTCAAAGGATCATCCTCCGCCATTTCCGCCAACTCCAGCATGATGCCACCACCAAACACATCTTCCCTTCAACCCCCTTATCAGCATTCCATAGGGATCGCTCCCTCCGGGACACCCTGGTCCACTCCTCCATCATCCCCTACTCCTCAACTCCCTCCAATGACACCACCCCATGCCCATGCAAAAGATTTAAAACCTGCCCCTTCACTTCCTCTCTCCAAACCGTCCAAGGGCCCAAACACTCCTTTCAAGTGAAGCAGCATTTCACTTGCATTTCCCCCAAAATAGTCTACTGCATTCGTTGCTCTCAAAGTGGTCTCCTCTACATTGGAGAGACCAAACGTAAACTGGGCGACCGCTTTGCAGAACACCTGCGGTCTGTCTGCAAGAATGACCCAAACCTCCCTGTCGCTTGCCATTTTAACACTCCACCCTGCTCTCTTGCCCACATGTCTGTCCTTGGCTTGCTGCATTATTCCAGTGAAGCCCAACACAAACTGGAGGAACAACACGTCATCTTCCGACGAGGCACCTTCCAGCCTTCCGGTCTGAATATTGAATTCAACAACTTTAGGTCGTGAGCTCCCTCCCCCATCCCCACCCCCTTTCTGTTTCCCCCCTTCTTTTTTTTCCCCAATAAATTATATAGATTTTTCTTTTCCCACCTATTTCCATTACTTCTAAATATTTTAAAATCTTTTATGCTCCCTCCACCCCCACTAGAGCTGTACCTTGAGTGCCCTACCATCCATTCTTAATTGCACTTTCGTTTAGATAATATCACCAACTTTAACTTTAACACCTATGTGTTCTATTGTACCATTGTTGCTGACATCTTTTGATGATCTGCTTCTATCACTGCTTGTTTGTCCGCACAATCACCTCTCTCTCTATCTCTCCGCCCCCCACACACACACCTTAAACCAGCTTATATTTCTACTCTTTCTTAGACTCGAAATCAAGTTCTGTCGAAGGGTCATGAGGTCTAGAAACGTCAACTCTTTTCTTCTCCGCCGATGCTGCCAGACCTGCTGAGTTTTTCCAGGTAATTCTGTTTTTGTTTTGGATTTCCGGCATCCGCAGTTTTCTTTGTTTTTATCTCTGTGTTTAATTGACTGCCACTGTTCTTCAAGAAATGCCTACCTCCTTGAAAAAGTTCTGTTCCTCTCTGCGTCAAGATTTCCGTATCTCTCTGTTGCCTTGTTCACCTTCTTTGCTTTCCATTTCCCTCCTGGTGTTTGACAAGGTGTTTACTAAAACCCGCTTTCACAGCCATATCTCCTTTCTCAGTGACTGTCTCCGTCTCTGACTTACCCCACGTGGATTTCAACTGAAATTCCACCCCTGATCTTTCAAACCCACCCAGGATTATCGGTATCTCCGGGACATAAAACGTTTCTCAGACTGCTGTTCCCGTCACATTCTGAAATCCACACTCAGTGCCATGCGCCGCCATATGAACACAATA
Organism: Isurus oxyrinchus; assembly: GCA_026770705.1. Classification (NCBI taxonomy): domain Eukaryota; kingdom Metazoa; phylum Chordata; class Chondrichthyes; order Lamniformes; family Lamnidae; genus Isurus; species Isurus oxyrinchus. The sequence goes on from JANJGN010000035.1 coordinate 7,229,551, forward strand.
GACCTCTCCCTCCAGCTGCACCGCCATACCTTTTTTCAAAGCTGCACATGCCCCCAGTTTCATTTTCTCCTCGGCTCATGTGACGCCTCAACAAGAAACTTTTTCTCTTTCTCTCAACTGCTAAGGAACGCAAGCTCCAACAACTCATCGACACCAACACCCGTCTAGGACCCTCCACCCCAGCCTATCCCTCCGTCCCCACCCAATCTTCCAATCCCAGCCCCAGCCGTGTATTCACTATACTCCCTGACCTTCCCCTCTCCATTGCTGAACGTTCAGTACTCAGCAAAGGACTTTGTTTCATACCCTTACGCCTTCACCTCAATGAATTTCGGGCTCGGCATGATACTGAACTCTTCTTTCACCGTCTTCGTCTCCAGGCTCACTTCTTTGGGCAGGAGTCCTCTCCTAGTTCAACAGATCCTTTTACCCATCTCCAATATTCTCCCTCCACCTGGACCCCTCCCTCTGGATTCTTACCTTCTCTTGATCTTTTCATTGAGAACTGTCGGCACGACATTAGTCGTCTCAGTTTCTCTGCACCTCTCACCCATTCTAACCTGTCTCTTTCTGAACGTACTGCACTCCATTCTCTCAGGTCCAACCCTGACATTGTCATCAAACCCGCTGACAAGGGTGGTGCTGTTGTTGTCTGGCGCACTGACATCTACCTCGCGGAGGCTGAGCGTCAACTCGCAGACACTTCCTCCTACCTCTCCCTGGACCATGACCCCACCACTGAACATCAAGCCATTGTTTCGAGGACTGTCACTGACGTTATCTCATCTGGGGATCTCCCTCCAACAGCTTCCAACCTGACAGTCGCCCAACCTCGGACGGCCTGCTTCTATCTCCTAACCAAAATCCACCAGCAGAACTGCCCCGCTAGACCGATCGTCTCAGCTTGCTCCTGCCCCACAGAACTCATTTCTCGTTATCTTGACTTCCTTCTCTCGCCCCTTGTCCATTCCCTTCCGACCTACATCCGTGATTCCTCTGACACTTTACGTCACATCAACAGTTTCCAGTTCCCTGGCCCCAACCGCTTCCTCTTCACCATGGACGTCCAATCCCTCTGCACCTCCATCCCCCACCAGGATGGTCTGAGGGCCCTTAGCTTCTTCCTCGAACCGAGGCCCGAACAATCCCCATCCGCCACTACTTTCCTCAATCTGGCTGAACTTGTTCTCACGTTGAACAATTTCTCCTTCAACTCCTCTCACTTCCTCCAAATAAAAGGTGTGGCTATGGGTACCCGCATGGGCCCCAGCTCTGCCTGTCTCTTTATGGGGTATGTGGAACATTCCTTGTTGCAGTCCTACTCCGGCCCCCTTCCACAACTTTTTCTCCGGTACATCGATGGTTACTTCGGTGCCGCTTCATGCTCTCGACGGGACTTGGAAAAATTTATTAATTTTGCTTCCAATCTCCACCCCTCCACCATTTTCACGTGGTCCATCTCTGACACTTTCCTTCCCTGCCTTGACCTCTATGTCACAATCTCTGGTGATAGAGTGTCCACCAATATCCATTACAAACCCACCGAATCCCACAGCTACCTCGACTACAGCTCCTCACACCCCGCATCCTGTAAGGACTCCATCCCATTCTCCCAGTTCCATCGCCTTCGTCGCATCAGTTCCGATGATGCTACCTTCAAAAACGGATCCTCTGACATGTCCTCCTTCTTCCTTAACCGAGGTTTTCCACCCACAGTCGTTGACAGGGCACTCCACCGTGTCCGGCCCATCTCCTGCGCATCCGCCCTCACGCCTTCTCCTCCTCCCAGGAACATAATAGTGTCCCCCTTGTCCTCACTTATCACCCCACCAGCCTCCGCATTCAAAGGATCATCCTCCGCCATTTCCGCCAACTCCAGCATGATGCCACCACCAAACACATCTTCCCTTCAACCCCCTTATCAGCATTCCATAGGGATCGCTCCCTCCGGGACACCCTGGTCCACTCCTCCATCACCCCCTACTCCTCAACTCCCTCCAATGACACCACCCCATGCCCACGCAAAAGATTTAAAACCTGCCCCTTCACTTCCACTTTCCACACCGTCCAAGGGCCCAAACACTCCTTTCAAGTGGAGCAGCATTTCACTTGCATTTCCCCCAACTTAGTTTGCTGCATCCGTTACTCCCAATGTGGTCTCCTCTACATTGGAGAGACCAAACGTAAACTGGGCGACCGCTTTGCAGATCACCTGCGGTCTGTCCGCAAGAATGACCCAAACCTCCCTGCCCCTTGCCATTTTAACACTCCACCCTGCTCTCTTGCCCACATGTCTGTGCTTAGCTTGCTGCATAGTTCCAGTGAAGCCGAACGCAATCTGGAGGAACAACACCTCATCTTCCGACTAGGCACCTTAAAGTCTTCCGGTCTGAATATTGAATTCAACAACTTTTGATCGTGAGCTCCCTCCCCCAACCCCACTCCCTTTCTGTTTCCCCCCTTCATTTTTTTCCCCAGTAACTTATATAGATTTTTCTTTTCCCACCTATTTCCATTATTTCTAAATATTTTAAAATCTTTTATGCTCCCTCCACCCCCACTTGAGCTGTACCTTGAGTGCCCTACGATCCATTCTTAATTAGCACATTCGTTTAGATAATATCACCAACGTTAACATTAATACCTATGTGTTCTATTGTACCATTGTTGCTGACATATTTTGATGATCTGCTTCTATCACTGCTTGTTTGTCCACACAACCACCTCTCTCTCTCTCTATCTCTCCGCCCCCCACACACACACCTTAAGCCAGCTTATATTTCAACTCTTTCTTGGACTCGAAATCAAGTTCTGTCGAAGGGTCATGAGGACTCGAAACGTCAACTCTTTTCTTCTCCGCCGATGCTGCCAGACCTGCTGAGTTTTTCCAGGTAATTCTGTTTTTGTTTTGGATTTCCAGCAAGCGCATTTTTCTTTGTTTTTCGCTTTTGTATTTATTAGTCTGTACACAAGATATGAAGCTAAGTTCAAAACCTTGACAACGTTTGGCAGAAATGCAATTTTGGCCAAGTTAATGAATCTTGGATAATTCTAAAAGAAAAGAGTCAGGCACAATTTTATGGGTTACGTTTGAGACAATAAAATGTTTGAGAAGAAGATAAATAAGCAGGTGATGTTAATACTTGATTTATGTTCTGAAAATTGTTATAAGAATATTTTAATTAGTTTAAAGTCTCGCCAGGCAACCTGAATAACATAAGATGATAGCCGTTGCATGAGAAAAATGGTATGAGGCAAGTAGGATAATTAGTGATGGAAAGAGGACACACTATGCACACTTTTTCGGGAAGTGAATTTGATAATCTGGCCATGAACTGAGACACTGGAAACGCACAGGGTGAGGGAATTATGAAAGGTGGTTGATGCACATTGTAGGTATGATAACGAGAAGTAAATTGTGGTACTACACATAGTTAAAGATACATGACAATTCACCGTATGGTGACTAGAAGAAAGGGATCCAACGTTAATATCTCCACCGATCTTCGATCCTGGTCAGCGATCAACACTGCTCAGCCCACACCACAGGGCAGCATGGACAGTGCTCAATGCGACATGGAGTGGGGAATGATAAATGTAAAAGTAGGAGAACAGGTGTTATTGATTTGTAGTAAGGGTTTGCTTCAGATCGGGCTTGGGAATGTCCGCTAGAAATCGAAAATTAGTACCACTACCCAGACACCTCACACGTCAAATTCCACACTCCAAGTAGACAGAATTGAAGCATTGTGCGGTCATCTGCCCAGGGCCAACAAATAGTCTCGTATGGATCAACCAAAATTAATGTTTATATGATAAAGTTCACCATAAGCTGATAACTGTAGTCTTTACCGAAACCCGATGTCGTTCTGCTCAACTAACGCCCGAGCACTGTATATGGCTTTAACGAGCAATTTGTTGGTTGAACCTGTTCAGTTTAATGGGGGGATACGAATAGGCCAGGAGGGGGACCGAGAAAAGCGCAGCCTGAAAATGGCTGTACCACCTTATTCAACACAGGGACATCAACAGTTAATTCCATCGACCTGGCAACTGTGTATCAGATGGTCCGTACCCTGAACTTTAGGCTTGACGGGGTATTGGGGCAGAGACAAGCGATCCAGGATAATGAAATCGCTACGGACCAGGACGTGACATGGTTGATGCAAAGTCTTGCTACCATGCTTGAATTTCATGCGGGGACTATCAATAAACGTACTGAAATAGGAAAAAAAATATTTCAGACGATCCGAACAGCAATGGTGTTTGTAGCAGCTATGGTTCCTGGGCGTTGGAACAAACCCGAGAATATTTAAGGCAGATTGATGAAGGGGTAGTCACTTTTTGGGCAACTAATGAGCATTTATTGAACCACTGACGACACAAGAATCATGACTTGAGTGACTGCCTGCTCAGAGGTTTGACACACGGATATAGAATGAATATTGAATGTTTTGTGAATATTAATATGCAAATAGGCATTGCATTACTAATAAAAACAAAAAAAAAAGGCGGATGCTGGAAATCCAAAACAAAAACAGAATTACCTGCAAAACCTCAGCAGGTCCGGCAGCATTGGCGGAGAAGAAAAGAGTTGACTTTTCGAGTCCTCATGACCTTTCGACAGAATCATGTTATTCCACCATATGCAGTAGACATAGAAGGGAATATAGTTAGTAACACATTTAAAGAGTGTAGGTTAGAGGCCACTGCAGTAGTATGCACATCAGATATAGGAGACCGATGAAGTAAATTGGTTTTAAAGCAGCACAAAACGGTACAATAGAAACTACATGGGCTGCAAAAGAACAGATCAATTTTGCTTATACAGGGAATGGGAGATATTTTATCACCACGTGGCAGGAAAGAATCCAGTATGGGGGTAAAAAGATATGGTCCATCCGTAATCATTCAGTGTGCCTACAACCACAGGTGACAGCATTAGTAGGGAAATTGGATCTGATCGAAATAAAAAGATCAGAACGACTACCGTTCTGGTCAAGGAAGACCTTAAGGATAACCGGAAACAGTATTTGAACCTGTTAAACTATGAAATTCCCCTATTACCAGAGCATCTCAGCGCAATTCGGATGTTCAGCAGATATACAAAAATTATTATACACTGCAGCAACAGGTTATAGTCTTGAAGAAAGTTATTCAACCAATAGATTCTTCCACATGGTGTGAGGACCAGTGGAACTGGACATCAAATGTGCAGAAAACTCCCTGGATTCGGATTTCCTCCAATTCCCTAGGTATACTTCTGATTATATTGATTATGCATTTAACATAGTTGATTCATCGCACCACAAAGTCACAAAATCTGCCTTTGCGTGTGTTTTAGTAGACGGAGTAGGAATCTGGTAAGACAGAAGTTTAAATTAATGTACCAGATGATACAGACGCTTTGAGCAGTACCTATACACTTTACATGCCAAAGTATCAATGGTTGGTGGTGCGTAATGGTGGGGGCGGGGGAAGGAGCAGGGGAGTGGGGTGTTGTGCGGTCACCAATATAGTTGGCTGCCGTGGGCTAAGCCAACGGCCAAAAGGGGAAACTGTCAGTGAAAAATAAAGGATCACAGTAATAGTCAAGGGAGTTGAAATAAAATATCCCCGAATGCAAAACCACAATTGCTAGGTAGTTAACATTTAAAGTTCGGTCTAAGACAGAGAGAACAGACAATGCTGAACCTCGCAAATTCTCAGGGCTTGCAAGCATCAGCCAGGTCACGTTGGGCGAAGAACAATGTAATTATTATGGTGCGGGAGTTTTGAGAGTTAGCCCAAAGTCATAGGATAGCAATAACATAGATAATGTATTCTCGTCAACAGATAGGGTAACGAAACATGGTTCCAGCTTAGATTGGTAGGCAGTTCGCTGCCTGAGTGAAGGTGGGGTTAGACGATATAACTACATTTCTTTCTTAACCAGAGACTTGTCTGTTTGATGTAAACCTAAATGTTGATGAGATCAAATTTGTCACCTTTTCTTGTAAGTGACTATTTAATGCATAAATATAATGAACACTTTTAGTTTAACAAAGTACTGTCTTAAGCTGCATTGAGATGATGCCGTCCTTGCAATTGTTCGAATACACGATCGTAACCTTTGCCTGAACCTCCTGTGGTCCGTAAATTAAAGACACCACAACAGCCAGCGTTAGAAGGGGACAGATAAGGGATTAAGAAATATGTCATAAGCTCAAGTCTGAAAGTGGTGTTAACGGTGGTGGATGGTGGCAAAGAAAAAAAAGGTGTGGATAGTGGAATAAAGGCAAGACAGCAGAACGTGATAATCGCAGAACAAGGGTAGCATTGTGCCAAAGGGCCTCGTGGAACAAGTAACAAATGGCCCTGTATGAGTATGAGTGGTGGAGGGTGCAGTTATCCGGGGGAAAAAAAAGAGATAGAGAATGATATAGAAGGGGTAATAAAAAAAAGGTGATAAAAGCACGGAAAATGTATGAAAATGAAATAGAAATGGGTAAAGGTCACTACAAATGTTTGTAGACAAAACTGAATTAAAACATGGGGCGAGGATCGGAGAAAGAGTTCATGGCCTGAACGTTTTGTACTCAATGTTACATACCAGAAGGCTGTAAATGGCCTTATCAGAAGATGAGGTGCTGTTCTTACTGTTTGCGTCGGGATTCACTGAGACATTAAAGCAGGCCAAGAGTGGAAATGTGGGCATGAGAGCAGGATGGAGTTTTGAAATGGCAAGCGACCTGAATGTGTGGGTCTTGCATGTGCACAGTCAATTGGTGATCCGCACAGCAGTCACCCTCTCTGAATGTGAACTCTGCGATGTAGAGGAGACCACATTGGGAACAGTGTGTGCAATAGACAAAAGTGAATGAAGTGTAAATGAGGAGCTGATTCAGCTGACTGGTTTGTTTGTGTCCTTGGACAATGAGGATTAAGAGAAATAGGGACAGCTGTTTATTGTTCTCCAATTGCATGGGAAAGTGCTGTGGTGCCACGAAGTGGAAGGTGACTCAGAGTAAAGATGTTTGCAAAATAAAACAATTCTTGCTTTAAGAAACATCACTCCCATTTAGTTCTGAGTGACTCAAAAATGATAATACGGCAAGCACTCTCTGTTCCTGATTTCCAAAAGAGTGGAAACGTTTCCTTAGCGTCCAACCTTTCTGGTCGCATTAGAAATGCACATATTTAGGTTAGAAGATATTTAATTCCTCTAAACTCCAGAAACTGGGTATAACCAAACATCCATTCAACATTGGCCTATGTCCTTATGTTAACAACGAGTTTTCTAAATATTATTTTTTGTCTCCTTGCAGGACACATGCTCCTTTTCAATGAGGAAGCTAAGAGATCCTCGTGAATTTCTGCACAATTGTTGCAAGATTTGCTACTGTTTATGATTTAACTGAGTTTTTTCAAAAGCACTGCGGACTTTCCCTCCCTAATTCCTTGCAGGTTCCTCACGCTAAATGCGTGTAGTTATGTTTAGGAACATGCAGGTTGTGACGACCTGGTGAGAAGGGATCGATGTTTCCAATGTATTCACACTTCTTGGTTTGTCATAATATAGTACATAAGCTTCCACTACAAGTGGATATACATTTTACAATTCAGAATGTAATTACCTATTTGAAATTTGTACAATGAACAGCCAATCAAACATCTTATTCTTAAGCTAAACAAGCAGTATTGAGTGAACCACAAAACCCTAGCGTATAATAAGTGAACTGTGGTGACAATCATTTGGTTCTTATGCATTCATGCACCCACCATCCCAGGCACCGCCCCTACCTCTGCCCCCATCAGGAACACACCCACACACACACACACACACACACACACACACACACACACACACGCACGCGCGCGCATGCACACAGAAGCATAGGGAGTTTTCAGGGACATGGGGAGTCGGAGAGTTGTACTCCAATAAAGTAAGTGCTAAAATAGTATGTTAGCTGTTTTCCTGGACGCAATCGGAAATAGAAGGTGTTGCATTTATGAAGAAATGCCAATTTACAGGTATGATTCTGCTAACACTGATTTTTCATGGGATGACACACGCTTTTTCCAAAAGAGACAGTGGGACGAAGAGAGACAGAGCGTGCAGCTTTCAGAAGGTTTGAAGTCTCTCCTTGAAATACATCAACCATTGTTTGTTTCCAAGGTGTTTGTTTGGATATGCCTTTGGCAACCATTAATTCAGTATCCATTACTAAACATTTTGCTGTCTCTTCTACGAAATACTTGAGAATTTATAATATCATTTAAGATCATTTAATTGGGGCCTCTCTTCTTTGCGAAATATTAGACTGTATCAGGGTTCTCAAGTAGCTTTTCTTTTTCGTGTTCACTATACACATTCATTTTTGTTGGGCTGCTAGTGGGGGGGGGGGGGGGGGTGGGGGTTGGGGGGTGGCGCGGGGATGCATTGCTAAACGTCTCCACTCGGTTTGGTTTAATAACCTCGCTATCCATCTCAAAAACTTGTGATTTTTTGCTTTAGGACAACCCAGGAACACTTATAAACTGGCTTCTAGTATATTAGTCGTCTGGAATTGCATATTTAACCTATCATGGTTCCGTGCCAGAATCTCGCTTTTTAATGAATGTTCCATCAACACTACAATAGTTGAGTTTTAAAACTTGGTCACTTTTGCCTTACTTATTTACTGTTTAAACCTTAGTGGCATTGTTATTTACATTGTGATCCCCATAAGTATGTTGTGCTTTATGGTAGAGATGAGCCTCATCCTATTTTTGGCGGTGGGGGAGGGAGGTGGCATTGGTGGGTAGGGGAAGCTGTTGCTGGAACGTGTTCTTTCTTACGGGCATGTTTTATTTTTGAAGCAATCCGATCTCGAGTGTTTATCTTCCAACAGAAAGGGAGAAACGTGCGATTCTGTTAAGAGAATCCGGAAAAAAAATGAAACAATGTTCCTTATTACTGTGTCCCATTAGGTATTATGACGTTTTGTACATAAGAATAGCAGTAGAATTCCAAGATGTACAACTACCACCATACCTGGCAACTGTCGATAATCAGCTTGGTGAAGCAATGCGTTGGAAATAGTGTTATCGAATGATGCTTAGCAATAACATATTCACAGACCAAAGTTGACTTTAGGGTAACTCAGATACTGAACTCTGTGCAACCTTGATCCAAATAGGGAAGAATGATGTGAAATCATGAAGTGACGTGAAGGGAATGGTCCTTGACATCAATGCAGCATTGATTGGATTTGACATCAAGAATCACGAGAAAGCAGAGTCAAATGGGCACAGGGGAGGAACTCTCTATATTTCTTGTACCACAAAGGAAGATAGTTGTGAGCGCTGAAGGGTTATCACCTCTATCCAGGAAAACTGCCTTAGGAGCTTTTCGCGGATCTTCTCTAGGCTGAAACCTCTTCAACTGCTCCAACATTTAGACCCGTCCCATCGTAAGTTTGCAATTGCGATTATCACTAATTATTGTGCAATTGGCAGATGAATATTCGACTTCTCAGATACTGAAAAAGCACCTGTTCAGAAACAGCAGGAGTTGGACAATATTCAGGCTGGTTCTGATAAATAGTTAGTAATATTCATGTCACACAATTACCACGCAATAAACATTTCAAAAAGCAGATAACGTAACAATCTCCACACTATATCCAATGGCTTTATCAACGCTGATTTCCCCAATATCAACAACATGGAGGTCACCATTCAACAGGAACTGAACTTGGCCAACCAGGTAAATGTTGTGGCTGAAAGAACAGGTCTGGGTCTGGGAATTCCACGGATAGTAAATCTTCCCTGGCTCTCCAAAATTTGTCTACCACCTACAGGGCAGATTTCAGAAGGATGTTGGAATTTTCTCCATTTTCCTTGAGGAGTGTAACTCCAACAACATTCAAGAAGCTGGGCACTATCCAAGGCGAATCAGCCGGTTTGATTGGCGCGCAACCTGAACTATAAACAGGTACACCCCGCTCCACCGATACACAATGGAAGCCAAATTGGCACGACACGTGGAGGAAACTCACCGAGGCACCTTCGCCAGCAGGATGAAAAGCCGTGCCAAGCCACAAGGCATCCGGACTTGGAACCATATTGCCATTTATGTACTGTCAAAGAATTAAAATTCCGGAGTACGTCTCTTAAAGCAACATAGATGCATATAAACCACATGGACTAGAGCAGTTCCAAATGACGGTCACCAACGTTTTGTATGGGCAATTGGGATTGGCAATAATTGTTTGTCTACCCAAAGACACCTAGATTCTATTGAGAGTAATAATAGAAACTATTCTTTCAGTGACTGAAATTGTTCAAAAGTGAAATTCTGTACTATGGAAACGAAGGAATATAGTTTTGGTCAGTGACATGAAATAGCCTTATACAGAGAATCAGCAGAACAATGAAAGATGAGTTGAATAGGTTAACTGGCATTATTTGAAATTGTTACAGCCAACCACGAATGCATCGCTCTGTTGCTTACTGTAAACACACATTTTTTTTTTTGCAAATAATACATGCCAATCCTAGATCTTGATGCTGCGTCTATTTCAACACTTTCATTGCACGATTTCGCTAAGTATTGTGACGGGATATGAATATATATGCCAGTTACTTTTTTGAACTAGAGTCCGTTATTGCCTTGCTGCTACTTAGTTTGCACATGGTACAGATACTCCTAGTGTTGTCATAAGCGACGATTGATTCTAATTTGTTTTGTGTTGTTAATATAAACCTTTAAATTTGGACTGATGTTAGCCATCTATGCTTTGTCTTTCAGAAACTAAAGCAAAACAATTACATTAGCTGCGATAGGTAAAGTCATTTTTTTACTATTAAGTGGTTAATGTTGGTGGATTTGTTAATTGCAATGCCACTAAAGTAAACCTTCTAGTTTTTTATATTTTTCTCACGTGGCATTGCATCTCGCATTATGTTGAAGGCTCCAAGGTTGCATTCTGACCAGGCCTCATTGAATTCTAGTATGTTTGATTTGTTCATTGTATGATGAACTACCAAAAAAACCGAATAAATTTCATTTCTAAATCAGAGTATATGAGGAAACCTCATTGCTGAAATATCTGAAGATATTGGATTCCCCAATAGTACCAGAGAGGCAGTACCCTGCACAATGAGGCCCACACACCTTCTTGTTTTACATCATTCAGTGACAATTCCAGGGCAAATTAATTTAGCAGAGAGCACAATAAGAACATTTAAAACGATTGCCATATTGACACATATCACAAATTCTGCTCATGCTTCGTTGGCATTTATTTCTGCAGGACACACTGTATAGGTCCAATTGCAGCCATCCATAAAGTTAAATTGCCACCTAACGCAAATGGAACAAATGCTTTATTACCTTCTGTTCTATTTTACTGAACACATTTGCTCTTGAAAGTAACTGTCTAAATTCCTCCGAGTAATCTTCAATGGACTGTTCCAGACTCTGATGGTAGAAATTGGTAATTCTGCGGAGATGGATATGGAGGCAACTCGCCAACATTTGTAGGGTTTTAGCATCTGAATTTTCTGAGATAGTTAAAATGAGAATAAATTAAACAGAAATAAATTAAGTATACTATGAGTTACATGCTATCACAGTATTGATATCTTAAAAAAAACGCAGCGCCCTCATTAGCTGTGGTTATTGGGTGGGAACGGGATTGGTGGGGGCGGGGGCCGGTTGGGGTCAGGGAGGAGTTGAAGTGGGAGCAACATTTCATGATTAATGCCGTCTCATTTTCGTTGAATTGCTGGAAGGGAAGCAAATTTTGTGGCATTTTTGGAGTTAATTAAACAATAAGGATCTCCAAGCATGGATGGCACCATGAAGAATATGCGGTTAGCCCCTCTGACTGGCGCCTTTGCTTGCAACCTCCTCCAGAGAACTAGTGGTGTCAATAAAATAGTCATTGCCTGAAGGATCAGGAGTTTGGCAATCTCGTTATGAAGGAGTACTCAGAAACAAGGTCAAAGATTTTACATCTGTCTCGATCAATAGAATGATTTTTTTGATGAAAGCTTGAGATAAGAAGCGAATGTTGATAAATGAAAGAAGTCATTGCGATTAGATGAGACGTTGTTTTTTTTAGGAGTAAATAAACTGGGTTTCAAAGCCAGAAGTACCATAGGGAGTTTGAAGAATTGAGTCTAAAGCTCAGAGAAATGCTGATAATGTAGCCAAATCATTATTAAGGAATTGTTTACTATTAAAATTAACCTATGATTTTTACAGCCTTTGACCTCAGAATCACCAATCAAATCCAAGGGCTCGAATACGGAAATGGCACTGAGGATTTAGGCACATCTGTGACTTTTAGTAGTTTTCCAGAAATGAAAAAAAAAGTAATAGACATTGATTTTTATTTTAAATTACACAAATGCTTCGTGCCTTCTCTCTTCTCTTGCTTTCTTTAGCATGTTTACTTTTTTAAAGAAAATGCATTGATATGAAAAGAAATGTTGTGCAAATAACCATATTCGGATCAAATGTTTTGCATCTCAGTAATCCTTATAGAAGAGCAAATTAGTAAACGATTATAATAAACGGTAACTACGCAAATATAATTTATGCAGAAAGGTAGATAATAAGTTAATGATCAATAAACACATTCTACTGCTTCAATTCTACAATTTAATGTTTGCCAGTATGCAATTCAAAGGTATGTATGTGGGAAAAATCTAAATGTTAAACATGTGCATTTGAAGTGCCAGCTATCTGCATTTTATATTGGCATGTTACTTTTAGCATTGATGTAATTGATAGCAATCAGTACAACATCGAGCTGGTGAGGTTGGCTGCTCTTGACATCAAGGTTGTATTTGACCAAGTGTGGCATCAAGGAACCCAAGCTGATCTGGAGTCAGTAAGAACCACGGAAAAAGCTCATCACCGGTTGGAAACACACCTAACACAAGGAAAGGCGGCTGTGGTTGTTGGAGGTCAGTCTTCTCAGCTCCAAGGCATCATTGCAAGTGTTCCTCTGGGCAGTGCCCTCAGCCGAAACATCTTCAGCTGCTTCATTTGTGACGGCACTTCCAACGTATTCTCAGAAGTGAGCGTGCTTGTTGACAATTGCAGGTTAGTCAGCACCGTTAGTGAGTCCTCAGATACTGAGCAGACAATATCCATATGCACCAGACCGGGGCAGGATCGAGGCTTGGAAACTAACATTCGCATCACAAACATTCCAGACAATGACTATCTCCTACAAGAGAAAATCCCACATCACCATTTTAAGTTCAATTATTTTGGCAACAGTGAGATCCCTGACGATCATCATCCTTGGGCTGTTTGACCAGAAATTAAACTGGACTGGCCATATGCAATAGCATGTGATAGACTTATAATTCTGCGAAGAATAATTCAAATCCTGACTCACGAAACCCTGTCCACTATCTCCAAGGCACAAGTCAGGAGTTTGATGGAATAATACCCATTTGCTTGAATGATTAAACTTGCCGCAACACTCAAAAAGCTTGACACTGTTCAGGAGAAAGCAGCCCAAATCATTTGATGCACTTCGTTAAACATTCACCCCATCCACTAACGATGGAAAATAGCAGCAGCGTTTACCATCTGCAAGATGCATTACAAGATTGCAGCAAGTTTCCTTATTTGGCACTTTACAAACGCACTTACATTGTTATCTAGAAGGACAAAGGCAGCACCACCACCTGGAAGTTCTGTTCCAAGTCACTCATCATACTGACTTGGAAAAATATTGCCGCCCTCTGAACACCGTTTGGTTTATATCCTGGAGCACCCGCTACTCCTGTGTGTACCTAGGTCACATGGACTGTAGCTGGTCAGGAATATCACTCACCACCAATTTCTCAAGGGCAACTAGCACGGGAAATAATTGTTGGCCCAGCCAGCGAAGCTCACATCCCATGATAGAATAATAAAGAAGCAAATCATGAGGAAAGAAGGCACAAATCAAGCCAAGTAGTTAAATAAGGAAAATGAGGATTATACGATGTTTCATGAAAAAGTTGAAGTCGTTCATGTAGAGCTGGTTGGGAGGGAATATCAAATCAAGAGCCATTTGATTATGTACTTTTTATTATACAAAAAAGGTTAACATAAAATGACAGCTGCAGATGTGAACCCGTGATAGCAACTGACACTAATTATTTCAAGAAAGAGCATTTATCTAAAGTATAATTCTATAGATGTAGACAACCTATGTAGGATATTAGCTTATTCTTTTCCCAACTTAAAAAAAAAGTATATTTTTAGTTTTCCAGTTGGATTTCATGAAATGTTGCACGCATAATCAACTGAGCACCTGAAAAGGCCATGAGATTCCGATCCCCGCAAGACCAACCCCCGCCCCCACCCCCCCATGCTGAAATCGACAGTTTACTTACAATCTGTTTAGTAATATGAGCATAGTTAGTTTAAAGTAGCCAGACTATATCAGCATATATATATATCAATACCTTTATATAACCTTATTCCTTATCTGACCACGCAATCAGTTTAAAGTTCACGCTTTTAATCAAACAATTGTGCTGATTTTTGTTTTTTCACACGTTTCAAATATTGTTATTATTGAATACTCCTCTTATTTTTCCTCAGATCAGCAACAAGAGCGAACCTTCATTCATGCTAGTTGTTCTTCTGCGTCAAAAAGGTGCAGTAAATTGCAGCGTTATGAATTCAAATGTATTCACAACTAATTTTGCCAGTCTTTTCCAATGTGGAGACACGTTTATCATAATGTGAAGAGTTTTGAACAACTGCGTAGCTGCTCTATGGATAGGAATGTTTGCAAAATAGCACTGATCATTAGAATATTATACAGTGGTGGGGGCGGTTGCGTAGTTCTAATGCCATGGGTCTAGTAATCCAGAAGACCAGACTAATGTTCATGAGGCCCAGGTACGAACCTCACCGTGGAAAATCCTGGAATTTAATGGTCAAGATGGTGGCGCACTGATAATATCACTGTGCTTGAGATGCCCACGGTTAAGTCATCTAGCAGAACCAACGAATGTTCTGGTTGAACATATTCATATCCTAACACGGCAGCTGGTAGATTTAATATTCAGTTGACTAAAAAGAGCGGTTGGACGGCTGATCGGAAATAATATGCATAACCTAGGAGAGCTATCGAATGCACTCCACACTGTGCATTCAACATTTGATATCACAGGAGAAAACAGATATGTCATCTGTTGGAGAATATTTTACTCGTTTATCTTCAAAACATGTGTTTGCAGGAGCAATGTCGAGATTTTCTTAGTTATGGTGTGTTTTCTGTGCAGTAGTAAAGGTTATTGAGAAGAACATGTTTTTATATAATTATCAAGCATTAAAGAAAAGGGACCTGGAACAAATATGGCAGGAAAGGTTTTTTGTTGTGAATACAGAATTTGTATATTACTGGAAACCTCTTTGATACAGGGCAAAAATACCTGCTAGATGTCTTTACCATCTGAGGAGCTTCGTTTCAGAACCATTGAATTAGAGGCCGAGATAAAACCACTGCAATTCATCAGGCAGTGTGTAAGTAAACCAAAAGCGTTGTTCCATGGAACAATCATACCAATTATGATAGGGTCTTCCGACTTGATCAGCATTCAGTGACAGGCATGTGAGACTGTGTTCGAGGCTGGCAAGGGGACCCAAAACGCAGAATTAGAGGATGCTAAGCCTTCCAAATTTTCCAAACTCTTCGGGGTGAATGCGGGGAATGCACGCTAGATTAGAAAATTGACCATGGCTCCATCGTAAAGCAAACTATTCAGCGTGGGGAGCTAATAAGAATGTATTGCAAATGTTGACAGAATAGTAAGGGGACAATTCATTGCAGCCGAGAACGGCAGAAAATACATCTATTTTGCCTGCCTGGTTCGAGGGTTCAGGACATCTGCGCGAGGTTTTTGAGGTACTTGCCATTGGATGGAGGCGACCCAGTGATTGTGCTCCAACTAAACAATGACGGCATAGTAAACGTTTTCTACCATGAAAATAAGAGGAACTTTTGGATAATTTTAAGGAAGCTGAACATTAAAGGTAATTATCTCCGGGTAACTACCTGAACCAGGAGCAAATTGTTATAGCGTAAATCTGGTTAGAGATGTAAATATTGGGATAGAAGGTTGTTGTGGGAAAATAGGTTTATATTCATGGGGCAATGGCGCCAGATTAGGAGGAAGTGGATGATTTACTGTTTTCATGCTCCTCGCCTGACCAACGTTGGTACAAGGCTTCTGGCGAGTAACATAACAGTGGCGACTGAGAGGGCCGGATGGTATATATTGGGGCAAGCATTCAAGCTTGAGAAGATGCCATGAATTAAACAGAGAAGACAATTCAAATGGGAGAAGCCATAAATGAAGGAAGTGATGATCAGCACGAGGCTGGAAGTTACAGAGTTTGCAAGACTACGAATGCGCCATCAGATAAGGGTGTAAGTTAGTGCAGTAGTTGAAAAAGGCCTAACCTCTGCATTTCTTAATACATGTAGCATTCCGGAAAAAAAAAAACTTACACTGCAAACATAGATGTATATGCATGACCTGAAAGTACTTACACAGACGCAGCTGCAGGATGACAAATATTAGAAAATGGATATTCAAGGGTACATGAAATATTTTAAGGACTATAATTTATGTAAATGTGAACGGTAGCTCTGTTAATTAAATATGACACTGGTACAATGGAGAGAGATGAACTTTGGATTCGACATCAAGGTATTGAATCAGTTTGGGTGGAGATGAGAAAGAGCAAACTTATACAGGCCGAAATAATAGGGGCCTATGAGAAAGTAAAGCGGCAAACATGGGTAATTTTATGTAAATATAGACGTGGAAATCATTGTCAAATGAAACCTGGGAAATGATTTTATGGCGAATTTTGATTTTTTTTTTAAAGAAACACACTTTACCGCAGCCTATAGAGCAGGCTAGACTACGCTAACTAATGTGGAAAGAGGGAGGATTAAGTGATTCCTCACAGACAATCTAGGTAGCAGTGAGCATAATACAATTGAATTTCACATTCATTTTCCAGGGGAGAGGAATGGAAATAAGACCAGCGTTTCCAACTTAATATTTGGATAATTATCGTGTCATGGAGAAATAGCTGTCAAAAGCAACCTGGGAAATTAGGTTAATTTGATGCAGATGGGGTGCTGGCACTTGAGGAGATATTTAAGCAGGCAAGATACAGTCTGGTGATCAATTAAAATTCAAAGGGAAAAACAAATCACGCATGGTTTACTAAAAAGGTAATAGTAAGCATAAAACTGCAGGAAAATACCTGTATCTGAAAAAGATGAGTGACAGGACAGGCGAATCGGCAAAATTTTCAGAATAGAAGAGAATAAATAATAGTTAAAAATAGAGGCTGAAATTGGAATGCGAGAGAAAATTTGCTTTAAGTGTAAAAACAGCTAACAAAGATTTTGACAGGTAATTCAAGAAATGAAAATTGTAAGCAATGTAAGGGTCCTCTAGAGTGTGAGAGTGGGAAACTTAAAACTGAAAGTAAGGACAAAGCCGGTGACTGGAATACATTTTTTAATCTTTGCATATTGCAGTGTATTTAAAAAACAACTCCAGAATAACTGTGAATCTTAAGCTAAAAGGGAGTGAGGGATCTTAAACAATGAAAATGACCAGAGAGAGGGGACTGAGTAAATACTTGGAGTTACAAGTTCACAAGCCTCCAGGACCTGGTGGATTACATCATAGTATCGTAAAATATGAGCGTTGTGATAATAGATACATTTGCTTTAAGCTTACAAAATATTTACATCAAAGTTCTGGAAAAGGTCCCATCAGGTTGGTAAATACCAAAGTCTATATCTGTAACAAATATAGGACGGAGACTTAAAGCAGGTTATCACAGCTTAACATTTGTCATAGGGAAATTGTTGGAAGATATAATTACGAATTATATATCGGGACAATTTAGAGAATCTCATTGCAATTACGCAGGGTCAACATGTTTTACTGAATATGAAATTATATTTGACTATTTTAGTGGAGTTCTTTGAGGAAGTAATAAGGATGTGAGATGAAAGGGAATCCATTGGAAGTGCTGCATTTTTATTTACAAAAGACATTTGGCAAGGTACTAAATCAAAGATTAATTTGCCAGTAGAGGGGAAACACTTTAGTGGATAACAAATTTGTATGGATAGAGGATTTATTAGCTAAGAAAAGTGGAGAAAACTGGTTAATGCGTATTTTTTTCTATTTGACAGTATGTGACGAGTGTAGTGCCACAGGAATCAGTGCCAGGGACGTCAAGAATTTAAAATTTACATCAGTTACTGTGATGCAGTGATAGATCTTTTGTGACTAACTTCGCTAATGGCATAGACGTAGGTAAGGAAATTAAATCTTGAAGATGGCATGTAGAGTCTGCAAAGCGACTCAACTAGGTTAAATGATTTGAAATAATAACGGTGTGCAACGTGTGTAAATGTGAACCTGTCTACTTTGGCTTGAAAACTTGAGAAACAGAATATAACTTTAATAAAGAGAAACTGCATAGGTAAGAGGTACAGGAGTATAAGAATATTATAACCTAAAAAAAAACAAGTTCACGAGTAGGCCATTTAGCCCCTTGACCCACCTAAAAGTTCCAAGGCTAATGAACTAATTGAATGATATTTTCTGCTGTACTCTGTATCCCTTGATGATTTGAACATGTAGAAATCTATAGAAATTAATTTGCGGCATACTCAATGATTGATCATAAAGAGTCCTCTGGAGCAGAGAGTTCCAAAGATTCACCACCAAGAAAAAAAATCCTCATGAGCACCGTCTCAAATGCCCTACATTTTATGCTCAGCCTGTCTCACCTGCTTCTATGGCACACAGACAAGGTATATTTCGCTCTTGCACCTACACTCTCGACCACTCTAAAACAGCAACAAAATAATTTACACCTGAATGAGATCCAATCTCATTCTTCTTAACTCATGTAAGTAAAGGCCCGGTCCATCTTTTCCTTCTACAAAGGACATTCCATTCCTCCCAGGTATTAATATGCAACAACTTTCGTTCACTCCCTCGATGTAATGTATACTCATCTTAGGTAAGGTGATCAAGACTCCTTACAATTCTCTACGTGCGCTCTCAAACAAGGCTTTGTTTAATTGTATCGGGCCATTTTCAGTCCTATACTCAAAGCAATTTGCAATAAACTTCCACCAAAACATTTGCTTCTAAATTTTTTGTTGTGCCTACATGTTAGTTTTCAATGACTCATGAATAAAGACACCCAGATGACTTTGGTATTCAACACTATCCAGCCACTCACCATTTGTTTGTTTTTTGTACCCCAAACAAAGTGGATAGGGTCACATTACTACACTTTGCATGCATTATTTGAAATATTTGGAAATTGGGTTAACCTTTCAATATGTATCCTCTGTTTTCTGGCCATTTACCAATTCTAAAACCAAGACACCATGGTTCTACAAAAGCTATGTGGCCTGTGACCAGGGACAAGAGGTGTAGCTAGAACTGAAGCAGATGTGGTGGCGCATGGGATAGTGTTCGAGAGGCCTCGGCCACTGCAACTGTCCAACAGTTAAGAAGGTCTTGCGATAGTGAAAACTCCAGGAAGGATGCACGATTTGACTATGGCACCAGGATCCCGGGAGCCATTCAAGTACGGGCAGCAATTAAGAAATTGTCAGTTGTAGGTGACAGTATAATTAAGAGGATAGATAGCTTTGGCTGCAGCCGTGAGCAAGACAGCGCAATGCTGTGTTGCCTGTTCAGTGCCAGGGTTAAGGGCATCTCCTCAATGCTGGAGAGGAACTTGGAGTTCGAAGGGGACGGGGTGTCCGTTTGTCGCCCACATTCCTTCCAACGACATTGATAGAAGTTGAAGGGAGATGATGCTGAACGAGCTTCAACAGATAGAAACTAATTTAAAAGAAATGGTACTTCCAGAATAATAAACTTGGGAATTGTACCTGACCTACTGGTAAACTGGCAGAGTGTACATAAAGTCAATGAGCTCAAGGCGTGGCTCAAAGGTTGTTGTGGGACAAATATGGTTTTCAGATCATGAGGAACTGGCACCAATACTGAGGTAGAAATTAAAAGTTCCAATGGGTATGTCTTCAGTTGAACTGTGCTGACAACAGTGCTCAGGCGAATCGAATAACTGGGGCTGAAGAGAGGGCTGAAAACTAAATCGGTGTTATGAGTGTTCTGGTAAGTGTTTGCGTACGCTAACTGTGCACGAGGATATGGCAGCTTGCAGGACAGTTACTTATGCATAGTTTAGCAGGGTGTGACAGGAAGGGATAGATTGTACAAAAGTTTATAAAAACAGCGGTAAATATGGTCTAAGGGATAAAACTTCTGGAAAACCAAAATTAATGACTGCTTACATAATAGCAAGCAGTTTTCAGAGTAAAATAAATGAATTAATAGCACAAATTGAGGTATAACCATTACTGAAATTTGTTTAAAAGGTGATCAGATATGGAAAGTAAGCATTCATGGCTACGTGACATTCAAAAAAGGCAGGAAAGAATGAAAGGCTGGTGGGTAGCTTGGTACGAGATGGAATTAGTAATATAGCAAAAAACCATCTTGGATTGGAAGATTTCGAATACATATGGGTGAAGTTAAGAAATTACAAGTTGAAGATGACAGTGGTGGGAAAAGTTTAAAGGCTCACTAATAGTAGTTACACTGTGGAGCAGAGAATATATCTGGAGATATTGATGGCTTGTTAATAAATGGCAGTATATAAAACCAGGTTGAATTAAACATTCATATAGTTTGGGGGAAAAAAATGGCAGAGGTAAAAACGAGAAACAATTATTGGAGCATGTTCGCCATAGTTCCTATAGTACAATAAGCTGTGGATCCAAACAGGGATCATAATATTTTGGACATGGTGGTGTGTAATGAGCAGGTTCAATAAATTATCTCAGATTACTTGATACCGTAAGAAGCAGTGACCAAAACATGGTGGTATTTCGCATTTAGTTTGATAGAGAGAGACTGGGGTTGGAAACATTCATGATAAATTCATATGAGGGTGATTGTAAGGATATGAATGCAGAGCTGGATGGAGTGGACAGGGTATGGGGTTCAGAAGAAAAGGAGAGTTGGTGAACAATGGCAGACGTTTAAGAATGTGATTCAAGGCTCAGAAGAAATATATATTGCACTGATGAAGAAGGACTCCATGAAGTGAAAGAGCAAGCCGTAGTGTTTCACGAAGTTTAAGGATTGCAACAAATACCTAAGAAATAAAAAAAATATTTATGTGCAATGTGGGAAAGATCAGTGGATTGGAAAAGTATTTAAACTCAACAAAAAGGAAGAACAATAATAAATACAGAGTTAAGAAAGTTAATGGTAAACAATCAAATAATCTAATAACAATAGGAAGAGCTTCTTCAAATATATATATATATATATATATATACAAAAAGAGAAAGATGACATTGAATATAGGTCCCTTAGAAAACGACAGTGAACTAAGAAATAGAAGAGTTCAAGAAATGTTTTGCTTCAGTCTTAATGGTAGAATACATTATTGGCATTCCAAAATACTGAAGAATCAAGTAGGAAAAGGACTGGAGGAAATGAAAGCAATAAGTACCGCAAAAGGATAAGGGTTAAAATCTGTAAGAGTTAAGCATGCCTTCAATAAGTAAAACAAAATTATATTACTGAACCATGTTCAGTAAGGACCAATGTGAGCGTAGATTTCCAGAATGACGACTGGGATCAGAATGGATGAATTCAATACGAGACAGACGGGGAAGGGAGGGCGGTGGGATCCCGGTAAACAAATAAACTAATTGAAAACAGTGTCAGGGACGAGGTCAGGCTGGAATGACATAAAGACACTTGGTGAAAGGTAAATATATTGCCTGGGAATGGAGACATCTGCTAATTATGTGATTATGTAGTGACACTGTTGCAATTTTAATAACAGAAATTGTATGTGACGAATTGTGGATGAAAAATATAGTCTTCCTGAAGCCCGTAGAGTTATGTTTTATTCATTCGAAGACATACTTTCCCTGCGGACGCTTGAATAATGCAATAGTTAACCTCTATCTGAGTCTCCTGTGGTCGATTCATTGAAAGCACCATAACCCTCGGACAAATTGGTTTCATCCTGAGACATTAAAGGAAGTAGCCACAGAAATAGTGGATAAAGTAATAGTAATCTCCCAAAAATCATTAACGATTGGAAAGTCTCAGAGGAGTAGAAATCTTACAATGTAACGCACTGATTCAAGAAGGGTGGGAGACAAAACTGGTTCCTGTAATCAGTCAACTTAACATTCGTTAATGTGAAAATATTAGAGTATAGTATAAAGTTTGTAAATATAATAGCAAACTATAATCAAGCAGAGTCAGCGTGGCTTCATGAGGAAGGAACATGGTTTAACAAATGTATTTCAATTCATGGATGTAACAAGCATAGTAGATAAAGCGGGAACAGAACATGTAATACATTTGTCTTTCCAAAACTTATTGGATAAGCTACCACCCATAAGGCTAGTTAATATGACAAGATCCCACGGTATTCAGAGTAATAGAGAAGCATCAATAGAGGACTGGCTAACCAATTGAAGGCGGCACGTTGGGGTAAGAAGGGCCTTGTTTAAATGGCACGCTGTAACCAGTGTAGAGCCAAATTGGACAGTGCTGGTCGCACAATTATTGGCAATATATATCAATGGATTACATGTGGGAAGTGAATGCACTCTCCCTAATTTTGCAGGTAACACAAACATAGGTAGGAAGGAAATAATGATGATGGAAGATACAGACCCGTTCAGTGAGTAGGCAAAACATGCAGGTGGAAGAAAAGGTGGAAGGTTGTCAGGTTAAGCTCTTTTGAAGGAAGAATAGAGGAACTGAAGATTATTAAAATGGAGGAAGAATGGATAAACTACAGCACAGAGAGATTTGACAGTCCTCGTGCATGAACACCACAACCATACATACAATTTCAACAGGCAATAGGAAAGACAAATATAATGTTGGACTTTATTTCATATTGTATGTAGTATAAAAATAGGGACACCTTCCTTAAACTATTCAAGACACCCGTTAAACCTCGCCTAGACTATTGTGAACTGTTTTGGTTCCCTTATCCAAGGAATGACTTATTGGCATTGAAGGCACTCCAGTGAATTTTCACAATGTTGATCCTTTGTTGGGAGGGGTTTTTTATGAGGAGAGTTAAGTAGGTTGGGCGAGTCCCCACTGGAGCTCAGCAGAATGAGAGGTGTCCTTATTGAAACATTAATGATTTAGAGGACTTTACAGAGTAGGTGCTTAGAGCTTGTTGTCACTTGAGGGAGAGTCTAGGACCAAAGAGCATAGGTTCAAAATAAGGAGTCGTACATTTAACATGGAGATGAGGTGTAATTTCCTCTCTGAGCGGGTAATGATGTGATGGAATTAATTACCACATAGCACTGTGGAGGCTGGGACGTTAATTATATTCATGGCTGAGATAGACATATTTTACCATTAAGGGAATCAAGGGTTAAGGCGGAAAGGCATGAAAGTCAAGTTGATAATTATCAAATCAGCTGTGATCAAATTGGCTGTTGGAGGAGGCTCGAATGCCCGAATAACCTATTTCTGCTTCCAGGCCGTATGTTCTTATGTGCTCTGTTTTTATGTTCATCACAACGATCAGTACTCCATTATCTATCCATTGGTCAACTTCGCAAATGAAAGCAACAGCCATTTGTTAATCACAATTTCCCTGCGTAAATCCACCTTGAATCTGCTCAACATTAGCATTTTTTTCCAAGTATACTGTTATTATATGCTGAATAGATTAGAGCAGTTGCTCTGCTATTGGTCCCAGGCTAAAAGGTCAATAGATCCCTTTTTGCGCACTCCCTCCTTTGTTAGTGTTTAGGTCTACACTTACCACCTTATGATCCATCTGCAGGAACTATTCTAAAAGCTGTTGTTTGAAAAGAAAATTAAGACTATTGTCTCTACTGTCTCCACAAACAACTCTTTCATCTCGATGGGATATAGATAACCATTTCAAGTATACGTATTTGCTTTAAGTTCAAACAACTTCACTAGTACTATGTTTTCTTTCTATAATAGTACATCTTGCATTTTCTCGTTCCGACCCACACCACCGCCACCCCCCCCCCCCCCCCCCCCCTTTAGTCTAAATTTTTGGTTGGCTTTGTAGTTATTTTCTAATCGAAAACAAACGATAAATCTGCATTTAT
The DNA here is from genome assembly GCA_026770705.1 of Isurus oxyrinchus. Classification (NCBI taxonomy): domain Eukaryota; kingdom Metazoa; phylum Chordata; class Chondrichthyes; order Lamniformes; family Lamnidae; genus Isurus; species Isurus oxyrinchus. The sequence continues at coordinate 7,253,778 of JANJGN010000035.1, forward strand.
TTGATCTGTCCACTCCCTATTCCTCTTTTTAAAAAAAATCTCCTGACTCCCTTCCGAATAATCCCACACATATTTATTTATTGCTAATCCATTTATTTTCAAACACCCATACAAGCCTTTACAGTTTTTCAAACTGTATATTTCTAGTTCCCTCTCTTAAATTATTTACCTTATCCTTCTTTGGTTCATCAATGGAGTATTCAGGAAACGATATGAAAACAAAAATCAAATAGTTCGTCTTCTGCAACATTCCTGCTCTTTATTTTTACCCATCCTATATGTAAAATTATGTCCCACTAGATCACCATGTTAACTTTGTTACAAACATCTTCAATTTCATGACTTATTCTGCTATTTACATTATTTCTGCAGTTTGGTGGGCTATAAACAAATCCCTTGCTGTTTCTTAGTTCGCTGCCCTCCCTCCATGACAATTATATCCCTTCTTGGGTAAGGAGACAAAGCTGCACACGAACTATTTCTACGTCTTCAACTTTCGAACTAAAGCCAGCTTCCACTGCCATATTATTGCCCCCAAAAATTAAGACAACTAACCCACAAACTTTTCTCTGAGTTCTTTCGTTTCTTAAAGTCACATATGCTTGGATATTCAGGGCCCAGTCTTGGTTTCCCGCTAGTGACGTATCTGTAATAACTATCATGTATGGCAAACCAATTGCTAGTTGAGGTTACATTCTGCCATATAGACCCTGCAATATTCTTGACAATACCTATGCCGTTTACACCTACGTGGAAAACGCTAACTGGATCATTCACCTCCCTCTGTAGGTTGGTATACAGCCCTGAATACATGGACATAACTCTAGCACCGGAGAGGCAACATGGCCTTCAGGATCTACGCAGTGAGTTGCATAAAACAATACGTATTCCCCAGACTACACTGACCGTTACTGGCACTACATTATTTTTAAGCTTTCTTAATTCAATGGCTTTCTGCACCATTGTCCCATTGTTAGAATGCTCTTCCAGGTAATGCTTTCGATGCAGTCCATCCAAGATGCATGAACCTTCATTTTTTTGTGTAGCTATTAGGGTTGAGTGTCGTCCACTCGCACCTACTCTGCCCGGTTAGCTGCCTTTCTCATATTCATCTATAAAAGCTGACAAAATTAAGTTATGTGAACTTACGGAGTGTCACTCTTTTTTGGAACAAAATGTCGAGGTAACTTTCTCACTCTCTGATGCATATAAATGCCTGCGAGCTCAGCCTCGAGCTCATCCAGCACATTACCTATGAGCAAAAACTCATAAAGCTGCCCACATTTATCATAAGAGCAAGAGACCTAGGAGCAGAAATAGGTAATTCTGGCCGTCGAGCCCGCTACGCCATTCAACGGCATTATAGCTGATCTGATAATTCTTCACTCCACTTTCCTGCCCGTTGCTCATAAGCCTTCAAACCATTCCTGATTAAAAATATGTCCATATCAGCATTGAATATAGTTAATGACACATTATGTCAGCCTTCGGCGGTAATGAATTGTACAGATTTACTACCATGGGAGAGAAGATATTCCTCATCATCTATGTTTTAACTGGACGCCCCATTAGCCTGAGATTACGTTGCCTGCTCCTTGACTCTGCGACAAGGGGAAACGACCTCTGAATATCTATCCTTTCAATCCAAATAAGGACCTTATATGTTCTATTCAATAAGGTCGTCTGTTAATCTTCTAAATTCCAATGAGCACAAGCGTAGCCTACTGAACCTCTTTTATTTTTTAAAGAAATCCCTCTTCCTCCGGCGTGAATCTATTGAACCTTCCTCCAATACCAGTATATCTTTCCCTAGATAATGTGAACAACAATGTTAACAATTCTCTAGGTGCGGTCTAAACATCTCTTGTATACTTTTAGCTAATGTTTTTTTTTTTTATTTACTTCATTCCATTTGAAATAAAGGCTATCATTCCATTTCCTTTCCCGATTAGATGCCGAAATTGTGTGCTAACTTTTTCGGATCCATGCACAAGGGCACCTAAACTTCTCTGGACTGCAGAATTCTGCACCATTACGCTGTATAAACATTATTCAGCTCCTCTAATTTTTCCTGGCAAAGTTAATGAGCTCACATTTTCCCACCTTATATTCTGTCTGTGAAGTGTTTTCCCAATCATTTTAGCGGCCTTGAATCCTCTGCAGACTGCTTTTAGTCATCCTCAGAATTTGCCATCCCATCTATTATGCTGGCATGCGCAAAAATGGCAACAGTGCATTCACTTCTCTGACCTATTTTATTCATATATATAGTAAATAAATTTGGGCCCAGTTCCGATCCCTGCGGCGCTCCTTTAATTTCTTGTTTCCATACGGAAAATGCATGCCAAACCAACCCTATCCCAAATCTGTCTTCTATTAGTTAGCGAAACCGCTATTAGTGTTAATACACTTAATGTTGTCTTGTCATGATCTACAGTGACATTTAGACGCTCCAAGGATGTTGCAGTTGTGACTAATCACCTGACCTGGCATCTATTTTTTTGTTAAATATTTCATTATATTAACTAATTCATAGTTCCCCTACTGCGTCATACTTGCTGGCTCACCAAACTCACATCTTCAGAATGAGAGAAATAAATCAGCACTCACTGCATACATGCAGTTCTCAGGGATTCCTGAAATTAGCATCCCCGAAATACAATCATGAGTGAGTTCTGCTCCAGCTCAGGAACCGATTTGTTGTCAACCTTATTAGCTATATACAGCTGCTCTCATATAGCTAGTATATCTGCGCTTAAGATTTGAAGAATCTTAATTTATCTCATAAACTAAGCAATATTAATTAACTCAATACTTTACAAAGAGCTTAGCCCTCAAAAGACTTCACCTAACTCCATCTGTACACTTGAAACACTCAGTGCGGTAGTGCAGGATATCCTGCTTCATGACTCGGGAAAAAAAAATAGTATGCACGTACAGTGAGTTAAATGCTGGGCAAATGGATTGTTGCCGTTCATTGCAAGGCCAATTGAATACAAAATAGTGGCGTTTGCTAGAGTTGTGAAGCGAATTATTTATAATGAATATCATGCATCTGCATAGTTTTGGTAACCTTATTGCAATAAGGACTTAAGTGCACTCGAAGGAGTTCAGTGAAAGTCAACTCAACTGATATTCGGATGAGAGACGATGGAGAGGAGGTGGGTGTGAACTTACGATGAATGCATGTGAAGGCTGGGCTTTTTATCCATTGGAGCTCAGAATAATGAAATATGATCTTATTGAAGCTTATAAAACGCTGGGGTTACTTGGCAGTTTGGACTCTGAATGTTTTTCCCTTGTCAAAGAGACTAGAATCATTGGGTACCGTTGACAAACAAGAGACACCAATTTAAATGAGTCATTAGAAGACTTTTTTCACTTCTTTCTAATTGTGTCAATTGACTTTTAAATTTGTTTCCCTCGACTGTGGTGGCGATAGGGCAAATACAATTTTATATATTTTTAAGACATATTTTAATTTTATCATGCATAGGTGGTGTGCTGAGCTTTATTGTCCAAACCCTAATTTCTATTGAGAGGGGGTTGTTGATCTGCTTTCTTGAAACACTGCAGTCCATGTGTTGCAGCTGCACCCACAATGATTTAAAGAATTAAGTTCTAAGATTTTGGCCGAGTGGCAGTGAAGGACCAGATGTGTATGTCCAAGTCACGACCGTGTGAGTATTTGAGGAGGTTTTCCAAGTTCTGGTGTGCCCATTTATCTGCTGCCCTTGCCTTCCAGATGGTAGCGCCCATAAGGTTGGAAGGTACCGCCCAAGGATGCTTGGTGAATTGCTCCAGTGCATGTTGTAGATTATACACAAGGCTGCTACTTTGCATCGGTGATGGAGGGTATGAATGTTTCAGGATGTGACTGCCAATGAATCAGCAAGCTTTGCCCTGGATGGTGTCAAAATTATTGACGGTTGTGGGAGCTGCATTCATCCGTGCAAGTGGGGAGAATTCCATCACATTCCTGATTTGTGCCTGGTGGACATTCTTTGAGGAGGCAGGAACTTAATTACTTCTCACACGATTCCTAGCATTAGGCCTGCTCTTCTAGCGACAGCATTTAGACGGTTAGTCCAGTAAAGTTGCTGGTCACCGCCTACCCGCAGGGTAGATTCAATGGTGGGGGATACAATGATAGCAATGTCATTTGATAATAAAGGGCGATGGCTGGTATCTCTCTTGTTGGACGTCTTCATTCGCTGGCATTCGTGTGGCAATAACATTACTTTCCACTTGTCACCCCAAGAATGGATGCTGTCCATGTCTTCCTGCATATGTACCTGGGCTTCTTCAATTACTGAAGTGTTACGCATAACGCTGAGCATCGTGCAAGCAAAAGTGAACATCCCCACACCTGACATTATGATAGAAGGAATGTATGCAATTGATGAATCAGCTGAAGATGGTTGTGCCAAGAACTCTACACTATTGAAGGTCAATGGACTCAAAGTTTTCCAGGGCTAGACAAAATGTAGCTTTCAGACCTCAATAAGGTCAGCCATGATCTTAGATCATTGGGGAGGAAAACTGATTGCCCGAGCGGTCTCCTGCTCTATGAGCTCAGGTTCGCATTTTTGTGTAATGCTAATACATGTTTTAAAATTCCTAATCCAGTCTGTAGTTATGCATTAGATTGCCAATTATTTATCTGGCCAGGTAACTATCAAAACATTATAGTTTTGGTTCATTCCTGAAAAAAAATGTCTTTACACAAAAAAGCCTGAATTGCTTCATAAAAGCATCAGTGGCAGTATTTGACATCAAGACATACACAATTATATTAGAACAGTTAAAAAAGATAGAAAAATCTCCTTGGGGTATCGACATACACAGGTGAAAAGGCTAGAGGTGCATATGGTAAAGATTAGGTCCTGAGCCACGTAACGCGTTATCTGCATTTACGGAGCAAAACAAAACTAACTCTGCAATAAGTAATAATAACAAAATTAGAATAACACAACATTAAACATCATTAACATTATAATTATCATCATCATCTTTACGTGATTTCATTTTGTGAGTAATGAATCAGGTTTTCAATTGGGGAAAAAAGCATTTTCATTTTAGTTTTGGACACTCTACATTTCAGATAACTTTCCATCCATAGGCTTCTTCCTCTACATAGCGAAGTCCCTTTCGGCTTTGGACTGGAATGCTGCAATTTCGGAATTAAGACCGATACTTTCCTTTCTTCCTGCGCTCCTTTTTGTAACAGTGCATCGAAAATAAGTTTGGAAAATTCATGTCAGCGTAGATTTTCAGCTTGTGTTTTTACATTCTTGAATCACCTTAAAATAGCAAATAGTCTGTTAATGGACACATTTTATCTTTCTTTATTTTAAACACATTCTTAATTTTGAAACTCCGAGTCACATGTTAATCCGGGCTAAAATTATAGCCTTTGCTAATGAGATTGAAGCCGATAAATGCAATAGAAATCAAGAGGACAGGAATAGCAAAATAGCAAAACAAAAAAGGAATTACTGGAAAAACTCATCAGGTCTGGCAGCATCGGTGGAGAACAAAGGCGTTGACGTTTCGAGTCCTCATGACCCTTCGAAAGAACTAGGAAACTAGTTCTGTCGAAGGGTCATGAGGACTCGAAACGTCAACTCTTTTCTTCTGAGTTTTTCCAGGTAATTCTGTTTTTGTTTTGGATTTCCAGCATCCACAGTTTCATTTTGTTTTTATAGCAAAATAGCACTTCAATTATTATTGCGCCATTAAAACATTAAAATGTCACGCCAAGTTTCACAGGAGAGATTACCGAGCTGAATGTTATTACCGAGATCCCATAAGAAGTAAAACAGAAAGATGGAAAAACGTTTGATCAACAGATAGGGTCTTTGCTACGTGAGCAGCGGGTATACGAGATTTGAAAAGTTTGGCAATGGGTTAGTAAATTGTAGTGCATGGGAATCGTGAAGCACGCCTGTAAATTTTTGCATATTTATTGTTTTTATGATTCTGGGCTCCACTGGCAAGGGCAGCAATTATTGAACATTCGATTTCGGGGGGACAGAGGAGTCAACACATTGAAACCAGACAAGCACTGCATATCACCTTCCTAAAGGATATGAGTGAAACCAGTGTAGTTGTTTGACAATTCACAAACGTTTCTTGGTCATCATCAAAATTTTAATTGCAGATTTTATTGATTTGCAATTACACCATCTGCAATGTTGTGATTCCAACCTGAGTCACTAGTCCAATGACAATAACACGATGCAAACGCCCCGCCCCACCTCGTGTAAATAAAGGAACTTTGTTCAATGCTTCAGGACTGTAATCATTCGCTCCTAATTGCTCTGCAATAATGGAGTGCACAATTTCGGTTACGTGCTGTTAACAATGACTAGCTAACATTGCTATCTTAGGCAGGGAGCCCGAATCTGACGTAATGAATTAGGCGCATTCAAAAGGCTCCTGAGAGTTATTCCGAACAGAACACTGACATTTGGGGTGTTGTAAGTGAGGGACAGCTTGGGGCCCTCACGGTAAAAAAAAAATGACTTTGGTCACATTATTCATTTCATTGATTAACAGTGCCATATAAATTTATGTAGAGTTGTAATAACATGACACGAGAAACCAAGCGTCAGCTGGCACATTTCAACAATTTATGGGCAAAGCTGCGCTTAAATCAATACACCATCTTTTAACAGTGTAAAGTAAAAATAACCGTATATATCATTTAGGTGCTCCAATGTTTATGTAACGCACCTCATAGGCGGATTCATTAAATACGATTTCATTCTAAAGCCGCACATTAGCAGTCTCCAAGAATTCTTCACTCGTTTGCTGAAGTCTCCCATGGTTAGAATATGTGATTCTCTGCAGTTGGGTATCCGTGTTACTCGCCAGCAATTGGAAGATTTCAGCAGCGGAATTTCCTGACAAAATGCGAATGAGAACTGATTAAAATGCAGCGCAGCCAATGATAAAAGGAGACTGATGAACTAATGGTTATTGCATCAAGCCTGCTTTGGAAACATTCAAATCTGACAGAGTCACATTCCCATGAATGCACTATTAATGTATGCTGCGACTTTTCAGTCGATGTGAACAGAGCAAGTTAGCCGTTCATAATAATACATTGTCCAAAATTGTAATGAATTACAAGTGTTGTTTTACGTTAGGAAAGGAGTGGCAGTGATGTGGAATAAGCCTGCAACAGAGGAAACAAAGTTACAGAATCGATTGGAGATTTTAGGGAACATAACAGGCAACAGAGAAAAATATCAGGAGGTAAGATGAGAATGCCGATGTGCACCTACATGTGCACCTACAGAAATAGCGAAATTGGAACTGGAATGTAGCATGGGTGAGTGAGGAAGTGTTTTATGTATATGTAGATCTGACGATGGATTTGGCAGAGTAACTGATATGCATATTTGTATTGACGCAGAAAACTAAAATCATTCCCGACAGAAAACCTCGAACCTGCATTAGGTTTACTGATTTGGAACTTCCAGCAGTGAAAGGGCAATCAGATATAGGCACGTTCTCAGGTGTTTGCTCATATAACCGATATATAATTCAAAGGCGTGAATAAGTGCAAAAGTAAATTCATACCTTTGATTTACTTATTCTCATTTCCTTTCCTTTATCATTTCTCTTCAAATGATACTCAAATTGTGATATTTATGGATACCATTATAGCCAGCAAATGAGAACAAAAATGGGGAATTGTTTTTTAAAATTGAAAGGAGTACTGGGGACTGAAACGCTGTGCAGTCACGGCGATTGAGCTTAAACATGACCACAACTGAAAAAATACCTGAACTGAATGACCTGTTAAAGAAACTCCAAGAGAGGGAGAATGATTTGAGGTGAAGCTGCATTGAAGCACAATGGGCGGAAGCTTCCTTGGAGTGGTGATAAACGTTGCATTGCCACACCCTGGAATAATCTCTGTGTTTAATCTTCTGTGTCTATCTCCTGACACCCCTGCAAAGGCCTGTCGAGATCCAGGTAGAATAATTGCCCGAAGTGAATAATTCGTCGAAGTGAAGTTTCGAAGGATTGCAGGAAAACCTGCCCCTTTATTATGGCACAAGCTATGGTAAACAATGTAAATTAAAGTGAAAATTGAATTCGACAGGACGGTGAATTTGGGTCCCTGAATTGAGTGGATAGGAGTTAGGGAGATTATGCGGCATTCAAGGTTGTTGTGAGGTGTTGGGAAGGGCGGTTGGATGTCAGAGATAGGGGAATGGTGTTGTTGGACACCGGGAGGGCCAGACTTGGGTAGGGTGCGGCTGGGGGAGGAACTGTTGTTTTTGGGGCGCACGGACCCCTGTGGGATGGCGAGCGTTCGTCCCGACCTCAGAGATAAGGATGTGGCTTTGGGTGTTGTCCATGGTGGAGGGAGGGAGGTCTGGAACAGGTCTGGGTTGAGTTGGGATTGTAAGTCTGGCGGCCAAAGGTGGGGTGCGTGGTGGGGAGTAGGTCCTGCCACAGGGATCTCCTCTAATTTTGGTGGAGCGGTGGGGTTGGGCATGCTCCCTATCAGATTGTGCCTGCCGCAGTGGTGTACGGGACCGAGCATGGGGTGGGGGGGGGGTTCCCCATGTGGCGTCGGGATTTATGGAAGTTGAATTCCGTGAAAGTGTGGATGCTAGAGTATAATAGATTCGGTCTGTCGAGGGCTGGGCAGCAGGGTAGTGTGGAGAGCTGTGATGTGGGGCGAATGCTCAGGGAAAGTTTGCACTTCTAGGCACTAGTCCATTCCATTACCTGGGAGGTTGTGAGAGGTATTTCCCCAGTGCCTCAGTGGTGTAGAGCCCAAGACCAATTTTGATGAGCATGGACATTGCGGCCCAATATCTCCACAATCACCGCCTTGATCATTTTTCCTGTGCTGTTATTAAAGTGGATAATTGAATAATCTAAGATGATATAAAAACAAACGATTTATTCCCTGGACTTTGTAAGGTTGAAAATGTGATTTTGTCAAACTTTTCCAAATATAGTTAGAGAGAAAGAATTTCAGTTGGGTGGAGACGGGCGTTCTCTATCTCGAGAAAATGGTCAAAGTAACTGATTAGGGCATTTAGAAATGAACGTATAGGCACTTAATGCTTGCCATAGCAGGCGATCTGACAACCCATCAAGTAGCTAAACAACTAAGTCAGACATTGACGGATTCTTATAAACCAAAGCGATAAAATTATATAAACAAAGGAGCTCTGCATAATGACACTTGTTCACGTATCTCTCATGAACCCATTGATTGGTGGAACAGGCAAAACCGTGAAAGACACGAGTGCAAAACGCTGTCCTCTTATGCTGCAATTGGAAAGTAATATTTATTACCGAGAAGCATAATTGGAGTCATTTGAATTTTTTTTCTGACGCAAAAACATCCTTTATTGTATGTCATCATTTTTTTCTAATGTACCTTTTAAAATTGATCACTGCCTTCACCTAAGTCATGTGATTACACCATCAAAATCACTATATGTTTGCTTAGATTATGGGTTAATACAGTTTAGGTCTGAGGTCTGTCAGAGAGGAAGGGAAACGTTGCATGGCTCACTGTGCTAGTAGAAAAACTACTTATCAACAAGTGACCAAACCATTTTCTCTATCGCAGAAAGCCAATTTGCAAAGGGCAGGAAAAAAAAAAACAGGAAATGCTGGAAAAACGTTGCACTTGTGGGAGCAGCTGTGGAGACAACGTGCTGAAGGAGAGTCATTGAATGACTCTTTACAAAGTTTTACTGACAACATCTAGAATAGTAGAATGTAAGCAGGCATCTCGTAAACTAACAGCCAATCATTTCGCTTGTCTGTATTCATTGGGGACCAAGGTTAATGCTCTCTACCTGAATAAATTTAAACATAATAAATATACAAATAACATCAAGCACAAGTAAGAGTTGAGCAATGCATTCGATGGGATATTTACAAGCAGGACACTGATTGATCCGTTTGGTTTTCCTTAGCATTTTATTTGATAAGGGAACTAACACAAAGCCAAGACTTCGCCTGCTCTTTCCTTTCAACCAGCCACTCTATTAGTTTCCGGAAGGATACTCTTAGTAACTTATTTGCCGACAGTTGCTGTGATTTCATGGATATTTACTTCTTTGAATTTTCCAAGGTAGCAGAACAATGTCCCTTTTAGTGTATATTCCGATGTCCCCCCACAAGATTTTTGGTTGGAAAACATGCGAAGATGATTTAAAAAAATAAGTTTCGCTGTTGAAGAAAATGGTCGATGTCAACTATTCCACTCCTATTGCAACTTGCAAGTTGAAATAATTGGAAATGAAAATGGGGCGGATAGGTAATTTGCAGCTCACCAACCATTTCTCAAGGACAACCAGGAATGGGAAAAAAGTGTTAGCCCAGCCAGCGAAATTCACATCCCATGACTGAAATTATGTTTTAAAAATGTGGTGCAAATATCCGTCTTTCCCATTCTGTTAGTCATGATCTGTCATGCTGCACATTTCTTTTTTCCTCGCGTGCTCATAAATACTTTAACTTGGCGGGTCAAATATTCGTTCTCCAGGATTACCTCAGTAGTTTATTACTTGGTGATAATGACTAAATTAGCCGCAGAGTGGCCTCAGGAAACGACAATGGTTATAAAGGTTGCAGGGGAATTCTGCCAACGACCAGAACTTTTCTCATGGAATGAAGGGAAATGCAACTGGTCTGTGTCATGTATAAAGTTTTAAACTTCTCTAAAGGTAATATAATTCACAACCACTTTTGTACAAACTAGCAGAAAAATCATACCTGCATAATATACGACCATGTGCAGCGCATGCATGTAATGTCCAATTCCACATTGTCACTCCTGGCACACACATAATAAGGTTCCACACCATCTAGGGCCGACAAAATGTAGCACCACGTATAGATTCACACTGACGAGGTGAGCATATAGATTAAGGGTGCACGAGCAAAATATAGAGACACACATAATGTAGAGGTATGCAATACACAGGCTCACGATGTGCGGGGCTAGAAATGAGCAGCATAACCTATCTAAATGAATGAGTGCTCTAAAAGAAAGGGAATTCCTTTTAGTAATGTTGCAGTTTTCGTGTCGATGAGGTGCGCACTTTTAAGAGGCATATTAGGAAGTTGCATGTTGTTGTGATTTTTGGCACAAGGCAATGGTTATTTACTACTGACATCATAAATGCATGTCATTGATCCAGCTGTTACGTGTTGGTGCTTATGCTCTATCTGAAACCCTAGCCGGCCCCCTCCTTTCAACAAAAATCACATGATGCTCTATCCTTTTCTCTCCCAAACGTTTTTTCTCTCCTCGTGTGCTCATAAATACATTCATATTTTACAACATTAATCTCCTGGTTGCTTCTCCACGTTCTAAGATCACTCCGTTAAATGCGTCCCTCGAATTTTTCATGATTCTACAATTATGTTTCAAGAGAATGGACCATGCAATCATTCGGAAATAATTATCGCTTGAGAAATATTCACATTGTTTTCTCTTGAAATATGGTCGTGGTGTTTTCCTTCAAATTAAACAAGCTAAATTACTTTTGCAAAAATATTGTGGAATTATTTGTTTTTAGGCAATGATATGGAATATGCAACGAGTGCAAAAAGAATGATATGTGAAACCTTTAGGATGCAAATAAATCTGCTTCTGCTGCTGCACAATGAGGCCTACCATTTCAAGTTATTTTGGAATATGATCACTTCTGATTTTCTGATTGCTACCACAGATGCTAGGAAACTATATTTAGAAACATTGATTATACATAGCACTTGAGTAAAATTTTCTGAGAAGAACTAGAGCGTTGTGCTTAAACTTTCACTTCTTATAAATTGCATTGAAGTCCTGTTGTTAGAAATATTTGACCGCAGAATGGGATCTCCAAAATCAAATGCAACTGCATTATCTCTCTATTGTCTTCAAGTTAAGCCCATATTTATTATAGTCTTTAAGTGCAGAGAGAAGTAAGAGAAGTCAAATTAAAATAAAGCTATTATAACAGCATATTGTCAGAATTATTCACAGGATTGAGATACAGGAATTCCATTTTTGCTATTTGCTATTAGATGCGGTCGTAATGCTTAGGCTAGTTTTAGCCTTTCGAACAATTTTATAGAAAGCAGCTAATGGGGACAGATTAAAAAGATTCATGAGAAATTGGTGGGTAAAAATTAATTAAATGCTCTTCTGCGGTACATATCAATTGTCAGGGTAAGCTTGAACAGGATATGTGATTTGCTTAGGGAACATTAAAAGATATGACAGCTAATAATGAAAGTGGAAACAGATAAGGTGGCTAAAATTTGCCGGTGTCTTGCTGGAGTGAAAGTACTAGTTTTCTTACCGGTCCTAGGTGAATCCTTAAATTAAAGCACTAGTGGATCTAATAGGACTAAATATAGATTGAGTGAAGTAAATTATGTTATAAATATTCAAGAAAGAATATATAAGATGGTTCGTAGTTTAAATACGCTTGAAAAGTACTTTGACAGGGGAGAGAAACAAAATAGAGTTGTTAATGATGGCGGATGATGAGAAAGAGGAATGTGTGCAGCACGTTGAAATTGAGTTTCCTCTAAACAAATTGGATAAGTGGAGTGTGCCTGAAAATGTAAATTCAATATTGTGTTCCCTTCCAAACAACTATCAATGTGATTTGGAAAATCTATTGAGGTTACACAAAACTTTTTGCAGAAATAAATTTGGAAAGAAGCACTGAGCTTTACGTGATGGATGTATAGAAATGTCACGTTCAGTAATGCTGCAACACTATAGATTTAATCCATCAAAGTTATCACAAGCACAAAAATAAATAGATTTCATGCTTCCAAACGGCATTATTAAGTGTAGTTACGTGTTTCATGTACAAAAGGCACTGCAAGATTTCAACAATTTTCCTTCCACTGCACCTTCCAATCTCACAACCGCTGGCATCTAGAATGACAAGGGCATCACATATTTGGGAGCAGCAACACGTGAAATTTCCCCTCCAAGTTACTAACACCCCTGACTTGGAAATATATTGTTGTTCCTTCTCTGTCGCTGCATCATTATCATGTAATCCCCTTCCTTACACTATTGTGGCATATCTACACAACATGGACTAGAGCGGTTAAATAAGGCCGCTCACCGTCACCTTCCCAAGCACAACAAGGGATGGCTAATAAATTCTGGCTCAGCCAGCGAATCCACGCCTTTGAATTAAGAAATGCCAGTGCCCTGCTGAATGCAAGACACTTTTCTTTTCAGGAATACATCCATTAGCAACGAATCTCTTTTATGTGTCCATCTGCTACTTTCCTATTCTTGCTCACGTTGCTTTTATTACATGTGCTATGAAATTACTTACAAAACCCGTTGTGCAGAACCCTATCAAACAACTTTTGGCAGGCCATGTGCACCACAGCAACAACATTGCCTTAAGTATTGCCGAATCAGAACAGTAACTACATATTTTAACCTAATTTAGAAGAAGACGTTACAATGTGAATAAAGGGAGGCAATGCATTAAAATGTACATGACGAAGGTAGAAGGAGGTACGATGTGGAAGTGAATACAGATACAAGGCGGGTGACATCATTGTAGAATTTGCCATTGTTTGCAGAATTCTTCAAATGAGTTGGGAAAGGAAGTGAAAAATCAATATCAGTTTTTAAGAGTTTAGGGCACACTCAAAATGAAGGTAGATGACATAGTTCAAACCGAAGAAGACTGGATCATCAGGGGACTATAGCTATGAGTGCCCGAAATCCGAGTGAAGAATCGAGAGCAAAAAACGAAGAAAGTGAGGATAATCCAGTTGCCAATAATTAATTTACAGCATGCGTCTTTCTCTCAATACACACACACACACACACACACACATATGTATATAAATATATATATATATATATAAATCCACTTGATTTCTTCATGATTGACTATAACATCAGTAAGTAATGACAATTTAAGAAAATAACAAGAACAACAAAGACGATGTTTCAAAATTGTACTTTATTTGACTCGTTCTTACATACCCAAAATCAGAAACAGAACTACAAGGAGGAAATAACATGAAGTTAAGTTCAATCAAATTAACGTGTCCCGTGTCAGCTAGCTCAGCTCTGACCAAATAATATTGCCCAATACTGCTTCATAGGTTTCATTATTAAAACAACTGTTTTAACCATGTTGGGTAATTTAATTTTCAAATAGGGACTGACATATTCATAGTGAAAAGGAAGAAAATGGTTAAACGTTTTTGGAGTTCCATCGTAAACATTTTCTAAAAGAGAATTTGTCCTGTCCAACAAGAAATGAGGCAGTTCAGACGTGCCTCTACGCAATTTGCTTCACGAATTATGTCAGATGATGAACATGGAGGGGGCAGTAATAATTGTATCATAACATTTGAGTTGACTATTGAAAACGACAGGGCATAATTCAGATCAAGAATAATTAAGTGGGAGAAAGACAACAATACTGGGGAGGCAATAGATTTGGGCCTGATGAATTAGAGCCAAGCGTTGGCAAGACAAACTGCAATGCTTAAAGGGCAACCCCTGTAGACAAGACTTTTCGGGCACAATCCAGGTATTTTCCCATGAAGGCGAAAGTTAAGGCAAATAATTCCAGGCTATACATGGTGAGAAAAGAGTTAGATATTAAGATGAAATAACCAACTATGCTTATGACAGATGTCAGCTGAGTTATACAGCGGAGGACCAGACTGAGTATAACAGGTTCCAAAGGGAAGTAGTTAAAAGCAAACAAAAAAGAAAAATAAACAAATGAAGAATACGACTATATAAACTTAACGGTATCCAATCGTTATCTAGATGTATACGACTGTTGACATGTTGGTAAATGAAGGAGTGGAGTAGATTGGCGATTACAAATGAGATTTATGCATGGAGGCAATCAACAGATTTGAAACGTTGAATTAATGCTTCGCTTCTTGCTTTATTTGGAAAAAAAATGTTGCGCAGACATTGGTGAATAATGTGTTAACCCAGAAGTCTGTAAGTTTTAAACATGAAAAGGTTGAGGAACTGCGTAGGCTTACCGAAGGTAAAATAAATAGGTCACCAGGACATGTCGAACTTTGCCTCATGCCACGAAGGAAAGTGAGAGTGTAAATTGCGGAAGTACAGATGATAAATTTCCGTGCCTTACTTCGAAACAGTTATGATGTGGAGCACTGATGAATTGCAAATAATGCACCATATTCGAATAAGGCTCCAAATATTTTCCCGGAAACTATATTTGAGCCATTTCACAATCATTGAGGAAAGCTTTACAAAGGATCAGTCAGGGCAAAATTTAACGTTGCTTGGAGCTATGCGGGTAAATTTAGAAAAAAAAAAGGTCAGCACTGATTTCCCAAGAGAAAATCAGATTGAACAAAATTGTTCATTTTACCTTTGAAGGACTTAGAGAGATGTTTGTTCAGCGCAATGCTACTGAAACGGTGTACATGAGCGTCAAAAAAAAAAGCTTTTAACTCAGTGTCGCACAACCGAATTGTGGGAACGTTAGTATCCAAAGTATAAAATGGACTGTAACCAAATGGTGCGAATTGTGCTGTGTGACAGGAAACAAGCAGGCAAACAAAACAAAATCATGGCTGTTTCTCTTGCTGAAAGAAGGTGCGTAGTGACTTGGCTAGGAGTCTGTGCTGGGGCTCTTGTTCTTCCTGACATCTAGGAATGACAGAAAAGCAAGTGCACAGGGATCAATTTAAAAATTTCGGATTCTTTCGGAACTTGGAAGCATTCGAACAGTGAGGAGGAGCGCATAGAACTTCAAAATTGTGTGGAGAGTTGTTGCATTGCGTGGAGAAGAGAGAAATCAAATTCAGTGTGACCTGAAATATTAAGATAAGAAGAGCTCAGGGAAACAGGTTTTTGACTTTAAAGGACTTTTGTTGTGGAACGGATTGTCGGAGGTCGGTATGGAACATGATTTAAGCCCTTAATTTCATCAATCATAATCCTATTGAATGCTGGAGCAGGCTTGGGAGGAAAGTGCTGAATCCTGCTCCGATTTCTAACTAGCTTATCAATAAAACTAATGATAAATAGTGATTGCATCTTATGCATGATAATCGGCGCAGCAAATGTGTGAAAGAGGAAACGTTGAAACAGCATTCACGAAATGTCAAGGCACCATTTTCACATTTCAAGTGACCACAGCCGACGCTAATTGCTGTTAAAGGAAATCCCAGAGGGGAATTTGACTTACTAGCCCTGACCTTTTTTAATTCGGAAAACGTGATAAAGATGTATCGAATCAAGCAGGATGAGGTCCAGTAACTCATTTGTGTTTTGTAAAAAAATATCGGTAATCGTTTTATTAAGAAGAGTGAAAGAATAATTAAGCACTCAGACTACAATTAAACATTTAACCGTAGTCTTACACAATATTCCCCCAAAGGTCTTTTTGCTTGCTGAGACCCACAAGCAAACACTTACAGGCAGCGCTACATTATGGATGTTAAATATCAAATCAATCAGTCAATATTTCACAGGACAAACTGCTGTAGCTTCAACAAAGGCAAACCTCATGACCTCTGTTCTCTTCTATTTTGCAGTGGAACCCATTACACGATTAAACTGCTTGTGGCAGCACAAAGCGTTTCTGGCTTGACTGGATGGTTGGTTCAAACGACATCCTGTCCCGGCACAGAGCTCTAGTTATGACCAACTGCTCAAACATCTCCCGCTATCGTTCTAGCATAGGTCCTCCAAATGAACTCAAAAATTCTTCTCTGCCAATGCTGCGAGACCTGCTGAGTTTTTCCAGGTAATTCTATTTTTGTTTTAAACTCAAAAATACATTTTTTACCCTTCTGTCTCTGATTGAATGCTCTCACATATCTATAAACTTCAAATACTTCCAAATATAAAATTTTTCATGTTTTAATTTTGTCTTTTCCATCGGGTCGACAAAATATAATTACAATACTCTTTACCTATAGAACTCCTGTAAGTTTCAGAAAATTTATTCCTTTTTACAACTACTCCCCTTTGATATTCAAACACTCAACTAAAATGAAAACGCAAATGTTAGATCTAACTGATTTACTTGTATCCCAAAGTAAACATCTCTAACATTTTTCATGTTTCAAATCTCCATACAAGCTGAATCCAATTTTATACTGTGCAGCTTAATTAAATATTACCTATACATCAATCCACCCACCCAAATACACAAGACACAATATCCAGACACACACGTACACATATTTACAGAACAGCTAAATCTTCCTCAAATGATGTGTTAAAGGTAACATCCATTCTCACACAACACATATTTTCCATACAATTGAAATTTGATTTCAGTAATTCCATATCGTAGTTAGGCAAGTGTCAGTGCTATTTAATGGGAATTGCATATCTTAAAGGACTTAGGTAACTTTTGCAATCACCTTATTCCATTACGCCTGAGAAGGCGAATTTGGTCCCATTGAATTGACTGTCCGCATTATAAGTATTGTTTAAGGTATTTGGAGCTTATCTTAACTTGAAGCGGGAGAATAATTACTGGAAATGTTGCAGCTGCACTAAACTGTATGGCAAAGCTTTCAGCTTGATTAACATTCGATCCGCACAGCTTAACTAACCTTTTCTTACACAGGTGCCCTGTGGCTACAATTATTATTATCTAAAACATTTGACCTCGATTTCTTAATCAACACTTGCAAGAATGGACCCAAAGCAACAAATAAGCTGCTTCAAGAAAACAACTTGCACTCTTTCCCATTCAAATTACAAACCATGCCCAACTGGAAAAGGGTATTTTTGGCACTCTAACGTAGTTCACTTCGCACTCAAAAACTCACTGCTAAAAAAACAACCTCAGCCAACAATGGGCGATAATCGTTCAAGAAGTATAGCGAATTTAAGACTGGGTGATACTGTAAATTAGCTGCTAGCGGTCAATAGTGAGCCCCACTGCAATATAGTCTCCATGGCTGTAAAACACGCAAGACATTTTTAACCCGCATAATATGTATTCAATAAATGGTTTTGATCTGTGAGCAAATATAAAGATATGGCCTTCTTCATGAAGCACATGCCTAAATGAAGACTTATAAACAACAGAAATGGTCAGAAAAAAGAGGAGAGATGGTCTGGACAGATGCAGAAGCATGTAAAAATAATACTCTTTGACTCATCATGATGCTTTGGATGTCGGGAGAAGAGTTAAAATCTATATTTAAAGGAATTTACACGCTGATATTTTTGAACTGAAAATTACTTCTGCATCAATTGAAGGCAACGAAAAAGGAAGTTAAGTACGGGATTTTCTCATGCCAAGTGGGAAAAAAAGACCGAAGAAAAGAAGGTTTGGTTAAAAAAAAATAATGGCCAAAGTTTAGATGTAGGAAATGCGGGTATCAGATCTTCAAAGTGCCTCCTAATTATAACTTGATAGAAAGGAAGAAAGGCTTGCGGACCAAATAGTCATGCCACCAAACCTTATTGTTTTGCACTTATTAGAACAAACACTAGGCTGTAAGAGTAAATAAAGATGATTGACTGGCAAGTTCACTATGATTGATAAAAGTTTTGCTATGGAGATTGTACATGTTAAACATTGCCCACAGTTGTTTCAGTTAATTCAGGCATTGCGCATTTTTAGAATTAAGCTGATGTGTTAGATGAAAAGCTACCTTTAGACAAAAGTGTCAAGTAGCAATTTCGAAGCAGGCACACTTCATGCATTTTTTCCCCCATAATCTTTTCTGCAAATAAAGAAAATGGGGGACTCGTTGAACCGGAGGCTGATCAAATAGTGTGCTTTTGACACAACAGCCTAATGTGAATAATGCTTTCACTAGATCATTATGAATCAAAACAATGGAAACACAATTAAGTTACTGCTTTTTGGGTTAAACAAATGCCAATTCCTTTGCTGAGGATAACCCTTACCGTACAAAATTCATTTTTTTTAATAAAAACGTGCGCTGTTTGATTTCCTTTGCACGAGTTCACTACGTTAATCCATTTAACTTTGCACTTATGCAATGCTATAAACGTGAAAAGGCAGGAAACGTTCAATGTCGCTAGCTTAAATTAAAGGAATGTTATACTGATATGAGAAAGCACTGCCTTTGCAAAACGTAGATCAAAGGTTACAATGACAATGATTGTCTAATGTTGGTTTCACTACCTGAATCTTTAGACCAAAGTTGTATACTTTGTCTTGCTGTCAGCAAAATGGTGCAAGTGAGGCATTAATTGCAGCAGAACACGAAAACATTAATATGATTATGATTAGAACACATGACCCATAGAACCTGCTCCGCAAGTCATTACTATGGCTGAACTTTGCTTTCCAGTAACTCGGTATTCACCCCTGCTCCTCAAATATTTGATTTCCCAATGGAACCAAAATACTGCGCATCAGAGTGAAGTGGATTCAGCGATGGGGCATCCATAAAACATTTGAGTAATTAACATATTTTCACATTGAAGCAATGTTATAGTTTGAGGTAAGAAACGGAACCAGGTAAACAATCAACAAAATATTCCTTGAGCAGACAAGTTATGTTTGCTAAACCTGAATACTAAACTTTCAAAATATGGACCCATATGAAACTTTGGTGAATCTGGCCATATTTTTTTGCCTTCGACACTTAGGCATTAACTTCAAATGCATCAATGATAACCGGCATTATCATTTTATTCACTGCTCTCTAAACAACGCAGAAAAGGGTGGAAAATGTTTTAATAATTAATTTATCATATTGCACCGTGCACGATGTTCCATTCGAGCAATTGGCCCTTTCAATACAGATTTATTTTCCAAGTTTGCGAAAAATAAATTTTCCATGCTGTTTTAATTCAGCCTTATAACATCATGTCATTTGCTTCAAACTTAGTTTAAGATGAATAGTGGCTACATTGCTTTTAATTTTCCAAACATGCTTCGTTCTGGATTGCCTACAATTTTGCAAAAAAAACGGCAAAAGTAGAACAACTATTCAAGAAATTTGAATCAAAGGAAGGCCAGTTAACCATGGACTTCTGATGGTAAAAAGAAATGTTAGAATGGAAAAAAACAGGACAGTTAGAACACTGTTATAAAAACGAACACAATCAAAATGGTCATCTGAAAGAGAAGTCGTTTTTTTCTGTATTTGTTAAGGTTTTTTTTAAGAGTGCAACGAGCAAGGCAGATGAATTGCAACCAGTAAATACAGTGGATTTTGATATGTAAGACACAACTGAAAAGTTGCAACCTAAAAAGGTTTCCGCATGACGGAAAATGTCCAGGAGTCGGAAGTGACATGTTAGCATGGCTATACGATTGGCTAACTAACAGGGAAAAGAAAAGCAGTCGGGATGAATGGTAATTTTAGATTAGGAAGAGTAACTAATCGATTACCACATGCAACAACGCTGGGACCTAAAATAATTACAATCAATATGTATTAACTGCATAGAAAGGCCATGGAGATTAGAACCTAGTTTTCTGATGAAACAGCGGAAGGTATACAAATCAAGAGGAGAGTAGGTCAAACATTTAAGAGAGGGAGCATAATGTTGGGAATTGCGAGGCTGGCCCCTTTGGCATGAAGACTGGAAGTTCAAAGTATTACTGAAATGAGAGGGCCTGCAAAACGCACAAGTAGAACGGGGTACGAATACATTTAATCCAGAAGTTAGCATAGAGGCAGTTCTGACAGTAAAATAAAAAATCTTGGTTTTCAGAAGAATAGCAGGTGGAGAAGAATTGGTACCACTGTACGGAATGGAATTGTATTGGAATGATGGTACTATATGCAATTTCAATTTCCCTCCATAAGAATGGATACTGTATGTTGCTTTGGGAATAGTTGAGAGAAAGTTCACTAGGCTTATTTCAGGTTTGGAATGATTTTCTTTTGAGAAAAGCCTAACGAAATTTTGCCTTAACATATTCGAGATTAGAAGAATGAGCTGTGAACTTACTGAAACATATACAATTCATTGGGATCTTCACAGGGTAATTATTGAGAGAATGCACCTCTTCATGTGGAGAACCACGGATTGGGGTTGGGCCCAGTTTGAACATAAACATACACCCAAGTGAGATGTGGATGAGAAGGAGATTCTGATCACAGACTTATTCGTCTTTGGAATGCTCTGGCCCAGAGAATAATGGAGTTTATGTCATTGACTGTATTCACTGATGAGCTTGGCATTGTTTTCATCAACAGGGAGGCATTACTATGGAGGCAGGGAAGAATGCAGAGAAAAGGCCACAATCAGAAAAGTCATTATCTTATTGAATAGCAGAGCAAGCTTGGCCTATGCAAGTACTACTTCTGCCAAAAAATAATATTCAGTTGTGAATTTAAGATCAATAAAATTAGCTGGAATGAAAAATGGATGGGTTGTCATGAGTCACTGTGTCACGTTACACTTTCACCGTTTTTCTTATCTAGTTATATGCTGAGGGTAGGTTATCACCACCTTGATATTTTTTACATTGTTGATTTACCAAAGATATAATCTCCATAAAAAAGCACATTTTCCCAAGTCCAAGGAATAATGTAATATGCAATATGGGTATATACGCACTTAATTGGTAAGCACTCTGTATTAATGAAAACTGATCACAGATTATTTGGTCAAACATATTACAACAGCATGATTCGACAGTGACGCCAACAAAGTACCCTCGATGAAAGGTCAAACGCAGGGGAAGTTGGAAATCAGGAATTAAAATGTAAGATGCGTGAATTACTCAACAGATTTTAAAGAAGTTGTCGCAAAAAAATGCAATACTTTAGGCCTGTTTCGTTTCAACTGACTGGGAAAGTTGGAAACGTTAATGAAACAGCAGAGATGACTTTGTGAAAATCAGTTGTGTGGTGGCTGAACGTGGGTTACTATTTGGAAGCGCACTTGCAGTGCCAAGGCATTTAAGGTTATCAGCATACTGATAGAAAGTCGGATTAGAATGGTTAGGTAGCTGTTTGACCAGGGCAGACACAATGGTCCTAATGGCATTTATTCTGTGTTGTTAATCCCTATGACTCTGCCACTCTTTTGTTGCAGAAGTGGGTGAATGGTGAAAGGGGAGCGGGTGGTCGTGGTGTGGCTGGGCGGTCCTTGGGTGGGGGAATTGTGGTTGGAGAATATTGTATTCTGGTAAATAGCAGAAGCGATGTTAGAGAACAAATTATTTCATGGCTCACTTGCCAAACATATGCCAATCAGCTGTGCAAGTGAAGAAAAAATGCATCTCCTGTCCATGCAAAGGGAGGGGCAGCTTGTCGCAGGATGCAGCATAAATAAGTTCAAAGGGTGTGATGGTAAAGAAGAAAAACTGCAAAGGAAAGAAAAACAAAACAAAAAAAGTGTCACGGTGATTGTTTATAATTTTGGAGCTCCAAATCAGCAAATTTCTCATTCGAAACATGAGGTGTTGTTCCTCCAGTTTGTTTTAAAGTTTGACACAGGCCAATAACAGGAATGTCAGAATGGGGCCAATGCGGACAATTCAGTTTCCAGCAACTGGAAACCTCTGAGCGCACGAGAAGTTTGAATTTTGGTGTTGTGCCGCGTGATTTGCTTTCATCCTTCGTCATTACCCAATTCACTGTAGCGTTCCAGTTAGGGTACAGGAATGTATAGTTACACATAGGCAACACTGTAGATTTAAGACACTTGCTCAGGAAAGAGAGCCACAAGGTTACGTGGATTTTGAAGGATCAAAAATAAACTTTGCTATTCACGCTGTGAAAGACACAACAATTGTGAGCAATCCATCACCTACCTGAAACATTCTTTTTCTATTCGTGGTGGGGCAAGGTTGCAGATGTGTGGGGACAGGGAGCTGGGGGTGCTGGATGATGTGTGGTGGAGATGTGTCGAAATTCATTCAATGTTGAGAAAGAAAGTCGGGAACCATGGTCCCCGACAGACCCTGAATTTTCTGCGCATGCGTATCATGCGCATGCATGTTATGTTCTAATATTCATGGTTACTCTTAGGTACAGAAGAACGAACAGGCAAACAGTGATTGGGCATATCACGCGACACAACATATGAAAGAACTTAGAAGAGAAGATTTAATGTGTTTCTGAGCATCTCACTTAGACGGTAGTCACATTGTGAGTCACAAAATCTCACTGAAAATCCATCACTTTCAGGAGGATGTAGAATTCACACTTTGGAATTTCTCGCCATTCATATCTCTGCAAAAGTCCCTTTGGCTCGGATCGCTGCATTGGTGTCCAACCTTGTAGGTTTTCCAACTCGACTTCCATGATTCTGTTCCACTGTTACACTTAAATATCAACATAGTAGCATAATTTCAGCACTTTGTCGATGCCAAGGAGAAAATAATGGTTCAAAATGGTACGTTCATTCAATGGCCCGCAGCGTGGGTCACCAAACTTCAACTGCCTTCTTATTTGGCCTCTTTCATTCGCAGCCATGGATGGTGTCAACAAGTGGTCACCTCGTAGTGTTTCAGTATTTCCTTCCGATACTCCATGCCCCATGATTCACGGGTGTGCACCGCTTCCTTATATCCTGCTGGCCAAAAGCAACTAGCACGGGGTCGCATGGCGTTGGCTTTCGCTCTCTTCTTCTTTCACATGCACGTAAGCTTTGGCCTGGGACTGAATGACGAAACAATGTAGAACAGCGTATGTGTCGCAACTCCAGATCTGGCTTCGGGGGGAATCTTCAATGTCGTTCTGGGATGGTTTTTCTCGAACTTGGTGCTCAACAGAGTATGAATTTCCTAATAATACCAGCACCCGTCACCCTGGCGACCCTTGCCGCATCCATCTGCTACCAAGCCCCACCACGTTTGGAAGAAAGATTGTTTCCCGACGGTGACTGATTGTTCACGGTGATTTTATAAATTCCTCAAAGATACTTAACATTACCAATGTCTAACAAATATCATATGATATAACCATTACATTTTGCTCGATATTTACACAAATAATATTATGCATTTACAACGTTGAAGCAAAACAAAACTCAGTACATACAATAAATAGTTTCCTAGGATTTAAATATCCCAGTGTTGATGTAATTGAAATCTGTCTTTTCCTCTGCAACCTTTCTTAAAAATCTGGATATAACACCAACGGATGTTCTTTTTTTTGAACAGAAGCTCTTTGTGGTCAAGTAAAGGACTTGAAGATACGTTGAAGCTCTCTTTAGGTAAATCTTCAGCAGCTTAATTTCTACTTTATAATATTGGTGGTGCTTTTCATCCCCTTTTCAAATATGGATGCAAATTAATCTCACTATTTATAAAAAAAAACATCTTTCACATAGTTTTCTTAACTTTAACACAGGAGAACGTGTTTTTCATTTGTTTTACACTTCTTCTCTGTTAAAGGTAACATGTCTTCAATTCTTCCACTATGTTTGCGAAAGAAATGGTAGATTTCTGATTGACAACCAGTTTCAAAATAAGTTTTCTCAATTGTTTCTCGACAACAGTCCTTTACTTTGCATTGCTGTGATCAGCGCTGGACGACGAAGCGTGCACTAAGGGTGTTTTATCTCTTTATTCAACGCATTTTATAACTTATTCGGGTAATATGTTCCAGAATATTTCACAAGAACATATTCTTCCCGTCGATGTTTCTAAAACAACCTTCCATCTCCATTTTTCACAGTTTTATCATTTTTCACAGTATTTTTTGTTATATTATCAAGTTTTTTTTAAGCTGATTTACTCTTTTAAACTACTTCTCAAACACTACTGAATCCAGATATAATTTTCTCCTTTCCCTGTCATGATTTACAGTCTTATCAACTTCACAAGGGCATTCGGTTCATTTACAAATGGTTCTTGCATGGTTGTTGACTGTCCTTAGACTTATCCAATTAACTCGATAGTTCCCAGATTTATCACTTAAAAAATCCTCATTCTGTTTTTAGGTCAGTGTTTTGTCTGTCACAACATACATCTCAGATTTATTTTCTTCAGATTGAAACGAATTTAAGAATCTCATTGCTCTTTTCACGACCAAGTTCCAACAGTTCATCCGTTTTGATTTTTAAATTGGCACTAAACTGTTCTAGCTTCAGCCGCTCCGTTTAATTTATTGCGATATTAAATGATACTTAACTAAATTTATCTGATATTGAAAACTGATCAAATGTAGCTTAAACCCTATCTTTGATTAACTAATTCTACATGATTATCGCCTTTCACAATTCTTTTATATTGCTCATTTGGTTCTTGTACTTCCTGTGATCGAAACTTAAGTGCTCTTATTTTTTCACTTTTTCATTAGCAAACTCAGCTTTTGTCTGTGCAAATTCGTTTTTTACACTGATTGCCAGAACAAAATTCTGCACGTCACCTTTGACATTCGCACTTTTCAGATCACGTTTTTTCCCGATTCTAGGGGCGGCAGTGGCATTAGGTTAATATCATTAGACCCGTATTCAAACGTCTTGGGGTTATCCTCTGAGGCAAGGATTCGAATGCCAGCACAGCAAATGGTGATTTTTTTTTAAATGAGTAATAAATGAAACTCTGTAATTTCAAATCTTTTGATTACCATGGAACAAATGCCTATCGGTGTAAAATCGGAACTGGTTCACTAATATCCATTGTGGAAGGAAATCTGTTCTTGTTACCTGCTCTGACTCACATGTGAATCCAGTCACAGCAGTGTAGCGATTCTTAAAAAAAAATATTCCCCCTGGAAAAGGGCAATTCTTGATGGGCAATAACTGTTGGCCAGGCCTGCAATTCCCAGGTCACATGAATGGATAAATAAATGTTTTTGTTTTTCACTTTATTCTGTCTAGCCTTACCAGCTCAGTTATCATGCAATCGAGGAACAGTCGAGGGTCTACTGCACCAACATATATTAAAATACTAATTTGTCTACTTCTTTTATTCGAAGAGCAAGGGGACATTACATCTTAGTGAATAACCCATATATATTCAAGAACCTGATCCCCTTTAACTTACTTTTTTAGACTATACCTGACTATAACATCCTTGCTAGTAGGTTCTGAGTAAATATGCTTCAAAGCTGCGGTATCCCCCTCCCGTTTTGTTAGTAGTACAGCCTTTTTACCAAAATTCCCTAAGCTTTTCTACTACTGACATTATCTTATCGTTCAGCTTACAGCAATATGCTTTGAGGAACTTTTGGCAGCAATAGTATAGCTGACTATTTGCACCTTTTTTATAATTACACTGTCCTTTTTCAAGACTGGAACATATTCTGTCCTCTCCAAATACCTACACCTGCTTCTGCTCCTCCATTTTCTCTGCGGTTTACAAATGATATTTATTGATCTTAATAACTGATATTAGCTACCCATCTTCCAGGACCGCTGCATGCCATACCACAGAAATATTATTGTCTCCCAATTGTTACCTATAACTATTGGATGCTTCCTCGAAGTTTCTCCAGGATTTTGAGCTCACTCACAGCCTCAACATATTTTTCTAACTTCACTGATCAAAACCAACGATCCACCATATATTACTGTTATTTATATTTTTGCAATTGTTCCATTCAGACTTTTCCTGAATAGTTCTTTACGAGTACCAGGCTTGAGTTTTGTTGTAAAAGCGACAATTTTAAGCCTTTCGTCTTCCACTCCTCGCGGAACCTCTCAGAAAATGCATCATAAACGCTAAAACGAGAATGTATACCTTTCGATAAGAGATTCCTGATCGTTTGGTAAGTCGATGCATTGACTTGGAGAATGCATCAGTTTGTAGTGACTAGCAGCTAAGTGCCAAATATTGTTTGAAATTAAATCAGGCAAGTTGATTCTAATTTGCAAAGGCATTGGCCCGTGGAATGATTCAGCGAATGGCTATACTTAATATGTTTAAATAAAGCAGTGGGAATCTTGGTACATGTTCTCTCTGGGAGGAAAGAATATGGCCCTGCGTGTTAATGCATGGAGCTCTCATTACACACAATTGCCTGACTTACAATCTTACATTGTTTGGCACTCAGTTCTTAGCAACAACGAGGATTATTCAGTGAATGTCCACTCCTTGAAAAACATTAATACAGGACACTATTTACAGAGTTTGATTACCACGGGCTGGTTGGATACGGTTTTCATCTTGTCCGATGAGAATAGCAGCTGGGGCATGCTGCTTGACGTGATGTGCTAGTCTTTGGTACGTACGACCGAAAAACATATCATTACAATGAAACTGAAATTCATGTGCCACATTTCTCATTTGTGTGATAGGCAGAACAGCGTTGTGGCTTGACGAGAGCATCCTGTTTCTGGAGAATACCACTCGGGTTGCTCCTGCATAACAGCAGCGTGAAAGACCTGCCTTCAACTGCTGCTCAAAGTTTTGGCAGAACTTGCACTTCCAGGATAATCTGATGTTGACTAGGCACGTTCCAGAGCCCAAAATCACGTTCCGGGGCCTATTCATGAGGCGGTGTTATACACACCGCGAAATCACCTGACCAATCGAGCCATTATTTTGCAGGATGCCTTTGATGGTCGCTAATTCAGCAGCAAACGTCTATGTAGAGCAACATTCACCGGCTATATTTAAAAGATTGCCAGTAACACCAATATTAATCCGTGTGGCAATGTAAGAATGCGAATGCATACATTGCTCAGAGAAGGAAAGAATGCACCAGAAGGTGGTAGAGAATCCCCTGCAGATTTTGTAACCAATATGTCAAGGAGTGGGACTCTTTTGAATGCTCCGTTTGAAAGATGAATTTGAGTGCTAAATGAAGCCCATTTATAGATGAAACTAAATTATTACATGCAGTTGCAAATTAAAAGATAAAGAAGGTATCATCCATATAATGGCAATGTGACAGGCATAGGAGTTTGGGTGGCAACACATTTAATACACGTTTCTCATGGAACGTAACAAAGTGGTATGCCAAAGCTGGGCCTACAGGGGAACCCATTGCAGCATCATCAAATTGAGAATACCTACTGTCGTTAAAACTGAAGTCAACTGCACACATTGCCATGTTGATAACTTCAATGAATACTGATCCACAGAATGGTTTTGGGTTTAGTTCGTAATGATATCGTGCTGCAACCCACATATCAATGGCTTCCTTTAGTGAAACATTGGTGAATAGGCTAGCGATGTCAATAAGCGCATGGATACAACATCGCTGTCGATGTTGTGTACTAAGTTACTTGAAGTCTACGTATCTTTTTTACAAAAGAAGTTAATTGTCTGCATCGGGTCATACTTGGTGCTTTGTTAAATATCTTAAATTGTGCATCTCCTGGCGTTCGGCCTTTACTAACAGCAGGGAGGTGGACAACCATATAATCTCATTAGCCCAGTGCATTTTACCCTGTATTGTATTCGGTAACCTGTTTGAGTCATTTAGAATGCGTTTGAAAAATTTGCCCAAAACTGGTTGAAACAATTCTCGCAAACATTTGGTGAATTCATGGTGCACAGAACTGGTCATGGATAAGATACGGCGTAAATGGACATCACTCTGCAGTGGCTAGGGCAGACCATTGATAAGCCATTCAAACATTCCTTGACAACCAATCAGTACTCTCTTCTCATGCAGGGTGAATTGCTGGTTTTCCCTTTATATCAGTATTCTTGGGAAGTGCCCTGGAGATTGCGACAGGGAATGCTTCGACATGTGTTCTCTTTTGAGTCAGAAACTTGAGCAAATATGCATCAGAGCAAGAGAGGAGCAATTATTTGCCAGAGCTTTAAGTCTCTCATAACTTGAAGATAATAATTCTTGAAATATGCACCTCTGGACTTCAAACCAAAATAAGAGGCCATGGCTAAGATTTTTAGCATGCCGGTGATTCCCTTCCTACCAGCCAGAGTCGTTGGAGATCACATCTCCACCAATTGTGCATGTTCTGCAGCTATTTCTCTCTCCAACGAATACGCGGAACCTGAAGTCGGCTGCACTAAGTCCTTGGTGCTAATTCCTGGGATTCCATGACCAGGCGAATTTTGAGTTTTTCAGGGGGGCGAAGGTATTTTTAGTCCAGGGTGGGGGTGGGGGTGGTAGGAGTGGGGAGGGAGAAGTGGTGGGTGGCATAGGGGGTTGGGGGTGTATGTCGAAAGGCAGGGGGGAACAGCTTCGTATTTACGAGCGTGAATATGAAGTTTCCAGAACGTTTCTTGGGGCCCTCGTTATGTAAAGGAGACAGCTGATGGGAGCAGTCACTCCTCTCCCCGTCCAGGGATGCAACGTGCATATTTTATGTAAATTCCTCTCTCCATAACTCCTCCTCGTAGCATGATAATTGAGGATGGGTGTGCTATTGCAGATTATTGTTAATTTAAGGAAAGCAATTTAGGAGAACGGTGGTTGGACGGGCCCAGACATGCTCCAACCACGCGTAAAATTGCAGAGTGGCCTGGGTGTGTGTGAATCCCTTTTGAATGCAGTTCAAGAAATTTAACAATCTCCACCACTTAAGAGCCACCGGTGCGACAAGCTAAAATCCTGCCCCATATTTACTTTTATCTTTGCAGCCCTCTTTTCAAATTGGATGAAATATTTCTCAACTGTATTTCAAAGGAATTTCGGCAGTATGCAGAGACTCTTTGCTACATCAGAGTTCTAGGTAAGACTTGTTTTTCACATCCGAAATACCAGACCATCACACGGTATCCTAAACATTTACCTTGCCAGTTGTTGCTGTCTGGTTTCCTTTCCCTTTTGAAAATCAAACTTTCACATTTCTGTTTCTTTATCCTCTCTCTATAATTTGTACATTTTCATTACCTTATTTATTTTTTTTCTCTCAAGCTGCTTCACCTATAAATTCTAGGTAACTCAAGAAAATTGCTATCTGGATTTTTTTTTTTACTTCTACTAGTCTCAAAGTGTGCGCTATTAGCTCTGTCACGTCTACTTTCTTAACACGTTATTTTATTTTCAACTCCAACTATTTTGCTATTTCAATCCACCTAACAGCCGTTATTCATTGAAAATCACAGAGATTGATCTTCCATCTCTTCAAAAGTCTCAGCAATTGACAAAACAAACATTGTAATTTCAGTTATCTAAGCTCACGGTGGATTTTAAAAATTCAATTTTAACCTTAGACAAACCAGCACTCATGTTTTTTCTGTGGGTTTGACATAGCGCAAGAGACCTCAGTCCAGGTCCAAAATCTGCTTAGATCTTGTTCAGGGCCAATATTTTTTTTAAAGCACAATTAGATTGAGATTCAGGACACTTACGGAGTTAAGAAACCAATAAAATGCCATGGGCTTTGATGAAGCAAGCAAAAAAATACTTTAACATAAAATGTCAGAATTTAAAACATTTGGCAACAGGTGCCTTGTAATGTTACACTTAGGGTTGCTATGAGGAGAGGTGAGGGTGACAGACCTTTTCATTAAGGCCGCAACTGACCGAATGTGAATCGGGGAGATCTTGATAAACTGGAGTTAATGGGAATCAATGGAAAACCACTCCACTGTTTGAAATGATAACTAACACAAAGGAAGATGTTCATGCGATCAATCATTTAAGTTCCATGTCCTCATGGATGGAGTTGCATAGGGGAGTGTCCTAGCTCCAAACATCTTCAGATGCTGCAGCAAAAACCTTTAATCCATTATAAGGTCAGAAGTGCTATGTTGTCCGATGATTGCAACATATTTAGCACAATTTGAGAATCCACAGGCACTGAGTAGCCCAAGGCGAAATGCAGAAAGGCGAAGATAATGTCTAGCCTTAGACGAAGTGTCCAATAAGATTCACATCACAGAAGAGCCAGATGCTTGAAATTCAGTGACACTGAAATCGCTAAATCCCCCATTCTGTAGCGTTACCATGGACTTGAAAGAGAACTGTACTAGCTATATAACTTCTGTGGCTAAAAGAGCATATCTGAGGATAAGTTTCCTGTGTCAAGTAAGTCAGCTCCTCACTCCCCAAATGCGGTCCTTCAGCTGCAAGACAGATGTCATGATTTTGAGGGAATACAGTCCTCTTGCCTGGATGTGTGCAGCTCAAACAGTGCTCAAGAAGCTTGACAAATGATCATGGTTTATTGGCACACATAAACATTCACTCCTATAGTGGCAGAAAAGCCTACCATCTGCAAGATCCACTGCAGGGCCTCAGGAAGTCTCCTTAAGCAGCATATTCCAAACCACGATTGCTACCACCTAGAAGGACGAAGGCAACAGACAGATAACAACAGCATCACCTGTAAGTTCTCCTACAAGGCAATACTCATCCCGATTTCCTTCACTGTTGCTGTGTCCAAATCCTTGATAACCCGCCATAAAAAAGCATGGGGGTTGAAGTGTGGGGGGGGGGGGGGAGGCGGATATATCTACACAAACATGAGGTGCAGCGGTTCATGAAGCATGACTACCATGAGCTTACCTAGGGCTATTAGTTATCGACAATACATGCTTGTCTTGCCATCCACGCCCACATCTCGTGAAAGAATTAATAGAACAAAACATGTAAATAGAAGGATAAGCTTCTGCCGGATACACCAAACTATATAACAGGATGACACATGCAACAAAAATTAATCCCATGGATTTTTCAACAAATGCACTCGATGTTATTTGCCTTCATAGTCAAGCAATATCGCTGAAAATCTGTGTGGCTATGTGTCCTTCCAACGCTCATTTTAAAAAGGCTGCTCTTCGATTTCTGTCTAAATGTATTTCCTTTTCAGATGGCATCAACAGCGGCACGCCTCGCAGGTTTTCACTAATGCATTCTAAGGTTGCATAAATCTGGATTGCCGAGTTCAGTTACTCAGCAACCTGGACTACAGCACCTGACGAAGGCAGCTCACCACGGCATTCTAAAATGCAACCGATTAACACAATGGGATGGCTTCAGCGATCTTTGATCTCACCTCCTAAATTCCATTCCACGGGATTCCCAAGCATACATCCAAGCACCAACGTTCTTCAAAATACCAGATATTTGGCCGTGCCCGACAGAACGTTACATCTCCAAATTGTACCATTGGCCCCAATGCCCTTGTTCAAATACCAGAGATCGCACTGAGACATTTCTCCACAATGTCAGCTCCACTTAACACATTCTCTAACGTGGAGTCTATGTAGCTATTCTATCTGCTTCTACCTTTTAACAGATCATAACTTTGAACGGTTTCTCTCCCCTGACATTGTCCCTTGCCTGGGAATCCATTTTGTGGCCACCCAGATCGAAGTCTCTTGTCCTCAGTCCGGCAGCTATTGAGACCTCTCCCTATCAGCCTCCCAACAGCGCCCCCCTCCCCACCCCCGCCATGATCGACTGCAAGGGCACTTTATGTGGCCTCTCCTACTCCTCTCTCTGACCATCTGTTTGAGACAATTTTATTGATCTCTCACTGTCCCTTTCCCTTACCCACTGTCTGAAACAGTTGCTGGGACCTTTTGATTTTCCTGTTCCTTGTCACCTGTGTCGAATATTTACTAGGTCCGGCACTGGGTTTTGGAACCTTATTTCTATTTTTTAAGTACATACACAGGACCGTTCGTGGGCCTGATTAACATAACCATGAAGATTGGTCATTGCACCCAAAGCTCCCAGCCTTTCCATGCAGAGAATTCCAGAGTTTATTCCCAAAGGTAAGCTTCCAAATTTCGAACTCATGAATGGAACTATGAGCTTCATAACTATCACTTAATTGTTTTATTTCTCCACACATCTACTACTCGCCATCCATTGTACTGCATAATGAATACTGCATAAAGGAAGCAAACTGATTGAAATATAAGTAAATCAACGTCAACTTTAAGAAGCATTTGAGGTCTTATAAGTTGAGAGAGTAGAAAGTAAGCTAACAATAATTGCCACCCCCTCCACTGGTAAGAAAAGCTGCAAAAGTTGCATGCCTAGCTGGGTCTCCCGGCTGATTGTGAGCAAGCTCGCCCCTATTGCCTAGCATAAAGATTATTCATCATATTTCTGAGATTATTGATGATATAAATGTTACACTTTTCAATTCGGATTCTGAATGGAGACCATAAGCTGCAAAAGTCTAATCATGAAATGAGAGATTGTATTGCTACTACTTGGGAATTTGTAGCCTGTTTGATATCAGTTTAAACCGTGGTTACCTATTGACAGCAATCAAATTGTGTCTCCAGTTTCAACCCACAGCCAAACATTCAAAATTACTGTATTCAACTTCTAACCTGACTGTTGTAATGTCACAAGAAAGAACATCTTTGTCTCAATGCTCTGCTTAAATTTTGGCTGATTAACCTTGCTGCGTTTCTTCCGAAGTTGTAATGGGCGTTTTGTAAAAGATTACTTACAGGCACCTCATCCACTTGATTAGGCCAGTCAGCCAACTGAAAAGCACGCCGTCAAAAATGTGGGCCTGCACAGTTTAAAATGTATATTATTGTATGGTTTTCTTGTGAATAGGCTTTAAATATAACTTGTGTAAAGTCACCTGGGAATATTGAAATGCACATAGTTAAGGAAACTGTATGTTACATTTAACAATCCGCTCCTAGAGAGGTGCAGAGGTTTTTCTTGTGCTGTTACCTTACTGGTACCTACGATGCACATTTCAAAAAATACGCCCACCATCCACCCCCCAAGTCCTCCATTCCCATCACACCTGCTGATGTATGATGGTGGAAAATTAAACAACCCATTGACGGAGGAAACTTAACATGTATTCTTAGCCTCAATTTGGGTGGAACACAGTGAATATGAGCAAGAAGCCAGGTGAAGCATTTTCAACCATCTACAAACCGGCGTAACCAGTCGGTACTTTCTATCTGCCTCACCCTAAAATCCCCAGCATCAATGATGGCAATACTCAGCTAATTCGAATCTCTCAAGGTAACATCCAAAACTGTTGGACAGCCTGGATACTCCAAATATTATTGGCCCTGGTAAATACCCGAAATATTATTTTAGACTTGAGCTTCAGAAACAGGTCTACTGTTAGGCTAGTTGATCCAACACTGCTACAAGAATGTGATCTACCCAGAAATGTGGAATATTAACCAGATATATGCTATCCACAAAAGAAACTAGACAAATGCAATATTGTCAATTGTCACCCAGTAGTCTATTTCATGTCATTGGCAAAGAAATTTAATGAACCTCTGACACTGCTGGTAAGCAGCACTTACTCAACAATAACCTGCTGAATGATGTTCGGATGTTTTCCACCAGGTACACTTTGCTCCCCACCTCCATGCATTCTCAGCCCTAACATGGGCAAAACAATTGAACTCAAAAGAGGAGTGTGGGTTGCTGCTATTGCAGTAAAGGCAGCATTTAACAGAACTTGCAAAATGTAAGTCATTAAAAAGCAACAGGATAACTCTCTAATGTTTAATAAGATATGTAGCATAACGGAAAAAATGTTGTTTTTGTTGGAAACCAGCAATCTCAGTCGCAGAATGTCGCTGATAGAATTCCTCAGGGTAGAAGCCTAAGCATCTTTAGCTGTTTCCTCACTTGCTTGTGCGCTATCATGAGTTCTAAACTTGGTATATGGAGAACTTATCCAAGTAAAGTTAAAGTTAATAAACTGACCTCTAAATCCACGGTACATGTAGTGTTGTCCCCACCGCACACCCCCCATTCCACCAAAGTTCCCATTGGATATCTGTTGATGATCTCGGAACAAGTCGTATAGCCTTTTTTTTTTCTCTGCAACGTCACTGCTTGAACTCTGTGATTTTTTTTTTCTCCCTGCATTGTCTGCCTTTATTTAAGAGTTCCAACATGCCGAAATTATTATCCTTTCTTCAAGGGAATTTCGTTAAGTTAATAGTCTTGCAGTGAACAATGTTAAAATATTACTTCTTTTTTTCAGGAACGACTAATCATATTTTAGCCATCTGCAAGACCATTACATTCTGCCTTAAGGTGGTTTCGTTGAAGAAAAATATATCCCTCCCAGATAACGGAATTTAAAACGAAAATCAATCAGGGCTGTTTTTATTTTCGCATTTTTCCAATGCTTTGTCTTTAAAAGAAATTGATGAAACTCAGGAACAATTTTACAAAATTGCATACCTCTAGCAACTCTCAAGTCGGGAAGTTTGCCTTGCAGTCAGCATCATGATGAGGCAGTGTTGGGAAGAGTGTCCTTCATTCAGCATCACAGTGAAGCACACAATTCAAGAGATGTCAGCACAAAGAACTTAATGGTGAGTAGTGGGTAATTATTTGAAACAGTTTTGCTTCCGATTTCCTCCAGTTTCAAACAGGTTAAGCAAAGGCAAGTTGGAGGCTCCAGTTTTTCCTTGAAGTGCAAATAAATGATTTAACTTTGTTTAATGTATTTCACGTAAAGTAAGGATTATTTTTTTCCAACTAGAGTCATGCCTGGGAAGTGCAGTACCTTCTCATGAAACGCCTGCAACATGTGCGAAGTCCAAGACGATCCTTGCCAACTGACCAACCACGTGTGCAGGAAGCACCACCAGCTGCAGATGACTAAGCTCTGAGTTTCGGAGCCCGAATAGCAGCTGTAGGCCAAGAGTTTCGAAAGTAGGGAGTTCTGAGCCGTGGGCAACACACATTTTAGGAAAGTGCAGACCGATAGGGAATGGGTGACGATCAGTCAGAAGAAAGGTGTTAGGCAGTTTGTCACGAAATCCCGAGGATGCATCTCGCTCGGGAAACGTTTTTTTTGGTGCTGAAAAACGGTGACAGTAACAGTTCCTCTTTGGACTGCTGCCAAGCTCAATGCACGGGGCTCAGCTGCACGGGGGGAGGAAAAAGAGGGGATAATAACAGGAACAGACAGGCGTTTCTGTGGACGTGGATGTAACTCCAGCATGGCATGTTGCCTCCGCAGTTCCAGGGTCAAGGATGTTACTGAACGGCTGCTGGGCAAGACAAACAGGTGGAGGCTTTGGT
This sequence comes from Isurus oxyrinchus, assembly GCA_026770705.1. NCBI lineage: Eukaryota > Metazoa > Chordata > Chondrichthyes > Lamniformes > Lamnidae > Isurus > Isurus oxyrinchus. The sequence goes on from JANJGN010000035.1 coordinate 7,289,586, forward strand.
ACATATTACTACCAAGGAAAAAGGTACAAATAGGGATGAGGTGCTACAAGGCATAGTTTAGGGAGATTGGAAACAGAAACAAAAAACAGGACCTCAGCGTCAGTAATTACTGGATTTCTTCCGGTGTCACATAGCTAGTGACTATACAAACAGAAGGCTGGTCCCGATCACTGCGTGCCTGGAGGGATGGTGCAGGATGGAGTGCTTTAGATTTTTGGAACATTGGGACCACTTCTGCAGGCAGCAGATCTCTAAAAGGTGAGCAGGTTGCGCTTGAAATGGAATTGAAATAATATCCTTGTGGTGAGGATTGATATTGCTGTTGTGGAGGCTCTAATCCAAATTGGCACGGGTTTGGGGCCGGTTCAGCAGGGGGATGCAGAGTCAACATTAGAAGAGTGAGCCACTGAGACTGTAACACATATAAAATATCGGCCTGTTAAAGCACAAGGGAGACTAGCAAGTGTGGATGTTATTTATTTTAATTCAAGGAGACTGACAAATAAGGCCAATCGTTTGAGGGCTTAAAATTAACACATGATATCATTGGTGTTACAGAGATGGGAACGATTGCAGTTCAATATTTCCGGATATATGTTATTCATGCGAAACAGGGAAGGAGATAAATGAGGAGTGGGTATCGCAATATTGATCATGGAATCAATTACAGCAGCAAGGAGGGATGATATCTTAGAAGGCTCAGCAAATGACGCCATATGCTTAGAACTGAAAACCAAAACATGAACAATCACAAACAGCCAGAGAAAAAAGAAAGTGGAGCAGCTATGGAGTCAAACTTCCGAGAAGCGTTACAATAATCAGGTAGTAGTAGAGGGGGATTTTAAATCCGCAAAGATTAACTGGTTTAATCATAGTATGATAGTTTTAGAGGGAGCAGAATACTTAAAGTGCATCCAACGGAGCGTTATCAGCCATCATGTAGGAGGTACCACAAGAGAGGGGGCGGCCCTGGAATTAATTATAGGGAATATAGCCGGGCAAGTTTTAAAGGTATCAATGTGAGGCGGCGGGGGGTTAGCTTTTTGAGGATTGTGATTTCAACTCCGTTAGATTCAATGTTATTGTGGAGAAAGACAAGGATGGGGCAGAAATCCTAGTTCTTAATTTGGGGTAAAAGGCCGACTTTGATAAGATCAGATATCATTTGGCACAGTGGATTTGGTAGCTGCATCCTTTAGGTCTATCTAAGTGAGAGCATGGAGATTCGGTCAGGAATGAAAATGGGTGAATACAGGCCCAACATATTCCAGTAATAACAAAGCGTGGGACGAGAAAATACAGGGAAAACTGGATTTAAATGAACATACAGGATTGTATGAAGAGAAAAAGCGAGACTTTGGCTGAAACCAAGTGCTCAAAACAGCAGAAGGCCTAAGGGAGTGCAGCTTGTGTAGGGGGGAACAAAAAAAAATGTAACGAGATGACCAAAAACAGGGGCATGAATAAAATGGCAGGTAAAATTACAGGAAAATAGGAAGTAATTTCACAAGTACATTCAGAGTGCCAGGATTCGAGCAGAAGAGTAGAGCCCATTAAGGTCCATTGCCATAACTTGTGTGTGGAGCCAAAAGACGTAGGCAGGGTTCTAAATGAATACTTTGCGGCGGTTTTCACAAGACAGAGTGGCGACGTAGGTATGGGCATCATGCAGAAGGAGTGTGATATAATTTTTAAAAATTGCTTAGAAAGCGAGTATGTTCTAAATGCTGTGGAATGCTCAAGAGCAAATGCATTTCGAGGCCCCTTAGAAACGTATCACAGTCTGTTGAGTGAGGCCAGGGAAGAGATAGCAGGGGCGCTGACAAAAAATTGCCAATTCTTTCTGGCCACAGAAAAGTTGCTAGCGGGCTGGAGGACAGAAAATGTGGCACTGTTATTCAGGAAGAGAGGAAGCACTAAACCAGACAGTCAGTGCTGCAGAAACTTTGGGAAGCAATTCTGAGGGGAAATAATTAATCTACACGTGCAGACGCAGGAATTAATCAGTGAAAGCCATCATGATTTTTATTTTAAGGGGAGTTCATTTCTGAGCTAATTAATTGAATTTTTAGACGAATTGACCAAGCCTGAGATAAGGGCAATGCGTTTTACGTAGTCCACTTGAACTTCAGCAAGGCTTTTGATGAGATCCCACATCAGAGACTGATGACGAAGGTCAGAACCCATGACGTGCAAGAAAATTTGGTAAATTACACCCAGAATTGTCTGACTGACAATAGCAAAGGGTAATGATGGAGGGGCGTTTTCGTCAATGGACGCCAGCGTACATTGGATTTCCACAGGGATTGTTGTCCGGCCTTTTGTTGCTTGTGGTATATATAAGTGATTTAGACCTGAATGTAGGAGGGTGATGACACGACAATTGTTGGGGTAGTAAGTAGTGAAGAGGATAGCCGTAGATTACAGGAGGCTATAGACGGGCTGGTCATAAGGGCTGATTAATGGCAAATGGATTTTAAGCTGTAAATTTGTGAGGTGATGCACTTGGGCAGGAAAAACAAAGCATGGGAATACACGATTAATGGGATGACCCTGGGAAATACCGAGGATGAAAGGGACTTGCTTGCATACCTACCAGTTCCTTAAGGTAGCGGAAAATGAAGAAAACCTGGTTATGAAGGCATATCTGTCCTTATTAGCAGCCACATAGAATATAAGTGGAGGGGGGCTATGCTGGAATTGTATAAAACGCTCGTTAGGCTGTAGTTGGAGTATAGCAGATTCACCAGGATGTTGCCTATGATGTAGAGTTTCTTAATGTGGAGAGCATGGATAGACCTGGATTATTTTCCCCAAACAGAGGAGATTAAGAACGGTCAGGATTGGATACAGTACATCATCAGCGGCATAGATAGGGGAGACATGAAGGATCGTTTCCCCTCAGTGGAGGGATCAATGACAAAGAGCATACATTTAAATTAAGGGGCAGTAGGTTTCAAGAAGACCTGAAGGATTTTTTTTTTCACCAATGGCCTCGTGGCAATCCAGAACTCTCTGCCTGAAAGTGTGGTAGAGGCTTAAACCTTCACAACGTTTAAGGTGTATTTGGATATGCGCTTCCAATGCCATGATGTGCAAGGTTATGTGCCTAGTGCAGGATAACTGGAATAGAACATTTAGCTACATGTTTGCAAGGCAAATACTTATTCAGTGCTGGAGTCCTGTATGAGTTTCCATTACCTTGATATTCCTTACATACACACATGGCCGAAACATTTATTATTTAGTTTTCTTAAACATTTATCATCAGTGCAATGTGGAGTTTCTTATAAATTATATAACCGCGATTGAATTATGACAAATAAATGGTCATGCTCCAGGCAATCATTCCTGTCAGTGCAGTTCAGCTTACAGCTCACTCTGCCTTAAATGCTGATGTTTTATTGCATCAAACCAACAGTCGTTTGTTAATTTAAATAGTTTGTATCGATTGCATTGCAACCACCCTATGTTACATTTGCCCTTTTTCAGCCAACAATAAAAATATAATGGTAGTGGTGAGCAATAAAATCAAATCGAGGCAGGAAAACTGATCATGTTGCAAAAAAATCTATTGCTTTGCCATCTCCAGCTCTGGCACAGTTGTTGTGTCCTCGGGTTTGGGGGTGGGGGGGGGGGGGGTACAGGGGGTTTGTCATCTGTAAAGTACATACAATTAACTAATTTGGTTCCAGAATCTGTAACTCATCAGGTTTCTTTGCGATTTATATCGTCCCTGATTCAAAGCGTGATTTTCATGAGAGAAGTGGGCAGTAGGCTTCTCCCTGATCAGGCTAAACGTCGTGCACATGGCCTTAATATGAAAGGAGCTTTCAACCAAAATGTGTTCATAAAATTGATGAACGCACCTATCTAATTGACAAAAACAACATGCAACCAGCCACAGCACAAAGTCAGGGCGCAAAATGTAATCAGTAGAATCGATTTGTTTTGGTGATCTAGATTGGAGACATTTCCATTTATTTCTATAACATCCTCAATCATCAAAATAAAAATAAATAATAACATATGCCACGATTTTCTCTTAACAAATCGATATTGACATCCCATTATTAATCCCTGTTTCATCAAGTACCTATGATTGTTGTTGTGGAATACCCATTTTCGAAGAATTCCTAACATCGAGTTTAAAAGCGCGGCTTATATTTTCGACATAACCTTATTTTTTTGACAAGGTTGTAACTTGCAATTGTCTAGCTCAATTACATAAACTATCTGTCAAAGGAGGATTGAAAGCTGATGGGCAGATTCCCCTCCATTTTTTTCATATCCCATGATGAGTCTGATGCATTCGTTTCTGACAGATAGAAGAGTCGAAATAATTTTCTTTTTAAAATTTGGCGCCCATTCATTATCTCATTACCACCTTTTTTGCTATGGGTTTGACAACATTTTTTGTCGATAAAAAAAACAGATTTATAGTGCGTCATTAGTTACTTAGATGTGCCCCAGCCTCTGTGCAGAAGTAATCTAATTACTTTCTAATCAGACTCAATGCGATTTCATCAATCTGGTTCTAATTATTTTCTTACAATAAATTTTTTTGTTTATTTTTGAGACATTTTTTTCCCATTTGTCCCATCTGCCCATCTCATTTCGTTCCTCACTTCACTTCACTTCAGACTTTCACTTTTCTCAAGCTATATGTTGTATGTTACACAGTAAATGAGTGGCAGCATAAGATGACGAGTTATCCAGAGGCCCAGATAATGCTTTGTGGAAACTGATTCAAATCAACTCACAGCAGCTGGTGTCAGTTCAAGTCATATAATTATTCTGTAATTAAAAAAAATGTCTTAATAATAGTTCCATAAAACAATAATCCATTGCTATGAAAAAAAAAACTGCCATGTAGAAGAGAAAGATGCCGTCCTTACTTGGTCTGACATAAATATAACTCCAGATACATCAATGTAACTGAATCTTAATTGCTCTCTAAAAGTGCCTGGCAAAGCTCTTGGCTGTATCAAAAAATGTGCTACAATGGACAAAGCAAGTACTAGGGAGCCTGAATTGATTTGCTTTCAAGCATCTGTGCGCTTGAGCAAAAAGAGGAAACGCTTTCCCACAGAGCAATCGCCTCTTAAAGGGAATGTCTTTATAGCACCATCTACATGTGTATCGTGCACAACAGCCAGGAAAAAAACGCACAAGGCAAAGTCGCAAGGTCCTACATAATCTTGAATTATTTGCACTCAGAACATTCATAGTTCAGTCCACACACCATGAAATATCACGGGAACACGTGAAACTCGGGCAAGGACGACCCCAGCTTATTACTGTCAATCGAACGCCAATCCATCCAAAGCTATTCCCGTTAGCCAATCAAACACACTGCTCTGTGTTGGATGCTGATTGGCAGCACCAATATGGTTGCCAAGTGCACAACATGGAATGATGTTGGGGATATTCAATTGCCATCACCAAGCTCAGTTCTGTAGCACCATAGCTAACTGAGCGCTGGCCGAGTGATAAATGATAAATCAGCTTGGCCATATCTGCAGCAAGTGGAGAGGGGCCAACAGCACTGATTAAACCTATTTAACCTCGCCATGAAAAATCTGTATAGGTTTGGGAACCTTTCAGCACTTTGGGAGATTTAGACCTGGACTCACATTGAGAATATCCTCCATAGAGATTTGTGACACCACCACCTGCTAAATGAGATATGAGTACGAACAGACCTATCAACTCAAAACTGGACATCCAACTTTTGAAGTATTAACAATAGATTTGCATTGTAATACAATTTCTAAAATGAAGGCATGCAATACTGTTGACCATAACAATATAACTGCGGATCAACTTTGGTCTATTGAAGAGTGTCAGAGCATGCGGCGGGAAGAGCAACAGGCATACCTAAAATGATTTATCAACATTGTGAATCTGCAACGCAGTGCTACATGCTGTCAATAAGCATTAACCATTATTGGATAGGCAGGGCTAATCGTGCCCACCGCCACCGGATCCGATCACAATTCACCCCAGCACAACAATTTATATGCATAACGTTCCCATTATGTATCCTAACAAGTATAAACCTTAATTTCCTCCTAAGTAGGTATTGTGGCTCACTATCCAAACATCACAATTAAAGTTCAAATACATTGTGCATATTTATTAGTATTCCTGAGGGTTCCACATTTATTGCATCTTCCCATTGCAGTAAAGTATTTCCTAGGTTAGTTGGCCTTTCGTTTAATATATATTCTGCATCTTTTTTTATTAATTTGCTTGTCAATGTTGGTCAAGTAGAGGTTTCAATTGTGAATCTATTCTGAAGAATTGTTGCTTTTGCTAAACCCCGTCATTGTAAGTGAAATTTCTGTTTGACTCTCAGACGGCCATGTCTTGTTCTCAGCACATTTGCAGCATGAAACTTCTGAAAACGAGTTTTACTTTTCATCCCAGTTTAAGTAGAGCAACATTACATTTTATAACTCAGATAGTGGACAATATTATTCATAAAACATTTACGTTAAGGGCATTTCAGCTTTCCATTACTCCAAGTCAAATTGCCGATGACCCTTGTTAATTTTAGTTCCTCCTCAATCCTTAATGATCACAGTCGCATTAAAGGTCAAAGGATTTGAAAATAGTATTTGGTTGTGCCCATTTCCTTCACGATTAGTCCGTCTTATGGGCAAAAATGTTTTAATATTGATTAGCATATGTAACATGACCTCAATTAAAAGCTTTTTATAAATATTTCAAATCACATTATACAAATTTGTCTGTGCTGCTTCCAATTAAGGAGTAATGTCTTAAATGAATACTTCATTGGTTGTTCAGCAAAAAAAAAAAAATGTCAATGCCCAGGGCCTCTTGGAAACTTCAACCATGCATAGATGAACTTGCAAATCAACAAAATACAACACATGCCTCAGGACATTAGGGCACCATTTTTAATAAGCCGCAGTTTCCTGCACAAAATCGTTGGAGTATGCATTGCCTTCCTCATGGGCTGCCCAAGGTTAATTGTCTGGAGCTGAGACTTCTGTCCCTCAGTCGGGAGCAATTCCCGCCTCACAAAAATTATGGACAATCTGTTGTCCCAGCAGCTCCCTAGTTCCAGCAGAACAGAAGCTGCAGTGGGCAGGTCTAGGGCTTTGACACGTCTCTAATGCATAACGTCCAGCCCCAGGACCGAGAGGAATGTTGGGGTATCTGAATGGTTTAGGGTGCTGAGAACCCTAATGTGAGGATAGCGCCTTTGAGAGCAGAGGCCAGATGGAGGATAGGTGCGTGGCCTTAACTTGTGCGGAGATACCAGATAATGAAAGGAAACCATCGATGGGGACTTCCCCCATTCCTGCTCGAGGACGAAGCAGGGTCACAGTCAGCACTTTTGCATTGTGATGAAGTCACTCCACCATTGTGAAAATAGAGCAGAGTGGGCAATGGCACAATAATGCCCTAATTAGGGAAAGGCTTAGGCCAAGCATTACCTCGAGCAGTGTTCATTGTTGGCGTGACGTTACTTGGCAGGCCACCAGATACGTATAGTTCCTTCTCCCTATACCCGCAAATCTGATGGCAGGAGAATGTCACATGTTGCCCAGGACACGATTATGAGCTGCACTGAAAGAGTAATCTGATTTTATTGAATCTACTTTGAGACTGGGAACTGAAATATTTCATAATATTGTTTTAATTAGCTCATTCAATAATTTCAAGAGATTGTTTAAACCTTCTAAAATATAAGCCAGTCGGGAAAACCTTTAGTTAATTCACTTGAATAGGAACATAGTTCGGTAATAGAATGATGTTATAAAGCTTGTACACATTTACTGCAATGCACAAGAATGTGTCAACTCTTCTTGTTAATCCACCGTGTATGTGCGATGGTCTGGTCAATTGTAATCCTGAGGCTCTAATCCGTTTCAAACCCGGCAGAATTTTGAGTCTCTCTGTTAATGAGAGCATCCTCAGAGATTATTACTTACAAGTACTGAGAGCACGGTTATCGACTGGGGGACATAAGTTAGATAAGATTTTTAAACGAATATTGGCAACACGCAGCATGGCACCTTCTCCATGCTTGCAAAACGCAGCAACCGGTATTATTTTTGAAGCTTTTCTGGGGTCACTTGGTCTTCGGCCTTCACACAGATTAACTTGGCACGATTACAGCTTTGTTAACTGGTGGCAGAATGTAACTTCAACATGAGCTCTGTATTTCGATCGAGCAATATGTATTCTTACTGTTTAAAACAGACTGGACCTATGTGGTGTCAACAGAAACAAGGTTGTTCTCAGTGAGAGTTAAAAGCACAGAAGTAGAAATTACATTTGCACAGTGATGTAATGGACTTTATGTTTAAGGAGAGAGAGAATGGGAATGACATTTTCAGAGTACGAGGATGAGAGTAGTGTTTGCAGAGTATCACAATGGGCGTGACTGATTTTATATCAGCCTCAGACTCCAAAGATGCAGCAGGCACAACTACCTGCATCAGACAATGCAAATAAAACACAACACTTAATTTGGAGATTATTTCTCTCATCATAATAGTAAAGAAATGACCAGAAACACCACCCCGCCCACCAACAGCACAGCACTTCACCCACCCCATATCCCCATATTGTGGCACAATGAAATTTGTTCCTTAAGGCAGCGGAAAGAACTATCGAGAGTCTACCCTGTATAACGGCTCCTGATCTGAAGTTTTTCAACAATATCAGGCCTCATTCTTCAAGCCTAAGAGAGCATGAGATGAATGAACTCTTCCTTGCGACGTAGAGCACGTTACTGGATCCAACCTAGTTCAGTTTTGCTGCGGTCAGCAAATGCAATTCGCCCTTCTATTGATTTATGACACCTCCGAAAAAGCAAGCTTACACATGTGCGCTTCTAATATGACGTCATCTTTCTGCAACTTGGGTTTCCCGCAAAGTTTTATGCAGTTCCATCCACCGTGTCCGTTCAAAGCAAACGATTTTGCTGTTATCAGTTTTCTCACCCTCCCACAATCATCAGCACTCATTTCTACAACAGCCACTGTCGCATGCAAAACATCATCCTCCACTGTAATGCCAAAACCATGCTGATATTCCTCTGAATACCTTTTGGAACGGTGGGCTTCCCATCCGAGACCTTGCCCACACCAGCATGAAATCACTTTGTGATAGGTGTAGAAGGAAGCTGCAGTGAATCCTATTCCTACAATTTCAACCTGCGCAACAAACCCCTTTCTGTCCACTCCTAAAGAAGCAGCCAGTGGGAGAGAAATACGCTCTAAGCATGCAACCTGGCATATCTCCAAGTAACATGTGTATGAATTTAACTTCAATTTATTTCGAAAACTGTATTCACTGCTCAGTGTGTGGCTTACTTTGCTCTGAAGTAACAAAACACAGACTTGGTGAAATCATTTGACCATATTTGCATTCAAAGCACAATCAGATCTTTGGTTTCCTGCATCTTCCAAATTCCAGCATTCACGTTCCTCTCAATTCTACACTTATATATTTAATCTGCCACACTGTTGCAACAATACTCAACTCAATCCCAAAAATACATTAATACATTTGCATGCCTTTTCTGGCGATGTCTAAACCATTTTTTGCATCAAACGGCCGGGAACATTCGAAGTTTGTTACTTACAACGCATTCTATAATGGTTCCCATTGCAGAGTAGTTGTCCAGACAAGATTGCTCTTCTGGAAAATTACCAGGCAAAACATTATGTATGAGCTTCAGGAGTGGGTTGCCCAGATATCTTCGGCGTTGCCCCACACATCCCCTCCCCTGAACAAACTTTAGCTCCTACCACCAAGACACACACACACACACACACACACACACACACACACACACACACACACACACACACACACACACACACACACACACACACACACACACACACGCACACACGCACGCAGACACATATTTGAACGTGTTTGAGAAAGAATGGTGTGAGCAATCAGGAATACACAGATCATTTACCCGAAATTCGATTATATTGATACTGATGGGATGCATTCTGAAAGAATTAGAACCATAGTAGCACAACATTTAAAAATTTTACAATTAAGCAGATCCAAGGAGATTTCGTAAAAAAAAGGGGAATCGTGCTTGAAAAATTTGTTAACCTTCATTGAGAATGTATCAAGGAGTGTGGATAAAGCCGAACCAGCTGATTAAATGTATCTAAATTGACAAAATTATTTTGGCAAGGCGGCCACAACAACGACAAGCAAGGTTGCTTATTGGTTGTTTAAGAAATGATGATGTCACTGAATGTCAAGTCGTGACCTTAATATTTTCTCATGTTGGAACAACCATTGTCTTACGCTGCTTTTGGAAATGCTGCTTCTCAGATTTCAGCCTAAAGCGGACTATTGGCTAAGATTTCCTGCAAGTAATTTCATGAACTGCGAAAAAGCCATTGCCATTGAGCACCTGAAATCATCATTAAATTGTTACATTTTAAGGTAATGATGCAGAGAACCTTAATTGATGTAGCAACCGATGGTGGTTTTGCCCACCACACCATCTTGAGGAAGTTTTGCAACAGTATATTGAGTTGCAATATTTGGCTCACGAATATCTTAACCATTCTCCTTTGCAATAGGCTTGAATGTAATCAGTGGTGACTCTTCTACTGATCCTCATTTTGCTCACATTTCTGAAGTTCCTTGATGCCAAATATGGCCAAACGCACCATCGATATCAAGGTCATGGGCTTGCATCTCACATCTTGAATTTTGTTTCTTTGTCACGTATGAAAAAATGCTGTAGTACAGTTAGGAGTCGAATGGCCCTGACAGGTACAAAACACTGAGCAAGATATTGCTGTGTGAGCACTGTTTGAATGCACAATCTTTAATGGAATTCGTAAGATCCTAGCTAATATTGCCAGTGGACAAGATAAATGGAAATGATTTTGATATATTCCAACATTTTTATTTTGTTTAGAAACGTGGAGGGTGCCCAATAAACAGAGTCACAAAGGTGAGCTGATCTAATTTCTAACGAAATAAAAGCATACTTATCAATCAAGAAAATATTAAATATATTATAATACTAAGTCACCCATAAATCTACCCTTACAGATACTTAAAGATTTGGTAGGATAGCAGAAGTTAAAAAACCTACCTGTAACGCTATTGTTCATAAATGCTATATCGTCCATTAAACCGCTAGGGGACCTGTGGTCAGGCACACCAAACTCTGAAACCAAGTGATAGATGCCAACTCAGGCGGTTGCTATGGATCTCTCCTCAACTGAACACACACGTTTGTGGCACCGCAAGCCAACCAGCCTAACTGAATTCCGTCTTGCACATGATGGTTTGCAATCTCCACTATCCAAACATTCGCTTTAGAATGGTTTCCGAAACGAGTCTTTCACTCAGGTGCCTTCCCCAATGGTCCGCCCCCCCGGCTTTCGAACTCACCTTCCGATATTATTGGCTATTGGTTCACCACAAACTTTCAAAGTTCCTTCAGCCCACTGTCCCTCACTGGCTGAGCCGTCAACAGCACACAATTGATGGGTGTGACACGTACAAAGCTTCAGCTGCCATTTTACCCTTCTACATTCTCAAACGCCGTTCTTGATTTAATTGTTGCTTCCTGCAGCATCCATTTCGTTAGATTTGAGGCTTGAAACCTCCCCGTGCTCCCTGCTCTTAACTTCACGTAAAACAACACTTCTCGACTAATTTTCATGGAATGCCTGGGATTTTCTCCTGCCTCACTCTGCTGGGTATAGAAACTTTCTTTTTCAGCTTGAGACTTGACATCTAACCTTTTGGTCTAATTTCTATTCAGGCAGCTGCCTTCAAATAATTGAATTCAAACTGCGTTCTCTTTTGTTCTTCCTTATCTGTGTGTGAGTGGGGCATGTCTTTGTGGACCTCTGCTGCTAGGCAGCAGCACAATTTTTGAAAATATTTTTGTATTGATTTTTAACGTTTATTAAAGTCGTAAAACGCAAATTAGCAACGCAGGCAATTAAACGGTTTTAGACCTGCTGTTTCCCAAAACAATTAAACTAGATCCCAGGTTTCATATTTTAATGTGAAACGAAAACTCAACTATTCTTTTATTTAATGGACTGAAGTACATATCCACATTAAACAAAATATATGCCTTATTCTTACCAAATTAATTACTTTAACTGACTATATTTCTTGGCAGCTTTGATCAAGTTGCTGAGGATCGAGACTAGACTTTAATTGATTGTTTTTTTTTGTCGTGAATTTGGTAGACAGAGCACATTATTGTATTTTGTTTCCTGATTGTCGGACAGATACTGATGATGTACATAAAAATATACGGACATACGAATGAGGAGCAAGGATAGGCCATCCAATCTCTCGAGCATGCCCCTCCAATTAATAAGATCATGGCAGATCTGGTAATATCTTGAAATATCCATCCCACCTACCCTGTATATCTTATAAACCACATGCTTGCCAGGAATCTACCCACATCCACCTTAGAAATAATCAGATTTCGCTTCAACCACCTTTTCAGGAAGTGAGTTCCAAAGACCTACCTGCCTCCCAGGGAAAAAAGAAGCACTTCATCGCTGTTCTGGATGACCGTCCCTTTCTTTTTAAAAATTTACTCCTGGTTCTCGCTGCTCCCAGATGAAGAAACATCATCTCCACATCCGCCCTGTCAAGGCCCCTTAGGACCCTATCTTTTCCAAGCAAGCCGGCTCTTACTCTACAAAACTCCAGCGCATACAAACCTTTACTGTTCAACCTTTCCTCAAACGACAACCCACCAACTGCAGGCATTTGTCTGGTAAACCCACTCTGAACTGCTGCAATGCATTTCCATCCTTCTTTAAGTAAGGTGATCAACACTGTACACAGCAATCCAAACGTCGCCTTATTATTGCACAGTACAACTGAAGCATAACCTCCCTACTTTTGTATTCAATTACTCTCGCAATAAATGATAACATTCGATTAGCTTTCCTAATTACTTGCAGTATTTCATGTAGCCGAATTGGAACAATTGGCTCGTGTTGGAGCAGAACGCTTCAGGTATTTGGCTGTGATGATTAAAGGGTGCAAACGCTTTCAGGTATTCAGAGCATTCAGGTGTTTACTGATGTCATGCTGAATTTATCAACTCATTTAAATTGAGACACTTGTGATGTTTCAGACCTCCATTAAGGACGAGATGGAACATCCATTTGCAACTTCTGTATCAAAATATATGCAAATGCTTAAATATCATTGTTCGCATTCAAAAGTTTGGTTCCTCAATCATTGATAATTTCCTTGTTTACCTGGCTCCCTGCCAGCAACAACCTATGTCCTTCATGTGTTATTAATTTAATTCTGCACCAGGGTTCATGACTAAATGTGACATAGCTGAAGCTCGTTGAGATGATCCCTTGTTCTTGGGATCGTTAGGTTCTGTTAACCTTGGTTGCCCACTGTTCCGTTTGCATACCTGTGTCTAATGTTTCAACTATCGATGGCATCTGTTGTCTGTACAGGCAGAGGTGTCGCTGTCATAAATACTTGCTACAACCCTTGAAACTTCCCCGAATATCCTTGTTTCCCTGTGATAATTTTTATCTTCATCCTGCCCTCTACAGTGCATGATTGTATCCCATCATTTACACTAGTTTTGATTGTTGTCCTTTAAATTATGCTTTTCCTTTCTTATTGTCCCGAGGATTTTAGATGCTGACATAGGCTCTTCAGGTAACCCCTAATAGTATCGTTAGATGATCCCTAATCGCCACTACACGTTAATTTCCCCCCAGTTTTTTGCATTTATCTAATGTAGTAGTTAAAAGCAAAATACTGCAGATTCTCGTAATCTTGGAAAAAACTGAAAAAGCTGGAAAGAAAACTTACAGGTCAGACAGGATCTGTGGGTGGTGACTGGGGTGGGGGGGGGGTTGCGGTGGCGGGGGTGGGGGAGGTCGGGGGTAGGAACAGATTTAACATTTAATTTTTTTAGGAGGTCTGACAGTTATCTGGAGATAAATCGAAGCAACAATGTGAAGGAATTTACACCGTATAAGGAAGTAAGGAAGTGGGTGGGGGAGCAGCTGGAGCCAGATGGACCATGGAGTGGTGGTGGGTCAACAGACATTCACAAAGGTGTTGCTGTCACAAGAAAACGTGAGTGTTAACGGTATTGGTGAAGAATACGTAGGTTCTGATCGTGGCAAAAACGTATAAAAGCAGAATGTTAGTTGGAGATCAATGTTCAGGGCTCTGATAAAATACAACCTAGAAACAAGTGACAGATCGCCGTGTGAGTGCTGGGGTTTGGTGTTGGTTGACGACAAAGGAAAACAATACATATAGATAAAAATAAAATTCTAAATGTTTGAAGAGAGAGTAGTGACTTCATGGACTGAAAGTTACTTTCCTGTCCATCAGCTCTTGTGGAGTAATGCCGGAAGCACTGTTTTTTTCTTTCTGTCGGTGACATAATTATGGTGGCTAACATGTTCACATATAGTTTCCAAATTTTACCTATTGAATTACTTACAGCTGTGTTTACTGCCCTGGTCATTCCTTCCACCATTCCTGATCATTGAGGATGCTAGTTAGGTGGAACTGCTGTTTCACTCCGAGCCGTTGGCCTGCACTCTTCATGGATTGCCTCTAATGTGCCTTCCCGTCTCACTGACTATTCGTAGAGCTAGTCATACCCCTTACTCTTCAGCCAAGATCAGTCCAATGGTGTGGCCAGAAAAGCCGCTTGTGCAGAATGCCTCCAACAACCATGCACATTGAACTGTTACCACATGCGCTAAGTTTTTACAGTGGTTATTCCATTACAGCCCCATGAAATCTACCTGTTTTTTTTTTTTTCGCATGATCCCTTACCGTCCCATAGGTTATTTCTACTTCATCAGTTGTCCCTTGAATGTCTGATAATTTGATTTTTCTTCACCTGTCTGCTGGGTAGCTTTGTGGGCATTTCTGCATCAGCGGCTTGTCTAAACAGTTCTTACATAAAGGAAAATATATAGAAAATTACAGGACAAAGAGATAGTGCCGCACTACGGGGATGGACTTTTGGAGGAGGGGTTTAATAAAAAAGGATTCAATGTGCATGGGCTCCACACTTTCAACTTGCAGTTCCCTCAAGCGAAGGCTCAACTCGATCGCTGTCTGAAATTTCTCATCAATGTTTATTTGCTTTTCAGTTCCAATGAAGATTAACAACACTCAAATAAATGTTCTCTCCCCAGGATGATAGCCACACATGCTTAGACAATTGAGAGAGGGAGAGGAAGCCAATATTGTTTCCCGGGCATCCACATCTTGTTTCCCAACAGGACTGCTGTCAAAATCACATGTTCACCACTTCAGCATTTTTCCTTCTCACCCATGCGGTTTGCAACAAGTTACCAACGTTGCTTTTCAGCCTTTTATCCTCCACCCTTAAAGTTGATTGCAGTTCCAAACAAACAACCAGAACTCCGTTCTTTACCTTAAACGTCAGATGATTTCTTAGAAGAAACCTACCTGTTGATAGTTCCAAGTGAAATGATGGCTTTATTTTCAAATACATAACCTGCGGCTCCAGCCAGATGTTCAGATGCAGTCATGTCCTTTCATTTGAACAAAGAATCAGTCCTGAATGATAAGGTCCTTATATGGCTCCTTGCTTCCGGGATAAAGGACAGTTTCCATATGTGTTTCATCACAACGTGCAATGAAACAAAAGCAACAAAAAAACATAATTCAAGCTTGGAATCGCTCGTCCATTCACTCCTTATAGTTAACCTCTGCAGACTGATATGCTTTCCAGGAAATTATAAAATTTACATTTTTGATAATGCATTATAAATTGTAATATTTTTTTTTATCAGCAATATGATTGTTTTTTTATTGTTGTAAGGCTCTATCAGCAAGATCAATCTTGACAGCCTGTCATTCTGAGTCTTCTCTGTTTTCCTCTAAGGCCAAACTGTAATGGTCAGTACTTAATATTGCTTCTTTACTGTTATGGTGTATGGATAAATTGAAATGGTTCGGGACTACTAACAATCCCAGCGTGTCCTTTTAAATTGCACAGTACATCTTCTTGTGCTGATTGGCTTTCTGGCTATCTATCTTTGTATCTATCTATCTATCTATCTTTGTATCTATCTATCTATCTATCTATCTATCTATCTATCTATCTATCTATCTATCTATCTATCTATCTATATGCTTCTACGTTTGCTGGTTTGTTTTTATTTGTTGATTCGTTTACTGAAGTAAATAATGTACTGTTTTTTTAAGCCTGATTTATATCTTTGCAATAGGACTTCACCCACCGTTAATCATTAGAATGGTTTGTTAGCTTGAAGATGTTAGCAAAACTAAGGACACTTAATGTTTGTTCATAATTACAATCGTCTCATGGTGCACATTGTCTGCCTCGTACGCTCTTCATCTTACCACCATTATCATTTTCTGCAATCAGTTTGTGGACCCGCTTCTGTGCAAAAGATTGGCACGCATTTACAAGAAGAACGACATATCCCTGAATATCTCATGATTCCCCGTTTACTTACAGGGACAGGGAATTCCTGCAAGGCCTTTAATTTCTGCGCTCTTGGCAATGTTTAGCCCGACAATATTCACTAAAAAAATTACTTGCGCTTTTGTGAAAACACTTTTGCGAGGTTTGTTACGAGATCTGCCTACTGCAGTTCGTTAACTAAGGCACGCAATTGCTTGAAATGGTCTTCCTCCGTGTTGCTGTAGACCAATGCATCATCCAAGTAAGCCTTTCAGTAAGGCACCCTAGAGTCACCTGATCTTACATATTTGCAAAGTGGATGCAACATGTTTATTTTATGAATGGCGTTACTCATCATTGACATAGACTATTGTGCGTGGCACAGGCCAGTCTCTCCTTTGCTTGCAATTTTAAAGGTACTTGACAGTACATTTTTAGCAAATGAATCTTGCTAAGGAGCGTGGCATTTACAACGCTGTCAATGGAATCCCATAGACGAGCAATTTTGTTGGGGTCCTGATTTGTTTTTACCGGATTCAACTTTAAATAAGCTGTACAGAACCTTGTTGTCCCATCAGGATTAGGTCTTAACATAACTGTAGATGTTCACCTGATTTCACTGGGCTCGATCTGGTGATCTTCTAACAACTACAAATGAAAGTATACTCAAACGCTGTCAAATCGATTGGTATCATTTGTCCTTTGTGCCTTCTTTCGATGAGCATCCATCTTTCTGACGATGACATTTTTCTGACTTTATTATTATCCAGATTAACCTCAGATGTTAGCAGAACTTGAGTGAACTCAATCACTGACTTTTCCAGAATTTAATCATCTGCCTGTTTCTTAGACAATTAAGCGACTTTGCCTCCAAAGCCTCTTTTGTTGCACTTCGTTGCTTTTTCAGCTATTGCCTATGTTTTGCACTGGAAAATGCCTCTTGGGAAATTAAGCATTGCCGTGTCTTCTCTGTCAAGTGATAATTCACTTAACTTTAGGTGTGCAGAGAGTTTTTTTATTTCTCGTCAATCTTTTCCAGATTACTTATTTAGGAGTGGAAACTCGAAGTACATGAAAGTCGTTTGGCGGTTTTTCATTTTTTTTCTGCCTTCTGTGTGTCAAATATATATTCCATTCCCTTAGCCAGTTTCACCCAATGTCTGCTACAAACAATAAGTATAATATCAAGTTTTGTCTTCGGCAGTTTACCCTGTCTTTACATGTGCCATTGGCCTGTATGTCTTCTCCAAAGAAAGTTTTAATGTTAGAATCTGTTTCTTCCAAAATTAATTTGGATTCCATTGTTGTACAACTATGCAATTGTATGCTCACCTATCACCCTAGTGGATTTTTGGATTCTCCTTCATTCACCTTTATCTTAATCGGCCTCTCATTCGCTCTCTGGACTATTAAATAGGCTATGTAATTCATAAGTTTAAATTATACAACATATAAATATCTCAATCTTTTACTTCAGGCTTTGGAATGTGTTAGCTATCGTTGTTTTTTTTTTAACTTTTGCTTGAGGCTCTGCCTGATTCAATCTTTACAATATATGGTGAGACAGAAATCCATTGTCTTTTTTTTTTAAATGTGGTTCATTTCAAGGTTGTTTGCTTTCACCTCTGTTACTATTATGACATTTTGGGCGGTTAAGATTTCTTGTTTAATTTACATTCTAGCGAGGACTGCTTCCGCTTCCGAGCACGCTACTCTTTTAAATTTACAGTCTATTTGTCTGACACACTCCACCCAATGTGGAATACGACACCATGTTTCGCTCTCTGTTTGGCTTTCCAGGACCGCTCTGCAACTTACATTGCAAGAGCAATTTCCATTCCCTTCTGAAATTAAAAATTTGTTTCAGAGAGTCATCTTTTCTGAATCGCATCTTCATTTATGTCACACACCATACGACCTCTAAGCATATCATTGATTAACCTACCAAACTCAGAAAATTCTGTTAACCATTTCAGACTTGACTTTAAAAAACGAACTATCTCTTGCATTACTCCTTAAATTAAATTTGAAATGTTGCATCATTACTGAAAGCGTTACCTGGTAATGACACTTTAAGAGATTCATTAAGTCATGAAAACATTTCGAATCTGGCCATTGGGCGTCATTGTGGAGAGGAGAGTGAATGAATCCGCATGTATTAATTCATGGATAAGAAAATCACATGTTTCTGCTCTTTCCTCACAATGCTGTTCGCCACAAAGGAGAGGGAAGGAGGTTGAACATAAAGACATCAATCACCCGGGGCGGATCGAAAGGTTTCACTTTTCCAAATTGTGGCATGCTCTGAGGGGATTGCTTCGACGATGAGGATAGGAAATTTACTTCCTTATAATTACCGTGCGAGGTTTATATTCATTCAGAGGAATTGAGCTTCGCTGGCTGAGCCACCATGTCTGGCACATTGCTACTTTCCCTTGAGAAGGTGGTGGTGAGCTGTCATCTTAAGCTGCTGCAGTCCATTGGTGAAGATAAACTCCCAGTATTATTAGGAAGGGAGTTCGAGGATTTCGAGACAGTAGCAGTGAAGGAATGAGGATAAATGGGCAAGCCAGGATAATGAGTGGCTTTGAGTGTAACTTCGAAGTGTTGTTCCAGTCTATCTGATGATCTTATCCTGCTAGATTCTAGACGTCATAAGTTTGCAAGATGCTGTCGAAGGAGCCTTGGCGAATTCCTGCAATACAGCTTCTCGATGATACACAATGCTGCAAAGTTGTGCCTGTGGAGAAGGGAGTGATGTGGATATGCTACAAATCCAGACGGGTAATTTGCCTGGATTCTGTCAAGCTTCCTCAGTGTTATGGGTGCAGCACTGACGCAGGCATGTGGGGAAGAATCTACATTCACCTGACTTGTCAATTGTAGACAGTGGACAAACTCCGTTTTGTCAGGAGGTTAGTTATTTGTCACAGCATTCTTAGCTTCTGAAAAGATTTTGTAGCCACAGACTTTATATGAATATTTCAGGTTAGTTTGTATTCAATCGTAACACCCAGCTTGTCGGTAGTTTGGGAATTCAGTAATGGAAATGCCGCTGAGCACCTTGGGCCATGGTTTGTTCCTCTCTTGCTGGAAAGAACCATTGCCTGACACTTGTGTTGTACGAATGTTGGTTGCCATTTGTCAGACCAAGCCAAGATGTTGTACAGGTGTTTTTGCACTTGGACAAAGGCTGCTTCAGTATCTGAAGAGTTGTGAATGCTGGTGAACATTGTGCCATCATCTGTGAACATTCCTAGTTCCAACCCTATGATGGAAGGAAGGTAATTGACAAAGCAGTGGAACATGGTTTGACCGGAATATTGCCCCCAGTAACTCATGCAATGATGTCCTGGAATTGAGATGTTAGACCTCCAAAAAACACAACCATCTTCAATTGTTCTTGTTATGACTCCAAACAGCGTAGATCTGTCCTCTGATTCCCATTGACTCGTGTATTGCTAGTCAAATTGATGCTACAGTCAGTCAAATGCTGCCATGATTGCAAGGACAATCACTCTTACCTCACCTCGGGAGTTCATCTCTTTGCACTTATTTTACCGAAGGCTGAAATGGGGTCAGCGTCTTACTGGCCCTGATGGAACCCATATTCTGCGTCAGTTATTGCATTGATGAGCTTTCCATTACTTTATTTGTGATTGAGAAAAGATAGAGCGCTATTTGGCCATGCTAAATCAGTCCTGCTTCTTCCGTACATGACACACCCGTGCAATTTTACACAGTGTTGGTTAAAAGCCAGTCTTGTAGCTGCACGGAACAGCTTAGCTAGTGGCAGGGCAAGTCATAAAGTACCAGCCGTCAGCAATGTTATCGGAATGCTGTCGGTGCCAGAAGTATTTGCAATGTCCAATGCCTTCAGCCATTTTTTGACATCATTTGGAGTGAATTGAATTCGCTGAAGACTGGCATCCGTGATGCTGGTCTCCTTCGGTGGAGGCTGGGATGCATCATGCACTCCGTACTTGTGGTTGAAATTGCATATAGTGCATTAGTCTTATATGCCGCACTGATGTACTGGTCTCCTGCATCATTGTGGACGCGTACCTTTAAGGAGTGTCCTACTACAGTGGGTTGTTTACTTATGCACCACCATCCAGGACGCTATTTGGCTAGATTGGAGAGCTTAGAAGAGATCGTTTGGTTGTGGGATTGCTTATCAATTTCATCACTTGCTGCCTATGCTGCATTGCACGCAAGGGGTCCTCTGTTATAGCTCCACAATGTTGACATCTCATTTGTATGCATGCATGGAGTTTGTCCTCGCATGCCCTCCTGCTCTATTCGTTGAATGAAGGTTGACACCCTGGTTGACAGTAATGGTAGAATTTGCGGTATGGTGAGCCATTAGGTTACGGATTGCGTCCTGGCACAAATCTGCTGCTGCTGACAGCCCATGGCACCTCCATGATACCCAGACTTGAATTTGTGCCTCCGTTCGAAATCTATCCCAATTGAAACGGTGGTCGTGCAACACAACACGATATAAGGTTTCATTCAAATTGAATATGAGACATTGTCTCCGCAATGACTGTGCGGTTGTCATTCCTAATGATACTGTCATGGGAAGGTGCATCTGTGGCTAGCAGATTGGCGAGGATGAGGTCAAAGATGTTTTTTTCCTCACCACAGGCCCACTCAAGCAGCTTTGCAATTTAATACCCTGCCCTCTCGGTCAGTAGTGGTGATACAGATCCACCCAGAATAAATTATGAGCCCTCACCATCTTCCGTGCTCCCTGAACTGCAGTTCAACATGGAGGAGCACTGATTCATCAGCTGATGGAGGGCGGTACGTGGTAATCAGCAGGATTTTCCCTTTCCCATGTTTGCCCTGTTAGCTTGAGGCTTCATGGGACCGGAAGCCGATGTTTAGTACTGCCAGTGCAAGTCACTCCGGCTTGAAACACACTATGCTGCCACATGTGCTGTGCCTTTCCGCCAGGTGAGATAGGACATTCACAGGGACGGTGATGGTGGCCTCTGGGACATTTTTTTTTAATATTTTATGATTACGGGAGGATGACTATGCCATGCTATTGTTTGAACAGTCTGTGCGACACCTCTCCAAAGTTTGTTTCCCACTTGATGATCTCATCTCAGCTGCAGGTTAGAAGCACGTCGTATCGAGTCGGTTATTTTTTTATTTTAAAGTTTCACGCCTGATGTGATTCACACTTTGAATGTATCTTGTTGACTTTAACCCTTGTAATTGCACTTTGAGCGCGTGTTTATATTGTCTCATCAGGAAATTAAATGCACATTTATAAAACGATGGTGTGCTCCTGTTCTTTTGACCCAAAGGGCCATGGCATTTTCTAAAACGAGCGTCCAGACATCTGGAAGACCGCCTGATTTGTTCACGCCCTTTGATCATAGGGGGATGTTCGCTGAAGATTGCACAATGTTCAGCACCATTCCCGAATGCTCGGATACTGAATCAGTCCATGTACATATTCTGCAGGATCTGGACAATATTCAGTCTAGACTGACAAGTGCCAAGTAATATGCACATCACACAATTGTCTGACAATTACCTTCTCCAACAATAAAGAGTCTAACAATCATCCCTTGATATTCAGTGGAATTACCATCGCTGAATAAAATCAATATTAAAGTTCTGGGTTTCAACATAGAGCAGAAGTGAGTCGGGACTCTCCATGCAAATATTGTGGTCAAACGAGCAGTTTAGAGGCTAGGTAACCTGTGACGTGTAACTCACCTCTAGAAACCCCAAAGTATGTCCAGCATCTACAGGGTATAATCCGTGTCTTTGAATGTGCTGCACTTCCCTGCTTGAGTGCATTTCCAGTAAACCTCAAAAAAGCTATACAAAAAACAATGTTCCCAAGGGTTCGGCTCAGTCGGCCTCAAGCACATTTTTTCCTTTTCATTATTTTTTCTGTCTTCACAGTGGCTAAAGAGCTGCCACTTCATCCATTGCCTGGCAAATCTCTAAAGCGGGACTCCCACGCGAGTGAGGGGCAGAGTCCCACCGAAACCAATTAACTTTGGAACAGAAAACAAAATGGAAAAACGGAATATTCAGTTGTCTTCCGCACAAATTATTTGCATATGGTTTCTGTTCTTTTCGAAAGACGAGGACCCATCTGCAAGGTGAGTTAAAGCCCCTGGGCGTGTTAATTTCATTTGCTGCGCTTCTGATATCCCGGAAGTTCCTCTCTGCAAAGAATCACAGCAACTTTCCTCTCTTATCAATCTGCTGCCCCATCAACCCTAACAATAAACAAGCCTTGCTAGAGCTTTCCCAAAGACTCCAGTGCATTGCTGTAACAAGCATATCTGTAGTTCTGCGCCAAAATTAGCATTATGAATTGACACTTGCCAACATGAATCCATCTTGAACTGCCCATTCACTGTCAGTTTACCTTCTTCATCTCCGGGAATTGCCCATTCACTCTTAACTTCCCTTCTTCAGTTCAGAGCAACTTACATGGCAAGGCATCAGATGCAAAATGTGTAATTTTACACTCTCGATTTCCGACATATGACATCGTAAACAACCATTCCAGATGAGCCAACAATTAACATAAACCTAAATTCATTCTCCTTTACAAGTTAATGTAGTTAGCGTTTTGCTCCTTTTGTACATTCTACAACTAGAGAATAAACACAGATTGGTTGAAATATTCCCGGACATATCAATCCATTCAGCAACAGTGTCCCTGAGCTTCCAGTTTTCTCTGATTTCATTTTTCACCATTCTTTTTCGTTAAATGTGTCATCAGTGTCTTGCAATCCTCTACTGCGCCCGAATATATGTACAGGAATTGCAATTAAGCACTTTACAAGATTGCCGACTCAGCATTGAGATCAACATTTTCAGATCGTACCCTCAGCCTAAAAAATTTGGAACAGCACCTGTAGTACTTTTTTCTGGTATTTCCCACTTACACCACCCATGAAACCATATTTTATTACACTAATGGTGTTCAGTTAACAACCCATTTAGCACTACGCTATCATCCTGCTGGCCAATTTATCTCTCCTGCGTTTACCTCCCACAGATCAAAGTTTTTTGAAACCCTTGCCCACCCCACCATTACGCCCTTCTCCGTATGCATAGAATTTGTCAAATAAATGAACATTTACGTTTCTGCGGATTGAATACTTAACTGAATCCCCTTTGCATATGCTGCTGATGATCTGACTGTTTAGAATATTTAATATTTCCATCCTGTATTTCAATAAAGCTAAGATTATATCAGTGCACAATATCTAAGGGCATTTGTTCTGTATGCCATCATTACCTGTTAGTAACCCTGCATCGATGCAGATTTAGTCTGTCAATAAACTGTGATGTATTTGCCCCGGTCTGTTTTTTGACACAGAATTGGTGTAGCCAAATTCTGTGGATGATGCTTGCTATCACACAGCAACACTGTCCAAAGTTGATGAGAGTTGATCTGAGTGTTCAATGGGACATTATAGAGGATATTTTACTCTACAAGCAAATATCCAGTACATGAACAGGGGAAAAAAAAAACACTTGGATCTGTACAGATGGTAATTTACACTGTAGCTAAAACGCAGTGTATCTGAGCTGGGAGTACTTACTTGAAAAGTTTGGAGAGTCCTTACCTCTATTTGTGGTTATTCAGCTTTTCGGGAGCCCCTTCTTGGCTGAAGGGGTCTGGCAGTGCAGTTAGTGGCATCTCTTCTGCTGAGCCAATTAGATCCGCATTCATGTCTTGCTTCTGAACTCGCTGTCTGTGGATGAAATTATGTTAATAATGTTGCCAAACAGATTGATCACCAGCTTTCAGTGGTGTGTGCAATAAAATGATCCAATTATCTTTGAAAAAACAGTAATGTGGTTTACGAGAAAAGCTTCACATATTCCTGAGATGGAATGAGTGTGCCCTCTTTAGCTTCTCATCCGCAGTGAGGTAGCCACAATTTCATTCAGAAACTTCCAGTATAGCTTGTTTATTTGTTTACTTTTAGCTGTCATGCTCTCAGATAATTCGGTATATTAGAAAGGTAATGGGAGCCATTCTCCTCTGCAATGTAGAGTACTTTGTTTCATCTGGAAGGGGTGAGCCCTATCCGCATGTATCACCACTGGATGCAGACATAACCGTGAGTTGCATAAAAAAAATGTGAAAATCTATCCTCGTGTTACGAGCATGTCAACTATGTTACCTTGTTCAATTTCTCCCATTGATAGCAGTGCGTCTCTATAACGTGGAAGTGTCTAACTGGAGTAAGTTCTCTCCTGGATCTTATCATATTGATTGCTCTCATATTCGCCTCGATGATGATTGCAAACAGTTACTATAACGGTATACACTATCCTTTTTTTCGGGCTACTGACAACAGATACACACGTTATCTTCGAGTGGCATGCATTCCAACTCAAAGATACTTTATAGCTAATACGTTTCGACGTTGATGGAGAAAAGGATATCACAATCACTGTCATGTATAAAATGATAGAATGACAAAAATGCGGTGAGGCCAAGTGTGAGAAACAAAACATCAGAGACGGGTTTACAATTAGAAAAAGCACCCGCGAGGAACTGGGGAAACATGCAACAAAGTAATGTAACGAGAGATCTAAAAAACAAGGGACAGATGTATGAAAGGTAACATAAGGGGCAACAGAGACATAGAGAAAGAAAGGGAGAGAGACAGATAGACATGGGCAACAGAGAAAAGAGCCAGCGAGAAAGAGAGAGAAAGACTGAAATAGATTATTATGCTACTTAGAAAAAAATGAGTAGTTACAGCCCAAATCTTACTTTTCAAACTCAGCAGAATTATTTCTTTGTAGCATTCAATGGTTGTGTATGACTGCATTGCCAAAGCCTAATTTGCCTTGTTTAGATAACATTTAAACGTCAACCACACGGTCGGTTTCGAGTCAAGTATAAGCCTGATGAGGTAAGGAAGATATTTTTCCTTCTCGAAAGAACATTAGTGAAACAGAAGGTGCTTTACCAAAATCGATAACGGTTCCTTAGTCATCCTAAGGTTTTCAATTCCAGGCTTTTAATGACCAAATCCCACCTGCTGCTGAGTAGGGAGTCAAGCACACGTCACCATAGCATTACTCTGGCTTTCTGCATTACTGATAATACAAGTATGTCACCAGACTTAAATAATACCTAATTTAGGGTTTATCAGAAAATTGTAAATACTTGTTAGGGAATTGAGTTTGGATAATTTCTGCCGTTTTAGCTTGGCCAGTGTAAAGTAATACTGGGCCGTGACTGAAGGTAAAAATAAAAACCGCATTTTCAGCACAAAATCAACACTATTGAGGAGGGAGGGAAAAAAAAAAAATGGGAGCAAATCGTGATTACGCCCAATGTGTTTCTATTGAGAAAAATTGCACTGTCTGTCTTTGCTGTTACTTCTCTGATTCGTAGTCTCTTCCTGTCTTCGCTTTACCCACTACCATATTAAAATTCAAGGCATACTGTATGCAAATGTTTTTCTCTCGAAAATGTATCTCATCATATATTGCATTTATGTAAACCATTCTATAAAAGTATTATTTTTTCACACACAACTCTAAGAAGCTTATAAAAACAAACAACTGCGGATGCTGGAAATCCAAAACAAAAGCGGAATTACCTGGAAAAACTCCGCAGGTCAGGCAGCATCGGCGGAGAAGAAAAGAGTTGATGGGTTCTGTTGAAGGGTCATGAGGACTCGACACGTCAACTCGGTGCGTCTCCGCAGATGCTGCCAAACCTGCTGAGTTTTTCCAGGTAATTCTGTTTTTGTTCTATAAAACTTATTTTTATCAGTGTGTCTTCAGAGCAGGAAATGAGCGGAAACACAAAAAGAAAGTGTGCGTAGTGAAACTAAACCTCTGTGGTGCCTAACTCCAAGATTCCATGATTATATGAGATGTGTAGATCGAAAACAATGTAAACTCTGTTTTCTTGGGAAATGAGATAACCTATACATCAGACGTCTCATTTCCACTTGACTGTTCCATTACTGATGTTCAGCCTTCTCTTATTGCGCACCAAATAATACAAACTCTCCATGCTTCCAGCACCCTAATGGTGATACTAAAACATTTTCACACAATATTTTGCTTCATTTTCACGGGACTCATATCCTGACTGTGTTATAATCTTTACCTGCCACACACAGCCCTAGCTTTATGTACTGTGTAAGCTAAAATTTTGAACTCAATCGATCAGAAAAAAAGTGATGCATTTCGCTCCCATGAATTTCCCATTACATTGGGCCGGATACCATAACAAGCACCCAGAAATACGAGCTTAACGTTGTGTTGCAAGATTTCTATACAATGAAGAATTTGCTTCAGCACCAAATGCTGTCAATTTTTCCTCTTTTATTTTGAAGCGAGTTACTCTAAATTTTCTGAGCCTCGAAACTGCAAGCAATGGAAATGATATATATGTAAACGAGTGTTCCAGGATGCTAAAGGTGGGGATATTCTGCAAATATAATGCCAATGATTTCAAAGGGGAGAAGGTTAGAGTCTCTATTTTTTTTTTGGTGAAGGTCACTGACGTCGTGCGTATATAATTTCTATTTTTATTAGTTTAATTAATGAGCCCTCATCACTGAAACAGGCCAGAAACTATTGGCTATCCCCAAGTGCCATTGGTACGAGGGCATATATGATTCAAACAGATTACTGTAGTTCGTGGAGCCGCATCTACGCCACAGCAAGTAAGAGCTGCAGATTTCCTTCCAGAATAGGTCATTACTGAACCAGGTGGGTTTTCAACAATTGCTAAATGGTCATCAACATTCAACATTTAATTCAATATTTTCAATGAATTCAAACTCACCATCTGTGGTGATCGGATTCGAGCCTGTGTCAACAACCTTTTGCGTCAGGCCCCTCACCTTCAACTAATTGCCCAGTGACAATATCACTATGCCATCGACTCCCAAACAGCTTACGCCTTAATGGTTTCTGCTCTTCTTATATTTGGCATTGACTTTTTCACTCGTGAGAAGTTCGGAACGGTGCTCAACATTTTTCAATCATCACCGAAAATTCCTCCTTCTGAGCCTTGATAGACCAAAGGCCATTGATGAAACAGCTGAAGACGGTTGGGTGTACAAATGTATTCAGATGAACTCCTGCAGTGATGTCCGGGGGCTGCCATGATTGATCGTCCACAACCAATACTAGCATCCCTTATGCTGGTTTTGACAAAAGGTTTGGAGAGTATTCCCCGATTACATTTAGCATCAATATTCTTAGGAGTCCTTGATGTCAGAATTTGTCATCTGTGCACTCTCAGCTAATGATTGGAGTTGCACTCTTTTGTCGAAGTTTGAAGGAAAGCTGTAATTTTGTCAGGGGCTGAGCCGTGCTGCTGAAACCCAAATTGATTGTCAGTGACCAGTTTGAATAAATGTCCCGCAATAGTACGGTCGGCGGCACTTTCCAACACTTTAATGGTGAATAAGAATAAACAAATGTGGAGATAATTGGCCAGCAAGGATTCTTTTCTTTGTTTTCATTACGTGGTGAGGACACAGCTGGTCAATATTTCACATTACTGAGGTAATCCAAATTTTGCTTCCCAGCTGGAACAGCTTGGCTGGGTCGCAGCTTCTCCTGAAGCAGAAAACTTTAACACCATTCCCGGTATGTTGCCAGTGCTAATAGTGTTTGCAGTATCCAGTATCTTCAGCTGTTTCCTTAGAGCAAGTGATACGAATTAGTAACAGACTGTAATTTGTGATGTTGGAAACGTTGGAGAGAGCTAGCCATAGTAGAGGGCGAGATGCTTTGGGGAAGATGGTAGCAAATGCTTCAGAATTTTCTTTCGAATTGATTTGATTGGCTCCTGCATTGTTGAGGTTTTTTTTTTGCTGACCTTAGTCATGCAAATTGTTCTTTGAACGTTCAACATAGCAGGCCGGATCAAGCGAGTTCAAAAAATTCTGAACTTCCGTGTCAGGGAAGCTTTACCTATGAAATTGCTCAAACGACTACTGAGATATCATTACACTTAGAATCCCCGTACACATTGGCAGTTTCCTGAAATACGGTGATCTGAAATATTCTACATCAATGATGTCAATGTACTTTGAATCCGCGTATACACTCCGGAGGAGGCAGATGTACTATGACACTCCTCAATCACCCACGGTTTGCCAAAGTAATGTGAATCCTCTCAAACAACTGACTTTGAAAACATATACACATCTGACAGGACTTTGTGACACATTGAAAACGCATGGACACCTGTCAGTATTTTGGATACACTGCTTAACTCCATTTTACAACTACATTGAGCCATATATATTGAGCACGACCATCGAAATCTGGCACGCTCCAACATTATTTCACGTTCCCATCAAAAAGCACTGATTTAGATTCCAATCTTGGAAAGTTATATATCGACATGCTGTGATAGCGGAATTCATGATGGTCCCAGGAGCATCTGATTCATTTCCATTAAGTCTATCCTAAACTCTGATCTGATCTGGCCTCATCATTAAAGGGTTTTTCTTTCAAGTAAATTAATGTTACAGGCTCCAAATTTGCAGAAACATTGACCACCATGAACTTTGGACAAACTAGCAGAAACATTAGAAATACACAAACGTTAGGATTTCATAGTGCTGAAAGAGAGATTAGAGATTGATTAATCGCCCTGAGAAGTTGTACAGATCATGGCACAAAAGGTCGCAAATCCAAAAATTAATACGAGGAGAAGAAGAACATTTAGGGTGACTGAGAAAATATTGGCTAGTTTGTTAATAAATCTCCGATGTTTTCAAGGCATGTTAACTTCTATTTTTGTTCAACTTGAGGACCCTGCTTTGCAGAATTAAAAACTCCAAATGAAAAGCTGAGTGCAATTATAACGGGAGCCGCTCAAATGAAATCTCTATCCACTTATCTTATAATTACATTGAAATATGTGCAGCATTGTCCTTCTTTATTTTTTTATTTCATAAGTAATACGGCCGAACTTTACTAAATATTTGACGGTATTAGACAAGATGGATAATCCATTTACATTTTTTTCTCCAGTTTTGATTGACATCAGATATGTAAATAGATCCGAAAACCAGGAGCTATAATCCTCAGAAACAAAGACCTTGAAAGTGGAATTGAAGTAAGTGTTAATATCATGAAGAGCCTGGATATGGAAAGGCTGCTCTCGTTGTTCGAATTGGTGGATAGGGAGGAGCGTTTAGCTCGGGGGGATGAATTAAGAACCAAAGGGAGATTTTAATCTGTGCACGGTAAAAAGTCTGAAGTAGACACGAGGATGAAGATACTTTTCTTCTTTTTATGCAGCACATTTCTGGACGCTGGAAAGCACTTGCTGAGAACGTGACGGCGGTTGTTTTCAACCAGCTATTAAAAGGAAAATTGGGTAATTATCTGAGAAGAATACAAAATGCAAAGCCACAGAAAAACGGCAGGTCAGTCCAACCAGCTGCGGTGCTCTGGTCAACAAACAAAACCGGCCCAATGGCGTCAAATGTTCTGGTATAAGCAACCGATATTGTCATGATTCCATGAGATGCTATGAACCTAAATTGCAGAAAATGAATTGTCATTCTGAATCGTAAAGTAAGTTACACATGATTAGGAGTAGAAAACCATTTGGGGTACATAAGCGTGTCTTCCAGAGCGAAAGATTCGTAGAAAGGTACGATTGTTTATTTTGCGTGTGTATAATGACCGGGTAATCATTGTGTATTGATCAGTTGATCCAACAGGATACTCTGCGTAAAGGTAATCAAGCAGGACACTGCGATCACGTGATTAGAGCGTTGTGTGCTGTCATATCCTCACTTGACAAATGAGAAACACCACGGGACTCAATGCCAATGAGAGTTATATTTTAGCAATCTAACTACAGAGAAAATGCGTCAAAGCTGATGCGCAGTCCCAGCCTGGGACCAACACACTCACTCATTGGAATTTAAAATCTATCAGCAGTACTCAGAGCGATGGTCCAGAGTGGTGTTAGAAATGCCAATTGGGTAAAACAAACTGTGGAACATTTAACCTCGTGTCTAAAATTCGGTCAGTCCTTTTAAAATGCAGCACTCTTTTAAACCATATACAGAAAACTCACTTTCTTTCACAATATATATTTTGTTCTGTAAGCTGACAGTTAGTTTCCCTAAGCAGTTTTTGTAGCTGTGCATTTATTGTGTTTTCACAACCTTTTTAACATGTGTTAATTGAATGAATCGTGTCTGTGTGTGCTTTCAACGCATTTATATTACTCTTCTTATCGGAATGTGCTGGTCTAATACATGCTTTGTAATAGAGGTAACCTTGTAATATTTCCATTGCAAAGCATGCTACTCGAACTCTAAACTGTTTTACTGAACATAGGACAAGCACTGAAAGATACTACCAAGACCTAGTGATAAAGCTGTTCCAATTACCAAAACACATTGATAGGTGCCTTACATAATGAGAGTTCTATTCGATATTGAAATATCAATAAGATATTTGGAACCATGCGTCTAGATGTTAACTTATTTGATCCCAACATCACAGACATGCTAGTCTCAAATAATCGCAAAAAATAAAAAGATATTAAGGCCTCAGCTAACTCAATACAAACGCATAAGGGGAGACAGAGGTGTAGCCGTAAATTCAGCTGACTAGCAAAACAAAGAGCCAGGCAAATGTTCTGGGAAATTGATTCGAATTTCACCATGGTAGCTGGAGAAGTAAATTTCAGTTAATAAACCTGAAATTATAAATCTAGTCTCGGTAATAGTGACCATCAACCAATGTCAATTATTGTTACAATTCTTCTGAATAATTAGAGAAGGAAATGTGCCATCCTAAACTGGCCTGGCCTACTTTTGTCCCCAGATCCACACCAAGGTTCTTAACATTAAACATAGCTTGGTGCACTACTGAATCATATTTAGAAAAAAAAAATAATTCAGACCAATCACTCGGCATTGACCTAGGCACTGGTAGTAAGAATGCCAAACCCAGCCCTTTTGACACTACAACATGAACCATACTAACATCTGGGCTATTGTGCCAAGGTCAGGATCACAGCCACACAAGCAAAAAACAGACTTAGTAGTGCTCAAGCCATCATAACTTAGACAAAACTCATCATCGCTGATAAAGGGGCAAACCCACCAGAGGAGCGGTGATTGCATAAAGATCCAGCGTAATGGTCTACGGTGCAATTTCTGCTACAGCAGGTGGTGGAATTGGAACTAAATTTAAAGAAAATCTGGAAGTGCAAGTCTTATGATGCCGATTATTGTAAAAACCCATCTGATTTCCTAATATCCTTTAGGGAAGCAAATCTGCCATTATTTACCTGGTCTGGACGATATGTGACACCAGACCCACAACAATGTGTTTTCTCTTAGATATCATCAGAGCAAGGACAATGAGGGAATTGCAATGAATTCTTGCCTAACTGGCAAGACCTCATCCCATTGACGAATACAAAAAAAAAAAAATGCGGTGGCATAGGCGTATACCCTCAGTAAAGTGTTCCCTGCGGCAAATCACATCAAATGTGGACACTATGAACTTCCTATGATCAGGTCAAAACAGACTAAATAAAACTCATTTTGGTTGCTACCAGTCGTTTATGATGGTAACCAATTAAACAGCGAAGCAGAATCCACAAAAACCCAGCCCCAATAATGGCAGAGCATGACAGACTACTGCAGAATACAACGCTGAATCATTTTCCATCACATTCAGTCAGAAGCGCCGAAAGAATGATCATGTCAACCTCTTGATGAGTATCTAGCTTCACAGCAGATCGTTATTCGCAAATTCTATTCACTTCACCTGTTTGAGGTTTGAAAGAAGTGGATACAGCAAAAGCAACTTACAATATTTGAGCAGTAGTACTGAAGATTTGTGCTCCAGAAATTGCTGCCCCCTTTTCGAAGTTACTGCAATATGGCATTATAACTTGCACTCACCCAACAATTTTACAAACTGCCACGGTCTGATGTGTCGACAAAAAAGAACATAATTTAACTCGAATAATGACAACTCAGTCCACTTTCGATCAGCAGCATAGTGATGGCACCATTCACCGACACTGCTGTCAATTTTCTCAAACTCAGGAGTGATCTGCTCTGTCATGTTAAGTCTGGGCACGAGAGCGATAGTTTCCAATACAGTATTCATACCGATCCCAAATAGGGCAGTTGTGGAGGTAATTCCTTTGAATTGCAAGACATCACTGCCGTGTGTTCTCAGAGTTGTCCCCCAGACCGATTTTTTTCTCGAAATTCATCACACTCTTTCCTTTTAATATAAGGTCTGGGTTGGAATGTTAACTCATGATTGCACAATGTTCAGCACCACTTCCCATTTCTTAGATCCTGAAACAGTCCGAGTCCATATGCAGGAAGCCTGGACATCATTCAGGATTGTGCAAGTAACATTTGCATCAGACAAGTGCCAGGCAACGACCATCTCCATGCAATGAGAATCGTATTACTTCCCCTTGATATTCACTGCCATTAACGTCACTCACCCAACTACTATCGATGTACTGGCGGTTATAATTGAGCAAAAAATGTACAGGGCCATCTATAGAAAGACAGCTGCAACAAATACTGAGCAGACAAGGGATATTGTGCAAACAGTTACACACCACATGCACCCCCAATTCTTATCAACCATCCAAAAGATGAAACTCAGGAGTATGTTGGAATACCATCCAATTGCCTGGATGAGTGCAGTTCATCAACACCCAGGAAGCTCGAAACATCCAGGAGAAATAAGCCTCTTGATTGACAAGCCGTCAACCACCTTAAACAAGGAGGTCCCCCACCACATACACACAGTTGCAAACCTGAGTACCACCTATAAGATGTACCGAGTCAGTTTGCCAAAAGAATTTCAGCAGGACCTTCCAAATCCAATACCTCTACTTCCTAGGTGGAGAAGGGCAACAGGTGCATGGCAACACCACCAATTGCAAGTCATTATTCAAGTTGGATGACGTATTTACCACATGGACTGCATTCTTTAAAGATGGTGGCTCACCAGTACCTTCGGAATGACAATTAATAATAGGAAATTTAAGCAGTGGCCTCACCAGCGGTGGCCACATCTCGTGACTGTATTATAATTTACAAACAACTCAATAAGCTGACACCACATCCAGAAGCCTTCATCACAATTACAGACGCACAGTGGCAGCAGATTACACAAGTCAATGGACACACAGCAGAAACTCGCCAAGTCTTCTTAGCACTTTCGAAACCCATGACTCCTATGATCTGGGAGAGCATGCAAGTATCTAAGTACCACTATCTGGATGTTCTTTTCCAACCAATCCCCCATACTGACTTGGAAATAAATCAGCGTTTCTTCGCTGTTGCTAGCACAAAACAATGGAACTCTCTCCGTAACAGCTAGACAACTGTTAATTCAGACAACTGACTGCCTATATAATTCAGGACATTTTGTTCCTAAGATAAACTGAATTTAATCATTTCCCCTTGCAATCTGCTTCGCTTTATGATCTGTTAATGACCAACATTACGGTGTCTGCACAGACTAATTCCAACCACAGTATAAAAATTCGGTTTGCTCTCAATTAAATCGAAGGTTGAAGTCGCGATTGCAATACAATAACACTTTCCATACAAATGAATAAACATTGACATGAAATAACAAAGAGTAAAAAAATATATTTTTAACTTTCTATTTTAATATTGCCTATTTGCCGCACGTTCCTGCACAGAACACTGTGTGCATATTAGATCGAAGGTCGTTTTTTAAAAATTTCGATTTGTCAGCATTGAACTTTAACCAGGGTGTGTTCCGTGAAGTGCAGAAAGCTTAACAGTACCTTACACAAGGAAATTGAAATTGACATCAAAACTATCGAAAAAGGTAAGAATTGGCATTTACTGAGGGCAATTATAGTGTTCTTATACGCTAGAGGGGAACTATTGCTGGTTATCAAAGGTAACAGTTCATTGTTCTTCAACAGGTTAGGCCTTCCTTTTAATTCATTCATGTGCTGTGGGCGTCGCTGGATGGCCCAGCATTAATTGTCCATCTCTAACTGCCATTCAGAATGTGGTAGTGAGCTGCCTTTTTGAACAGCTACACTACATGTGGTGTAGAAACACCTACAGTGCTGTTAGAGAAGGGTGTCACAGGGTCTTAGCCCAGCGGCAGTGAAGAAAATCCAAAATATTTCCAATACAGTGTATTGAGTGTCAGCGAGGGAACCTTCCAGGTAGTGTTGTTCCCATGTGTCTACTGCCTGTGTCCTTCCAGAGCATAGCGGCTGCGCGTACAGAGGTGCTGCCTAAGGTATTCACCCTGTTGAAGTAATTACTTGTTTTTTTAGAGAATAATGTATTGCAAATAAACTTATAGGCATTGATAAGATATCAAACTTTTTTGTATAAATAACTAATTATTAGGTTCGTGACCTGGCGCAAAATTGGCGATATTCAATTGGCCAACAGTTGCATTTTGCATCTGACACTCCTTTCAGTGAAATGAATTAACTGTTGGTCGTCTTGTAAAATGTGTCGCCGAAAGAATAATGCATGTTTTGCGACACAGCCAGAGACAAATGTACATCCTTTGGAGACACAGCTATGCTTAAATAAGTGTAAGGAAGTGCGCGAGACGTCGGAGTCACAGCAGAGGCCACATAGGAAAGCGAATAACGTCTGAGTCACAATGATGCTTAAAGCGGCCGCATGGGGAGAGAATCGTGGGGCACTGAGCGGAGTTTGCCACTTAAATGAGTGTTCAGAGTGCACATTTTGAAACCAATTTCATCGTATGACATCAGAGGGAAGCGGGTGGCTTATTGGTGAATGAACATTTTTTATGCACCTTCCCAGAGATCGTAAATTTCATTCGGGTAAATGTAACAAGTTTTCAATAACAAGCCTATAAGCACAAGCAAGCCTATGCTCAATTATTTAAAAAAAACGGTAGTTGTTAAAACACACTAAGCGCTGCAGGCCAGTTGGTGTGACCTGACATTAGTATGCGGGTTCTTGAGGATTACAAAATGATACAGGGCAGCAGCATCTGCAATAAGCATCAGCTGCTTGAGGATATTTTTATTATGCCTATTGAGCTGCGAGCAAGGCTACCAAACCTATAATGCTGGAGGGAGGGGACAGCTACCATGGCAATTTATTCCAGGAAACACTCACAACTATCAGGTTTGGGATTTTGGATTTGCCGTATGGCCAGGGACAAACAGTTGTAACTGTGAAAGAGGCAGGTATGAAAAACCAAAAGTTAATAGTTGAGAAAGATCAGCCACTGCTATTGTAAAAGCTCAAGGTTCTTACGACTTGCATGGAAGAAAGCGGAGTGGGGTTTGAGGGAGGGAATGGAGGAGTGGAATGAGGGCGTGTGCAGTTGGTGCCGTGTTGATGACCGAGCTGGACAAGACTTGTTGCTAAATGAAAAGGTTCCAGCAGAGGGAGTAAATAAGGATATACTTGTCGTGGATGCAATATAGTCAATGGAATTGGAACAGTGTTGTGAGGCTGAGAATTGGAGCCCAGACATAGTTATGCCTGTCCATTGCCAGTGTCTTGAACTTCTGTTTGAGGCTGAAAAGTGGCCTGCAGCGGGAATTGGAAAGTGTAATTGATGTAGATTATGTAGATACAAACGACAGAGATAGTACTGGATAAGAGTTTCTGAATGTGGAGTATGAATCGACGAGGCAAATTTCTGAAGAACAATCTCAAAGGCTATAACCTCCTAATTATTACCTAAGTTACAAGACAATTGACAGAGCTTCAATGCCATTAGGTAGTTGAATGAGTGTTACAATGATACCTCTGGGACAAATAGGCTTTGTATATTGGGAAACTGGCACCAAAACCAGAGAAATTGGGCATTGCACTGCTGCGCCATGCTTCAGCTAAACAGTGCTGGAACAAGTCACCCCATGAGCATGACGAGCGGGACAGTGGAGACATATATATTTTAAAGCGAAATGCTGGAGCGTTGTTGCTGGGCGACATTCACGTGAGGGAAATGTGGTAACTCAAAGGAAGAGGACAAGGTAAGGCAGTAAGATTGCCATAAGTGTATTTACAATAAAAATGGATTTGGAAGGGGCTGCGCATACAAATGTACGATTACAACAACAATATTCGCAGAAACCAAGAAAGAACAGAACTAAGGCATCTGCAAATGGCTGCTCATGCCATTTCTTACCAAAGCAATTAGCTTGTTTTCTGGAAAGGCAGAATTCAGAATGTGCAAGAAGCGGAAAATAAATATTTCTTAGTTCGAACATTAAGAGGAGCGGCATCAGCGTATCAAAGCCTTTGAACATGTCCTTTTAACAGCAGTTTCCGGGGCGATTGGCATAGTTACCGAACCCAAGGCCTTGGTGTAATCCTTGGGCGTCGTCCTCCACAGTTACAATGTAAACCTGTAAACCTTTCTTTCTAAAAGCACACCTATCATTTATGCACAGATATGCAAGCAATATGATCAGTCCAAAGTTCTTGATGGAAATGCACAGCAAGATAAAAACAGCTTTAACAGTTTAACTGAACAAATATCCTTCTAACCGTTCATAAAACACATCAACATGTTAACTCAAAACATGAACCAATACTGGAGCCTGAATGTTAAAAGTACTTGGCATTTTGGAAAGACAAGAAAGAGGAAAAGAACGTGTTGGAATTGATCTCCAAATTACGGATGACATTAATGCCTTCAACTCAGTAGCAGTGGTTCAACGTGGTTTTCAAGAACAAAATGAAAAATCAGTTTGTGGTAGCGATGAAAAAAATAACAAATTGAAGATTTGGGCTTAGTTTTAGGTTGTTTAACAACTCTTAGAATGGTAGACTGGAATATATTATTGGAGCTCCTCAGAAAGGAAATGGAATTACCATGGTTTTTAAAAATCTGCATTAAAATGGACATTCAGATTGGCAAACTTAGACCGGAAGATAAGTTTACAGATGCGTTTCTAGACAACTTATTGAAGCAGTACGATGTGCTTAAGAAAAATAGCGTCAGATATTGTGGATCTGGTGATGGTCAATTAAGCAGGTGTAATAAATGAACTAAGAGATTCATAACATGATGAAATTTCATGTTTAATTTTATGGAAGAGAGGAGAATGTCTAAGGCAAGTGTTTTAAACTTAATCGAGGCCATTACATGGCTAAGAAGAATAAAGAGAACCATAAAAATTGATTAACTTGTAGTTCAATAGAAACCTAGTGATAGTCATTTGATTGAATAATTCTAATATTCACTGAGGTATATTCCATTAAGAAAGAAATATCATTTGCTATATAGCAAAGGTAACTCCTCTATTCAAAAATTCAAGGTGACAGAAAACTGTTAGCCATAGGGCAGGTAGTCAAATATGTGCCACTGTGAAAACGAAAATCAACCGTGAAGGAGTTTATAGCATGGAACCTGGAACATCTCAATGGATTCATCCCGGTCCAAAAAGCATTTTATCCATGCAAAATCATATTTTTTGTAACTCCTTTGAGTCCCTTGAGGAAATAAGAATTAATGTGTTTAAAGGGAATGGTGTGATCTGGTGCACATTGAATTCCAAAAGGAAATTAAATTTGTACCAACTCAATGTGCAGCAGAAAGAAAAAAAGAGGTCATGCGTCGGGGGAAAATACAGTATTCTTGGCAGCAAGTAACTGTTGTCATTGGAACCATTGGCATGATGCAGGGTTAAAGTGTATTGATCTCAAGTATTTACATTCTCCATCAATAACATGGATGTAGGGAGAGTTTGTTGGCTAGCTAAATGTGAATATTACACAAAGATAGGTAGAACTACACGTTGCAAATAGCATTTAGAATTTGCATAGGGACAGCTGAAAAAAATGGACAGACATTTGGCAGTTGGGGCATATTGGGAAAAAATAAACCTTTTCATTTTCACAGAAAACGCAAAAGCTCAATACTACTTATCTAAATAGAGATAGTGACACTCAATTATATAGAAGGAACAGGGTGTACAGATAGATGAATCACAAAAAAATGCTAATGCGCAATAGAAGTCATTGGAAGACAGATAGAATGGCAGAATTTACTGCAAGTTGAATAAAATAAAAAAAATAAGGGAAGGTTTACTGCAACTGTAGGGTGGCTCGGCTGGGTCACATCTGAAACATTGTCTATCATTCTTGCAATTAAGAAAGAAGCAGATGTGTTAGAACTTTTATTTATAATTGCAGGGGTTACCGCCCCACAAGGTGAAGAGTCGGCAGAGCACACATCCAACTAATACTGACTGGCCCGCAGCAAATTCATACTCCAACGAGCCTTAATTAGCTGCAGGTGGGAACTCTGCCCCTTAGTCTGGAGGCATTTGGCCTTAAAGATATCGGCCTGAAACGCTTTGGTTCTGAGAGGGGCAGAAGCTGCCGAAAGCATTGTTGGGAATGCATGCCTGCGCCGGACTCTACTTTCCTGGTTTACATGAACAGATATTGTTTGTTTGTCTCAGGGCAGGGATGGAAATAAAGGACTTCAAAGGGGTGTTTGGCCGAGGTGAAGGGGCAGCGGGATGCTTCACGTTAATATGACCGCAAAAAGTGAGAACCCGAAATTAAAAGCGTCTTCTGAAGGAGACACCGCCCAAACCCTCCATCCCCAACTGCAGCCTGAATATTTTAGGGCTTTCAAAAAACCCCTGAAGTACCCTGGCCAGCCTAAAAATTGAGAGTGATAGGGACCAACAATAACTGCTCAGGATATTGGCCACTTATTGATGTCAGCTGCGGCAAGGCCAAAGCCGCACCCGCGCCTGCATTAAAGTACAGAAAGCTCGAGGTGGGCGAGAATCTAGCGGGAATTCCAATCGTGGAACTTATGAAATCAGTGGGGCTTGAAAAACCATCAGAGGGGCAGCATATAAGTGGAGCTGTAATTCTGTTAGGAGCAGTTCAGAGATGGTGCATTCGACTAATTAGTGGAATGGGGGTGTTATATTATGCATAAATGATCAACAGGCATGGCCCTTACCCGTTCAAGTTGAGAAAAAACACATGTGACGTTCTAAAATTATAGAAGAACCAGAGGGTTCGCAACAGTATAGAAATGTCGAGGGCACAGAATAACAGAAATTTAACAGTACATAAGGAGGCCATTCGGCTAATCGTGTCAGCAGTGGCTCTCTAAATGAGCAGTATGACATTGAGCCACTGTCCTGCCACTTACATGTACACCTGCACATTGGTTATTTTCAAGTAAGCAGCAAACGCCCTCTTGAATGAACGATTGGACCTGCCTGCACCACGTTTCCAGGAAGTGAATTCCAGACCAGAACCACTCGTTGTGTGAAAAATGTATTTTTCTCACATCACGTTTGCTTCTTCTGTAAATCACTTTAAATCTGTGCCCTCTCGTTTTTCATCACTTACGAGGGAGAATAGCTTCTCCTTATCTGCTCTTTCCAGATCCCTCATGATTTTGAACATCACTATAAAATCTCATCTAAGCGTTATGCTTCCGAAATCGAACAATCCCAATTTATCCAATCTATCCTCATAGCTGAAGCATTTCTTTCCTGGAAAATTGCTGTAAGCCTCGTCTGCACTCTCTTCAATATGTCCATTTATTTCCTATAAATTGGCGCCCAGAAAGTTACGCAATATTCCAGCTGAACTCTAACCAGCGTTTTATATACATTTAGCATAATCTGCCTGCTCTTGTAGGCTATGCACCTATTAATAAATCCCAGGATATTCGATGATTTATAAGAAAATAAGAACTATCACCAGGAGTAGGGAATTCCGCCCCTCGAGGCTGTCCTGCCATTCATTACATTCACGGTTGTTCACATTTCTGCCTCAACTGCAATTTCCCACTCGCTCCCTATAAAATTTCAACCCATTACTAATTAACATCTGCAGGTCTTCTGTTTACATTTATTCAGTGTTCAACATCCACTGCACACTGCAGTATGTAATTCCACAGATTTACGATCATTTGAGACAAGCAATTCCTCCGCATTTCTGGTATAAATCAACGACCCTTTATCCTAAATATATGGCCTCTCGTTCTAGAATGCCCCCGAAGGGGAAGCATCCGACCCACATCTCCTTTGTCTATCCCCTTTATCATCCTCTATTCCTCAAAGATATCTCCTCTCATGCAGTCCGGTCCAGCACTTTGTGCACACTGATATTCTACTCTGCTATTTCCTCTTAGCTCCATCACCGCTGCCGTGCTAATTATAAACCCTCTTCA
Organism: Isurus oxyrinchus; assembly: GCA_026770705.1. Lineage (NCBI taxonomy): Eukaryota > Metazoa > Chordata > Chondrichthyes > Lamniformes > Lamnidae > Isurus > Isurus oxyrinchus. Next base: position 7,330,285 of record JANJGN010000035.1, read on the forward strand.
ACCCACAAGTGAAAGCCCTGCAAGGAATTCCGTCGCAGCACTGTTCAGGTGCAACCTGTCAGACTTCGGCAGATTCTATCTACCCCATAAACAGTCCAATTGTGCAAGAAATCAAAACCCTTCCCGTCTTGCAACAACTTCCCAGCCATTCATTCATTTGCCGTATCCTCCTATTTCTGTTCTCATTGGCACGTTGCACTTTGATTCACCCGGTTATCACTGCAGCTGAGTTCATACTTGCTAAAATACTAACTCCCTAAAATATGATTGCATGTCCATATCCCTTTTCCTACCATATAACTTGCTCCAATGTGGACCTCGACATTAGGGCTGATGACTACAACTCACACCCACCCCCACCCCGAAAATTGTAATGCAGCTGCTCCATGGCATTCTTGACCTTGGCAGCAGGGAAACAACATTACGCCTTGGAGTCATGCCCTCGGCCACTGAAAGGCTTGTCTGCTCTCTTAACCATTGAATCCAATATCGCTGTTGCTGTTCCTTTCTTCATCCTCCCCTCCTGCACAGCAGAGGCGCTCGTGGTGCCACAAATTTGGTTCTTACCATAATACAGTGAGGAAGCCACTTTCTCACCAGCTTCCAAAACAGAAAACCGAATTCTGAGCGGAATCCAGGGTGTTCTTTCAAGATCTGCCTACTTCCTTTTGGAATTCGAGGTTGTCATCCATTCTGCCCTGTCTCCAAGTGCTTCATACACAGTTCCGCTGCAATGATTTTTTACATGTGGAGTGATGCATCTCTGCAGCCAGCTAAACTGTCGGTTATGCCCACCGTCACAGAGAACCTTTACCCCACACAGTTAGGCTTGAACAACATTGAAAATGCAACGTAGCCCATAATTATCAGAAAAATCTCAGGCTTTCAGAAACGGCTGTTTGGCATACATTGATCTCAGAATGATTGCCTAATATTTATTCTACTTGATCGTATGTAGTCTTGTTGTGACAGGGAAATGTTGTCTACTCTAAGTTTTTATTTCAACTATCAGCATCTGAAAGATAATGAAATAAATAATTTCAGGTATCTGGCGACCTGACAATTTCTGCCTTCTAATTCCTGAATCAGCGCCTGCATGCAGCTGCTGAGCGTTGTGAGTTAGCGGATTGGATATTAATTGTCCGAACTCACTCTATCCTGAATGATTTCGAACTTATATACCTGGCAGGCGTTTCCATCTGCCTACGGCGAAATTATTCCAGAATTAAGATTGAACAATATTCGCTGATAGTGTGATGGGGGCTGTGAGCGTGTTGGTTGTGGTTATGCAGATGATATAAGATATTCAGATAAGCGACATACTTGAAATCAAGAATATCATTAGTGCAGAGCAAATGGGAGATGATTAGAGAAGTAATTAAAAACATAATTGTTGTTATGATCACAATGTTATTTGCTGAGTATGCCAAATGCGAAATTGTAACGTCTTACTTTTCATAATCATTCTTTTGTATTTTGAAAACAAGAGAACGAACATCTGATCCCAAAGCCATAGAATTCCATCAACACTTTTTTTTTACTTATTAACAAGAAGGAAAATATACTTAAGATTAAATTATACACATAAAACAGCCACAACATAAATTACCACGCCCCGAACCACTCGAACAACTGCCCCTGAACCCAGCGCCACCCGCCTCCCCCCCTTCCCAAAAAAATAAAACCACTTGGTAAGAACACAAAATTAAACTACGTGGTAAACTGCATGACAACAAGTCCCTCATAAGTTGTTAGCTGTGAAAATCCAATATGATTATCGAAGGCAAAATGACTGTAAGTTTATGACACGTTATATCAACGACAACTGAATCTCTTCAACTCTGCAGTGGACGTCGATAAGAGTTAAGAAATAAAGCTTTATGAAAACCAACATGCGTTTTGCCTTGAACGTGGGTGGCTGCTTAAAATGCACAAATTTTCTTTGCAGAGAGCTGATCTCAGACCGCCTACCACAAACAGCCATACAACTCAATTCATTGTCTTTCAATAAATTTGCTTTCTCCGACAATGTGGATTCAAATATATCAAAAACCTGTTTGAACTCAAATTTTCCAAAGTGTAAAATTCGTTAACGCCACTTTGGGCAAAATTAAATTTAATAAACCTCTATTTATTTATTTTTTTTTACTTTTGAAGCATTTCTAATTTCTCAAATTACGTTTTGAAATCTAAAAACTGGACAATTAAGTCGCCTCCTGTCATGTTTTGCACAATTTTAGAAGAACAAAATCTTTAACATTAAATCCAGTCCAGCAGAACCCCCTTATATATAACGCATACAAGCAACAGCTTTACCTTCATTCCTCAAACCAGCTGCCTTTACTAACCTTCCGCCAGGTTAATTAATCATGGGAGCACAAACACAGGCGCACACACACACAATCACCCGTACTTCCAGATTATCACCCTAGACCCCTATAAATTAAAAAGTAACATCTATCTTGAACAAAAACGTCATATTCCAAAATATGTATTTTTTATTTCTCAAACCTATTTTGCATTACTAACAGTGCGTACCTCCAAAGAACACATTACTCCATGGTGTACCTGCGGAAAGCATTAAAAGACATGTTTTTTTTTTGCATGAATAAAGTGTATTCGCAATTTTCCAGCTTGGCAACTGTTTTGAATGTAAACTGTTGACAGCGCATCTGCAGTAACATTCTCTTGTCCAGATACATGTATAAATTCTAAATTAAACATTTGCCGTAAGAAACTACACAGGAGCGGACTGGATTTTTCTATTCAAGTTTTTCCAAAAACTTCAAAAATAATGGTTAGTAGATGGAACTGTCTCTGCAGTGTTCTTTGCAACACATAAAATTGAAAATATTTCAAATCTAAAACCATGGTAAGGTCGTCTTTTCTATGGTTAATTATTTATTCTGATGCACATTCAACTCCTTTGAGGACCACCCACTCTCCCCATCACACACCGCCCCCCCCACCACCCCCAACACCCCCTCCCCCAACACCACCACCCCCCCGCCACGACTGTTTCCTCATGTCCAAGTTCAATTTCTTGTAACAACTCAGCACCAACATCACTGACATCAACAACCATATTTAGCTACGATCTATAATCAGGTGTTGCTAGAACAGCCGTTGTAATTAATAACTCTTTCAAGAATTCAGATGCAGTCTGACATGGACGTGTCCATACATCATCCTGTTCTTTTTCAGTAACACAATCAGTGGTGTAGCTACACTGCCGAAATTTGGCATGAACTTCCGATGAAACCCACTCATTACCAAAAAACTGAAAGCTTCCTGTTCTCTTAAAGGCGCTGGGAAGAGGATAATAAAGTTAGCTTACTCATCGTGATGGAACACTTAACGATGTCCAAATGTGTGGCCTAATTATGTAAAATTTTCTTTTGCAATTTCAGTTTTCGCAAAATTTAGAACATAATAGGATGCCCACAGTCGGTGAAGCTGTTCTTTTCAATGTCTCAGTTGCCCCTCCCAAGTTTCACGCAATACTAAGAAGTCATCAACGTAGCACCATTACTAAATCATTCACTTTGAGATGTTTGTCTCTGAAATGCTGTTCGTGCATGCCCCATATAAACCATTGGCACCACGAAAGGTGTTTTGAATTTTCTGATGTGTAATTGCCATTACCTTTGCTGCTCTTTGTGATAAACGGTAAGTACCCCACCCACCCGATACAATCCTCCAATCGTGGAATGGGAAATTAATCCACCTTTTTTAGTGTGTTTATTTTGTGGTTATCGATGTCTTACTGATCCATCCGGTTTGGCATCAAAACAATGGGTGAACTCCTGTTGCTGTGACTGATCATTGCAATGTCAGTTTCAAACCAAAATTAAATCTCTTTCTACATTTAACCAATTTTACTGGATTGAATTTATATTGGAGATGTCTTATCAAGACATAAATACGACATGGTGCAAAAAAAATTGCATTTCCTCGTCTATTTGCACAGGTTTACAAAGATTAAAAATGCTGTAAACTGTGATGAGGATACTCTTGAGCGTCAGAGAGGTAGGCAGGATTGTGGATTGGACAGACCACTGGTATATGAAGTTCGATGAAGAGCACTAAGAGGTCATTCATTTCGCAGCGAAAATCTGGACAGTATAAAATAAAGGGAGGAACGCTAAAAAAGATGAAGGAACCGAGTGAATTCAGTAAAATGTACCTAAGTCAATGAAGATAGCATGACATCAAGAGAGATTAGTTAATAAAGCATCTTACATTTTAAGGTTTATTAATAGGGGAACGGAGTTATAGGGACATTATGTCGTTTTGAAATTATTTAAGATGCCATTTCGCCCTCGTCTGGAGCACTGTTTCCAGCTCTGGACCCTCTACATGTGAAACAATTTAATTGCATTACGGATGGTACAGATGAAGTTCACAAGGATGATAGCAGCGAGGAAATACCTGTAGCTATGAGCATATTAATTTGAGGTTACAGCTCTTTACTTTGGCGAATAGAAGGCTTTGAGGAAGCTTTATATATATCTATATATTCAAGGCACTGAGTGATATGGAAAGGGCAAAAAGAGAGAAACTGTTCCCACTCAACGGAACATCATGAACTACAGGGCTCACATTCAAAATAATTGTCAAAAGGGATAAAAGTGATGCGATGCAAAAAAAGTAAAATCCAGCCCGTGATTGGCACTTGCAATGAACTTACGCAGACGGAGTTAGAGTGTGATGGAAGTGCTTACATCGGTATTTTCAAAACACAATGGGATTCTATCTGAAAAGAAAAAAGAAACATAGATGTTCAAGGTTATTAGGATAAGGTAGGAGCGTGGAACTAGTTAAAATGCGCTTTCAGAGAGCCATTGCATGTTTCATAGGCAAAATATCCCCCTTCGGCACTGTAAAGTTTCTGTGAATTGAATTGTGTGACTGCAAACGCTCTTGTAAATCACTTCAAAAGTCTTTTTTTTTGGAAGGTAAGTTAATATCACATTTAGATTCTTCAATAATTTTCATTGTCCAACACAATGAGGCGATATTTAATTTTAGAATCCTTATATTTCTGCTTCCTCCCCGCTTACCTACCACTACCAATATTTCCTTCTGTGTATCGTTTCCGTCAAAGTACATTTTACTATATTTATATGGCACATTCGGACATTCGTCCTTTCCGCTGGCGTATTTTCTACATAGTTTCCATCATCCAGTTCTTTCTCATCTGGTAAGGCTCACTAAAAATGCCTTAAATGTTTTTTTTTCCCGTTCGCTATGGGCATCGCTGGCTCTGCCAGCATTTAAGTGCCCATCGCTAACTAAATGCATTTAAGAGTCAACCTCAATGTTCTAGGTCTAGGAATCACATTTAGGCCAAACCAGGCAAGGCTGGCAGATGGTATTCCCTAAACAGCTTTCTTGAACCAAGTGGATTACTTTCAAATTTCGACTTGGTTTCAAGGTCATCATTAGAAGTTTAATGCAGATTCCATTAGAATATTCTTCCTCCCATGGCTAGATCTGCACCAAAGTCCCGAGAGGTTTACACTGGAATTCTGGGTTATAAGACTATTGCGCCATCGCCTGATACTGGCCGCTGTCAAAAGATATTTTCTGCACCACAAATCTACGTTGTTTTGCCATTTGCCTTTATCATCCCTATTTAAGTTTATCTTTTGCTGAGATTTAGTTAAAATTTCCGTAGTAAGCTCACATGCCTTACAGAATCTTTCCCTGAATTTTGCTATTTAATCCAAGAGAGTTGTTTCGAAAAATGATTCACTAATTTCTCCTTAATCAGTTCGATTGGTCCTCTTACTGCATGACCGTAGATTAACTCGAAATGACTTAACACTGTTAATTCATTCGGAGCATCACTGGAACCTAACATCAGGAATAGAACCCATCCATCCGAATCACTTGGGCAGTCTTGACGGAATGCTCTACTCTTAGAATTGACAGTTTGATGCTACCTTTTTAAAACACCCTGTGATAGTAGCGGTAGACTGACGAGATAACTTGCTTCATTGTTAGGCTGTTCATTACCTCTTTAAATAGCTGTGACATGAAATTTGAACATAGATCCGACAGCAATGTTTTGCTAACTTAACCCTTGTAAATAATTTGTTAGATTCCTCTCTAAACATCTTTCTGAAATATTTCGTAAAGATATTGCTAATTGTACTTTTGTGGGCACATTCATGATTGTCAGTAAATACTGATACCCATTTTTAATTTCGAGGCAAATGCGAAACGATTGATCGGGAACCTTCCAAAAGCTTCTTAAAACGCTGCATTGAAACTAAAATTGCAGTTTCAATCCAGGTTTGAGGTTGTCCTAATATGGACATATGCGACATGATTGACAGAATTTAGCCTCATGCATCTATACAGAAAATTAAATAAATATGTTTGTGCATATTTGCTTGAATTTTCATATTTCCCACATTTCCAACCAATGCCATTTAACAAATCAATCTTAAAATTTCATTCCGCTGCCCAGTGATATTTCTACCTCGTGACCTATCCCAACTTTTCACCATCAGGCACATATGGCAGTTTGTACTCCGACTTGAATACATCTTCTTTAAGGTAAGAACTGTCCTTGAAGCATTTTTCCTCGTTTAATGAATATGCTGTCTAATATATTGTTTTACGTCTGGATCATGTTTTTGTAATTCTACTAACTTTGACGAACTCAGCAATTTAGCCTCATCTTCTATTCTCTTCCTGAGCAATCGTTTCGAACATTAGTCCAGCCAACGGACTTCTGGCATGCTCCCCTTGTCGCTTAGATTCTTCCTCTTCCTTTTTTATTTCATTGTCTGTCAACTCATCACCACACAGTCTGCAAATAATCCAGGATGTTCTTTGTTTAAGATCTTTCATGAAACCATCACAACAGATGCCTCTCTACAGCAAGGATCGTAAAATTTTCAACCCAGCAGTTCATTTCCTAGAATAAAGCAAACCTTTTCTAGAGCAGTCAATCATCTCCCCTGTTAGCAAATCATTCCTTAAACTTACTTCCCATATCGAAACACTACTGAAATCAACTAACAACGCTTTGTTCTTGCAATAAGCTCCTGGACAACAAAGAGCACTGTCCAAATAACATTAATTATTGGCCAGCTGCTGCTTCCCTTCTGTTCTTAGCAGTCCTTCCTGTTCTTCCCAGGACATTTGGATATAGTTTCCCTTTTGCATATCGTCTCTTTAAACATTTCTGTAACTTGCTATTCAAAACATACTTGACTAGTTTGTGAACATATTCCTCTCTCTACAGCTCATGCTGTTGTAATTCTAATAACTCTTCCTGTTTCACTTCTCCAAAGGCTATTGATATGTATTGCACTTGGGTCCTATAGCCCACAGCACTTTTACTTACATAACGCAACTGAATTTGCATCAGTGCAACTGCTTTACCATTTAACTGCCAACAATTTTATCTTGCATGTGCATGCTTGGCACAATGCTGACATACTACGTTTCTTACTAGACCTTTATCTTCCGCCTTTCCATCTTTAACGGACTGCAATCCTCCAACAGGTGCTTTCTTGTTAAGGCTATGATCATCGCGAGGTTCTCAATAGGTACAAGTGCTCTATCCATAAGCTCATTTTCCTAAATACAACTGCTTGTGTGAATTATGACAGTTTCACCCATAATAGCAGCTTCCCTGATCTTTTATGTCATTAGATAAATATGCTTTGAAAGCGTTAACAACTGGGAAGGGATGGCGCAAGGTTATGTCTAGACCCGATGCTCAAAAGCATCCTTAGCAACATTTTAAGTTATTCTTCACCCACAAAAGTAGCCAAATGTTTACCTTTGATACTCTAATTCCAAGCAGGAATTGACTGGGATCTGGCTTCTTTCAGTAAAACATAAATAATACCGATTTATTATAAAACAAACTATTTGAAAAAAATAACAAATTAATAAACTGTTTAACATACAAGCTGTGGTTAAGAAATGTAACCCTTTTCTCTTTTTAAATAAAGCTCATATTCCTACCACATGCAATGTTGCACGAGCAGACAACATGACTACAGAAACACTGCTCTGTGCACAGATTGGATGTTGGGAAAGTTTATTTTAAAACTATTAATTCGAAGAGATATCGACGCTTTTCACCTCAGTATTACTTCATGCAGATTTGATGGTGAAACTGAGCTTTATGATAGTTATCAGAGATTTTCAGGCGTACGCAATGCTACAGATAAGTGATCATAATCAGGCGTGTCTGAGGAAATTATACCACAAAGTTTGGGCAGAGAAACGGAAACAGACTCATAAACAAAATTAGCTTGAAAAACTCAGCAGGTCTGACAACATCTGCAGAGAAGAACACAGTTAACGTTTCAAATCCGAATGACTCTTCGTCAAAACTAAGGAAAAATAGAAAAGTGGTGAAATATAAGCTGGTTTAACCTCTTTTCTATTTTTTCTTAGTTTTGATTGAGAGTCATTCGGGTTCGTAATGTTAACGGTGTTCCTCTCCGCAGATGCTGTCAAACCTGCTGGCATTACTTTCCAGGTATTTTTGTTTTTTGTTCTAGATTTCCAGCATCCACAGTATTTTGCTATTATCTTATTTCCTTGCAGTTTAATTCCAAGGCGCGCACACACACACACAGACACACACACACACACACACACACACACACACACACACACACACACACACACACACACACACACACACACACACACACACACACACACACACACACACACAGTGTGACTTAGAGATGTTAGAGGCCAAGATGCTAAAAGAACATTTCAAGTATGCCTGGGTCCTTTTCAACCAATCCATAAGTGCCTTTAGCCTGGCATTAGCAGTTATTTGATTGCTTGGTTGTACCAAAAATCTTATCCCTCAGGAGATGTTTCCGCTGGACGACTAAATTAAGGTATACCATCCGCTTTCCTCTTCCTGATAAATCTTCTTTTAATAAGACAACAATCACCTCGAGTCACTGGCATCGATTTCCAGCATGAAGAGTTCAGCGAAGTTAGGGGCAGCCAGCATTGTTTCAATGAAGTGATTTTCGAATATCTGTTGGATTTCTGCTTCCAGTTGAGCCTATTCCTCCTGGTTTAAACGATAAGAGTTTTAATTTATCGATGAAGCTCTCCCTGTATTGTGACTAAAATTGTACACAAACCTCGTTCATCCGTGCAGATACCTTTGAATTTCTTGAGTAACATAACCATATCTTCACGTTTCCTGCCTCTAAATATAATAGGATTGTGCCTAATTTACCTGACATTTAAAAAGTAGCTAAGCGAATGGAAGTAGTTTAAATTGGAGATGTGTCTAAAGCCCCTGCCTCACTCTCAATGTATCCTCCATCCTCCCTTCTCCTTAGTGCATGACTTAACTGCTTCTTCCTATTCTCTCTATGATTGTAAGGTTTTAACATGTTGATCTGACACAGCCATTGTTTTTTTGTGCGACCTTGGGCGTTTTTCAGTTAATTGATTTTGCTTACCACTTCAGTACATTGTAAGAACCAAATGATATTCCTCTAAAGGCAAGAAAGCTGACACATTATCACTGCTTTTAAATGTTCGGGTCTCCATTTTGCTGCCCATTCTTTCATGTTTAATTGGTAAATTTTAAAATGTTCATGAAACACGTTGCAGCCTCTCGTGAGCCATACTTTTAGCATGGACCCAACGTCTGGTACACTAAATTCGCCTCTCTGCTTAATTTTTTTTTACATGATCAAATTCAAAAGCTAGCTTAACGCATGCCCATATTTTAATTCATCAGGACTAAAACCAGTAGATTAATTGACTGATTATCGGATAGAAAATAAAAGAAAGTCCCGATCTTTGTTCCAATCATGAGGATTTGCATTGCAATCGAATGCTTTGAGTACTAGATGGTAACGCTCTCAAGCTCCATTTTTTTGTGGATAGTATGCTGTGGACTTTAAAGGTCCAGTACTCATTATGTTTTCGATGACAATATAGAATAAATTGGAAGTTAGATCTGACTTGGATCAACATAGGTAATCAATATCTACTAAAAAAAAAGTTTAACCTTTCTAACAAGAACATTGCTGTAATCATTGTCAAAGGGATGGCCCCTGAAAATCGTATTTTCTTAAACACAATCGGAAGTGTATATTGGTGTCCCTCTTTCCCTTCTCTAAATGGTCACACACAGTCCAGTAACAGACTGCTAAATTGTTCCCCAGCACCTGGTATGTGGATTGGAGGTGCTGGTTTGATTATAGTTTATCATCATCATACCATCTGGCACTTGCATCATTTGATATAAAACTGCATCACGTCCATGTGAAGACCTGGCAGTAAAAATGTTAATTATGGGACATTTGGATTCCTACATAAGCTGCCACAGGAATCAATAGGACACCCTTAGTATTTCCTGATGATACTTGGTGGTTACAGTACCATTTTAGCCAATATCCACTCTTCGCCTGCAGGTCTGTGAGTAGATCCCAACTTCCTCATCAGGATCCCGTCTTCAATAAAATAGGGATCCTGAACGTTGTCTGCTTCTACTTTCGTTTCAGCTTAATGTGCTACTTTAATTCACTCTTCAATTGAAGGCTGAGCCTCAATCGGAGACGATTTCCTGAACATTAACTTCACATTGTCCAATTATCGATAGAAAATCTCAGTTTGCCAAATAGGTGTCTGTGGTGCCAATTTGAGCTGTGACGATAGAAGTTGTTTAGCTATTTCTCGAGTCAGTACACAAAAAGGAAAGATTTGCTGAATCATTTTCCTGCAACTGCTCCATCTCCTTGAATTCACTTGCTCATTCCAAAACTTTTGCGGAAGCTGCTACTTTCTCATGGCCAAATAATTTCCGAGGAGTAAGTCAAATGTGACTGCAGGCAAAGTACGAAAAAAAAATCATACTGTTTGCATTACAGGTGTTAGTTCACATTCCAGCATACAAAGGATAAAATTTATGCGCATAAACACCCCACCAATAGCATTCTCTAAAACGTAGCATTATGTAAATTATCTAGTTGAAAAGTCAGGCCTTTCCACAACAAAATAGTTCAGTTAGCCCCTGTATCCCTTAGCACCACTGCAGTTTTACTTCCTTCACTTCCTTAAAGAGTTACTTTTTCAATTTCAAACGGATACCCTTTAGCTTTCTGGTAACTTGCCTTACTGACACGCAACCAAAGTAGTGTTCACACTCGAACTCAGAGCTGCAGTTTACATTACAATTTTATCAATGATATTTTCAGTCAGGGCTTTTATATCTGAATCATCAGTTCATACTCCATTAAGCCCCAAAGATTTTGCGTGCAACATCAAGCAATTATCCCGAATGTATCATATTTTGTTACAATGGAAAAAACTCCGAATTTTGATGCCACTCCAAACCTCAGAACTTTCCTTTCTGGAATGAAAAGGAGATCTAAGCACTTTCCCAGTTGTCCCTTATTTCTCCCTGGCTCTTGACCTTTCTTTCACCACTCAAGCCCTAACCTTCCCATGATACAGAAAGGGTTTGGATTGATGGAGGACCTCATAAACAACAGCCCTCCACGCTGCCTGCCGAGCTATTCAAAGCTGCTGGTTCCATATTTGAGTTAATCCTCTTGGAGCGATTTAATTTAAGTACAATAATCCAGGACAGTTATTTCCCGAAGGGTCTAACAGGTGGCCTCTGCCTTTGGTGCCAGCATTCAACAATCAAATCTAATTTGCTATAGCATCTCCAATTAAATGGAGACCTGCCCTTTGAGTGCATCGTTATTTTTCCAACTTTGTGCCTGTATGCCTCAGGGACGATTTAATACGTGCTAAGGATAGCCTTCTTCACTATATCATAATACACAGTCACCCATTCTAAAAGTGATTCTTAAACCTCAGTGTTCTGTCCACTATACTTATTTGCAAGAGAAATGTCCAGTTTCCTTTTCGCCACTTCACCTGTTTAACGACCTTCTAAAACGAAATGAAGAACGCCTTAATATCCCTTTACATAAATCTTATAAGGGCATTTGCACATTTGACATCCGTTAACTGGACTTTGCCTTGTGCTAATATCTTCTGTCTGCAACATGAACCCCAAACCGTAGTGACACAGTTTAAAATTTCTGCCTTGATAGCTGGAATCACTGTTTCTTTCTTTCTCTCTTCTCTCAAATTCCTGTTCTAGCTGATTGCTTGTCTTTTCTCATTCTGCACTTCCCTGTTCAAACTTAAAGTTCTCAGTTGCTGTAATTATTTCTCTTTGTTTTAAGACGTCTTTATTTGCAACCAAAACCTATTCAACTTAATTGACTTGCCCCCTGGAGAAGCCGTTCTCTCTTGTATCCCTTTCAATTTAAAATGCACGGCTTTACCTCAACTATTTATTCTTACCTCCTCCCTACAGTTAATTTGAACTTTAACTTAATCGTCATTTCCCTCACCTCCTCTTGGCTCCGTTTTGTAAACCAGTAAGGCAAAAATATACCAACTTAAAAAAAAACGTTATAGCAACTTCCAAAGCATGTTGGTTACTAATGAATCAGATGGTGTGTCACTGTCTTTTTAAAGTTTTAGCAATATTTATTGATCACCATCGGTCAGTCGTTGTCCTCATCTTAGCTCTCAGAACCCATGAAGAACCCTTTTCTAAGTTACGGACGGTGATGGCAGCAATGCACAGCAATTCCAAAGAAAAATTCTCTACAGGTCGTAATAATATGTTAAGTAGGCATTTCACCCTCAAAGCTCGTCAAGTGTTTACCTGTGATAGTATTATTAACAACACAAAAACACTCTAACCAGGCTTCTTTCAGTAAGCACGAAAAATATTTAATTATTGTAAAACAGGCTTATGTTTAAAAAACAAGTTATTAAACTGGGTCACATAATAATTGTCGTTTAGAATTATAATAACTGTCCCATTCAAAAATGACCAGACCCTCCGTCCTCCATGCATTTTTCACAAGCACAAAACAGAACATACCAAGCAAAGTTCCTTGAAGAGAGCGGAGTTTGGCATGTTCCTTTTAATAGGATACCAATCGAAAATATTGCGTCGCTGTAGGTCTGGGCGTTATCTGGTTTTAATAGTCCTGAAATGATATCAGTCAGAATTTGGTCAAAAACCTGCCCTTGATGATATTAATAACAGCAACCTTATAGTCTTCAAAACAAAACAGATGCGTTATGCTATTGAGACATTCCTGCGGAAGATTTAACATGACGTTGTGACAGAGAGAGTGGAAGAGCGCCGTTTTCTTGCAGCTTCCTTCTAAGGCACAAACAAACACAAACCCCACACTCTCAGACAGACACATACAAAGACACAGACACACAAACACACAGACCCACACTTACTTACGCGTTCATTAAGAAGCTCAAATAATATTTCTCTCACACCAGGTGTTTTTAAACAATCACCAAAATTGTTCAGCCAGTAACAACAATTATTTTTTAACGTAGATCTACAAAAATCACTTCCCTGACGGATAGTTCCCAGCTGGACATCTATATTGACCAATGATTCCTTGACAGATTACGTGCACACAGCCCCGAAGTGATATTGTAAACGTTTTTAAAAGCCCAGTACGAAGAAGCTCACAAAAGCAATTTCCTTCAGGTTTCGCAAAAACGTGTTCTTCACACTAGTTCCTGGAATAATAATTCTAAAATCTTTCTTAATTCGCAATTTAATTTACATTTTAAGAAACCATGTCACACTTCAATGCCCTAAACCATCCATCCTGAAGTTTTTCTTTTTCCCTTTCAATCTGTAGAAAAAATTACCGTCAACGCTTTCTTTTAGTCCTACAATTCGACAGATAAGCTTCAGGGACAAGAGATTAAGCATTTATTATTGCCTCTCTAACTAGCTCGTAGCTTGTAGATTGATCCACTGAAAAAGTTAGCATACGCATTCATTGCTGATCCTGACAAAACACTCTGTCACTGGATACTCGAGGCACTTATTGGCTAATTAAATGTTATAGCGATCCATTCAAATACAGTGAAATGTACTTCAGCTCCATGCTGGGTAAATTTAGAGTTGAACGAACATAAGATTATAAGAAACAAAAACAGGAGCAGGCCATTTCTCCCTTGAGTCTGCTCCACCATTCAATAAGAAAATCGCTTCTTCTCTTGTTTTTTCGATTTCCACATTCCCATCTCAACCCTGCAATGTTTGATTCCCTTGCCTAACAGGAGCCTATTTACCGCAACCTTAAAATATTCAATGACCCCGCCTCCACCGCCATCTGAGGCAGAGAGTACCAAAGCCTTACATTCCTCTGAGAAAAACATAATAAATCTCCTGAGCTCTGTCCTGTAAGGGAGACACCAAATTTTAAAACATCACACACACATGTCTAGAGATGGTTTCAACGTACACCTTGTGAAGGCTGTTCAGGGTCTGGTATACTTCAATAAAATCAAGCCTCCGTTTTATCAACTCCAGTGGAAACAAGCCCAGTCTGTCCAACCTTTCCTCCTAAGTCAATCACTCAAGGTATCAATCCAGTTAACTTTAATCCAACCGCCTCTAATACATTTACATTCTTCATTAAACAAGGATACAAACAGTGCAACCGTTATTTGAGCTGCCGTTTCACAATTGGCCTGAATAACCGAAGGATTACATCCTGACTTGTGTGCTCTATTCCTCTTGTAATAAACGACAGCACCCGAGTCGCATTCCTAATTAAATTCTGTACTGCACAGTAGCTTGTTGTCACTGATGTACGACAACACTAAGATCCCTCTGCAACTCAGAGTTATGCAGCCGTCCTCGATTTAAGTAATAATCCCTTTTTTTTGTTCTTCCAGCCAAAGTGAACACCTTCACATTTTCCCCAAATACACTCTATTTGACAGATCTTTGCCTATTCACTCAAACTGGCTTTCATCCATCTGCAACCTTCACACATTATCTGCACAACTTAGTTCCTTCCTAGATAACTGTCACTCTGTGCAACTTTATCTGCTATATCTTCATTCCCAACATCTTTGGCATTTATAGAAAACGTAAAAAATTCGAGGCTTGCAGTAATGGCCCCTGTGGGATGCCACTCGTCACATCCTGTCAATTAGGAAAATACTCATTTCAGCACAAACCCTGTTTTCCACCAGTCAGACAATTTTCTATCAATGCTAATATTTTAACCAATCCACCATGCACCTTTATTTTCTGTAATAATTCTTGATGTGCCACATTGTGAAATGTTTTCTGTAAATCCAAGAACAGAAAGCGTTCAACCTCCCCTTTGCCCACTGCACATGCTACTCCTTCAGGAAAACTGCACAAAAATAGTTAGAAATGGTTTTCCTATCAGAAAACCATGCACACTCTTCCCAATTGCCTTGAGCTCTTCTAACAGACCAGATATAACCTACTTAGTAACCGATTGCAATAACTTACAAACAACATCTGTCAAATAAACTGGCCTGCATTTTGCATTGTTCTGCCTCCCTTACATCCTGAACAGAAGGGTAATTTTGCTACTTCCGAATCGAATGGAACATTTTCAGAATCCAGCGAATTTGCGAAAATAAATACCAGTACTTCGATTACCTCATTAGTCAGCTCTTTTAAGAACCTATGGTGTAGTCGATCGACACACAAAGAACTGCCAGCTTGCACTTCCATCAATTTGCTCAGTACCGCTTCCATACTGATTACATTTTCACTAAGTTCACTTCTCCCATTAACCTGCTGATTGACAGCTGTTACCGGAATGTTTTTTCTATGCTCTATGGTGAATGCAGAAGCAAAGTATGTACTCGGGTCCTCTGCCATTTCCATATTATGTACCATTCGCTCAATTTTTCCAAAATATATGTACATAATATTTAAGTATTGCCTCCACTTTTGTGGAGATTGATAAACTTACCTTTTTCCCTACGGAAAAGTCCATAAGTTGAAGTAAACGTCTATTTTGAAACATAAGAGCTGAAAAAGTGCCACTACCGAACACATAATGCATTTTTTTAAACACAGCATATTTACTTCAAGCCCACTCTACAGTGCCTCTAGTTACAAGGACATGCAACGAGCACCTTTGCTTTTCCATTTTCAGTTCCCACAGCGTACAAAATTTCCCCAAGTTTAATTCCTGATGGATAGGGATACCCATAACCTTATCTACATCATATCACCATATTCCCAATAATATTCTGAAAATGCACACCTTTGTTCGACCTAGTTTAATTTATATTTTAAATTATTATGAACTCAGTAGGGCCAATCAACACTTCCCAACTGAATACTATAGCTTGTAAAGGATTGGAGTTTCAATCCAGTTGAATTTTACAATTACACTGTAGCATTAGATTATGCATTAGGAAACGTTGGGGATTCATTCACATCTCTTCGACGGCTAAACTAGGTTGAACAGGAAGGAGTGAACAGATATTGTGCAACTCCTTTTGAGATATTTCATAAGCGAATACTTGTCTCATTTCGTTGGAAAGGAAAAAGTAACAATTGAACACCCGTGGCTAAATTTGGAAGTTAAAGATAACGTGAAATTGAAAGAAACACTGAACAAATTGTTAATGTAACTGGTACGTCAGAATTTCAGGTAGATATCACAGCTCTGAAGGGGCATAAAAAGGACAACAACATGCAAGTAATTTGGTTTTGCGAGGAAGCTAGATGGATTTAGTAATACAATACCAGGTTGAATATCCTTAAATAATGAAACAGGAAAATAATAAATAAAACATGTGTTGATCCTCTAGGGAATGAATATATGGAAGATTAAAGGTTAAACTCAGATATAGCAGAAGCGGTGAATAGATATTTTGTGTCCGCCTTCACTGTAGAAAACTTAGAACACTTTCCACGGATACTTAAAAAAGGCGGGAGAATTATTTTTAACACGCACGGTCACCAGTGACAAAACATGCCACTGACCAATTTTTAATCATTGATGAAAAATTGTTTCTAGATTCGCCATTTTTTTATTGGGTGACTAGTTTAAAATTATGACATCTATATTTGTATCGCCGCATATCTGCATTCTACTTTGACTGCCCGATGACAAAACTTCATAAATTTAAATGAACATGATTCAAGTCATTTCATAATTTCCTATTAGGCATTATCTCACAGTTGAAATTCCAATATTGAAAATATTCTGTGCACCTCCTCCATTGATTTTAGATGATTTTATTTGTAACATAGAGACCATATTTGCAAATAGTTTGGTCAAATAATGATTGATTATAAATTATATTAATTATCCTTACAGGCCTTGTAAATTGGTGCTTGCATACACGTGGCCTTATTAAACACCATTGCCTGCTTTTGACTCCTGTTTCTATGTCTTATCCAATTTCATATTGTCTTCAGATTTTTATCCCAATTTTCCTCCGATTTTCTAATGCAACCTGATATCTCAATGATTTTAGCAGATTCCAACTATTCAAACGGAATTTATTTGCCAGGCTTATACGAATTCTATGCTGAGAAATTCATAACTTCAAGAACTGCATTTAACAATTTGGAATAGCATCGTATTATTTGCAACTCGGGTTTCTTTTTACAAAAAAGTTAACGCGTTCATCTTTAGAATGGGAGCAAGCAGGCTTTTCCGAACAAATCACCTGACCATCATCATTATTAAGACAGAAAACCTGTTGCAATTTTGCACACCTATTGCTGTTCATGGATAACAATGAAACTGATTTAAAATCAAAGGCTAATGATTTACTATAGATAACAGGGATAAATGTTTTTTCACTCACTTGGGAATCAACTAAGCAAGATAAAGCCTGCCCAGCTTGCACTTTCTTCTGCATGCCTGAACCCTTGTCAGTGTCTGTGTGCAGCTAGGCACGCTCATCTCAGTGGATCTTGTCGGTCTTGGGAATTCCGAGGGGCTGAGAGGAATGAGTTTGTATCGGGTCTAATTCCCTGTAGTTCGAAACTTGGCTGGCAATAATCACCAGCCATCTACCGGAAGCCCATTGATTTGTTGTCATACGTGGGAGTACGATGTCAGCAGTGTCAAAGCCTTAGAAAATGTGATGTTTGAAAATAAATTAGACTCTTCAAACTTCGATCTCTGCGGAGATTCTATCTGTTTAACCTGTGTGAATGTTTGTGTGTGTGTGTGTGTTGGAGTAAGTGTTTGCATGCCTGCGAAAACATACATTTCAAATTATTGTTGGTAAACAATTTTTGAAACTTCTTTTATTGACGAAAATTTTATTTTGTGATAAATCAAAAATCCTGCATTTAATGAAATAAGCCTGATTGAAGGCTATTTTATTCTGGGTCTACGAGTAACGAAGGAAAATAAGTAGCCATTGTGGTGAGTGAATTAAACATTTACACGAATGTTGACAATTGAGGAGTACTGAGGCCAAACGCCCATCCCTTCCATCATGGCCGCAGCATCTGTTATTTTATGTTTTTTTTGTAAGATTTTGCTGTCTTCGTGAATATTTGCAAGCACAGGCGATTATGGGCGGAGCACTAAATTTGAAGTTTCACCTATCCACGTCTGGTAGTACAGATATGGCTATTTTTGAAAAAAAGAGACGTATCAAACCTTTGTTTTTCATTCATCAGGACAATCACAAGTATATCAGTATAATGACAAAACAGCAACTTATACTGCTTGTGATGAGAATGCTGATTGGTTGATAAATTGTGCTGCACTATGGAGAATGCACCAATGATAACGACGTGGAGTAAGTCCCAAAGATTGCTTGAAATTTAAAGCGGGGAGCTAGACGATGATTATTGAAAGCATTGCCCTGTGTAAAGAATAACCAAATGGCTGTCACTTTTGCCCGATTTTTGTCCATGAAGTGAAATCAGGTCAATGTTCTGTCCTGATATTAGTTTCTTTAATCTCCAGCCTGTCTTTCTCACCACTGTTAATTCATCTGCCTGGTAAGAACTTGTGTCTTCTGCTCTGAATACAGATACAGCACGATTGATAATGCAACTGACAGTTAATCAGTGTACATGATACTTTCCACTGACTCTGTTTTGAAGGGTCCATTCTAAATTCTGTTTCTCTTTTTATCGTTTAAAAAGGTCCTTCAATCTCTTTCACGTTTCATTCTCATAATTTTTTTGCCTTTTTAAAATATATTTTTTGTGGCCAACTGCTGGTGTCTCACAGCTCTATTCCACGATGTGTACACTGTGTGATATTCCATGGGGACTTGACTTTCTGGCGTGCCCATGAGACTCTGTATAAACAAAGGTCTCCCTGTATTGGAAAGAGGTGCTTTCCTAGCTATGGATAATTATGATTTGTACTTTACGAGAGGTTCAATTGCCTTTCATACCAGAGAATATAGGCTTTCTGTTATTTTGTTATTATTCATTCACGGGATTGGGCTTCGCTCTTTGGGCCAGCATTGATTTCCCATCCCTGGTTGCCCGTGGGAAGATGGTGCTGAGCTGCTGTAACCCTTGTTGTATAAGTACGCTTACAATGAGCTTAGTGTTGGTGCCCCAGGATTTTGACACAGCGACTGTGAAGCAAAGGCTATATATTTCTAAGTAGGCATGGTGAGTGACTTGGAGAGGACGTGCCAAGTCCGATGGTCACAAGTGAATGCTTCCCTTGGTCTTCTAGGCAGTAGTGATCGTGGATTTGGAAGGAACTTTCTTAGGACCATTCACGAATTTCGTCATTCCACTTCGTACATTTTACACATTGCTGCTACTCTGCATCCGGTTTGGATGGAGTGAATTTTTTTGGATACCGTGCCAATTAATTGCACTGCTTTATTATGGGCTGCGTCAAGCACCATCCGTATTGTGGAACCTGAAGTTATCCAGGCAATTGTGGGGCATTCCATCACAGTCCTGGTGTGTTACTTGAAGATGTAGGACATTCTTTGAGTCGTCAGGATTTGAGTTACTCGACGCACGATTCCTAGTCTCTAACCTGCGCTTGCAGCCAAAGTAGTAACATTGATCCTCCAGTTCAGTTTATCGTCAATGACAACACCCTGGATGTTGCTAGTGGTTGTGTCATTTATTGTAATATCATTTAAGATCAAGAATCGTTCGGCGGAGTATCTCTTGTTGGAGAGGTCATTGTCTGACACTTGTGTGGAACAAATGTGACTTGCCTCTTATTCGGCCAAATCGGAATAGTCTCCAGGTTTTGCTGCAGTTGGACATGCACTGATAGATTGTCTGAGGAGTCCAGAATGATGCTGGGCATTGTGCAATCATCAGAAAACAGCACCGTTTCTGACCAGGTGATGGAACAAAACTGATTGATGAGGCAGCTGCAAATGGCTGGGCCAAGGACATTACGCTGAGGAACTTCATCAGCGATGTCCTGGAGCTTACATACCTAGCCTCCCG
This sequence comes from Isurus oxyrinchus, assembly GCA_026770705.1. Lineage (NCBI taxonomy): Eukaryota > Metazoa > Chordata > Chondrichthyes > Lamniformes > Lamnidae > Isurus > Isurus oxyrinchus. The sequence continues at coordinate 7,350,581 of JANJGN010000035.1, forward strand.
CTATACCAAACAGTTCCTTTTGTGCTGGGAATTAAACCAATCAGCGATGAATTTCCACACTGAACCTTATTTACTCCAGTATTTCTGGGGCTCCTTGTTGCCAGATTCGGTAAAATGCTGCCTTGATGTCAAGGGCAATCAATCGCGCCAGACGTTCGAGTTTTGTTATTCTTTCCATGTGTGCACTGATGCTGTCATAAGGTAGCATCAGAATGACACTGGTAGAACCCAAAACAAACACAGAATTACCTGGAAAACTCAGCAGGTCTGGCAACATCGGCGGAGAAAAAAAGAGTTGACTTTTCGAGTCCTCATGACCCTTCAGCAGATATGGTGAAGGGTCATGAGGACTCGAAACGTCAACTATTTTCTTCTCTGCTGATGCTGCCAGACCTGTTGAGTGTTTCCAGGTAATTCTGTTTTTGTTTTGGATTTCAAGCATCTGCAGTTTTTTGTTTTGGTAGAACCCAAACTGGGCGAGGGTGAGCAGATTATTGATAAGCATGTGCCACTTTATAACAGTGCTGATGAGCCTTTCCATTACTGTAGAGATGATCGATAGTAGATTCATAGGGCGGTAATTTGGATGGGTTGGATTTGCCATTCTTGTTGCGTACATGTCATTGTCGGAACATTTTCCACACAGCCGGGTAGATGTGAGTATTATAGCTGCACTGGAACAGCTTGGCTAGTTGTTTGATAAATTCTGGAGTGCAAGGCTTCAGCCCTATTGCTGGAATATTATCAGGGTCCTTATCCTTTGCACTACCTAGTACCCTCATCCGTTTCTTGATTTCACGTGGAGTGAAACTTATTGGCTGAAGAGTGAAATCTGTGATGTTGTGTACCTCCAGGGAAGGATGAGATAGATAATCAAGTCGGCTAAAGAATTTTGCGAATGATACAGCCATACCATTTTCAGGGAAGTTCTGGGGACCTCCAGCATTGAGAAAGGGGATAATATTGGAGCCGTCTCCTTCCAGTGAATTGTTTAATTGTGTTCCACCTTTTGCATCTGGATGTGACAGAACTGCAGAGCTGCGATTTGTTCCTTTGTTTGTGCGGTAGTTTAACTCTGTCTGTCACTGGCTGCTAATGCTGTTTGGCAAAGAAGGACTCCTGTGTCATAGATTCACCAGGCTGTCACCTCAGGTTGAGGTCTGATTGGTACTGCTCATGGCATCCCCTCCTGCGCCCTTCAGTGAAACATTATTGATTCCGTGGCTTGAAAGCTAATGGTAGAATGGCGGATATGCCCAGCCATGAGTATAATGATTCTGTTCACGAGTACGTCTGCTGCTTGTATTCTCACTGTGCGCCTCATGAATGGCCAGTCTTGGTTTCCTAGACCTAATAGAAATGTATCCCATTTAATACGGTTGTGGTGCCACACAAAGCAATGGATGCCTCCCTCGATGTGAAGGAGGAATTGGTCTCCACACCGCGCTGCCGTGGTCGCTTTTGCAGATAATATCCTAGACTGACGTATCTATGGCAAGCAGTTTGGTGAAAATGAGGTCAGGTATGTTTTTGCCTCTTGTTGGTCCCCTCACTTCCTCTTGGAAAATCCAATCCAACAATTTTTTTCATTTAAGACTGCCCTTTCTCAGTCAGCTGTGATGCTACCGAGCCACTCTTCCTGATGGAAATTGAAGTCCCTCATAGTGGGTAAGTACTGCAACCGTACCTCTGTTCTTCCTGAAAGTTGTGTTCAATGATTAAGGATGGTGAAATGTGGCAATTAGCAAAATATTTCCTTGCCCACGTTTAACCTGATACTGTGAGACTTCATGGGTTCTGAATTCGATGTTGAGGGCTCCCAGGGCAAATCTTTGCCGACTTTGTACGACTGTGCCGCCACATTAGCTGATTCTGTCCTGCAGTGGATCAAGACATACCCAGGGATGGTGATAGTGGTGTATGGGCCATTATGTGTCAGGTATTATTCCGTGAAGTTCCATATGTCAGGCTGTTGCTTGACGTGGACATGAGACCACTCTGTTCGTTTCTCTGTTTGGTGTTATTCAGCAGGACTTTGTGGCGTCGACAGGTCAGTGATTGCACTGTCGTTTCCGGTGCCTAATTTGATGCCGATTTGTCAATCCCCTTTGATTCATTTTCTGTGTTGTTTTGGCGATTTTTTGCAACTGAGTAGCTTGCTAAACTACTTCGAAGTCAACCACATTGCAGTGGGCTTGGAGGCACTTATAGGACATTCCACGTATGGAAGGCAAATTTTGTCCACACAGGTCATTAGTGAAGCAGATCTGCTCTTGTTCATTTTCCCTTGCAAAAATCTTATTTTCCTTAGTAATTTTAAAACGCACCATCGGGATTCAAATCTTGTTCCCAGTGTACTGCCATGTGATATTCTTTAGGTTATCTCATTGGCGAGAAAAATTCCACCATGGACTCTGAGCTGCGGTTGCTATGCTTTACGTCTTTGTCTACATATTATTACAACATTTGTTGTCCTTCAAGTTGCTAATTCTAGACGTTTTACCTGGTTATCCTGTGCTATCTTTCTTATGCTCCCAAAATTTGAGCATAAACTCATTTAAGGTTTTTGTGGTTTTGAACTCTGTCTTTAATTACTTTTAGATTGCTCATAGCATTTACATTAAAAAACGGTTCTATCATTCTCTTCTATTTTTCTCATGCACCTCCATGCTGTTGTGCCCCCAGGAAAAGTAACGAAGTGAAAGAATGATCTGAAACATTTACTTGTTTTCATTCTTTATTCTCTATCCTTAATTATATCCTATCCCTACAATGGTGACACAGACTCCTGCTAGGTTTCATTTTCTCTCGAGCCTGTAGAAGACTTTAATATTCTATTTGGGTTCCTCAGTATCTTTCATTCACAGTCCCTTTTTCATTATTACTTGTATGCTTGACTTCTTTTTCAGCGTTTTTTTTTCATTTCCCCTGTCATGCAGTCCTCTATGTTGCCAGTACTTAGAGCAGGTCTACCGAAACGAATAAATTTCCCCCTGATTTCTATGGGCCTAGTGCCACATTACTGTTTACTATTTGCGGTGTTGATGAAATATGACTTTCACCAACGATTTTAGACATGATTTCAATATTTATAATTGAAATTCTAAACCATTTTCGAAATTGTTTCGATTTCTTGTCCAAAACTCTATGCACAACCTCTCAACGGGGTTTTACATTTAATCTCTTGAAATGTGTTTTCATGCATATTATATCTTGAAATATCTTATATGTAAATTGTGTCAAATTATAGTGTAATATGCTTATGTTGGTCAATGGTAAATTATGGCGCGTCTGTAAGTGTTTTTATGTGCGGTCGGAGGTGTCGGTTTGGCCCGGCTGGGGGCGGGGAAGCGGTTTTGGAGGTGGTGCCAGTGGGTGGCGTTAGTTGGGCAGACAGCCGCTGTTGCTGCTTCCGACAATTTGGGATACATCGGGGGCCTTCCGTTTTGCCCTTCACGACGTGGAGTTCATGGTGCCTTTGGTGAAATCGGCATTTAGTTTAACACGAAGAATCAATAGCTCCATTACATTACTACAACTACCTTTTGCACATAAAACAATGCAATACAAAGCTCAGTCCTGAGGAGCTAAAGCATTTCTGTAGAATTAGTGTTTTCATTAATAAAATCATTAGAAAATTTTAATGGGTCTGACTCGTTAAATCTATTTTTCCCCCATTTGATGATTAAACTGTTGTGTATTTACACAATTTTCGTATTTCATTCCACGTTTCCAGGGTTCCCACGTTTCCAGGCTTTAACGTGATACATTGTGCTTTCAAAATCTCACATATGTTGGTGTTTTTAATTAATTGATGCAGGTAAGATGAATGTCAGGTACACTTGATTCTCTACCTTTAATGACACCGGTAACCCTGGAAAGGGTACCTTTTATTCCACGTCTTCGACAATCATAATGTATTGCACAGAAATTTCAGCCACAGTTCCCAGGTGTCTCTGATTAATCTGTAGTCCGTCATTTTTGTGTATCCCTTATTTCGAAAAATCTTGTTAAATGTGCGATATCCCGGCCAGCTGATGATGACCAACGGCTGAATCGACAACAATTATTAGAACATGAACACGATACTACAATAAATTCAATGCAATGCGAGAGCAGGTTTTAAATTTGTATTGCCTTTACTTTCAAAGAATATTTAATAACAACAGCTCCGTAATGTTTTATATTTACACTATTATTGCGTTGATGACAGGAAAACGTAAATTTGGCGTCCTTTGCAAGCCATGATGATTGGTCATTTGCTTCTAAAATATATGGAGTTTTCCTGAATTGTCTTAGAGAAACATGGTTTCCGGCAAATGTAGTGAACACAAACGGCAGCTTTCCACGAACTGCTGATGAACGAGGTAAATGTTGCCTAAAATTATTTGCATTTCACGTCGCAAAACAAAAATACCCTGTACACAATTGGTTATCCTCATTAACTCCCTGATAGCGCATTATTTGCAATTAAATAAATTTCTGCTTAAATCCCACGGTTTCACAACACTTCGTGCAAACTTCCCTGAACACAAATATTTAAGGCATCATCTATTGTATTGGTAAACGTTAACCATATGAACAGGATCGATTCAGCAAGGCAGCTTATTACAAGCTTCTCAAGGGCATTTGGGGATAGCCAGCAAATCCTGGCCTTGCTAACCAAGTTAGCATCCTTTGAATAAATTAAAGTGAAGTGGTTTAGCTGCAATAGTTGTGAATGCATTTTTATGTATTGCTGTAACTCTAATCGTTTTTTACCAATCGCTGTTCTCCTTTACTCAGTACCATTAAACCCTCGACGTTTCACATGTTCCAATAACTTCAACATGTTGCTTGTGCTTTTATTCTATTATTTTGCCTGTTCCACGGGAACCTTCTTTGAAAAAACGAAAAGTGAAAGCGGACAAAGAAGAAATGAATGAGAAAATTGCATGCTTTGTTCGATTCACTGGTCTACACTAAGTATTAGTTATCTGAGTAAGCATGGGTGATCCATGTCCATATCTAATTATTCCGTCACTGTAGACTACATCAATCTAATAAACTTCATGCATGGTATCAGTGTGCTTTCTGGAGTAACTTTGGGTTATACTTATTAACCCATGCATCCAGACCAATATTTGTTTATTCACCATTTTGTCAGCTTTCGACTCGATTCCTCTAGCTGCCTTTCCCATTGCCCACTTTTTCATATTTAAGTAACAAAGTGCATATTATCTATATTCAGTTCCATTAATAAATAATCTCCTTTCTCATTGACCTATTTTTGAAATTATTTCTCATTCGAATCTAATACTTTGGTAACCTCCTTTCACTTTTATACATATATATATATATACAAGGCCCTTACACGTTATCCCTTCAGTCACCTTGACATCCCCTGTTGCATTTTGTAAAACATTCAACTGACTTAATTCTCTAGCATGTTCTTCCCTCTGCTTAAGAATGTTGAATTAATAAACCTAATCTCTCTAAATCAAATCTTTTGCGAATCAACCCTTTTGCTTCTTAATAACATTAAATACTCAAATATTTTTTGGAAGGGCAGTTTTACATACTTTAGTTAGATTGAAAGGAGGCAGTGTTAATTATTGATCTGTTCCTGGTGAGACGACATTGCCCTTCGTTAAGCTGCAAAACAAATATTAATACAATCGACTTAAGTAGTTCTGATAGGCGTTTGCCACATATCAAGAGCTTCTTGTTAATTTGTTTCCATGAACACTTTTCCAGGACAATCGTTAAGGAACATCATGGCACTGCTGAAGAAGAACACGTATGCCCAAGTATGCCTCATCACAGATTCCCACTTTGACTTGATAGAAAATATGATGGGAATATTCATGGAGTCTTTCTTGAATGAAAACGTGTTTAGTGAATCTGAGTATGAGGTAGGGTTCATACATACTACAAAGTCTTCATGATAATTTCTACGTTTGATTATTGGCTGTAGTAAATAGCAAACAAGGAAAATGAAAGTGTTCTAAACTGTTTTGCTCAATACCCAGTCGTGCCCCTGAAATTCATCACAGGTGTCAGTGTAATCCCGCTTTAAACTGTCCTTTCATGATATGTTGCCGCATATTAAAAAAAAAACTGGGAATGCACTTCCCGCATTTGGACGATTTTGGGCTCTTCGCTAATCAACAATGTAGTCCCTATTCAGTGTCTCTCACTTAACAATACAGACAGTGGACATGAATCTGTCCTGGCCAGAGCTGCGCGACAATCAGGATTAGTGCAATTAATGGCATGGTTCAGGCAACGGAATGAACACCTCAAAAAGAGTGTACCCAAAGCATCTCATTGGCTTTCACTGGCATTGCCGTCGACAAACTCAACAACATCAAATTCTTAGTGACAGCACTTAATCCAGCCCTGATCATTCCCTGCCAAATACATTGTTATAAATTAATTACAGTGGCCATCTCTCTGAAGTGGTTTGGTGCAGTACAGATTTTGGCAGTCTAGAATTATGTCGCCCTACCAATATAAAAATGAACTTTAATGGCAGGATTGGAGAGGAATTTACAAATTGCAACGCAGATATGAATTTGATGACTTACCACTTGGAGTTTATATAATGACCGCCCTCAACACAGCTTGAAATGAAATCGTGAATGTTTACCAATGATTTAATAACATCTTATATCGATTTTCACGTCAGGAAATTAATTCATGATAAGGACGATTCTCTTGAAGCTTGGAGATGTCTATGCCTATCGGTGCTGTTCATGCTCTAATGAAGCAGTTCCAGTACAGCTTCTGAGTGGTGTGAGCAACCGCTTGTCTAGTTTCCTTCTAAAAATATCTAAAAATTGTCTTACATCAGTCTTCTAATTAGCCGTTTACATCATTAGAGACTTTCACTTTTCCAACATATGCGTCGCACAATCTTCGAACCAAACTAAACACACTACAAATTCCATAATCACACGTTGCACATATACAAACGGGTAATCGCAAGGATCACCAAGTTCCATGAAATGTGTGATCATCTACTTTTAATTCTGAACAAGATGTGGTGACACTGGTTGACCCGAATGCCCCAGGACAACGCCAATACTCATGTCCTCTCCCTACAGAGATGCCTGACTCCAATTTGGCACTATTCCACAGAAGCTTGATTGAAGATGGAAATTTGGAAGGAAACAAGCATGACTGTGTACTACTCGATTCACACGTTTCTTGAATGGTACACACTGTCTTAGCCTCTAAGTTTTAAGCGCTTGGAATTAATAACAGAATAGCACATAGTTAGCTGCAGTTTCCAATTACGATATTTTGGTTTATCATGTCAGCCGTCACTCAGTTGAAAAAACGCTTCCTTTTGCATTTCAAATTTCTCGGTTTATTGCCAGTACAGGGCTCCAGCACAAAAATCTATCCTGCTAATTCAGTGCAGCACTCCACTGCCTGCGGTTACCTGTTTTGGTGAGGCTTTAAATTGGCGCTAACCTGCTTTTACGGGTGGAAAATAAATATCACATAGCGCTATTGCGAAGACAATGATGGATGTCCTGCCGAATATTCACACTTCAATCGGTATCATTAAAAGCAGGTCGTGGTCACATACTTGTCCGAGAATTTCCTGCTCATTCCAGCATTGAAAACTGTAAGAGTAAAATGAATACTCCATCGGTTGCAAAGCGCTTTGAGAAGGTCGCTGGTCATGAAAAGCACCATACAAATGCAAGCTTACTGTTTTTTTTTACATTATAAATAAATAGGTGAGTTGTCTACTGTCTCTAACTATCCAGGAAACTCTTCTCCTTCTGGAAATATCCTAGAATGTGGTGCGATGACATGAGTAACAAAATAGATTATATAAAGTCAAAAAAAACATATATCTTGCTCTAAAACGATAAATGGGGACGAAAATGAAATAATCAAAGCAGAGTCATTTTTATTATCATCATTCATTGCAACATCAAAAGAGAAGACTGGTGTGTGGAATGATTTGCAATCGTAGTGCACAGACCTATGATACAACTTGATAATTATAGGTGATCTCTTCCAGAATCTTATTACGATGTGGAGTGTAATGTGAAAGCAATAGAAAAAGACAGATCGTAGTCCTGTCGCAGAAACATTAGCAAAGACGTTACACAAATGATTTAGGCATTAACCAAAAAAAAATAGAAAAGTGGTTGTGCTAATTAGATTCTATCCGGGAGTTGATTTACATGGGTTGTTTTGGATGAATATTTTAAACACTGTTGAAATAGAAGTTGGCATTTAGTGGGGTTAGCTGGAAGTAAATACACAATACAAGCTTGTCCCACAAGCACAATAATATTATTGTAAACAAAGAGTTCATAATTACAAAAGTTGCTCAAATGAGAGCAGTGGGAAGAAAAATGATTATGAAGGTATATAATCGATTGTTATACATTTCCTACATGTTGAATGAAGACGATGAGAAAAATCAATAAAGTGATTCAAATGGGCTGCCAATGCATTATCCATATGTCCCATGTTGCGTGACGATTAGGAATTTTGCTTGCATTGTTTTCAAAAATGACGGCTGTCTATTGATTCAATTTTAATTCCCTAAACCATTTCACGATCTTTCCGAAGTCCAGCAAATAATGATGCTTTAACTCGATGAACTCTTTCCCAAATGTGGTATATCCTCCCAACATAATTTTCCCGTTACCGTTTCGCATCAAGCGAAATTAATACTCGATCTCTGTCACATCCTGAATCCTTGAAACCCTCAAAGATCTCTGAGGTCCTCAAATTCTATCGTCTTTCACATATCCTAATTTTTGCTTCCCAAGAATGACAAAACATTTTGTAGCTCTGATTAATTATGTGAAACCTTAATGTTCTTTCAGTCTCCTCGGATGCTTATTAATGCCCTGAGGTTTTTTTCATTATGTTTATTATATATCGAAAGCCGCTCTCCATGATACTTATATACTCAGCCTCAGAATGCAATCTCGAAAAATCTCCACATCCCCATTGCTATCCATGAATTCCCTGCTTTTTGAACGAACATTTGCTACCTGTCTTAATACCGTTTTGCTGCATTGCTGATAAATAGTGCTTGGTAATTTCTCCCCTGAAACCTCTCTCGGTTGTTTAAATTATTTTTAGGCACGACACAAACGCAGATTTAGTTTTCCCTTTCGAATTATGTTGATTTTCTCGTCTTTGAAATCATTAATATAGAATGCTTAAATTGTAGCATCCGGCACGCAGTTTTCAGATCATCATGATACCAATGAAAGGAAGAAATATATCAATGTTTCAAAGTGAGTTTGTTCATTGCTTGATTTGATACCGTTGTAATATGCTTTAAGACAATTAGAAACCGAGGTGATACTCTACCCAGATGCGACATTTCCCGACGGATTATTGACACAATGCTGTGCAAAAGAGTCCATGGTGAAAGGAAATTCTGGGTGCTACTTCATAAGCTGCAGGAAAATAAGCATAAATGGACCTGGCCAGAGTTGCGTAAATCATGCCCAGGGACAGAAAATGACCAGAATGGTAGATGGCATCCTAAACAAGCTTGACAAAAGTATTTCTCCATATTAAAACTAAAACATTCTTTGAAGGGAGGATATTGTTGTTATCATTATTATTATTATTATCATTAATATTGTTATTATTAGTAGTAATAGTATTATCAGTATTAGTATCAATAATAATAATTGAAATAATAAAGACAATAACAGTTATTAATAATTTTATTATTAATAATCACTATCATCAGTATTCTCATTGCTGTATGGGGTTAGGCGTTTCTGGCATTTTTTGCCTCGACCAAAAATTATCTTAAAGTTGTTGTCCACCTGCTGTTTTGCACCATTGCTCTCGATATGTTACCTTCAGTTACCTGGGCCTTAACATTTCTGTTTCATTGCCGACACTTATCTGCCCCTCTAATTAGCTTTTCCCCTTTAAAGGTGGCTCCGAAAGCCTACTTCTTTGACCAAGCTTTTGGTCACCTGATCTAATACCTCCAAATGTGCTTCGATCTTCTACATGGTTTTATAATGCTGCTGTGAAGCCCTTTGGATTGTTTCATTTGTTTGAATGCGCTTCGGACATACCATGTGTTGTTCTTCATGTTGATATAGATTATATCCATAGATCTTTTAGAGACGAACTTGTAGGTTAAATTATAATTCAGCGGGAAGCAATACACCTCCAGCATAATTTGTGGACAATTAAATTCTAGTGACATCATTAACACTAAATAATGAACAGTCGCTTACCAGGTAATCAACATTATTTCCGCTGCTTTAATAATGGTGTTTATTTCAACGCAAAAGGCTACTGTATTGCCAAACCTGTAATTACATCCCATTAAACGCTAATAACTTAAATGTAATGTGGATATGGGCGATCTCTTCATAGCCAGCTGTATACATTGAATACTTTACCTGCCATGTCTCAGCTATTTTTATAACATGATATTTTGCCTTTAAGACAAGTACACTGTGCATATATGCAAGCGTACAGAATTGCTAATAAATGCAATAGTTTATATAGGACATGCATGACATTTGGCATTTGTAAGGATATAAAATTGGTGGCACTCTATAACTACAAGCATGATGTAGCTGCCTCCAGAATGTTTGATGGAGACAGTATAGATGGAGACTTATTCTGTATCCAATCCCGTGCTGTAAATTCACTGGTGGTGTTTGGTGCGAACAGTGTGGAAGGAACTTTGCTCTGTAACTTTCTCTGTGCTGTGCCGGCCAATGGAGACTTTGGTTGGGACAGTGAAGAAGAAAATTTAAGCTGCATATAAAACCATGAAGTACATATCCTGGAAGTTTATCTTGGGAACAGTCTCGAGGGAGTTTTAATCTGCGTCGAACACAGTGCTGCACCTGCCCTCAGGTTGTTTGAATGTGACATTGAAGATGGAGCTTTGCTCTATACCTGAACTTATGTTGTTCATGCCCCGATATTCTTTGAAGGGAACATATTAGATGGAAAATTATTCTGTATCTAACTCAGTGCTTTACTTGTCCTGGGAATGTTTGATGAGTACAGTTTAGAGGGAGCAGTATTCTGTACCTAACCAAGTGCTCCACATGCCCTGGTGGAGTTTGATGCCAACAGTATCGAGGTAATTTAAATCTGTACTTAACCACGTGTTGAATCTTCCCTGAGGATGTTTGATGAAGAGAGTGACAGGCAGATTTACTTTCCATTGGACACTATGCTGGAAATGCCATGGGAGTGTTTGATGTGGCGATTGTCAGAGGCGTTTTTCTCAGGACCTAACACCGTGCTGCTCCAGTCATTCGAATGTTTCTTGAGGAAAGTAGAGAGTACAATCACACTGCAGTTAGCACAATGTTATGTCTGTCCAAGTGTTGATTGATTGCAACAGTGAGGAGAATGACTTTATTTTGTATCTAACCACTTGCTGTACTTGTCCTGGCAGTGCGTGAAAAGGATAGCATATGGAGGGAAGTTAACCATGTATTTAATCTTGTGCAATATCGGCCTTTGCAGTGTCTAGTGCGGAAAATGTAGAAGAAGATTTAGTCCGTATCTAACGCCATGGTGAACCAAATCCTGAGAGTGCTTGTTGGGGACTGTGGGCAGATAACTTCAATCTGCATGTACGACCATGCCGTACATGCCCTCTGAGTAATTGCTTTGCACATTTAAGATGTAGCTTTACTCGGTATCTAACCCGACCCTGGAATTATTTGATGCAGAGAGTGGAGAGGGAGATTTACTCCCTAAGCAACGACTTTCTGTCTCAGCACATGGAGTGTTTGACAGGGACAGGATGGACGAGGATTCACCTTGTATCTAACCACCTGTTGTACCTGTCCTGGGAGTGTTTGATGGGGGAGAATAGATGAATTAGTACTTTATATCTCACCCGTGCTTGGCCTATCCTGGGAGCATTTGATGGACGGATTGTACAGTGAGTTTTAAAGTGCATCCAACATCATTCCCCACCACTTCGGGGTGAGGTGAGGACATTGTTGGCGGAGCTTTTCTCTTTACCTAAGACAATACATGCCCTGGGAGTATTTGATTGTGACAGTGCAGAGGGACATTAACTCCGGTCCTAATGCCGTGTTTCACCTGTGCCAGGAGTGTTTGTTGCAGACAGTTGGAGGGTGCTTAGCTCTGCACATTATCCCATTCTCTAAGGACACTTGGTGGGGACAATGCAGTGGGAAATATGTTGACGTTTCGAGTCCTCATGACCCTTCGACAGAACTGTTGAATGGTCATGAGGACTCGAAACGTCAACTCTTTTCTTCACCGCTGATGCTGCCAGACCTGCTGAATTTTTCCAGGTAATTCTGTTTTTGTTTTGGATTTCCAGCATCCGCAGTTTTTTGTTTTTATCACAGGGAAATATTTTGTGCATCTAACACCGGGTGGTAACTGTTCTGGGAGTGTCGGCACTGGCATTGTGGAGGGAGATTTTCTCTGTGCCATTCCTTGTGCTCCACGTGCCCTTCGAGAATTCGATAGGGACAGTGTAGAGGGAGCTTTACTTTACGCTAATCCCTGTGCACGACCTGCCCTGGGAGTGTTTGATACAGGCTGTGTTGAGAGAGATTTAATTTCTCTCCAACCCCATGCTGTCCCTGTCATGGGAGTGGATGATGCAGTCACTGTAGGGGGAGCTGCTATACTGTGGACCTAACCCAGTGCCGCACCGACTCTTGGAGTCTTTTCTGGGGACACTGAAGAAAATGGTTTAAACTGCCTCTAACACCATACACCTTTCCCGGTTAGTTTGATTGGGAAAATGCGGAATGAGCTTTAGTATTCAGTTAAGCTTGTGCTTTATCGATTCTGGGAGTGTTTGATGGGTAAAGTGTATGGGGAACTTTAGCCTGTATTTTGCCCTAAGCTGTACATGTTATTGGAGTATTTGATGGGGGCAGTGTAGATAAAGTTTTATTCTGTGTCTAAACGTCTGCTTTACATGCCAGCAATGAGAGTGCCTGATTTGGACATGTAGACAGACAAGTGCTGTATACCTATCACTGCGTTGTACCTTTCCTTGGAGCCTTTGATCGGGAGCGCGTAGAGGGAGACTCACTTTGTATGTAACTTAGTGCTGGACCTGAACTTCCATTGCTTGATGCGGAGAGAATAGCGGGACATTTATTCTTTACCTAACCCATTGCTGCACTGTCATTAGGCATTTTGCTGTGGCCAGTGTAGAGAAGGATTTTTCCACCATTTTACACCATGATGTACCTGCCTTGGGGATTATTTCATTGAGGGAATGCAGAGGGAGCTTCTCAGTTTATTTAACATTGTGCGGCATCTGTCATGGGTGAGTTTGATCGATACCGTTTAGAAGGAGCTTCACCTTGTATGTAGCTGAGCTTTGTACCTGTCCTGGTGAGTATTGGATAGGGAAAGTGTAGAAGAACATTTGTTCTACATCTATGCAAATTCGGTGCCGGTCATTTGATTTTTTTTTATGTGTTCAGTGCATAGGGAGATTTATTCTGAACCAAACCCAATGCTGTTCCTGCCCTGGGAGTGTTCGATGGAGACAGTGTAGTTGGCGCTTTAATTGATATCTAATTTCGTGCTTCTCATTGCCTCAGACGGATTGCTGGGAAGATTGTATACCGAGCTTTACTCTGTACATAACTCCATGCTGCACATGCGCTGTGAGTTTTTGAGTTGGACAGTGTTGATAGTGATTTAAATTGTGTCGATACCCGTTCTGTACCTGCCCTGTGATTGTTTGATGGGGACACTGTGGAGGGAATTTTCCCTGTAACTCGCCCCGTGCTGCTTGTGTCCTGAACATGTTTGGTGGGGACGGTGTTCATAAGGGTTAATTTTATATTCAAAACAACGATGTACCTGTTTTGCAAGTGTAAGATGGGACAGTCTAGGGGAAGATTTATTCTTTATGTTGCCCCGTGCTGTTCCTGCCCTGCGAGTGTTTGATGCAGGCAGTGTAGTTGGAACGTTAGTAATTAATTAACATCTTGCTTCACCTCCCCTCAGAGAGTAGGCTGGGGACATGGTAGATGGACCTTTACTCTGTATCTAACTCAGTGCGCTAAGTGTCCTGGCCCTTTTGAGGGTGTTGGTGTTGAGCGAGATGGAGATGGAGATTTGCTCTGTACATAAAACCGTGCTGCAACTGCCTTGGGAGTCTTTGATGGGGAAATTGTTGAGGCAGATTTAGTCTGCATCTATTCTCTTGTCTTACCGGTTGGTTGGCACAGTTCAGAAGAAATTTTAATCTCAATCTAAGGAAATCCTGTACCTGTCTTGGATTCTTTGATTGGGGCAGTGTTCGGGTAACTTTACTCTCTATCTAACTCAATGCTGTATTGATATGGGGATTGTTTGATTGGGAGGTGTAGAAGGAAAATTGCCCTTTATCTAACAACTTGTTGTACCTGTCGTGGGAGTCTTTGAAAGGGAGCGTGCAGAGGGAGATTTCTTATATCTTAATGCACACAGGGCCTGACCTGGTAGTAGTTGATGCGCAGAATGCAGGGGTAGGTTTACTCTGCACCTAACCTGTAGCTGTAACAGCCGTTCAACTTTTTGGCATGGACAGCATAGTGAAATATTTACTCGGCATCTGACACCATGGTGTACGTGGCCTGGGATTGTTTTATGGGGACAGTGTAGAGGGAGCTTTACTCTTTATCTGACCTTGTACTGTGTCTTTCCTGGGTGAGTTTGATATGTGTAGTGTAGATGTAGTTTTACCTCTTATCTAGTCAGGTGCTGTGCCTGTCCGGGAAAAGCTCGATCAGGACCATGTCGGGGGACAATTACATTGCATCGAACACCACACTTAACGTGTCCTGGGTGTGCTCGATGGGGGAGCATAGGGGTAACTCCCCTCTGTCTCTAACCCTGTGCTGTGACTGCAGTGGAAAGATTTGATGGGTTCAGCGTAGATGGAGCTTTCCTTTATATCTAACCCAGTGCTCTTCCTGTACTGGAAATGTTTGATGGGCACAGCAATGAGAGAGTTTTTCTCTGTACATTTCCAATGAGTTAAAGTTAGGTGCAGTGTTCAGGGAGCATTAAACTACATGTAACACGGCGCTGTGACTGCCCTGCGAGTATTTGACGGAGCCAGTGCTTGTTGTATATTAGAACCATTATAATTTCAGAATTTCCATTCCATCATCTGCGCTTCTTACATTCTCCTCCCTCAACTGATCTCACAGACACGCACGATCCATTACATTCAAAAGATCACATCCCATTTGGAACCCAGATATAGTTGAAAAATACGTCCATCGATCAATTAAGATAAGCAGCAAATTTCATACATATCTTGTGCATCCAGATTCACTGAACCACCGAGACCACGGGATTCGATCCACTTAAAGCCCAGGTTGTAGCATAATGAATAATTAGAATTAGAATAATTGCACAGTAGCTGTTTCTGGAAAAGGTACAAGGACGTTATCATATAGAAATGTATAAAATAGGAGCAGGAAAAGGCACTTCGGCATTCGATTATTCTAAGCCTTTCGTTATGATCATGGCAGATGATTAAATTCAATATCTTGCTCCCGCTTTCTCTGCTCATTCTTTGAGACCATTCGCCCCAAGAGCTATATCTGGCTCCCTCTTGAAAACATAGAACATATTGGCTTCAACTACTTTCTACGGTGGCGAATGTCACAGGCTCAACAGATTCAGAGTATCACATAGTGCAGAATAGACCCTTCGGCCCATTCAGTCTGCACTGACACGTGATAAATGCCTGACCTGCCTACTGATCCCATTTGCCAGCAGTTGACTCATGCCTGCAAATGATATGAGGTACAAAATGCTGATACAGTTGCTTTTTAAGGATGTGAGAAAACTGCCTCCACTATGCTCCCAGGCAACACAATCCAGGCCTTCATGGCCTTCTGGATAAAAAAGTTTTTCTTCACATTCTCCCGAAGCCTCCTGCCCCTCACCTTGAACCTATGTCACCTCGTGATGGATACCAGAAATAGGGGGGGGCAACTGCTTACTATCCACTCTGCGCATGCCCATCATAACCTTCTACACTCCGATCAGTTCGGCCTTTGGCTTCTCTGCTCCAATGAAAACAACCAAAGCCTATCCAAGCTCTCTTTCTAACTTAAGTGTTTCATTCCAGGCAATACCCTGGTGAAACTCCAGGGCATGCGCTCCAGAGCAATCAGATCCTTAATAATTTGTCGACCAGAAATGCACACAGTACTCCAGCTGACCTCATTTAGGTTCGGAAAAATTCTAATAAGACTTCCATACCATTGTAATTTGTCCCCCAAATGATAATGAAAAGTCCCTCAAATGCTTTCTTCAGCACTCCACTAACATGACCATCCGCCTTCAAAAATCTAAGGAAAGATAATCCAAGGACGCTTTGTTCCTCAAAACTTCTTATTTTGCATTGAATAATTCTTGTCAACTTCATTCTTCCAAAGTCCTTCATGTCACACTTCTCAGGTTTACATTCCATCTGCCATTTATCTGCCCATTTGACTACAATTTCCTGTTGTAAAAGAGAGTCAACCTTAATGTTAACAACCCGGCAAATCGATGTGTCATCCAAAAACTTACTAATCCTGCCTCCCACATAGTCATCTAGGTCGTTTATATAAATGATGAATAAAACTGGAGTAGCACTCTCCCCCAATTCCAGTCCCAGAGTGGTCATTCGTTTCCAGAAACTAAATCACTCTTCTGTTATCACCTTCTCTCTCAGACAACTAGGCCAATTTTCATTCCAATTTATCAAATTCCCCTGTATACCTGGTGCACTTGCCTTCTTTGAAAGTCTCCCACATGGGATCGTGTGAAATTCTTTGCTGAAAGCCATGTAAACTAGGTCAACTGCAAAACTCTCGTCTGCAAACCTGTTTACCACCTCAATAAATTCAATCAAATTTCATAGGCATGACCTCCCTCTAACAAAGCCAGGTTTAACATCTTTTATCATACAGTCCCTCTCCAAGCAGAGTTAGATACTCTCCTTCAGAATTTTCATCAATAGTTTCCCGACCAGTGATGTGAGACTGCCTTTTCTGTAGCTCCTTGTCTTTACTCAACAAAACTTGTTAAATTACGGAATCACATTAGGAGTTCTCCAGTCCTCTGGCACCGCCTCCTCTGGCCAGAGAGGAAATAAATAATTGGGCCAGAGGAATTGCGATCTCATCCCTTGCCTCAGTCAGCAATCAGAGAGACCGGAGTAGAGATTTGTCCACTTTTTAGCCAGCCAGCATCTCCAATGCCTTGTCACTCCCTTGATCAAGATGCTCCAGAAGCTTGCAGTCTCTCTCCCCGAGTTCCATACGCTCATTCTCTTTCTCATGCGTGAAAGGGAATGTGACATATTCATACAACAGTCTAATGATGTCATTTGGCTCACATTATAGATTGCCCGCCTCCTTCCAAATGGACCAGATGTGGTAATGTGTTGACTTTGACAATGGGGCCACAGGAGTCTCGAGTACAGGTTACGATTTTTTATTCACGAACTTGCAAGCACAGCACCATCACAATGCAGCTTGAGAAAGTACTCTGCACTAGTACAAGTGTTCACCATTTTTATAAAGTCTTGGTCACGAACAAGAACCTTTTACAGATTCTGATCTCGTCAACATATAGGTTTATATGCGATATAACTGGTAGCAAATGTGCAATGTTGCAGGCATCATCTCTCCCTACTTTCACCCTGGAGGATAGCCCACCTCCTTTCTCTGCTAGGACCACCAGTTCTTTCATTACCTGCGATAACCAGACCCAATATCGGTTGCTTTTCGGGGTAAGGCTACGATCTGACTACTAAGGCACCCAATTTATTATGTTGGCATTCTCTCTCGCCTCGTCAATGATCACAGACCCTGAGGGAGTGCACGGTTAATCTTCATCCCTGTCCAACCTTTCATTTAACTGTTAAATGATAATGTTCATGGAGGCACTGGCTGCTTGGATATTTTACGTAAATCATTCCCTTTAAATAAGGTCATACTGTATCCCTATATATCCCGCTCATAGGCCGCCTTTTGGCCATTTGCCTAGCCCATGATAGACAACTGCAGTGGTACTGTCCGCCCCCTTTTTGGAACGCCATCCATTGATAATGGCCAGGTATTTTGCTTCGGCAAGTAAAAGGGTAATGTTCGGAACATCTGTATCAGCTGGTCTAATTATTCGAACCTTTGACTTACGCTAATCCTTCACCAACTAATAACACTGCCCCAGCGCCACTTTGCTTCTGACATCCGGCCGTATGCAATGACTCAAATCTGTTAAATGTATAATCAATATCAGCTGAAGTATGATTAGGGCATGGGAGACAGTCCCGATCCAGGGGTGGACCTGTACATTCGAGCCCGAATTCCACACATCCTACCAGTATGTGGAAAATCTATTTGATCGATATCCATCTTTAAGGCTCTAACGTGTTACTGCAGTGTATATTAAATTTTATATACCTGCTGACCCTGTCTCTGTATAATGTTGAGGTGCTCTGGTAATAAAGGAATTTCGTAGGAGAACTGCTTCATATACTTTTTCAGTTTATATTTAAGACTTCCCTTCACCTGAATAATAGTCGTTCCTCTGTTCTATATTTTAAGAAGTTCCACCTTCCCCAAACTTGCCGGCAACTGTGTATGAATGGTTGTGGATGGGGCATATCCGGTTATTCCCATGCTGGATTATTTCCTCCCATGTGCTGATACAATATCTCGTATTTCCTGTGTATGCAATATGGGTCGGTTATTTTGCAGTCCATATAGTTTCCCGCATACAGTTTGCTGATGATTTAATTCCACACTTTGCTTCTTCCTTCTCATCTATTGGGTGTGCACTTACTATTGCGGTGGCCTCTATGCTACGGATTTTAACGTGGCACAAACTATATTTCCTTCTATGTCTACTGCATATGGTGGTATGTCATGGTACTTAACATATTATCCCCCACTCCCCCTCCCCCGACGAACAATCCCAATGTTTTCTACTCTATATAATGTTCTGCCGGGTGATGACAAAGGTATGACAGTTATTTGTAATACAATGCTTATTAGCATGTTAATATGCAATATACATTCAATCGACATTGTATATACATGTGTTGAACCTCCAACCTGGCAACTGGTCAAGTCATGATCATTGCGTCCTGAAAGATTAAATAACTGCTCAATAGTTACCCTTTTCGGTACTGCTCCGTCTTACTAATCTGTCTTAAATTATTTACGATTTGCTCCAGTGCCCAAGATCCATAAGTGCTACAAAAATAATTTCTGCTTGCATCATCTGAAATATTTTTCTCAATTTTAATCAATTAGTTTTTAGTCCCCACCTGACTTTTGAAGACAGTAGCCAGACTATGGATTTAGTGTTTCACGCCATATTCTGCATTTAATTGGGTGCCCTGAATACCCTAGTACTGGCACGAAAATATCCATAAAGTTGAAGCTCAGGGTTCGAACCCTCTTGACAGCAGTTTTTCTGTCAATGGAATGAACCGTTGAGGACCCAGTGTTGAATATCATGGCAGCATCATTCATCAGGCTAGACTTGTCTAGTTTTCCTTCTGGGCATGATCACATCCCGCAGTTGAACTGAGGTGCTTCAGCAATCAACTGTCCCGTCAGAGCTATATAGAGTGTTAGTCTGTGGGTTGAGCAGCACTGGTGGAAGGCGACACCGTATATCTTCAAGACAACGGGTACCAGCTCATGTTGTGCATTATGATGTGGAACCTTATTTTGATTGATCAATACGAGTCTATGTGTCGACCATGGATACATTGTCAGACAAGCAGAGTCATTTGGTGTTGTTTGAGAGGCTTCGATTGCCTCCGCTTGTATTGTAGAGGTAATCATGGGAGTCGATCGGGTACTGGTAATAATCTCCATTTCTGGGCGTACCTCCGATACCCCCCTCTGGTCACTGTTCCCCAAGTCGGTATATGGTAATTATTAGGGCTACAAATGTTCAATTAAGAATCCCTATCGTGAGAATGAGTAACATTGTTTTCGTGCATTTTTAAACTAGCTATATCGACATGACTCTCTAAGTGGAAGGCAAAGTCGAACTTCTCTGCCCATTCCTTTTGCTTAAAACATATGGGAGTTTGATTTCGGAATTTATCAAAAGTGCCCACTTGCTTAAACATCCCCCAGCTAACTCTCGCATGTGGCATGTCTCTGTTACTTCCACGGCAGATTTGGAGAAAACTCTTTCTACAATTCAGGAGCACATATAGCCCTAAAGCAACATTTATGACTTCTTATAGTGAATCGCATTCGCTACTGCCCACGTTGTACCACTATTGGTCTGCCGGTGCTGGGGGAACAATGATACTTGCCGCACATGTTGACTTCATTGCCACACCCTCGGGTGTTGATATTATAATTAACATTATGTGAACCTATGCTCGTAACTGTCCATTTCGTCATCGGTCCGTTGTTGAGGTTAGTTCTGTGGATAAAAAAAGAGTTATTTAAAATCTTCAGTTGTGACCAGTGTTTCCAGAGCCCTTGTCTCTTCAAGTCCATGCATGCGATTATGTCCCTGGTCATGAGTACCTCAGGTGGGTCCTACCCACCTGGGTGCAAACCCAGGTTTTTTGGGGGTAATTATGAACGTAACATTCTACCCTATGCAAGGAACTCAACTTGATACGATCTGGCTTCCCCTTTCATTTCCGGTAGAACCTGCTGATCCCTCACTTTCTGCCTAGTGCATGAAGCTGTCGGCTCAGCTCCGAGAGTAATTGTTTCATTATCTCGCTCATAAGACCCATTTCCTCGCTACCAGTTATGAGGTCGCCCAGCAACCTCATAGCTCACCATGCCATCATCTAGATTATGGGTACACCCGTTTTTCTGTTAGGTGTCGCCCGAATTCCCATAAGAATGCTCGGCAATAACTCTACCCAAACTTGCCCTGTGTCTTGGATGGCCTTTGCCAATAGACGTTTCAGGTTCTTATGTATTTGTTCAAGCACGACTGAGATCTCTGAATGGTCAGGAACATGGGACTTCTGCTTACTTCCTAGCCACCTACGTATTTTGTTTAGTACACGCCGCCTGAAATGCGCACCTTGGTCTTAATCCATCTACAATTGTATTTGCCAGTTTGTAGTTACTTCTTCTAACACTATCCGGGCCACAGTAGTGGCTGAATAATCCCAGGTGGGTAAATCCTCTACCCTTCTCGTGAATTGATCAAAAACAAGTAAACTGGATGTTTTATCTCCGCTCGGCTTGAAATACGTTGTAAAATAATGTTTTAGCTGTTCCCAGGGACACCTCGCTAAGGGCTGTTGTGACATGCACAATTTAAGGGGCCTACCTGACTAATGTTGGGGACATATGTTGCATCCCTGGCAATATTTAGTTACATAGCTTCCAAGTTCCCGCAACAAAAGCATCCTTCTAACTGTTCAATGAGGGCTTTCCTTCCACGATGAGAGTTTCCATAGCATACTCTCATAAGAGTTTGTTGGAAACATTGGGGCAATGCTACATTCCCGTCTTTTCGCCACACCCCATCCGTGCATCCCATTGCACCTTACAATTTCCAATGTTCTCGCTCCTCATTCTTAGCATCCAGGTGTAAATATACTATGTTTATCTCCTCGCAGCCCACTGCTATGGAATACTCTGGGCCAATAGCTTCGGCGTCTTTATCTGCTTTATCACATGATAGTTGCCTAGCTCAGGATGGTCTGATATGTAACTGTTGGTCCTTAACCTTTTATATACCTGTTTCTTGGGGTAGGTTAGCAGCTTCTAGTATTTTTCTAATTATCGCTTCATGCTGTACCTGACCTCCTCCTGATGTGACATAGCCCATGTGGTTCAAAGCTACCGTATAATCATGTACTATGTTGAAGGCGTACCGACGGCATATATAAATATGAACCTTTTGTCCCTGTGAAATCTGCAGAGCCTCTTTGAATACCACTAACACTGGTACTTGAGCTGATAAATGACCTGCCAGTTTCCTCCTGAACATGGTTTGTCCTTTTCCATCCATCATTTCCCACCAGGTGGCTGGAACACCATCGACATATCTATGGACCCGTCCACAAAAAAGTAAGAGTTCTATGTCTTCTAAGTCATTTTCCCTCAAAGCCTTTGGATTATCTTCAATAGTTCCCGCGAGCACTCATGCTCCAGTTCAATACCATGACCCTTTCCGTCTGCCACTGCCCCTCTGCTGGGTTAGTCCCTAAATCCTGAAATCTTACAGCCAATTTATCTGGTTTGAGTAACATAGCTTCGTATGCCGCTCGCCTGCTGTCTGAAACCGTTCTTAACTTTCCTTTATTAAATAATTCCAATAGCATGTGTCATGTTTATAATACCAGTTACCCCGTCATTAGTATTGTCTCAAATTTTCTCACAGACAATCATGTGCCGTCAATTGTGGCTACACACTGATGCATCCCGCCAGCTACAGGTGACTGCTTTCATGAAAAATACCCTATAGAGCACATGGGATCCCCGAGCACTTGGGTTAGACACCGCACCGTAGAATCCTCTCTCATTATGGATATAGAGGTGAAACAACTTTCCCATGCATGTAAGCCTAAGACTGGCTGTTGAGTGAGCGCCCGTATTAGCGCCTGTAAGCCATTTCTTGTTTCTCACCCCATTCTGTACAAACTTGCGATGCTATCACTCCTTGTATCAATTCTTGTATCTTGCTAACTTTGCAAAATCCTTCATGAAGGCCCTACAGTAAATAAACAACTCCAAGATTTGCCTAACCCATTGCACATCTACGGGTCTAGGCTTTCTTTCTGAAGCTTCCTTCTGACTATGGGGAATTTCTCATTTCCCTTGCGATACTACAAAACCCAAGCACTGCACCTCGAGTTTTTCCAACTGAACTTACTTTACACTGACATTAAACCCAGCTACGTCGAATAATTATAGAACGTGCAACAGTGCCCCATATGTTTCCTTTTGCCGTTTCTGAGGCAATCAAAATAACATCCACATATTGGATCACTACGCTGCCCTCATCTAGTTCTCAGTGATTCAACGTATTGCAGATCACCTGCTGGAAGATAGCCCGGCTGTTGTGGAACCCTGAAGCAACCGATTCCAAGTGTATTGCCTGTGCCCCATCGTGAAAGCAAATTTTTCGTGGGTTTCTTTATCCAGTGGTGTCACCCAAAACCAGTTTATTTTATCTAGGACTGAAAAGATTGTATGGTTCAGCCCGAGATTGTTACATATGGAGGCATGGCTTGCAAATATTCAGTATTCCCTAGGTGTTACATTATTTAAAGCTGTATAGTCAATTGCTAATCGATATGACACGTCCGTTTTTGAACGGGCCAAATAGTGGAACTGATGGTGGACTGGGGCCCCCTCGCTATCCCTTCCAGCTCCAGGCACGTTTGATGCCTCTCTTTGCATCAGGAGACTAGGATTTAATGGGATATTGTTTTCTCGGTGGGTATTCAGGCCCTACAATATCTGTGCAGCTCATTTAAAGCTTACAACAGTCATGGTTGTGGCATACCCAAACTCTGGCAAATAGTTCACTCAGGACACCCATTTCCCAAGTTGTCTCCATTGATCTAGGTTGGCTCTGTCACTGCGGCCATGCTGCATTGAAGAAACGTCGCCTGACTCCTTTTCAGTTAACCTTGCATAATAATGTTACAAACCTGTGGGCTAATTACTGCCCCAAATATTTTTTTGTATATCCATTCCCATAATGCTCCCTTCATTAGTTTGCCGTATCGAAATCCAAATACGGACTATTAATCCCCCTATTTCTATGTACGTGACCACGATTTGTCTCGCCCCCATATGTACACCACTTACTCCTGTCACTGAAGTGGGAACACATCTGGTGACTAAGTCCAGGTCTGTAATTGAAATGGGCGCCCTGATGTGCGTTAACAATGAGCGCTGCCGGCCCTCCAAACAGCAGATCAACAAATGCCCGTGGGTCCCCAATTCTTCATATCCTGAGCTCTGGTGATACCATTACCTGGCTTTCCCTGTCTCGGAATAGCCTACATGACTCGTCCACTGTCAAAAACTTCTGGCCAGGATAAGATGCAGTTCCTCGGGACAGTATGCATCCCTGGACTACCTGCCCCTCTCGTAGAGACCAACAATCATTCCGGAAGTGATCAGTCTTCCTGTAGTTCGTATACCTCAACGCCGTATTTGCTGGCGTCTACCTTCCACTGCTCCATTCCCTGGCTATACGCCCCTGCTTTCCACAATTTTAACATTATACCCTTTGACTAATTGCTGCCACTGGAGCCATTTTAGACTCCTAGGTATGCTATTCCGTGGCCCAGTGCATAATATCCAGATATTTCCCTACTACTGAGAGCACAATCCTGATAACCTTCTGGTATTCGGGTTCAACATTTTCAAGAAAATCTCGTCATCCCGCAAGGGAAGTGGTTGCCCTGAAATTTGTGCATACATTTCCCAATTCGGACCTGCATAGTCCATTACAGATTAACGGTTCTTCTGTACTACGGAGGTCATGCACCTCCAGTTCGTTTCTCCCACCCCCAAGGCTTCCTTCATTGCCTCCACAAATTCCTTGTGCAGGGCTCCCACATTTTCCCAATCTGGGACGTCCCCAGGTTTCGTCCAGTCGCCACTTCTAAGCAGGAGATACAATCTTACACTAATACCCCATGGGCATTTCGCCTTCATTAGTATGCGGGTGTCAAGTGTGTTCATTGCATGGAAATCTTGCAGTTACCACAATACGGTATAAGGAAATATGTTGTTATGCTGAGTTTTAAGAACCGGCAGTTCTTAAAGCAAAATCTGCTTAATATTTTCCTAAAGCCTCTCAAAATGCTCATCCTATCCCAATTCCTCAACCCCTTTCTCCCTTAGGGTTTTACTTCACCTTTTCTGACTTTACTTTTCCTAACAGTTATTGCCATAGGGGCCATATGATTCAATGGTAGGTGGGCGGTTGGTTTGTATGAGGGTCTCAATTTCCCCACTTCATCAATGGATTCTCCTTCGGAGCTCTGCTCCTTTGCATCAGTCTCACTACAAATTGTAGCCACTGTTCCGATCTGGCCTGTTTCTGAAGTTATCTCTCTCTCTCTAATCGACTGGAAATTAGCTTTAATCGGTCTGCACAACTGTAGGTAGAAGGTAATTATACCCATTACCCCTTTAATCTTTTTATTTTTTTTCTGACCTACCCACCACTTTTTTTGTAATCTGGGGTTTCCCTTTGTTTGTTACCCCTCTTTCTGCATTGCTTTGATCAGCCTTGACAGCAGTTCCGCTATCAGCCCTGCAATGGATTCCGTGGTTCCCCTGTCGAGTTCCATAACCCTGTTATCTTTCCTTCATAGCACTCTTTTCTTATTCCTGTCGATCTCTGAACTTTAGGTTCGCATGGACCTAACAACTTAGATAGTTGTGCTGCATGCATTTTAACTTATTTCACTGGGTCCGGCCTCCATGAGCGGCTTCGGCCAGGCTACTTTCAAGCCATAACCCACCAGCACGGTTCCGCCTCCTCTTAACTGGTGTACAGCCTCTCTGTGCCGTTTCAGTTATGGTTATTATAATATTATATTAAACTGACGATCCCTATCTCCTGTCCTGAATTCTCCTCTGGATGCTTTTGATGCTGGACCAGAACATTCTCGGGTAGATTAAAAACACTAACTACGGGTGGTAAATAAAATAAACTGACCCATTTTGCAAAGCCATCCCGAGAATCCAATCCGAGTATCCTGCCGACTCATACGGGATTGATGTGATGTCTTTGTCAAACGAACTACTGGAGTTTCAGGTACAGGCTGTGGAGCAATTGTCGAAAGGATGCCATCAAATTTCAGCATGAGAAAGTACTCTGCTAAACTACAATTGTTCAAAATATTTATACAATAGTAGCCATGCACAGGAACATTCTCCAGGTTCCTATATCGTCAACATGTAGAGTTACATTAAACAGATAACTCTGGTAACAAAGTTACAAAGATACAGTCATGATCTATCCATACTTTCATGCAGGTGGAGCCCTTCCATTCTATCCAAGCTAGTATCCACTGTTCTTTACTCATCCGGTATAAAAACACCCAATCTTGGTTGCCTTTTAACCTAAGGTTCCAGTCTAACTGCTATGGCCTCGAATTTATCGCGTTGGCATTCCTCTCTGGCCTTGCTGATGATCATCGGCCCTGAGGGTATGCAGCGTTCAGATTCCTTCCTTTCTAAACTGGCTTTTAAATGTTAGCTGTTTATGTGCTTGCAGGCATTAGCTGGTTGGAGATTTTACCTAATTCATTCCCTTCCAATAAGTTCTTCGTATATCCCTTTATCCACCCCCCCCCCCCCCCCCCCCACCCCCGGAATGGACCCTGGTCTTTCCCTGGTTGTTGTTACTCATTGAAATACTTAAAGAATATCTTGGGATTATCCCTACTTTTACAAGCCAGAACATTTTCAAATTCCCTCATTGCCCTCCTGATTGCTTTCTTATGCTCAACCATGCACACGCTGTTTTGCACTAATGTCTCCGCTGATTTGATAGCCTCTTAATTGCTAAAAGCCTCTTCCTGCTATGTAAAACATTTTTTTTTGGCAGTTGTGCATATCTTTGTCCATAAAAACATTACATTGTTCCATGTTGTGGTCGCTGTCACTGATTTATTTCCCGAACACACTTCAGCCACTTGTCCCGCTTAATTCCCGAAACTTAGGTCCAGTACTGCGCCTGCATCATCGCAGTCTCTACATGTTGGCCTAAAAAGTATAACTGAACACATTTAAAGGAAACCATTGCATTCAGGCCCTTAACACTATGTCTATCCCAATGAATGTTCGGAATTTTGAAATCAACTAATACGATTAACAAATGTTATTAATTTTAAACACCTCAGCAAAGTGTGAACATCTTTGTTTCTGAATTTCACACAGAATATCTAGGGGTCTATGATAAACACCGAAAATTGTGGCTGCCACTTATTTATTCATACACACAAAGCTCCATTCCATGCCAATTACAAGACATCATCTTTCATAACTGCAGTAAAGGATTCCTTCGCTCACAATGTGATGCCTCCATATGCTTGGCCCCGTCCTCTGTCCTGCCTGAAGAGTCAATATCCCGTTTTGTTGAGCTGCCAATCGGTCCTTTCCCTCAACGTTATCTAAGTGATGCGAGTGATATCACAATTCCACGTGTAAATCCTCACCCTCAACTCAACCGTTTTTCCTATCATACTCCTCGCATTAATGTGGAGGCCATCCAGCCATTCATTAATCTACCGAAAATTAAACCCGGTGTACTCTCTTTGATTTGATTGTTTCTCTGTGTATTGATTTGTCCTTGTCCAGTGCACCTCCGGCTGCAGAATTAGTTTAAACACCCCCAACAGCACCAGTAAATCCGCCCACATGGATGTTAGTCATGCTTTGGTTCAGGTATAGGCTGCCCAGCTTCTACAGGGCCCACCTTCGCCAGAAACAGACCAAGTTATCCAATAATCTAAGAACCTTCCACCTGCAGCAAACCTAACCCAAGTATTCAACTGCTCTACTCTGTTATTTAATTGCTCACTAGTACGTCACATTGGGAGTGATCCAGAGATTACAGCCAGGAAGGTCCTGTTTTTCAGTCTACTGCATAACTCATGAATTCTTGCTGGAAAACCTCATCTCTCTTTTTACCTATGTCATGGGTGCCAACTTGTACCATGACCTTTGCCTTATCACCCTCACGTTCAAGATGTCCTGCAGCCATTCAGTGACATCCCGGACCATGGCACCAGAGAGGCAACACACCACCCTGGAGTCACAGTGATGTCCACAGTGGCACCTAACTGTACCGTTGACTATAAAAACCCCTAATAGATTTCTTCTTTCTCTCTTCCTCCCCTCCTCTACAGACAGGCTGTTTGTGGTTCCAGAAGCTTGGCTTTGTCTGCACTCCCTGGAGGAACCATCACTATCCTCAGCCTTCGAAATGTAATAGCAATTGGCAAAGTGCTGGTTATCTGCCTTATGATGTGCTCTAGTCAACATGCTGTAGGACTACACACTGTGTTATTAGAGACGGCGGCTGGTGCTGGTTGTGGGGTTCAATGCCAGGGTTTTGACGAAGCAATAGTGAAGGCACACAACATTTTTCCAAGCCATGCTAGTCTGCAAACTTGGAGGTAAATTTTCAGTTGGTGATATCCCAATGTATCTGCTGGAATTCACCATGTAGATGGTAGCGGTCGTGGAGTTGGAACATGCTATCTAAGGTGGCTTTCTGAGTTTTTTCAGTGCAACTTATTGATGGTACATATTGCTTCCTCTGTGCTAAGGTGGTGGTGGGAGTGAATGGGAGTACCGAACAACTGTTTTTTTTTTCATTATTTGACTGTGCCCTCAGCTTCTTGAGATTTATAGGAGCTGCACTCATTAGAGCAGATAGGGCATAGTCAATCAGACTCCTGGCCTGTGAGTTCTGGTGAGCAACTGGCGTTGAGAAGTCAGGAGGTGAGTTATTCGGATCATGATTCCTAGCCTCTGACATATTCTTGTAGCCACCATATTTAAACCGCTATTCCAGTTCAGTTTCTGGTGAATGATAATCTCAGGATTGTTATTGTGTGAATTCCGGCGAAATTAATGCCATTGAATGTCAAACGGCCATGGTTAGATGGGTCTGCTGGGTCTTCTGCAATCACCAGCAAACATTCCCACTCCTGATCTTATTACAGAAGAATGTAAATAGGAGCTACGTTACGAACTTCCCATGTTTGAATGCCTGAAGGTACAATAAACAGAGGCCCATTTGGACAGATAGTGATTAAAAGTCAACGATGGGAATCTATTTGCCTATTCAGACAGAGTATGGAGCTGCGCATTTTACTTGAAATATGCAGCACTAAATAAATGTTTGTACATATAGAACACCTACGCTGAGTTTTCTGACGTTCTCCGTATAATCTACATATTATAAATCACTCCTGTTTATGATTTATTTTATTTGATTTTTTTTATTCATTTGATTATTTATTTGACAATTAATACCATTTATCCTAATATATATATATATAGCTTATATTTTGTTAAATTAGGAAACGGGCGAAGGAGATTCCCACTTATGTTATTTCAATGTATGGCATTAATAGGAAGACAAAAATGCTTCAGGAAAGAAACAGCACCACCTGGAATTATAGGCAGGAAGCTGCAGGTGAGTGTTTACGTGATTTTCTTTATATGATTAAATAGTAATTAGTGATTAAATCAACTGTAGTTGAAGTGGAGAATAAATAGTCTGTGATTCTCTCTCCAAGCTTAACCATCACTACATCGACGAACCGACGTTTTCAATATTCATAGTGTAAATTCTATTTGCCCTTGTTGCCTCTTTCCTTGGCCATGTGCATTCATGCGTCAAGGAATCTTTATTGTGCTGACTTGGAGTATTTACTCTTCTCTGTTAAAGGCATCATGGCAATGACATTTTGATGTAAAACATCTTTTCATTAATAATGTGGACCCTTAGGCCTTGGCAGTTCAGTTTATAGTGGAATAATGCAGTTAGTTCTTCAATTTCATTATATATCAGATTTTCTTACATTATTTATTTTCTGCTGGGGCAAAAAGGCAGGTGTGAAGTCGTTACCTAATGCTACAATATCACATGGAAATTGCATTCAAGTCCCTGTTGGAAAAAAAATTGGGAAGCATTAACAATGCTTTTGCCAGCGTTTCACTCCATTTTAAGCAGCCATTTTTTAAACTTCAAGTTTCCATCAGCTTTACTTGACACAGCATTACAGTCGTTTATTACTCAAAACAATCATTAGTGAATTCACCATCTCATCTGCAACGATATATAAGCTCTACCAGTTTACTTACACATTCTGCCTGCTATCCGCAATGGTGCACCCTGGTCCCTCCAATGCATGCTCTTCTCTTTAAACTAGCACTTCCTTTACTCCAGACTCAAAACAATTATCTCATAGCCACACGCTGTATAGTGTTTTTATTGTTACACCTGTTTCTGCTTTCTGCTTACTTAACTTAGACTAAACGTTTTCCAATGCTTGCTCCATTCCTAACAACTCTACGACAATGATACATCTTTGTATGTTTTTCAGTACACAGAGAGGCTCCACGAGCCATGTCACCGCATTAAATTATTTCAAATATCAGTGTTCACGGCGCCCCCGTAGGTGAATTGTAATTTAATTTCTCCTCTTTTTAACTTTTGCAGAAAATTCAAATGCTAAAATCTTCCAGATGCTGGCGGAGTGCACGGATGTTCAATTTCACAGAATTACTTATAGGTACGATCATGAATTAGAACATTCAATTGAAGAATTTGTTGAGGAATTTAGTCAGTTGCTCACAAGTGCAAAGGTTTTGACTGAAGAAGATTATAAGGTAGGTTAAGTATTGCTGCACATGCATTAAGTGTCAATTGACCCATATTAGGGACTGCTTAGAGAGAATATATCCCGCAGAGCCATAAGCTCTACTAAGATCTATACAGTGGCTTTAGAAGCTCCACTAGATGGCAAACATATGTCCAAGCATGAAGTCACATTTCAGATACAGGGAAAAACCCAAAGCATCTTGGAGTGAAAAGTTGTGGACGGAAATACTTGAAAAGTTTGCAGCATTCAGCGAAAGCATAGCACCAGAGAGATACCTGTGGGTAGTTCAAAAGGAGTAACAGACTTCTAATATCATGTGAAGAAATTAACAGCAGGAAACAAAGCAAAATGTCGAAATCAATATACGGTCAAGCCGTTGAAATCCCTTTCTTTCTCTTACAAACAATGACACGTTTCTCTTAAAGCACATGTTGTTAGAAACACTGCAAACTTGGTTCGATTTATTAAAGATGTCCTCGGAGAATATACAATTCTGACCTTTTATTACTACTTTGATTCTTTGTCATACTTTTCGCGCCAGTGGCCATCACCAAATTCACTGAAACGTGATTCCTCATTTTCAACTTGTGCAAATTCACTTTCCTGAAGTGTCTTACAACGTTACCAAATTATCAGTCTTACAATTCGGTGACAATGAGTTATTTTGATCGAATTCCCTTGGTGCAATCACATACTTCCCTCATTCTTAACAGAGCTCATAAGGTATAAGGGCCATCATTCGAATGTTACTTGACCCATAATGACGACTGTTTATCTTGAATATATTCGCAGTATCCTAAATAAGCAAAGTGCCCAAGCGTGTATAGAATTAATGACATGGCATTTCTGCTCGGTGCAAAACATTTCATCTTTGTGATGGCTTTTGGCAGCATTCAGTGAATTAATTTCGTCTGGAATTGTCAACAAATAAATTACAAAAAGAAAAGAACAAAGTACGGCATGCAAAGGCACAATATGATAGTTTCGAGGTTGTGCTACTTCCAGCTGTTTCAAGAAGAAATTTTATAGTGTTTGATTTGGATCAGCTCAGTTAATATTACACAGTGATGGGTTCCCTTTGCATTTAGCTTATTAAGGAACCGTTGCTAGAATTAAAATAAAATGATTGTTAAAACACAGCTTAAGGAAAACAAATTTCCAAACTGAATATTCGGCCACACAGTTGGCACATAGGTGCAAAACAATGAAATTCATCCGGAGAGTCGCTCATTGAGATTAATATTCCCTGTAGCCAGCAATATTAGCATCTTTAGGACCGCATTAAAGACACGTGCAAATTATCTCTGCCAAACCTCTTGCAGTTAAGTCAATTCCATTGCTCACATTTAGGAAATCGTTTGGTTGACTCCGGAATTGGCAGGATATTTCCCATTGATGGTATGCATTAGTCCAAGAGTTAACCAATATTTCATGACTTCGAGGAAAGAAACAAATATATTTTATGAAAAATTATATAAGGTAACATTGATAACACATGAATTATGTGCCATCAAACTAACAGCTATGAGATTCCATGAGGCACCTCGTACAAGTAATATATGCAAATTTCACCAAGTGTAAAAATAAACTGCAGAAAAAAGAAACCTGTCGAAATTATCATACATTCAAGGCCTAGTACTGTTTCTGTATTCTGTCAGAAAATTACGTCTTTACAATTATACACAGACTGGCATAAACATTACCAGATGTGTTTTATAAAGACGGCTTCAAAAATAGTTCCTTTCACCTGAGTGAATTGGGCGTCCACGTAATATTATTGTGGACGTATGTAACTTGACTTTCTGAAGAAAAAAAAACATTATGAATATAACAAAGCATCATTCATAATTAATGCATTATTTTGTTTGAAGCATCTTCTTTGCATTTGCATCCCGATAGTCACAAACGCCTCCCTAACCCCATTTCATTCGGCATTTTATCCAGAGAATTTTAATTACGCTTGCTTTATTGTCGTATATGTCTTCTCCTGTGATATCTCTTTGTTGATAATTGCAATTAGCCTTTCTGAGAAACGTCATTCTTCGCTATCACGGTATCCTCTTTCAACTTTTGTTCAGTCAAATATAGTTGTATCTCTCATATTCCAGACTTTGGCGATGGTCTTGCCACTAGCATTAATAACCTTGTTTTCAGCCATTAAACAACAACAACGAATAATATTACAGAAAATGTCACAAATATGCAGAAGATTTGGCGGAATTTCGGGGGAGAGAAACTAGCTCTGAAATATAGCTGTTGGTCTTAAACCAGAACAAAGCGTGTTGGAAATTAAAAATCGTCAAACATATGAAAAGTGATGGTTAGAGTCGGAGGAGTGGTAGAACTTTGGTTCGGTTGGTGGCCAGCCCACAAAGTCCTCAACCCGTGAATCAAATATAAAATTAGAGAGACGAAGAAAGATGAATGGTAACGAACGAATTATATAACACAATGTGGTAAAGTGTGAAAATAAAAGCTCGGCAATTAATAATTCACTATTCCCTGCATTGTTCTTCATGCCAATGCCTGTGGCGATCAGATTCCGCTTGCAAACCCGTTTTTTATGCTGTTGTTTCCTTTTACTCTCTTGGGTGGCTGTTGCAATGAATGTGAGGTGTAAAGCTTCAATATTATTCATTCTTTTAAGTCATAGTCAAAAGCATTCCAACGAAGCGAATATGCTTAGCAGTTACATGCCTATATAATTCATTCGGGTCTCCGTTTATGTAACCTGGCACTCTCTTTACTTGTTTTATTTGTATGTTTTCTAATACTTGCATCTGACAGAACTAATTTGAGCATGGATCTCAATTGTGTTATCAATTCGACATCGTTCATGTGTATCTGTATGTTCTGCTTAAAGTTATCGTTCAAAGCATGGATTTCCAAGTGGCTTTCTGCCCACTGAAACCACTACTCCAATCACAACACTCAGTGCATTCACATTCGTGGACAGCAACCCTAATTTAGGATTCACTGCTCCCCTCTATTATTACTGCGCCTAGTGCATTGAAGTTTCATTTTCTTTATCTTGTGCCTCTCGAAATGTTTTGTGCACTTATTATTCCTCTATAAGGTTACCCGATGTTTCCAACGGAGTTGCCGAGTTACTTGGAAGATCCCTCAAATTGTTGATATCATTTATTATGCGTAGACACAAATCATGAAGGCTCAATTTAAAAGTATACATTTTATTTAGATTGCATCCAGGTGTGATATTGTACCGCTAGGGTTGGATGTTCAGGAAAAAGTTGAGGTCCTTGAACTGATCTTTGTTGGATGTTTGATCATGTTTCTGAAGCGATGAAAAATGAAGTTTGACAAGGCAAAAATGACAAACTGAACTCCTGTTGGATAGAAGAACATTATTTCTTAAGCGCGGGCATTCCAGCACGAGAAATTGCAATGAAATTAATATTAATAAAAATATAAAAGACAAATTTCTAGCCATAGAATAGAAATAGAAATGATAATGCACAGAAATAGTCAACTTAGCTTATCGTGCCTGCGATGGCATGCAGTCCAATGCCAGATCCTGTCCTACCCTGCAGTTTGTGTCATTTGTATTCCATATCCAGACACCCATTAAATGAGCTGGGGATTTCTGCCTCTGATGTCCTTTCAGGCAGCGAGTTCCAGGCCACCACAATCCTCTGCGTGACAAGAAAAACCGTAATCTTCCCTGCAATTTTGCTACAAATCACGTTAAATATAAACCCCCTACTCAGTCATCCGTGTGCTAAAGTAGAGGCACTTCCCAAGCACCCTTTCTTGGCTGGCCACAATTCGATATATCTCAATCAAATCTCGGGTCAACATCCTCTCTTCCAAGGACCACCTCATTTCGCACTGCCGAACAAAGCTAACACTCTGAACAAACATTTCAAGGCTGTCATAAAATATCCTCATGTGGCTCAGTGACAGATTTTCCTAAATAATTAGCTCCCGTTTGTTACACTTATTAAAATCTATGATGCAAATAAAAGGTGCACTCTGTTTTTGTTGTTGTTGAATATGAGTTCTTCTCATTTTTGCAATAGATGTTCATGGTACTGACACATGTTCTTTAAAAAAAAACTACAAACTCGAACTCTGAGGATTCCTATTATGCATCGTGACGAAGAAAATAAGAACGACAAAGCACCTGTTCCTATTATTGTTCACCTTTGTTGACTAATTGTGGGATGGAAACTACGTTTATTACAGAGAATCACAAGCTTAGCTGAAAGCCAATCATATAAGGAAGCTTCCAAGCTCAGTTTGGATATTATACTGGGTAAGAACACTACAGACAAAAGAGTCATGTGGAACATGTTATTTGAACTGCAGCAAAACAAACCCAAACTGAAAACCACCTTGCTGGAGACAGAACGGACAGGTAATTTGACAGAATTAGTTTTTTCACCCAAAATTTGGTCGTGTATAAGATGACATTTGCCTTTCGGTGTTAGGAATTAGGGGCAAGGCAACGTTGCCTGTTCACGTTGCAATCGAATATTATTAACTGGCCTAAAGCAGGACCTCTGGCTCAGTTCAGCGTGATGGCGATTCATTCTTTAAAAAGGAAACATTACTTTAATTTCACAGAAGTTTTTTTTAAACTTTTCCCAAAGCTTCATGTGAATCATAGCGTCCACCATAAATAAGTAGGCTTTGAACTGTAGGGGACGCAACTCTTTCTACGCATGCAGCCATGCTGAATCTAAACGCCCGTCGCAAAAACTTTGAAACCATGCGACCTTCACTCTGCTGCTTCAGCGAATGAAAAAATATTTTACTGACACTACGATTGCAATTCCAGATCTGACATTGACATATGCGAACACGTCCTTCAGCGGGGCTCTGGGTGTAGGTTTGGAGCCGGGGTGTTGGGAGGCAAGCTGCAATGTAGAATGAAAACACCAGCACACTCATAAATCTCGGCCTACGGTGACGAGAATATATCAGACATTAACACAGCATCTGCCTCAAGCAGGTGCGACAGCAGCTCTTGCCAAAGATCCAAAAATAAAATTCAAGAAGTGAAGCTGACGCATTGGGAAGAATCAGAGGCATATGAATCCAGCCTGACATGCAAAGAAAGTTTGTCCTCAAAATTTCAACGGACCTGGTTTACCAATCGAGGGTCCGCATTCTTCAAAAGTCAGAGAGACAGGGTCATTTATAACTGTACTTCCCCCAAGATACCATGAAAGAGCTGGGTGACCTAATGGAGAACTACAGGAACCATATTAGACTTCGGATAAGCCATTGCTTGAGAATTTGAAGATCAATGTAGCACTGTATTTTTACGCATTTTCCACTGAATGTATTTGTCGGGTCTCACGGTCTGCCGTTGTTTGGTGCATCAACCGTTGCCCAAGGGATGAAATTGGGGTCGTTATGGTAATCCAAAGCTTAGCCAGAGGGCGAAAGAGAATGGAATTATAACGGCAAGTAAAAAAAAGACCGTGGCAGGGAGGGACCGGTAGTCATGTTCCAAGAGTTCTGGAAATGTCCCAGAGGATCGAAAAAATGCCAGTGTAACATTCTTATTCAAAAAAGGAGGGATACACAGGCAAGTAACTATAGACCAGTTCGCTGAAATTCTGTCATTCCGAAAATGTTCATGTTCATTCTAAATGATACAATATCAAAACACTCAAAAATATATCATACAATCATTCAGCGTCAGCTTTGCTTCATGAGGGAGAAACCTTAACTTCCACTTGTTATTAGAATTTTTTGGGGAGTTGTAAGGAGGGTAGATAAAGGAGAACTTGAAGAAGTGATATACTTGGATTTCCAAAAGTATTTCGATAAGGTAAGACACATAAGGCTACTTAATAAGACAAGAACTCATAGTCTTGTTACTATATTAGGATGGACAGAGGATTGACTAACGAATTGAAGACAGAGAATTGGGATAAGCAGGGCACTTTCATAATGGCATATTTTGAATATGGAGTACCACAGGCATCATTGCTTGGGACACAGTTACTTAAAATATATGTTAATGACTTGGCTGAGGGGAATGAATTCACGAAGATTCCTGTTGGGACAACATTAAGCGGGACAGCAATGGTGAGGTTGACGCAGACATGTTAAGTGAGTGGTCAAAAATCTTGGCAGATAGAATACAACATTGCAATATGTGAGGTGCGCACTTTTGTTGGTAAATCAGAGGGTCTAGATATTATTTAAATGCAGAAATATTGTAGAAAGTTGCAGCACTCAGAGATTTGGTGTCCTGGGGCATCAATCACAAGAAAGTAGTGTAAAATGTAGCAGGTAATATCGGAGGCAAACAGAATGTTGACCTTTATTTCAAAGCGAATGGAATATAGAAACAGAAAAGTATTGCTGCATGACACACGTCACTAGTTAGACCACCATAGATTCCTATGAACAGTTTTGGTCTGCTTATCTATAGAAAGATATGCTGGCATTGGAAGGATTCCAGTGCATTTTCATTAGTTTGCTTTCACGTATGGAAGGATTTTCTTATGAGAAACAATTAAGTCGGTTGGGTCTGTACTTAATAGAATTTAGAAGAATGAAAGGAGACATTATTGAAACATAATGCATTAATAGGGAGTTGACAGGATAGGGGCTGCGAGGTGGTTTCCACATGTGTGTGAGCCTAACATCAAATGGCATATTCTGAAACTAAGGGTTTGGCTGTTTAAGGCAGAGATGAGGAGGAACTTCTACTCTTAGAGGGTAGTGAATCTGTATTTTTTTTTCTTTTTTTGCCACATAGAGATGTAAAGGTTCGGTCAATAAAAATATCGAAGGCTGAGATAAACAGATCGAAAATCAGGAAGGGAATCAATGGTTATGGAGAAAAGGGAGAATAGTCGAATTTAGGATGACCAGATCAGCTATGATCTCACTGAATGACGGAGTGACTCGAATGTTCTCTTTTTAAAATTCAATCACAGGTTGTGGGATTCGCTGCCTGGGGCAGGCATTTACGGTATTTGCCTTTGAGAAGATGGTGGAGAGGTCACTGCTTGAACCGGTGCTAACCATGTGGCTTAGGTACACCATTACTGCTGTTAGGAAAGGAGTTACACGACTTTTCCCCAGTGACAGTGAAGGAAGAGCGACATATTTCCAAGTCAGCATCGTGATTGAACTGGAAGGGAACTTCCAGGTGGTGATGTTCCAATTTAAGTTCTGCCCCTGTGGTGCTAGCTGAGAGTGGTCGAGGGCTTGGAAGGTGATGCCTAAAGAGATATGGTGAATCCCTGCAGTGCACCATATAAGTTGTGCACACTGCTGCTACTATGCATCGGTGTTCAAAGGATTCAATGTTTGTGGATGTGGTGCCAATCAAGGGGACTGAATTGTCCTAAATGGTTCCAACATCATCATCGAAATGGTAGCTGCAGTCATCCAGACAATTCGGGAGCATTACATGAAGCTCCATACTTGTGCCCTGTAGATGTTGGACACGCGTTGGGGAGTGAGGAGTTGAGTTAATCGTCGCACGATTTCCAACCCCTGAAATATTCTTGCATCCATAGTGTTTTTTTTTATGGCAAGTACTGTTCAGTTTCAGTAAAATAGGAAATTCCAGCTTTATGACTGTGGGCGATTTAGTGGTTAAAATGATATTGCACATGAGACGGTATTGTGTTCATGATGTCTTGTTGGAGATGATCATTCCCTGACACTTGTGTGGCGTGAATGAGAAATGCCACTTGTCAGCCAAAGCCGGAATAGAGTCCCGGTTTATCTGAATTTGGAGATGGAGGACATCAGTGTCTGAGGAATGCGAATGATGCTGGAAATTGTGCAAGCATCAGCGAACGTCCCCACTTTTTACCTTATGATGGAAGGAAGTTAACTGATAAAGAACCTTATAATGGATAGGCCTAGGACACTACCTTGAGGAATTTCTGAAGTCATATCCTGGAGCTGAGATGGCTCCCTTCGAACAGTCACAACCATCTTATTTTCTGCTGGGTATGGCTCCAACTAATGAAGGGCTCCAGCTTGATTCCCATTGACTCCAATTTTGCTACGGCTCCTTGATAACAAACATGGTAAAATTATGCCTTGCTGTCAAGTGAGTACTCTTACCTCACCTCGTTTGTTCATCTCTTTTGTCCATTTATTAAGCAAGACTAAAACGTGGTCAGGAGATGACCGGCCTTGGCCTAAGCTAAATGCGTTGATAGCACTCTTGATGACACTTCCATTTCTTTACTGATGATAGAGAGTTTGTGAAGGGGCGATAAAAGGATGGGCACGAGTTGCACGCCGTTTCTGTATACAGGAAATCCCTGGACAATTTTCCAAATAACCACATAGATTACCATTTGTCTCTGTAGTAGGAGAGCTTGCTTAAGGGCGTGGCAATTTCTGCAGCAGGAACCTTCAATATCAACCTAGGAATTTTATCAGGACTCATAGTGTTTGCTGCATCCATGCCTTTAGGCATTTCTTGACATCATGCAGTGTTAATCAAATTGGCAGAAAAAATGGAAACTGTAATGCTGCTGACTTCGCAGGAGGCCGAGATGGAGCACCCAAACGACACCTCTGGCTGAGTAGTGTTACGAATGTTTCAGCCTCAATGATCACCGATGATCCCATGTCATCCATTATTGAGGATAGGGATATTTGCGGAGCCCCCTCCTACAGTTTGTTTAATTCTCCACAACAACTGACGACTGGATGTTTTAAGACTCCAGAGCATATATCCAACCCGTGTTAGTCTGCTTGCACACAAACAGGTGGCTGACCTCATCTTGAGCGTGACACAGCTATAGTGAGTGTGTGTATTGGCAATTTGATGCACAGTGAAGATTCGGTGTACAGGAGAAGTGGAGCTCTTAGCATGTTTGCTTTTCTATCCCATTTACTGAATCTTCAGAGAGTACTCTTGACCTGCTGCAGCAGCAGCGGCTATAACAGAAGGTAATCACTGCTAAGTATTGGGTAAGGTGAGGTAATGTGTACTACTTTTATCACATATTTAATGGTCGAAATTTGATTCATTGTCTTTATTCTAAAGAAACGAGGATCAAAATATAAGGGCTCTATAGCCATTGGTTTAAAAAGTTTAATGTAAATCGTACAAGTCATGAAAGGAGAGATCAAAGCCATGATGTGCTACCGGTGCTCCCAGATGAAAACCGGGAAAGTTTGCAAATGCTCGGGACCAGCGTCTGTGCAGGAAGTGTGTCGCGTTGCACCTTCTGGAAGCTCCGGCTTCACAGCTGGAATGGCGGATGAGGACACTTTGGAGAATCCACAACCTGGGATCATCATGGGTAGCATGTTTATAGATGTGGGCACACCACAGCTGAAGGCACCTGCGGAGGAAAGGGCATGACTAACAATCCGGTAGTGCAAAAGAAACAGGCAGGTAGGTAAGGGGTCCCAAATTGGTAATGTGCCCAAATCAGTATTCCATTTTGAGGCTGTGGAGGGCGCTGGTTCCGCCAGTTCATGCAGACAGAACAAAACGTCTGGCACCACAAGCAGCCAGTCATTACAGGAGACCAGGAAGAAAGAAAGAAGCAATAGCAATAGGATATTGTAGAGTCAGGCGAACAGATAGGCGCTTCTGTGGTCGTCAGTGCGACTTCAGGATGGTTCATTGCCTCCCTGGTGCCAGTGACTGGAGCATCACTGAACGGCTGCAGGGCAACTTGAAATGGGAGGGTGATGAGGCCGATGTCATGGTACATGATCTTACTAAGGAGGTGGATACAAAGAGAGATGTGGTCTTGCATCAACATTTATGGAGCTAGCTAGCAGAATAAAAATCAATACCAATCAATTTGTAATCTCTAGATTGTTCTCAGTGCCACGTGACAGCGAGCTCTGAAATGGGGTAATAGCAAAAATGAATATGTTGCACAAACGTTGCTGCTCGATGGACGTTTTTAGATTACTGTATCACAGGCACCGTTTCTGTGGGAGTTGGGATCTGCTCAAGGCAGAATCTCTACTTCTGAAGCAGAGCGGGACTAACATCCTTGCAGGAGATTTTGCTAGTAATGTTCGAAGGAGTTTAGCATAATTCGGCTTTGGGAGGGGGCACAGCATGTTAGCAGAATAGGGACAAGTCATAATGCAGAGAAACAGTCAACCTAGTGAGAGTACAGTTGCAATAAATTTCAAGGCAGTGAGGCAAGGCTCGATCGCCTCTACTTTAATGCGAGGAATATTACAACTAAAATCCATGAGTTAAGGGGGAGAATTGACACGTGGAATTGTGATAAAGTAGGCATCACAGAAACGTGGTTGAGACAACGGCAGGATTGGCAGCTCAACATTTTAGGATAATGAATTTATCAGGCGAGACAGGGGAGAGGGTATAAGAGGATTATTGATTGACTGCAGTGAAGACAGATGTTATTTTGAACGAGGCATCGACCGTAGCTTTGTAGATAAAGCTTAGGAAAAAAAGTGTTAGACGTTTCTTATAGGCCCCCAGATAGTTAGCAAGAAATTGCGGAGCAAATATGTGCACAGTTTCAGGTGTTGAGTAAGAGCAACAAAAATAGCGTAATTATACTATGTGATTTCAACTGTCCCAACATTAATTGAGATAGAAAGAGTCTTAAAGTCTTAGATAGGGTTCATTCCTTGAAATGTTTACAGGGGAACATTTTCGGTCAGTATCCAATGGATGCAAAAGGTGGTGGAGCAGTGCTGGACCTAATATTGGGTAATGAAGCCAGATATGTGGCTGAGATCGTGATGAGGGAGCATATAAGTGTTAGTGACCACGTCGTTGTACAATTTAAGCTTGTTATGGACAAAGAAGTAGACAAGTTCCAAAAATTTTTTTTGGGTTGCAAGAGAGCGAATTTCAGCAAAATAAGGGACGATCTAGCCAATGTTCACTGGAAGGAGCTCCTTTTCTGGAAACTTACAGATGAACAGCGGGGGGTCTTTCAAAAAGCAAACGGGGAGACTAAAGTCTCAAAATTATCCCTCTAGATGGGTAGGAGGCATAAACAAGCCCGGAGAACCATGGATGACCACTGATATGCAGGATACGATGAGAAGGAAATAAGCTTTTTGCAGGTATAAGGGAAACAAATCAGTGGAGGTATTAGTGCAGTGCAGAAATTGCAGGGTGGAGCTTAAGAAAGCAATTTGTAGAGCAAAGAGGGGCTATGAGAAACTTCTGGCTGGTAAAGGTAGCGTAATTCCCAATATATTCTATAAGTATATCAAGTGGAAGAGGATGAGTAGGTAAAGAGTAGGGTCTATTAAAGAGCAAGGGGTAAATTTATGGGTGGAGTCAGAGGACATCGGTAGAGATTTGAAGAAATACTTGACATCTGTTTACCCAAGAGAATAAATATGATGGTACTGAACTCATGAGAGAGACTGCGAGGTTCTTGAGCAAACTGACAAAGGGAGAGAAAGGAACTGGAGGGGTTGGCAGGCTTCATAGTGGACAAATGTCCACGTCCAAATGATTTGCCTCCCAAACTGCTAAGTGAGTCAAGGGAGGAAATCGCAGGGGCTGTGGCCAAATTTTTATTTCCAGTATGGCCATGGGGAAGGCGACAGAGGACTGGAACTCAGATACTGTGTTTTCATTATTTAAGAACAGTTGTACAGATGAGTGAGGGAACTACATGGCCTTGAGTTTCCCGTCTGTGGTAGGGCAACTTTTGTTGAAAATTCTGAAGGAGACAGTGTACCACCACATGGTGAGGAAAGGTTTTATCAGGGAGATAAAGCATGGCTTTATCAGAGGGAGATCATGTCTAATAAATTTGATTGCATTTTTTTGAGGTGCTGACAAGTTGTGTAGATGGTGGTAGGGTCGTTAATGGAGCTTGTATAGTTTTCAGCACAACCTTTGACAAGAACACACATGGCAGACTTATAAAGAAAGCAAATGCGCATGGGATACAGGATAATTTGATAAGTTCGATTCAAAATTGCCTTAGCTGTAGGAGACAGACGGTGATGACAGAAGAATGCTTTAGTGACTGGAAGCGAGTGCCCAGTGGCATACCTCCTGTATCTGTCTCTATGCCTTCTATTATTATTACTGTAAATAAACGAGATAGATGACTATGTGGCGTTTAGGAATGGTAAGTTTGCAGACGCCAACAATATTGGCCGGGTTGTTAACAATGAGTTTTGTTCTCTTATTCTGCAGAGAGATATGTGTGGTGGTCAAAAGGGCAGATAAGTGGCAGATAGAACTTAACTGCAAAAAAAAATTGTGGTGATAATCTTTGGAATCAATACATTTACAAGGAAGTATTCAAGGAACGGCATGACACTAGGGAGTTCTGAGGGAAAAGGGGGCCTGTGTTTGTGTGTGTGTACATAGATCTCTGAAGGCGAAGGGGCATTTTAATGGTGTGATGAAAAAGGCATATTGGACACTTGCCTTTATCAAGTGGGGCATGGATTACAGACGCAGGGAGATCGATTTGGAGTTGCATGGAACCTTGCTGAGGCCACCACGGGGAGTACTGTTTGCAGTTCTGATAGCCACATTATAGAAAGAATGTGATTAGAGAGAATGGAGTGCAGAGGAGATTAAGTAGGATTTTGCCTGGGAAGAAACATTTAAATTATGAATAGAGGATCGATAGACTTGGGTTATTTTCGTTGCAGAAGAGAATACTGTGGGGAGAACTGATCGTGTTGCAGGAGATCAAGAGGGAACTTGGGCAGGGTGGATAAGGAGCAGCTGCTCCTTTCAGTTGAAGGCTCAGTCACGAGGGGTAGGTTTTCAACATCAGGGGCAGGAAGTTTCGGGATGAAGTGAGGAAAAAAGATTATACCCAGAGGCTGTTGAAGGTATCGAATGCATTCCCTGGGTTTGTGTTGGAGGCGGGTTGACTCACATCCTTTACAATATAATTGGATTAGCACTTGGCACGTCATATCATTCAATGCTTTGGGCCAATAACTGTTAATTGTGATCAGGTAGGTAGGCCAAGCGTTTCTCAACTCCTGGTTAAGACCGAAGTGCCAAAGGGCCTCTTCTAAACTCTGTGACACTGTGATTCTGTTTACCAAGGGCTACTGATGCTGCTTGGCACGCACAGAGTCCTGTGTGATCGCTTCAGTAGGATGACAGCTAATTAACACGTATGTCTGGTCCTGCTCAATGCATGTGCTCCACCACCCTTCGCTGAACCACATCTGATTCCCTGCCTTGATGGCTTTGTTAAAGTGAGGGATATGCTACGCCATGCAGGTACAATTTTCATTTGAATACGATTCTTCTGCTGATGATGGCCCACAGCGCCTCATGGATGCCCAGTCTTGAGTTACTAGATGTATTCGAAACCAAACCCATTTCGCAAAGTCGTAGTGCTACACAACATGAATGAATGTATCCTAAATGTGAAGGGGGGACTTTAACTCCGCAATTACTATGTGGTTGCTACTCTTACCGATACTGTCATGGGTGGAGGCATCTCCGGCCGGCAGGTTGATGAGATTGAGGTCAAGTATGATTAATTTCCCTCTTGTTGGTTCCCTCACCACCAGCTGCAGACACATTCTACCACCTATATCATTTAGGACTCGAGCAAATGAGTCAGTAGTGGTGTACTGAGGCACTATTGATGACTGACGTTGACGTCGCATACCCTGAGTACATTCACCGCCATTGCCACCCTCAGAGCTCCTCCAATTGATGTTCATCGTGGAGATAGCAATGTTTCATCATCTGAGGGATGGTGGTACCTCATAATCAATGCCATATTCCCTTGCACATGTTTGGCCTGGTGCCACGATTCTACATATGGTCTGGAGCCGATGTTGATTTCAAACATTGTATCTTCCTTCTGCCTGTTTAACACTCAGCCATCACCTCTGCTTGGTCTCCCCTGTCCGTAGGACAGGATATACACAAGGATGATGATGGTGATGTCAAGGAAATCAATCCCAGTATGTTACCATGGGCCTCTGGTGACTAGTCCTGCGACAATTCCACCATGCCGTGGTCTACCTCAGCTCCTGCGCTTTACGGTATTATGGATGGAGAGTAAAAACCTAACAGTAAATCAGCATATACAAAGAGATGTTACAAAGAGAATGGAAG
Source organism: Isurus oxyrinchus (assembly GCA_026770705.1). NCBI lineage: Eukaryota > Metazoa > Chordata > Chondrichthyes > Lamniformes > Lamnidae > Isurus > Isurus oxyrinchus. The sequence continues at coordinate 7,394,977 of JANJGN010000035.1, forward strand.
GACAAAACAAAGGACAAGAACCTGTATCTGAATGCACATAGCATTTGAAACAAAACAGATGAACTGTGATTGTACATTTAATTAAATAATTGTGATCTGATAGCCATCACGGAAACATGATTTCAAGAAGACAGGGATTGGGACCTCAGTATTGAATGGTATCGGGCAATTAGGAAGCAAAGGAAGTGAATAAATAATGGAAACGTGGTTATACTAAATTACGATGATATTAGCTCAGTAGAGAGGGATGATCTAAGTTCAGTAAAACAGGATATGGAAACTGTTTCGGAAGAGAGGAGAAAAGTTAAAGGCAGGAACTCACTTATAGGAAGTGTTCTTCCCCCTAACAGCAAGGAAATGGTAGGGTTGTGCAAAAATCAAACACTAAGTTGAGTTTATCAGAAAGGCACGGTGATAATCATTGAAGATTTTAATTTACATATCGAAGATAAAAGTCAGATGAGCAAAGGTAGTCCAGATGAGGAACACATTGTAGTTTTTCTGGATAGTGTATTCGAAAAGCAAGTTCTGGAGCCAACCACAGAGTAGGCTTTATTAGGCCTGGTATCTTGCAATGAGGTGTGAATACTTAATAATCTCACAGTGAAGGCGTCCCTATGTAGCAGGGGGCATAATATGAATGAATTCTATTTACAGTTTGATGGAGAAGGGCCAGAAAGTATGTATTTAACATTAACAAACAATATTATGATGGCATGAAAGCTGAGATAGCGAAAGCAAATTGGCAAAACAGGTTAACAGATAAGGCAATAGAGATGCAGTGTTTGATACTTAGGGGTCATTTCAGAATTCACAGAATAGGTGAATTCGAATCAGTAAGAAGATATCCAACGGTAGGAAACACCATCCGTGATTAACTTGAAAGGTTAAATATAGTGTCAAAATTAAGGAAAACGCATATGAGTGTGGGAAAATACATGGAAGACGATAAGATTGGACAGAATATATGAAACAGCAAAAAATAACAAAGATACAAATAAGAAGGGGAAAATTTGAATATGGTTGAAAGCTAGCCAGAAATAAAAAAAGACGGTAAGTTAGGATCTTGATAAATATTTTAAATTTTAAAGAGCGAAAAAGAACGGCCTTGGTCCTGTAGCAGATCAGTCTGGAAAATTGGTCAAAGAAAACAAGAAGGTTGCAGATGAATTGAACACATGCTTTGCATCAGCTTTCACGGCAGAAGATACAAGTAACGTTGCAGATGCAGGTAAAAAAAAAAGAAATCAGAACAGGAAATGGAAGTGAGGAGGCAGCCAGGAAGATTACAGTTACCATTGCAGTGGTTCTGAGCAAACTTTTGGTACTGCAACTGTCAAAGGCACGGGTGTGATGCATTAATCGTGGGTTATAAAAGAACTGTGTAGCAAGATAGTTGATGCATCGTTTTTAATTTTCCAAATCTCCCTAGAATTGGGGAAGTACGCTTTAAATTCGAAGATAAAAACGGTAATTCCATGAGTCAAAATGACAGGGAGGCAGAAGTATCAAACTGCAGACCAGTCACCTTCCCATCAGTCTTCGGAAAAATATTAGAAGTCATTAATAAAGAAGTTATAGCAGGCATCCTGCATCAGCTCAACCTAATCAGGCCGGTTCAGCATGGTGTTGTAGTGGGGAAACATTGTTTAACCAACGTACTGGAGTCTTTCAGTAAGTAACATGTGCTGTGAATAAAGTTGAACCTATAGTTGCAAGTGTGCGATAGGTTATCGACAGAATTTGGGATGCAGGTATTATTTTACAATTAGATCAACCACGATTATATTAAATGTTGAAGCAGCTTTAGGGGCCTTAATGCCCTACTGTTGCTCATTGATCATATGTTGGTAGTTTGTGCCATTAAAGGCATTTCAGCGAATGCATGAGTCTTTATGACGATGCTAACATATGTGCTGAGAGGGCGAAAACGTTTTGAGTTCCCATTAGATCCATGCTGGTGCATCGACTCCATGTATGCCATCTTTATGAAGTTGCAGCCTTCATATAGGGGAAGTAATTCCATTCATTCTGTTTGATCTTTACTTGCGACTGCCAAAATGGCTCCTGTCAGCGTGTGCACTTTTTTGGGCATCCGCAATGATGAGTACACGCTAAACAAGCATCTGATAATATAGCTTATCAGGCTAACTGCCCAACCTCATACAGCATCTTCAATCGTTGATCATGGGCATCAGGGTTTACCCACCTGCAACGTGGCCACTAAGCTCTATGAAGAACTCAATGCCAATGTAGAGGAGCGTTTCAAAGCCTGTCATTGGCAAGGTGTGAGGCCATCACGCAGACATAGGACTTCTCAAGTCGAACATCAGCTGTTAGATGGAACTGGTAGAGCCCTTCATTATGTCCCCCGTAAGCGCCCAGTATGTCAAGGTGGTATGCAACGCTCTCAGAATCCTGCAGAGGAGCGATCATTACTACAATGTGGATATTTGTCAGCGTGATGCCCCCTCTGATGGAAGAAATAAAGAACCAAATGCCAGGGCGTCGTTCATAGAGAGACTTCAAGGAAAGTGGCAACGGCTCATAGGATATCTGCAATTGAGCTTCAAGGTGCTCATTTGGAGCCTTTTTTCACAGCCGCCTTAAAAATTGTCCACGCATTTCAATACATCTTCATCACTTAGCTCTTTAGCACGTCGAAAATGACAAACACACTAAGAGTGAGAACGTAAGCTTGCTCTTATCAGATGTAAAAGTGTAGAGCACTGGAAGAGGCAAATTAGTAATTATACTTTGGTCTTGAATAAGATTCATTCAAGTTTTACCTTGTTCTAAAAGTTTGATTTTATAGCAGATATTGCAGAATAATGGGCTGTAATGCATGGAAAAAACCGTTACACTGGATGAATTTGACATAGGCTTTAAGGTAATTTAATGTACTTGAAATCTGAAATAAAGGGCAGTGTCATATTCCATTTCCAAACGCAAGTTAGGAAAAAGCAATTGACCATCCAATGAGATCCAGGCCAGTCATAACTCAAGTGAAAAAGAAATATTCACGCAAATTGTTTTCTAAATGCATAGTTTTCCCACAAAAAGTGTTGATGAAATCTAAACTATTCATTTTAATTGTGATATCGAATCTTTACGTTTTGCCTGCAACGTTATTAATGTGTATAGACCCTTTGCGCCTCGCTCAAGAAATGACATATTTTTGGCGATTTGCTCAAAATTGAGAACTCCGTTTTCGAGAGACAATCATTGGTTAAACAAGATTAAAAATGGCGGATTTGTCTTGAATGCTCTGCTACCGCCGCTTACCTTCTATTGTGCGCCCCATTAAAGTTAGAGCAGCAGACCAAATCACAAACGAGGAGCAATTGCAAGTGGCTGCCAACGTCGGTTTTGCACAGGCTTCGGTTTGGCTGGCAAGCTATCCTGTCCTATTCACTGTTCTGCCTTTCACGTTACGGCCCAGGGAACGAGGTTGCGATTAAACAGTGTATAAATCGTCCGGATCTGGTTTCTTAACCTCCCTGTACACTTGGCCGGCATTTCAATAAGAGGAGTATAATCCTTCAGAAAACTGACAAATTGAATTCAGATAGGCTTCAGTTCCCGATCATACCAAAATGTTTAAAATGGAAGAGGAGCGCGAAAGGAAACTGCAGAGCATATCGGGATCTGAAACATTGCCTGAAGATGTGTTTTTAATTGTTGGGCAGGAAAGATGCTAGAAGCAGAGATGCAGATCCTGTCGCTAATTCATGCTGGTTCCGACCGGCTGCGAGAGGTGTATAATACAGTAGAATGACGAGGAACGTGATTACCAAGAGGATATCGAGACTCAGAGAAAAAGTTAGTGAAGAGAGAATAATTCTCTAAACCTCAAGGATTTCACTTCATCTCAGTTTGTGTCATAAGACAAACACAATAATAGCACACATGAAGCCCAATTAAACGACCCGTATAGTACAGAACGGGAGCGCCGATTTTTATGCGGAGCATCTTTTTCTTTTTGGAAATCGCAGTGCTTTTTTAAATGATTTTCTTACATATCAGAGATTTGTAGTTAACTGGACTCTGCTGGTGAAAAGGTCCACTTTGTTTATCATTATTATGTTTCTAGTCCTATTTCTGAAATGTTGTTTCCTTAATTATGGGATAAAGGAACACGAATGTGCAAACTAGTCAGCTCATAAAATTGCGATGGTATCCTATCGATACGTTTACCCTACAGCTCGTGTTGTCGCACAAACACACAAAACCATGCAATATGTAACAACACAAGTCGTTTCTAACTGTACGGTGAAAGCCCAAGCTGCCTTCAATTGGCACGAAAGATGAATTGCATAGATGCTTCCGAATGTGTCAGCCTTTCATTTTGTGCCCAATGGTTCATGTATTTGAATCAGCCGTTCCTAAGAATAAAGTTAATTATGAACCTTGCGTCTTACAGCGCACGTCGCTAGAAACGGGATACAATTTAGAACCCCGTCCTGACTTGCTAGGAAGGTTACAGGAGAACATGCAACTTCTCGGGTTAAGTGTAGCTTGCTGACTTAAGCGAATAACAGAACGGCAGCTGCCAAATATTGTCTATTCGTCAGGCAAACAGAAATGTTAAATAGGCAAAATACAGTAATAGGCTATGTCCAATTTAACATCAATCGAAAACTTTACACGCTTCTTGCGAGTTATAAAAACTTATTGAGTTGTGAGATTTTAACAAACTTTCTGTTAACTCAGATCTCGCGTTGGTCTCCGAAATACAAACAGTCCACAGTTGATGAAAAACATATTCTCGCGGTGTTCATGAATGCACAATTTCACAACGTCTGATATGAAATAGAAACACTTCAGAAATTCTCAGGATTGCAAAATGTGGTCTGATATAATCACTGGAAAACAACGAATCTTTTACGTTCTGCATCACTGTTATAATTTATTTTTTTTTCAGATAATATTTAAGACGTGTTTTTCTGTTTGACTGCTCAAAATGCATTTTATAACTTACAGGGTTCGATTATTTCGCAGTAATGCGAGAACAACACAGAACTGACTGAGAACAAGACAGAAATGTCCTCAGTTCATCCATGGCGGAATGTATACTCGGAACAGGATTTACAATAATTGTGATATTTTGCTGTTTCAAGCACGGGAAACGTATTTTCCACCCAATTAAATAAAAGACAGACAGGACCAATGAAGCAGCAGGTACGAACAGTGGCGCAGAATCGTTATTTAAATTTGAAGTACACGTCCCATTTCGATCAATTGAAAACAGCAGATTGATGAGCAATGAATAAAGCAGGTGCTGCTGTTTTTAAAGCAATTTTAGTAAACCTGCCAGCAGGCAAATCCATGGATAAGAATTAAGAACTGCTATTGAAATAGATTTTAAAACGTGTGTGTTCGGGAGGCGAAGTGGAGAGGTGGGCAGTGGCGTTTGGTGCTATATATTTTTAGCATACCGGCTGTATTCGATGAGTTCCATGGGCGGAATAATAGTTGTTTGCTTTTCTCTCAGATAGTTCTTCACCTTTCCACCTGGAGAGTGATTGCAAGCACGCAGTAAAGCCGTAATTTTAGACTGCGAGAGTTGAATGGATAATATCAACATTGTCCATGATCCGAAATGCAGAAATAAGTATGCATTTATTCAGATTTTGCATTGCTTAAGAAGTAATCATCCAGGGTTTGTTTTCGAAATGGAGAAAATTATTGCGGGGTTGTGAGCCTAATGCAGAATATAGGCCTGGACACCAAATTTGTTCAAACCACCCAGTGCAAAAAGCGAAACTTACACCAAATCGCTGCCAACTACGGCTTCTGCTCCAACTACCTGATCGTTTCCAGGTTATCACAAAACATGACGTTCCAAATCTGGAAGTAGTACTAAAAAACGCTTTATCATTGTTTATATTGCATCAGTAACTAATTCCCCATAGTCCATTGTCGGAACAATAGCCAAGTTTCCATTTCGATAGTTCAGAGAAAAGGTTGCAGCGCTTGCTCGAACATTAAGCTCTATGGGGAAAAGGGACTTTATTTTTACACGTGTTTTTTTCTATACGTTACTAAAGTAGTTAGTTTCCATATATTTCAGTTATATTGATTAAATGTTTAATTTTGCCTGACACTACTTTTACCTCCATTAACAACAACTGAGACTCCTCAAAACAAAAAGCTGTCTTACTGATCAAAATTGACTCTTTAATTTACTTTAGTTTGGCGTCAACAATCAGCAGTCTTCGCAAAATCTGCTTGCTAAGTAATTCTCCCGCAGGTCTTAATTTATTAGATATATTGTCATTGGTTTCTTCTCTCTGTGTTGTAGTGGCTGTTCCGTTTCACAGTGCATGTAAAATTGAGGGTTTCGATGAGCTTGAAAATGTGGACTAGGAAGGCTTATAGCATAACCTCTGCCAAGAGCTCTCATTAAGATCAGGCGATTTTTATTTGTTATGATTGCCTTTCTTAACTTAGAAAGATTCACTACATAAATCCCGTTGCCCCTCCATAAAGTAGCCACAAAACTTAATCCTGCTTCATAAAATTCCTTGAAACTTTGGAACAGTTTTACTGATAAGAATAATATAATTTTCCGAGTGATGCCAGGGCAAAAAAAAAACTCGGAATAACTTAAGTTGGTCTCAATACACACAAACAGTGAAGTGTTAATTTGTTTCCTTTTGTACTATTTCCCGTCAGTCGTTTGATAGATCAAATGTCAATCTTTGAAGCAGGATGGATGTGCCAATGAAACACTACCTATATAATGCATGCACTATTTTATTCATAGGCTTTAAGCAGAAACAATATATGCGGATAAAAATTAAGACACTGGGAACCCTTGTCATTGAAGGGACAGGATGCCATAGGGCATGCCTTCAGGCTGAGTGTTACACCAACATGTTGATTGTTGCTCCCCCACCCACTCTCTCCCCTCCCCCACCCCCGCCCCCGTGAGAGGCAAGAAGTGGAACATGAAGTGAACGACCACCATAGAATTCGTGCAGAAGTACTGAGCAAATAGATTAATAACCTTAAGACATTTGAACTCCATCAACTTTTTCCCAGCACCTGTTGTAAAACAAGACAGACTTGCACAACAGTGGTAGTTGGCGCTGCCGGGTTTTGGAAAAGTACCCTGATTCAGAAGATGATCCTGGATTGGGCCAGTTGTAAAATATACAAACAGTTTTCATTTGTTTTTCATTTCAACTTTTCATTCTTAAATTTACAAATTGCCGAACCACTCTATCCCACCTGATTATGGATTCCTACCCTCAATTCGATTATCAGTTGGAGCATCAGTGGCAGGAATCCTCAAAACTATTGATCGTGTTTGATGATTTGGACCGATTCAAGAAAAAAAATAGATTTTGCTGATGCCAAGAGCAGCATAGATCAGCAGAACGATTACTTAGTTCTGGAGTGCTATTGTGAAATGTCAGAGATTGTATGCTGCCTCATACAAGGGAACATGTTCACAGGATGTTCAGTACTGATCACAACACGCCCGTGACAACTGGAGCTACTTGCAAAAGCAAAGATCGATCAAACATTCGGGATTGAGGGATTTGAACCTGATCAATGTTAACAGTATTTTCTCCAATGTTATGGAGATGAGCAATTTACAAGACATATAACCGAATACATTGAACAGAATGAGGTATTGTACACATTGTGCTATTACCCTCTGCACTGTTCAGTACTCTCTTCGTTACTACCGTCACATCTGACACAAGGGGTACATCGGAAATCTCTTTTCCACTTGACCAGCACACGGGTGTTATATGCTTACATCACCAGTCTTTTAGAGAGATGCTGCTGTGATCGGCTAATCACTTTTAAACATATGTTTCAAATGGGTGAAATGGCCTACAAGGGGATTTGCAACCAAGAAAAAATATTTTTTCATAGCGAGCAGTTAAATCCCCAAGAATCTGGGCTTTTAAAAGTTATTCCTGCTTTTATGTTGGAGGTTCAAGACGAAGATTGGGGCTGTGTTGCCTACACATTCACTCATTCCATTTTGCAAGAATTTATTGCAGCAATTATTAAACTTCAAAGAGCAGCTGGAAATGAACTGATCAGCCTTATCAGTGAATGGAACAAGTGCACTGACGACAGATTTATGATATGTTCACGTTTCCTTGTTGGTCTCTCATCACGAAATTTAATTGATCAGCTTGGAAGCTTTGGCGTAATTAACATTGAAACAGCTTCACCAGTACCGGATTGGCTCAACGAAAATGTGAAAACACTTCTTCCGAACATGGAAGACGGGAAAATCCAAAGTAGGCTCTTAAAGATGTTCTACTATCTGTTTGAATTTGGAAAAACTGAACTGATGGCAGCCGCATTAAAACCGTTGAAGACAATAGCATTCAGACAATTTCATCTCAAATACTCTGACTGTGTGGTTCTGTCAACTGTGCTGATTTATGTGGAGCGGATTGAAGAGCTGAATTTCGCTGTTTGTTGTATCGAAGCTGTTGTAATCCATCAGATGGAGCTTTTGATACCCAAAGGCAAAGTTCTAAGGTAACTCACCAAAATTATTGAATAACATTATAAACAATAAAAGGAGAATGTGATCTCCTAATAGTGAAACCTAAACGTCAACACATCTTACATTGAACGCACAGATACGTGCATTCTTTTCTTACAATCTGCTGTGTGAAAGGGAAAGGTTACTATAAGAAAATTGAAGAGACTGTTTGAGTTGTACGTGAGCGCACAGTATCTGTGTGTTTTTTTCAAAACTAAATGAGATTGAATGTTCGCTACATCATATCTGAATCTGATGCACTTTATAAATAATCTCTGTAGCTGCAGCAGTAAGTCAGATATATTACTTTTTATGGCAATGGCAGATCCATATTTAAGAAAAAGGAAGATGGTTCAAAATGTCGCAAGCCGGTTATCTCAGGTACACAATATTGCCGTAGGAGCTGCTGAGAATAAAGTCCTTAGGATAATTTCTTTTTCCCTCTGCTTCATCAATGACTTCCCTCCATCATACAGATAGAACTTGAGATGTCAGCTGGTGATTGTGCTGTGTCCACCAACATTTCATTCTTCAAGGGTGTGGATGTTTTCTGTACCATATTCAGCGAGACCTGCATAAGATAAAATCTTGGGCCTATAAGCAGCAAAGAACTCGTGCCACAAACATTGCAAAAATTATTGGTTCAAAAAATATAGACGTCTTTTCCATCACTGCATTTCAAGCCATTAAAACTTTAGGGTAATTATTCACCAGAAACTTAACTGGAACATCCATATAATTATGGTCGACCGAATAGATAACCAGGGGATAGAATATTGTGGCGTGCAGCACACCCGCTGGCTCGCAAAAAACTTTCCATCATCCACAGTGCTCAGTTCAGGAATGTAATGGAATGTTCGTCAATTGTTCAGATGACGACGACTCACACAATACACAGGACGTTCAATCCATCCATCTGTAATTCATATTCGAAACCCAGTAAGCCCTTACCTTGTCGCCCAATTCATCACCTTGAAACATTTACTCCCTTAAACTTCGATGGCAAAGTGGCAGCAGAGTGTAACAAATAAAAGATGCACCACAACATCTCGCCTAGCCTCTGCAAACAGTGCCTCCAAATCTCGTGACAGCTTGCAAACCAATAGATGCAAACGCCTGGCAAAGCAATACACTACAAGTTCGCCCCGAAGCAACTCATCATTCTAATACGTATTATAAAATATTCCTTTGCTGAATCTTGCGCCAAAATCCTGCAATTCGCTTTAGCATAGTGTGTACCCCAGCCTCATGGATTTCAAAGTTTGAAGTGAAAGTTTGAACGCCACCTTTTCAATAGAAATTATGAATAGGCATTGCGAAAAACATTATGGTTTTGCCACCGATGCTCACATTCCATATCTAGTTGGAGATTTTATTTTTCGGTTTCCCTTTGTCACAGCCCACTCTTACCTATTTCCAGCGAAATTGCCGTGGTAAACTATGGTAGAATGCAGAGAAGGAAATTACGCATACATTTCACACAATCCGCCTTTCACCACGTTACATCTAACCGTTTAGTAGGAGCGTTCATATTAACCACTGACATTACAACTGCTACCTTTTCAAGCAAGTACACCCTGTGATCGCCAGTGATTTTACCAACTGTTTTGCCAGTAATATATATATACATATATATATATATATATATATATATATATATATATATACACCTTAATTTGAATGAAAGAAACACCTTTCGCATTGGCTATGCACAAGTATTCCAGGCAAATAGTCAATAGCCAATATTATCTGTATGATGAAATATGACCTATTAGTTTTTGATTTCGTGTTTTTGTGTCTAGAATCAATGACAACAAAATAGGAGATTCGGGTTTGAAATGGATCTCAGCAGTTCTGCAGAAAAGTGACTGAAAAATACAAATGCTGGTGTAATTAATTGAGTTTAAAATATAGAACAGCAAAATTGTACACCCTTCCCCTAGAATTATAACAATTATCAATTAGCAATGCACAGCACATAAGAATTTTGGAATTTCTTCTAGTAGAAATCATGTACAGATAATGAACATCGACAAAGGGAAAGAAAAATACTTTACCCCTCTTCTAATATCTCTATCTCTCTTTCACTCATTTGCTCCCCCACTGTCTCTCTGCTTCTCTGTCCTGCCACTCACAGACACATACACACACAATGATTAGACATGGCAGATTATTCGTGTCAGATGTCTCAAATGCATGGTGAATACTTGAAATAGCTGCCACATTAGCTTTGCAATTCGTATGTTACGTACAGCTCCGTGCTTTGAATTCAGTCCTAATAATTCACTGATATGCATAGTTCTTTTTTATACAAAATTAAATTTCTATTAATAGAAGAAAACATTTTAAGTAATTAAAAGTTCTGCAAATTACTGCTATACGAACTACTAACACTCTTAAAAATCTGCCTGCCAATTACACCTCCGTTATGACAATAATCAAGAGATGAATAAATTTAATGATGTTTCAACAGGCAAAGCAACAGGATAGCCTGAACAGGAATATTCATTTTTTTTTCCCCCAGCTTTGGTTCCTTGATGCATAGAGGCTAGAAGGTTTTTTTTGGTCTGAAAATTCCTTCCCCTCCTTGCACAAAACCTCATCGCCTTTTCAGAAGTATCTCCGTTTTTTACAGGAAAGCCACTTTTCCAATATGTATTTCCAACTTTACTTTTCTCATAAGATAAATCATTGAAATCATTCAAATTATCAATAAATTTTGGGAAGAATACAGATAGTTTTTTCTTTAGCTTGTTAGCCAATGAGTAACATCTTATCATCTCTGTTGAAATTCAGGCTAACCTAATTTCTTTATTAATGCAAAAGTTCCACCCAGCTCATATTCTAAAACCTCAGCCATGTTTACGTGCTTACTATTTCAAACCTAGTTTCCCCTTTGAAGTCTCAAAAATTCCAGACCAGATGCTTCCAATTCAATTATCGCAACCGATCACCCCAGAAACAAACACACACGCACACATGGGCAGACATGGGAGCTAACTAAAACCACACAATTAATCCACTTTAAAAAAAACACAGCAATACTATGAAAGTAATTATACTTTCGTAACTCAAACACACAAAGAAACATACAAACGATTTTGCAAATTCTAAGTCATTATTTGCAACTTCTATACAGATCAACATGCAACATTAATGTGATCCTTTTTTAGTCATTGCACGTTAAAATCTAATGGTCTCACAGATGATTCTGTGGAAATGCTGGTTTCCTCTCTGAGAGCAAACTGCTCGTTGGCTGAACTGGATCTGAGGAATGATAATTTGGAATCCGAGCAAGCCAATCGAGTAACTGACAAATCTGTTCCTGCATTGAATCGCCTCATGCAGAGCAGAGCCGATTTGAAGGAAATCGTGTGAGTTCCGTGTTGAAGTATTATTAATTAGTTGTTTATCCAACATTTATATATCTTCGTTTTATGTACATTGTAATTGTCTTTTAAACAAAAATGAATTATTTTGTGGAGGGTCGGTGGGGGGGGGGGGGGGGGGGGGGGGGATAGTGCGTCTGGTGCAAGTCAATGGTTTCAATGAGATCTGGAACACTGTTTCCATATTATGCGTTGCAACACATCAAGGCAATACGGTAGCTGGAAAAAATATATACCTTGATTCAGGTGACAAATTTGGAATATGAAGTAAAATCCCGTCTGAAGAACGATGGTCTTGAACCTACCAGAATGTTGAAAAACAATAACGATCTTGGCATAAATGTCTCTCGTACTGAAATTAATGCTGCGTGGGTTACATTTCTTTGGGATTGTTAATTGAATTCAAATTAAAACAGGGCTCATGGTGCCGCGGGCAGAAGGTGGGTTTCGGGGGCTGGGGACCATGTGTGGTGTTAGGGTCGTCACAGGCAATGAGCAGAGCTCATCTCAACTGCTGGTCGGTTGCATATTTGCTCCAAATACACAGTAATGTGGTTGACTCGCAACTGCTGCCTGAAAAATATCAATGAACTAAAGAAGAGGAGGACTGATATGGCCGTGTACTGGCAAAGTCAATGGACAGTAATCAAGGTGGCAATGCGAATGAGCACCACGTACCCCATCAAATCAACCCCCACCACCCTCACTGCCTGCAACCACCCCCACACAACTCTTCACCCTAGGCCCACCAGCCGCCCGTTTAGCCATGATGGTTGTTGTAATTTGAAAACAAGCGACTATTATATGGAATTGTAGCCAATGCAGCATTAGTTTCACTACAAGCGGCATGAAGCCATCCTCGATTGTTGCCAAACCCTATCTTGTTTTTTCATTCCGTCTGGGAAGCAAATCTGCTATTCTTACCTGGAATAGTCTACATGTGATCCCTTATGCAGAGCAATGTGGACCACTTCAGCAATAAACGGTGCCCTTGACAGTGACGCCCACGTCGTCCAGCCGACACTGGAAATTACTTCTCACCAACATCTGATGACTTATGACAAAAAAGAATGGAGTGTTGTACAAACAAAAAAAAATAAATGACAGGTTGACAGGATTATCCCACTGCAGCAGTCCCGACGTGGAAGACATTTTCCTGTCATGACTTTCACGTCCTATTGAAAGGACAGGGGATCCAAAAAAGTGTCGTACTGCATACCATTAGTATGAACATGGATAGATTATCATATGATACCGGCCCCGTGAAGCGACAGCACATCACTACATGGAGACTATCTGAAAACCATTCTATAGAAATTGTTGCAGAAAAAATGGCGAAGACCGATCAAAGTTCTGAAGTGCTGCCCAATCCAGTTCCGTATGGCAATTGACATTGAATCAATAACCATAAATTAATGGTGTACACATACCCACACCCTCAGTATCTGGTATGAAGGCACATCCATGCCTACTGGCGGCATGGAATTATTCCATCCATCTTCAGCTGGATGTACGGATCCACCGCCATATTTGAAGTTCCAATCATCCTGCTAAATATGTGGTATTAAGACAACACTTAAAGGCTTGGATGCAGGTAAGGCATTGACAAAATTAACGTCGTAGCACTTTAGACTTTGTTTCAGCCAACTACCACAAGCCTAAGTTCACTGTCCATTGCACGTTGTATGCCAAGCAAACTTGTTACCAAAGTCTGTTAGTTACAGCCTACAAAGTTCCGAGTCTACCTCAGATTACCAATTAAAGGCAAGGCATCAAAAAAAAAAAAGGAACAGGCGTTTCACCCTGCTAGCATACATTAGCAACATGAGTGTTAGTTGCCACTAACAGGAATTTGTTGTCAAGACAGAAAAAAAAGCTCCACTTTTCTCACAAAATCATTGCAATTGTAGTTATGTAGGTCTTACGATCCTTAGACTCGTGGATGATATTTAACAGCATGTTCCTTCTGCTGCTCGGAATGGGCAAAGTACAGACTGTACCCTACCAGCCTGTACTTGCTAAACTCGTTAAAAAAAACATTCAGCGTTATATGCGATTCAGCAATTGAGCAACATTTGCTAAATAATCTTAACTTGTCTGAAAATTATTCTGACAATGAGATTAACATTGTAAGTGTGGAGTGCAGCGCGGTACATTTACCTGTGCTGGAAGCTATGCACTTAAATACGCACGGTCCTCTTTCTTGCAGGCAAAAAGAAGAAGTACACACATTGCACATGTTTCAGCTAAACAAGTTAAGTGGTCGCCAATCACTCCATCACTCCTCAGTGCAATACCATGATGAATCACAGTCAAGCTGTCTGGTTTAAATTTTAAACGATTCTTGGCAGCTATCTGTATCTCATCATTAACTTGTACATTTTCCAAGGCAACGCATACACTAATCAAAGTCTACATGCCATCTAATCAGCACTATTTTCTCATAGAGTATAAATACTTGCTACCAATGTCATTAGTATCCTTGTCATTGTCCTGGCAAATACAAGACGAAAAACTTCGACAACATGTCTTTTTTTCAGCAATACTCTATTTCCGTACAGCAACAACTATTGTTATTCTTGGTCAATATTGTGACAGGGAATGGTTCTAATGCACAAATTAATACTGACGCATTTCGGTGGACATATTTTCTAGCCTCCTTGTGTATAGTTTTAAATATATAATATCAACTTGAAACTCAGAATATGAATGGGTTTGAAAATCACATATAGAACCTAATATGGCCTCATAGAGGAAGTTCTGTAAAACAATGAGGTTAGGCCTAATAAGTCGCAAGCAAAATGCAGCCACCCAAGTACTAGTAAGTGACTTTCCAATGAAGGAAAACACGTCTGCTTGTTGTTGAACTGCATTCTCTTCATCGACCCCTCCATTATCAAAATTCTGCCGGTTACCATTAAAGAGAAGCTTATCTGAATCAATCTGTAAATAATTTTTCTAAAGTGGAGGCATTTGGCAGGGAATTCTGTATCCAGAAACTCACCACCCAATAACACCAATGCCTGCTGCGCATCTAAAAGGCACAGTGTAATAGTATAAAGAATATGCAACCGTATACTGATAAAGTGCAGGAACTGCAATGGAAAAGTTACACGCCATGCAGGGAAAAGCATATGGCTTCATTCACACCTAATCCACTCACATAATAATTTGTATCCTCCACCACTGGCGAATAGTTGGTGCGTTGTGCACTTTCTACAAGGTTAGTTGCAATGTCTCGCCTGTTCACTTTCCTCCAATGATAACATACCTATAAACTAAAGCTACAGGAGCACTGACATACAGCAGCCGATCCATCTGCCATTTCCCCTCAAATAAATTCTGAATCCTGATTTTGAATGTATTTGTTCCTTCACTGAAGCCTTGTAAAAACCCCGAAACTCCTTTCAAAAAGCGCTGTGTGAGTACGTGCTACCACTTGTCTCCGAAGCATTCAACGATGCTTCCCACAAACATCTTACGAAGGGGATTAAGGATGAGTATTAAGAATTGCCTTGACAGTAATGCTTCGATAATTTGAGGATCTAGATACAGAAAATCTTTGTGAGCATTTTTTAAAATTTTTATGCTTAGAATTATCGACTCATTATTGAAACCTGTAGTCTCTATGATAGTTTTACTTCCTTTTTTCAGGTTGAGAGGCAATCATTTCTCAGAAGAAGGGCGGAAAGTTTTGAATTCGGACAAAAAGTCGGTGCACTTGAATTTAATTATGGAATGAATGTCTACTTATGTTTTGCTTTGCACATATTCTGATTAAATGTTTCATGTGATGACCTCTGGAATGCCTTTATTGAACAATTGTTGGGGACAAGCTTTTGAGACAAAAACAAATTGTGCAATGAAGGTTAAAAAATACAATTTTCACTTGGCCGTTTCCCGTCTGCATGGTGCAAACAATTCTCTCTTGCCAGTTGAAAATTCACGAGTAATTCTGTATTTTTGCTGCACTTTTTTCCATCGTTCGAGTTATGACATTTCCCGGTATTGCTGAACACATTGGCAATGGCACACCTAGCGAATTGAACACTTCGGTTTGGTCAGCAAGCCTGAGCATGATTACCCATCAGCTGACGTTTTCAGTTTACCGTCCCACAATCAATATACCAGCTACGTCCTCTGCCAGTTAATAAATGAATGTAAGTAAAAGCTGAAGGGATAGCAGTTGATATTTTGATGCCCTGGAACAACTTTGTTATCAATCATTTGACGTTATAAAAGTAGGTCCCTAATATTCAGTTAGCACTTAGCGCCATTCCTCGAATATAGCCAAGGGGACAACCTCGTTTGATTTTTCAGTGAATTACGATCAGAGAATTAGATTTCAGGTGTCTGGTAAAGCAATTTTGCAACTTCGTATTCAAAAGCGACAATGTTACGACCAGTTCTAAGGCCCGGAATGAAAATCAATCAAATTCATGTCTGTGCAAGAGACATGGAGTTTCATGCATTCGATTCTTATGATTTAAATTTTTGACACATTACCTTAGTTTTACCAAGTAATTACAAGACTGCTGATAACTTTGCTGCAGAGCAGTCGAGTTCACCTGAATAATACAGCCCTACAAACTGATCAGTATGTATTTCACTTAATGAGCTCTGCACCTTTGGGCCTGTTATTTTCCGAATGACACATTAACCTTATGCCAGTGGTGGCTTCCATTGGCACTTTGTGAAAGCAGAAGTGTGCATCAAGTGGACTGTGTACACTCAGCACTGCATTATAATGTCAAATTCAACAGTGAACTTTCAAAGTTGAATGCTTGAAAGAAAAGGAAATCATTGATATTGATGCATTTTTAGGGTAATGTTCTCCCCCTCCCCAAACCCTCTCCAGTTTATGTTAGTACAAATGGCCCCATTTACTGAAGCTGCCAATCACAGCCGTTCCAATGCGGGTCCCAGAGTGTTACGTTACATAAGAGATCATTCATGCTGTCCTATGAGCGGAAATAATCTCATGATGACCCAGTTCCTACTTACAGCCATGTGGTTGAGTTTATTAACCCCACCCCCCCCCCCCCCCCGCCCCCCGTGGCCAGTCTTTTACCCCATGCCCGCACGAGGCTCTGAGCTTTCCATTTTTTTCAATAAACACTGACAGTTTCCATTGGAAGTCGTTGCTCTGTGTCTTTTGAGCATTCCAGAACTGGGTTCAGTCAACAAAGGCCATTTGTGGGATTCCTTCCTCTGGAAATGACAGTGCGAAGCATCCTTTGTCCTAAAAGCTGCTAGCCCTCATTTTTTCAACTTGAACAACAGCATTCACCACTTGCTTTCTGCTGGCTAACAGTATGAGGCCCCTTCCCTTGCTTACCACAGCAGCTGCTCTCTGTCTTTCCCTCCCTCTCACACACTCTCTCTCTCTCTCAGACGCATTTCACACACACACACAAATTCCCTATCTCCCCAAAGGAACAAATGGTAACACGATTTGTTTTAAGTTATGTAACGTCACAGAAAATATAAATTCAGGAACGACAAAATGTTATTTGTGCCAGTGCATCTGTGTCCGCAGGACGGCCAGCGTTAATTACAGCTATTTTAATGTAATCAATTTTCAATCTAATGCATTACTGTGAACATGTTTTGAACTAGCCCCATGTCTCCAAGAGAACAAATTTGAATGGTCGATTCGACATTCAGAACTAACAGGAGGACAGATACCAATCTCACTATCTCATTTGAAGTTCACAAAATAGGTGCAGCTTATTCAAAGCAAAGCCTTATTATTCCCATATTTCGAATGACAGTTGCAACCAAGGGTTCAACTTACGACTGTTGGCTTCTCTTTTTCCTAGTCAATCACAGCAAATCATCTGAGGCACTCTGTGGCATATTAGTTTCAATGCGAAGAAGTGTGAAGTGATTCATTCCAGTCAGATGAAAGTAGAGAGAAAATATGAAAAAAAAAAAGCTTGCAGCTCGAAAGGATGTGCAGGAGCAGAGGAATCGGAGTGTCTAGGCGCTTCAGTCATTGAAGGGGGCCGGAAAGTTTTAGCCAAGCGTTGATAAAATATGCAGTAAACTAGGTTCGTCAACAGCAGGGGTTACGTTGAATGCATTTGAGTTACATTTTGGCCGTAGCTGGAGTGTTCAGTCCAGTTCTTGGCTTCACACTTTAGAATGGATATGAGATCATTAACAGAGTGCAGACAAGGTTAACAAAAATGTTTCCAGCGATGACAAAGTCAGTTAAAAGCTCAGGATAATCTCGATGCTCTTGTACTCTATGCCCCTATGAATAAATTTCATGAAACTGCATGCTGTATTAGATGATCTATCTACTTCACCATCCACGTGCAAAGATCTATGCACATATGCACCCAGATCCTGCTGCTGCTGCACCGCCTAAATAATGTTTCACCTTATTCTGTACTGTCTCTACCTGTATCCGTTAGTAAACTCTTCTCCAGTTGTTCTTCAGTGTTTATTGTAAGCCTGTTGTTCCAATATCCCTTCGTTATCAAAACTTCCAGCTTATAAATCTGTCAAGATGATTCAGGCATTTTCACAGCAGCATTACAACAATGAAATTAATTAATGCTGTCTTCTTTTTTTTTTTTAGCAATTTAGCAGCTTTACTTCCCTTTTCTCACATTACATGACATGGTAAATATTTATAGCACCTGAGCCTTTCTCTCTTAATCTCAATGCTTTCAAAGGATCACTTAATCATTACTCACACACTCACAATCCCAGAAAAGAAACTGAATTTCAAATTAATTTCTGTTATAAAAAGTTCAGAAACCTCCAATGATTATCTGCTTCGATATATTTTTATGCATATAAACTTTTGAAAGGATATTCCATCACTTAACATCACCAACATTAGGAATCAAAACACACATGTTTTGATCTTCTAGAATTACGAAGCAGAACAGACTGCTCCTTCTTCGTAAGTTTGCATGTTCTTTTGTAAGGTTACTCTAATATGTTAAAACATAAACAAAAATCCCGCGGATGCTGCAAAGCTGAAGATAAGAAAAAAAATCAAACAGAAAATGCTGTAGAGACACACAATACCTGGCAGCATCTGTGCAGTTAGAAACCGAGTTACCATTAAGAGAACAAAACACAAGCTTGGCTTAGAAGACCTCTTACAGAGCCGAAACGTGGGATCAAGAACACATCTCCGCGCAAAAGGCGGGGCCAGCACCTGGAAGTGCATAACAACTCCGTGGCCTGTGTTCAAACTCAAAACATAATATGCTGATAGATCCAATTGCGAATCGAGGGTGTGTTTGATGCCTAGAGCGGTTGAACAAGTGCTTAAAGGTAGGCTGCCGGCCTCCGAGATCTTTTGCCGTGAGCCGGAATGTGGTCAGAGCCCCCTTGTATATACCGGTGTCAGGTGACCTCGAAAATGTCTACACTGTGCCGAGTACTGCAGCATGTTTAAACAGGAGATAATTGCAGTGTTTAAGGTAAGTGTTCATCTGTGTAATTTGTGTTGTAGTCATTTTTTAACAATTGAGCAAAGGTTGCTTTCTTTTTGACCATTAACTCGTTTCCCCATGTTAAAAGGGAGGAGTTGACTACATGTTGCATGTTTCCCTATAAAGGTGTACACGCCATTTGAACTAATGGAAAGACATAAGAGAGGGGTCAAACCAACCCCTATATTTAATGATGGAACACAGCGTACCCTCCTCCCTTATCTTCAAACAGACAGAATCATCTAATGCCATCAATGCGATCATCTCCAGGGCTTTCCAATCATCTCCCATCAGCGTCAGATGAATTGTCACTAATTTTCTCAAGGATATCCGCTCTCTGGATGGACAGAGGTTATGAAGGGTGCAGAGGACTACCTTTTTGACGGGGGCACATGATGCAGCGTACTGACATATTCTACTAAACTATCAAGGCAGCTGATTCAAACATTCCAGACGTGATTGTGTACACTGCAATGGTGCTTCCAAGGTTGTCAAAGTATCTCCACTCTGAATCTACTCTAAATGACGACACATGCCTTTTGAGCCTCATCTTCAATGTTCATTCCCCACGAGTCACCCACACAGGACATCAGGACTGATGAATAAATCTGGAACCTATGGGTTTTGCAGGATTCGTGACTGCTAACCGGGTACCCGGTGCCTACTAGCACGATGTTTCATAAATTCTCACAGATCAGCCTAATGTTCAGCGAGTGGAAGATGTTCCTTTTTGTCAAGGTACAGGACTATCAAGACTGAGCCTCACTGTCGATGCGCACAACGCCAAATATTCACTCTGCCTTGAAACCCCACTGGCTCTTTCGATTTTAAATTGCTTGCCCAATGTGTAACAGATGTAATTGCCTACCATTCTAAACACAGCGTCCGAGAAGACCTTTATACAGTGGCATGTAAAAGGCTGTGGTATTCCACTGTGGACTATGCTTGGTGCATGAAAGGGACCTGTGACAAAGAAGTTCAGCATGGCATACGCTTCGTTGCAGCTGCTTTCCACAGCATCAAACCCACCAACCACAAAACCCTAAGCACTCCCCCCAAATCTACGCAGTTTGAGAAGATTTCCTAGTTGGCATTTCATAGAATGATGTCTCTATGGATCTTGATAGCCGAACCGTTCTCTTGCATTAAGTTTGTGAAATTTGCAGATAGCTCGATCTCTGTGGAGGTTGTGTAAGACGTTCTTCTCCCCCGCTGAGGATACTTAGCGGGTCATGACTCTCAGCTCTGGCGTGGCTCTAGCCGCTTCATGCAGCACCAGTGCATCCTGGACATCCTATTCTGCTCATCTTCATCTCACTCTCCTCTCCCTATTATTCTCACTGCAGGTTGTTTCACCTTCCGAAACCAAAATGACCATCTCCCTCAACTATGTTTAATCCTGAGGATATGTCCAGGAGCAAATTATTGAAAGCAGCAGAGCATCCTACAGCCAAGATAAGGCCTCTAGGTCATATGATATTAATATGTTTCCTGCGATCATTGAATGAAGTGCCTCCAGCACTAACAGGTCAAATAATTCCTAAGCTGAGACTCAGTGCACTTCTCAGTAATTGAACACACCCCAAAATCATTCTCCTTAAAAATACACATGGCATGAATCTGACTCAATTGTAAAACAACTTTTGTATTGTTTTATGCCGTCAATTAGGGCGTTGAGGGCCATGGATATACCGTTACTTCAGATTTGCATAACACGATGGGGATTCGATATTTTAAACTCGCCTGTGTGTCATCGTATACAGAAGTGGCATGATGGCGTCGGGAATGGTGGCAAAACTCATCACGCCCGATAATGCATCTCGATATGTGCGGAACACTCCTGCTTTGAAAGTCTATTGTTCTGTCCGTTTACTGTTTCTTTTCCACAGATGGTGCCAGACATCTGCTTATTACGAACATTTTCAGTTTTTTTTTTTAAATCTCATACATGTTCATTTGTGTGAACGAATATGGGGATATTTCAATTTGAATATGTTAACATATTTTTAAAATTCTGTATACTCTGAACTAATCCAGCAGTTGATGCATTATGCATGGCTACTTGATCCATCTTCACCTATGGACACTGTATCTTCCGAACGCGGGCAATGGGCTCCTTCAACTGCTAAATTGTTGCTTCTTAATTTTTAACAATCTCCCAACATATGCCATTTGTTCTGGTAACCATAATACATTTGTCTCCAAGGATCATTCATAGCATCCATGCTCTATTTTTCTTACGACCTAAGAGAAGATCTGTCTCTCCATTTCGTCTATCTCCCTCATTGCAACCAATGATCTGCTCATTATCAAACTTGTTAGCTCTGCCGTTATCTGTGAGTTTGCCAACAGTGACTTACTGCTACTCGCAATATTGTGAAAACATTCCCAAACTTCCGCCATTATTTCAACAATCCTTTAATAGTATGCTTACCGTCTTGCACATGAGGTATTTTGCTCAAAGGTGCGCTATTTCTTTTTGTTCAACATTTTTCCTCAGCAACACCACCCTTTTCTTTCTGTACCCAGTTACAATTTCAGAGATCTTTGGAAGCACGTAAAGCAATTGTATATCGCTCTAAAATTTAACAAAATTCTGGTTCTTTCCCTTCCTTAAATTTCTGAAATAATTTCTGCACATTTTTCTCAACAACGCTTTGGAATTCAGGTCAGCAGAATTGCCCCGTTGATAGTCGCTTCACTAAAAGACCTCAATAAAACGTTAAAAGAAAAACAGAATTACCTGGAAAAACTCAGCAGGTCTGGCAGCATCGGCGGAGAAGAAAAGAGTTGACATTTCGAGTCCTCATGACCCTTCGACAGAACTTGATTTCGAGTCCAAGAAAGTTTTGAAATATAAGCTGGTTTAAGGTGTGTGTGTGGGGGGCGGAGAGACAGAGAGAGAGAGAGGTGGTTGTGTAGACAAACAAGCAGTGACAGAAGCAGATCATCAAAAGATGTCAGCGACAATGGTACAAAAGAACACATAGGTGTTAAAGTTAAAGTTGGTGATATTATCTAAACGAATGTGCTAATTAAGAATGGACGGTAGGGCACTCAATGTACAGCTCTAGTGGGGGTGGGGAGAGGATAAAAGATTTTAAAATGTTAAAAAAATAGGTGGGAAAAGAAAAATCTATATAATTTATAGGGAAAAAAAAGGAAAAAGGGGGAAACAGAAAGGAGGTGGGGATGGGGGAGGTAGCTCACGACCTAAAGTTGTTGAACTCAATATTCAGACCAGAAGGCTGTAAGGTGCCTAATCGGAAGATGAGGTGTTGTTCCTCCAGTTTGCGTTGGGCTTCACTGGAACAATGCAGCAAGCCAAGGACAGACATGTGGGCAAGAGAGCAGGGTGGACTGTTAAAATGGCAAGCGACAGGGAGGTTTGGGTCATTCTTGCGGACAGACCACAGGTGTTCTGCAAAGCGGTCGCCCAGTTTACGTTTGGTCTCTCCAATGTAGCGGAGACCACATTGGGAGCAACGAATGCAGTAGACTAAGTTGGGGGAAATGCAAGTGAAATGCTGCTTCACTTGAAAGGAGTGTTTGGGCCCTTAGACGGTGAGGAGAGAGGAAGTGAAGGGGCAGGTGTTACATCTTTTGCGTGGGCATGGGGTGGTGCCATAGGAGGGGGTTGAGGAGTAGGGGGTGATGGAGGAGTGGACCAGGGTGTCACGGAGGGAGCGATCCGTACGGAATGCCGATAAGGGGGGTGAAGGGAAGATGTGTTTGGTGGTGGCATCATGCTGGAGTTGACGGAAATCGCGGAGGATGATCCTTTGAATACGGAGGCTTTTGGGGTGATAAGTAAGGACAAGGGGGACCCTATCATGTTTCTGGGAGGGAGGAGAAGGCGTGAGGGCAGAGGCGTGGGAGATGGGCCGGACACGGTTGAGGGCCCTGTCAACGACCGTGGGTGGAAAACCAAGGTTAAGGAAGAAGGAGGACATGTCAGAGGAACCGTTTTTGAAGGTAGCATCATCGGAACAGATGCGACGAAGGCGACGGAACTGGGAGAATGGGATGGAGTCCTTACAGGAAGCGGGGTGTGAGGAGCTGTAGTCGAGGTAGCTGTGGGAGTCGGTGGCTTTGTAAATGATATTGGTGGACAGTCTATCACCAGAGATTGAGACAGAGAGGTCAAAGAAGGGAAGGGAAGTGTTAGAGATGGACCACGTGAAAATGATGGAGGGGTGGAGATTGGAAGCAAAATTAATAAATTTTTCCAAGTCCCGACGAGAGCATGAAGCAGCACCGAAGTTATCATCGATGTACCGGAGAAAAAGTTTTGGAAGGGGGCCGGAGTAGGACTGCAACAAGGAATGTCCCACATACGCCATAAAGAGACAGGCAAGTTGGGGCCCATGCTGGTACCCATAGCCACACCTTTTATTTGGAGAATGTGAGAGGAGTTGAAGGAGAAATTGTTCAACGTGAGAACAAGTTCAGCCAGACGGAGGAGAGTAGTGGTGGATGGGGATTGTTCGGGCCTCTGTTCGAGGAAGAAGCTAAGGGCCCTCAGAACATCCTGGTGGGGGATGGAGGTGTAGAGAGATTGGACGTCCATGGTGAAGAGGAAGCGGTTGGAGCCAGGGAACTGGAAATTGTTGATGTGACGTAAGGTGTCAGAGGAATCACGGATGTAGGTGGGAAGGGACTGGACAAGGGGAGAGAGAAGGTAGTCAAGATAACGAGAGATGAGTTCTGTGGGGCAGGAGCAAGCTGAGACGATCGGTCTACCGGGGCAGTTCTGTTTGTGGATTTTGGGTAGGAGATAGAAGCGGGCCGTCCGAGGTTGTGCGACTATCAGGTTGGAAGCTGTGGGAGGGAGATCCCCAGAGGAGATGAGGTCAGTGACAGTCCTAGAAACAATGGCTTGATGTTCAGTGGTGGGGTCATGGTCCAAGCAGAGGTAGGAGGAAGTGTCTGCGACTTGACGCTCAGCCTCCGCGAGGTAGAGGTCAGTGCGCCAGACAACAACAGCACCACGCTTGTCAGCGGGTTTGATGACAATGTCAGGGTTGGACCTGAGAGAATGGAGTGCAGTAAGTTCAGAGAGAGACAGAATATTGAGTTCATCAACTTTAGGTCGTGAGCTCCCTCCCCCATCCCCACCCCCTTTCTGTTTCCCCCTTTTTCCTTTTTTTTCCCTATAAATTATATAGATTTTTCTTTTCCCACCTATTTTTTAAACATTTTAAAATCTTTTATGCTCCCCCCACCCCCACTAGAGCTGTACCTTGAGTGCCCTACCATCCATTCTTAATGAGCATATTCGTTTAGATAATATCACCAACTTTAACTTTAACACCTATGTGTTCTTTTGTACCATTGTCACTGACATCTTTTGATGATCTGCTTCTATCACTGCTTGTTTGTCTACACAACCACCTCTCTCTCTCTCTATCTCTCCGCCCCCCACACACACACCTTAAACCAGCTTATATTTCAACTCTTTCTTGGACTCGAAATCAAGTTCTTTCGAAGGGTCATGAGGACTCGAAACGTCAACTCTTTTCATCTCCGCCGATGCTGCCAGACCTGCTGAGTTTTTCCAGGTAATTCTGTTTTTGTTTTGGATTTCCAGCATCCGCAGTTTTTTTTGTTTTTATCTCAATAAAACGTTAATGCCTTGACCAGACACACAAACTGACGTTAAACTCTCTAACTTGACTTTGGCTATCGCAGATTTGTGGCATTATTCCTAAATGATGCAACACACATGCAAAATCATTCATCACAGAGAATGGTCAATAATTGAATAATAATTGAGAAGATCAAATGCCGGAATCATTATCAACAGTTACTTCACAACCTGTTTAGGCAATCTAAGATTATTTATGACCAAATCAAATGTCATTGCTTCTGCGCCTGCTGACGTCAGGCATGCTGACGTCGGGCATCGTGATGTCAAGCAGCGTTCCTGAAGAGATAATACGGCAGGGAGATGAGCCTAGAATTCGGCAACCTCCAGTGTAATGTTACTAATTTGCGATGCTTAGGGCACCATTTTACGGCCCATGTCAGGGTACCTGAAGGCACTGGTTTGTTTTTGAGAACGCAAGGGTAAGAAAAGTGGGAGGATATCCTAACACCTACACATCTGCTCCCAGCTGACTATTATGATGTGGTGGGTAGAAAAGGCGTCATCCGTACGCCTACTCATAGGCCGATTGAGTCGCTAATAGAGTCCACTCGAGTGCATGATTATCCCACTGAGGCAATAGCACAAACGATTGGGGGAAAGTAGAAGGCTGTTGGGCAATGCAGAACTTTAGCAGCTCAACTGAAAGGCGTCAATGAAGTACTGGACAATTCTTTTGGGCACATCTTCACTCTGTCTGCAAGCAAGACCCACACCTTCATTTTTATTGGCATTTAAACAAACTATGCTGCTCTCATTCCCACATTTCTATCCTTGGCCTTCTGTAATATTCCATTGAAGTCCAACGCAAAATGGAGGAACAAAACATCACATACTGAACATTCACTATGGAGCCTTCCAGGCTTAAAATTGATTGCAACAAAATCAGACCATGAACTCACTCCTCTTTCTTCAACGTTTTTAAATTATTTTTTAAATATATTTTGTTTAACTATTTTCAGTTTTATTCATTTATTCAATTTATTCCCTTTTGAAAATTAGTTTTATATGTTTTGCCTTAACAAAGCTCCACCAGTGTCCAACCCCACCAATGCCATCCGCCTACATCTACCACCAGCAGCACGCACAAAAAAGGGTACTTGTCACTTATTTTATTCTGTTGTTTAGCAAAATACTGACCATTGTTGCACCATTAACACATTCTAACTTTTAAATTTTATGGCACTATCAACATCTAAATTAGCCTTCACCACTGCCAATTACACTTACATTGTGCTTTGTGCATTACATCTATGTTAATCTCTCCTCCACGCCCACCTATCGTTCACCTTCAACCTTGCTATACCTGCCCCACCACCAACAACATCCCAAGCCCCGCAACAAGACACCCCATCCCCTCCAACGTTCAATAGTACAAATTGCATCATAATTCTACTTCTCTTTAGCACGGAATTTTCATCACGAAAAAAAAAAACAAGGATTTGTAACAGCTGGTCTTTTCCAAGCAGGGACAGTGAAAGCTCGACTAAAAGACACTAGCCATGGGAAATGTTCCATCGAGGAGTAATCGAAATTACCAGTGATAAGACGAAATTATGGAACATATCGAGTGACCTCTTCATTCAACGCTATTACCTTTGACTTTGTTCAGATATACATTTCGGAGCATCAGATGAATGAATTTAGCGCTGGACGGTATGCACATCCTTTTGAACGAATGAGTTTCACCTTTTTTTCTTCAAGACCTTGCACTCATAGTATTTCATTGTAGAAACGGTGATAGGGAGGAACTTGACGCGAAATTTGACCAAACACATTGTTTCGCAAAAATTATTTCCTGCTCTGTGCCTAAACTGCAATAAAAAATCGAGTTTAGAACCACATTGTTGGTTTCGTTTCAGAGATACCAGAAGTTCAATTCAAAACTTTCGCTATCTATAAACATGAATTTCAATGTTCCTGGACTTGGCCCGATGCTACGTTCTTTCCAGTCCTGGAAGTCTACCTAAAAGCCAGCTGGCAGATCTTCGCAAGTTTTAGCCATATCTTTCTACAATTTACAAACACCGATTCGGGCATAACATCAGAATTATGGATGCCAGTTCGAAGATGTTACATGTGTCTGTAATGGAGAAGCAGCACTGCAGCACGGGCCTGTAGCGGCAAAACCGAACTTCATATTTAGTTCATGTTTTAAAAAGCGGACGTCACAATACAGAGAATATGTTCTGAATGAATTGTTTTTAAGGAATAAATGTAAATATGAAGACTTTATTCAATATTGTTGTTGTAATTTGCAAGGTCAAAACATCTGGTTGTGTCCCAAGCATACAATGCATCAACCTACTAAACTAGTTTCCCTATATGCTGCAAGAACATCTGTACCCCTGGATTAAGCTGATAGAGTGAAATATCACACAGATCTCTGAGCATCCAATGATGATGTCAATACAGATTTAATCTGGTAGGATGCTGACTTGCTTTGCAAACTCAAAAAATTCTGGCAACATTCCAAGACAATGAGAATCCATAAAGAGACCAGACAGCATCGTGTTACCTGCACGGTGAAACTTGCTGTACAGCTGGCAAGATCATCATATACTACCTTGCACTATTCAGCAAAATAATGATATAGAGTTAATTCCCTCTCCAGATGGCTCCACACCACCACCCCCTCCCCAGCTCTTCTGCACACAACTCTCAATACATCGGGACTTATCAAAGTAGCAGGTTAAAATGCTCATATTTAACTCCCCCGTTCTTCTGCATTGCTGTCTTAAGATGATGCAATTTATGTTTTAAGGCCAAATTTATAAATTCAAAACATTGTTTTCAATTCCATTGTCACATAATCTACAGTTTGCACAGCATCTCTGCCAACTGAGCAATGCCAGTTTTGTGCTGCTATTGCTTTTAAAGATTGCACTGAGGGAGCTATAAGATATTTACGAGAGCAGATTCCCAGAAACAATGCCGGCCAATGGTGTCATCGTGATTCCGTGATTTTGTGCTTGTGCATGTGAGCATGTGAATATGTCCGAGTGTATGTGTGAGTTTGTGTCTTTGCATGTGAGCAAATGGTTTCACGGAACATGCAAAATGTCTCAGGAGTGTGCGGTTCTTTAAAATTTCCAATATTACTTCAAATATACCCACAATATGGCAAGGTGTCAGAGCTCTTTCAGCATCATTCACTGGACCAGAGAACTGTCAGGGTTTCTTAGGTATTCAAATTGTTCCTGTATCCTGCAAAGATTTTGTCGGGTTTAACAAAATATATTCTAGGGAAAAGGGCACATTTATTTTTTCCTTTGGCATTGGATTTAAAATTGGACTATGGCTTTAAAAAAAAAAAAAAATCCATGGGAGCGTTTGAAAGACATGTTATCTGGAACAAAACGTGAGAAATCCATGTTGCCACCTCCGAGAACAGAGTGGCCTTTTTGGACAAAATGGTGCCTGAAAAGAGTCCCAAATAAAAGGAATTACTCAGCAACAATATTTTAATTGGCTCCTGATCATATGGCCAAGTTGTAGTGTAATTGCAGTGAGTAACGAGATCCTCGCTTGCAAAGCGAAGTCATATAAAGCCATTCTCCCCTAAGTGAGCAGGATTACAGGTAATCTCCAAGACTTGCTCCGCTGATTCCTCTGTAAACTGCTCTCTCTGAGAAAGGAAAACCTTTGCTAGACGAAAAGGCGAAATAATCAGCAGCGAAATTTAAAAACAAGTGTTCAACCTGACAACAAAACACTGAAAGAGTTGGAAGACCACCTCGTGTCATTAGCAATGGACGACAAGGAACTTGTGATGACATGAATAAAAATCAACCCACATAAATCCGTACACGTGTTGATGCTACTGACCTGTTTTAGTTCACGTGATTGTGTCTGTGCATTTATGTGTTTCTTTGTGTTTGTGTGTAGAGTTTTAGCAGGGCTAGACATTACGCCATAGAGTTGTAAGTTCACAGGTCGTATATCTTTATTTTGATGCTGCTTAATGTTAATTTCTTTCATCAATATTAATTTACCCGTTAGGCTCACACACCTGGTGCTCGGATTCTGTTAATTTAAGTTAAAACGTTAGATGCAATTAGGTTAATATCGTGGTTAATTATGCTTTTCATATTAGTTTCGGATCGGGAAACAGTGGGGCTGGAAATTACAACACATCATTCCCAGTGATAATAGATATAGAGTGCTTTAGGATGAACAGGAGCTTGCCAAGATGTATATGGAGACCAAAATTACTTCCATTCTGTACATGTAATATAAGTTTTTACGGTGCTGAAATGACATGCCAAGCATTGTGTTCAACTGAAGTTATCAAAGGAAAATAAAAGGTGTATATGGTACTTCCAGGTTTCTCAGAACCCGCCAGGTTTTTAACATATATGGTGCAAAGGGTGCACTGTGCCTTGTCTCTTGCCATAATCTGGAAATGCTCATCCCCAATCTCACCCATTCACACTCTCATGCATTCAGACATACCGAACATTCTTCTCATTCATGTGTCTTCCATTAACTTCACTGAATACCTTTTGATCTTCAAAATAGAGATAGCCTTCAGAAATGATGAAGTAATGGTGGCAGCATTATATAAACAGCTAATTGATCAGAAAATCAATAGTTCAGGTCACATTTAGTATTTCTATCACATTGAACCGGAAAATAGTGGCATAATAT
This sequence comes from Isurus oxyrinchus, assembly GCA_026770705.1. NCBI lineage: Eukaryota > Metazoa > Chordata > Chondrichthyes > Lamniformes > Lamnidae > Isurus > Isurus oxyrinchus. The sequence continues at coordinate 7,424,647 of JANJGN010000035.1, forward strand.
CAAATAACTAATTGTACGAGGAATCTCAACGAACACCTGCAATTGCCTACCTGGCAGGTTAGTAAAATAAAAGTTGCAGAATTCGAGCCTATTTTCTGCTGATGTACCGATTACATGATATATCTCGGCCTCTTATGATGTCTGTTACCACCAGTTCTGACCAAATCTAGGAGGTGTCAAGAACTGTCTGAAATCACGTGATAAAGCAAGTGTTAAGGCTCCAAAAAATTAGCTGCAAACCTCGAAACCCTGTCCCGGTTCAAGTAAACAAATGCATTAACCGACATTGTGGAACATTGATTAGACATTCTTTTTCCATGACAAGCAGGACAAATCCGAACAAGTCAATTTTCGGCTGAAATATTTAGCAAATGTTATCAGCAACGTCATGAAAATTATCAGCAACAATGCGTTAGAGGGACAATCCCTAAATTCAGCTGATGTTCAGCCAGGACTGCAGCGTTATATCATTGCAGGAATTATTGACCTTATTGCAGACTTGGTCTAAGCTTTCACCCAAACTCCGGCATTATATAGCTAAGGTGAGAGTTACTGGCCCTGATACCAAGGCTGCAGTTGACCTAGAGTGCCTTTAATTGATTGCTATGTTGATATTTTAATTTTAATGAGAATCAGAGCAAAGCGTGCTTGTGGCTGCAGTCAAGTTTATTACAAAAGGAGAAAAAATGTGATTGTTGAATGAAAATCATCATAACCCCTGTTCTGTCGAAGGGTCATGAGGACTCGAAACGTCAACACATTTCTTCTCCGCCGATGCTGCCAGACGTGCTGAGTATTTCCAGGTAATTCTGTTTTTATATCATTTCAGTTCTTCTTTGAGCAGATAATGTTGTCCAACCATTATCGGGAGATTTCGCCTGCCACCTGTCTTACATCTTAATATCAGAACTATAAAATTTGTTGTTCATTGCATCGTGCCCACTACATCAACATTCACACAAATTGTAAAGTAGCCCATGCATACAAGCAAAACCACAAACAAATCTGGACATAATTTAGGATTTAGAGGGAAGTAACAAAATATTTCCACACAGAGTCAGAGAAGTAGGATGTGACAAAAAAAAAAAAATGCCTCAACGTTGCTCCTATTGATGCTGAAATGTATTTCCATCGCTGGTTGGTCGGCCATAACATGTCAGCGCATCACCAATAAAAATAAGCTTAACAGGCAAGGTAAATATATAACTCTCTCCACCCTTCCTCCTCCCCCCCAAAAAAAAACAAAAATAAATGAAACACTGGTCATTTCACACCTTGCCTCTCCAAATCCACCCAAGTCCAAATCACATTTAGCGTTGGAATGACATGATCCCGCATGGCATCATTTCCAAGAACTCTCAGGAAAGCTGTTATCATTAAGTGACAAGAAACCCACGTCAGCGACACACCATCTGCAATATTGAACAACTTTCTCCAGCACAATTGTGCCGTGACTGCATGGTGCACCTCGACGTACATTTGGAAACATGTAAGATGCCGAAATGTTTCGGGAAAGTGCAACTTATATATGGAGTCCAAAGTGGTTCCGTGCGTATCAGGTTTGAGGATTTATCATGAATCTACAGGGTCTGGGTGAGATCCACAGACAATAAGTTCATGAAGACAAAAAGCGATTATATCGTATCATTATCATGATAATTGCCTTCGAACCCCATCTACAAGCGTTATGAAACAGAATATGCCACTGGTGCAAGTGTCCTTTTTTTAACTGCAGGAGGACGATAAGAGGCAATAATGGAATCTAAATTTTGTTTTTTTGGTGAGCTGAATACAAGGCCGAAATTGTGGAGAGAAGAAAATTGGAAATACTTAAGATGCCAGAATTCTGCTAATATTGAGATCTCGGGAGGTTCAGGTCTGTAGAAGCTCACAGGAATACGAAGGGGTTAGGTTCTACAGGGAGTGGAAACAGGTAATATTCCAAAATTTAGACCTGGCTTAAAACAAAATCCAACTTCTGTCAGTGGGCAGAGGGGTGATGGGGTTATTCGGAGTTGGTGAGTCTATTAAAAAGGGCTGCAATTTGCCATGACTTCACTTTTATGAAGTTTACCAGCAGGTAGGCCTGCCTGGCGTAGATCAGACACGTGTCGATTTTGTTTTTAATGTCATAGACGAGAATGTTCGTGACAAGCAAGTTGAGGCAAAGGGGCAATCAACAATGTTGTTTCACTTCAAAATAAGAGGGCTCAATGGTGATGCTGATATGAAATAAGAAGCTCATCCTATGAACAATTCTAATAGCAAGGGGTTCACCAGAAGATCATTCTTACAAACAGGTTTGCAATCGATTGGAGGAAAAAAATAAAGCTTATAATGGCATTATAATTCAAAGACATCTACCTTGTCAATCTTCATTTAGTGGAATCATGCAAGCAAGATTAACTACACAGCGTGCGTTGGTGTTAAAGGAGGTAGTATTTGAAATCATGTTGGATCAGGAAGAATCATATTGTATTTTTTTTTGGCTACTTCACGGTATATCAGAATTTACTCAGGTTTTTTTATGTCTACACAGTGGATTCAGATCGTGCCACAAGTGTCTGGGATATCGACGTTTAAAATGACTAGACCGATTATGCAATATATATCAATGTCTTAGTAGATTTTGAGAGAAACCACTTCTTAAGACTTTCACCAGGTTTTTGTGTTATTTCGCACTGTGTTAGAATTCTTGCAGTTGCTTACCTGGTGGAACAACCTGACAAGTTACAGGGTGATATGCTTAAGTTTCCTCTTGTGTTAGGAGTTTGCCAGGTTTGTAAAAGTATGAACGATCCCTCACAACTAGTTCATCTCCAACTTAACAGTCTTGCTTTTTTGGCACTGTTTGAATACGTTTGTTATGTGGGTCGTTATCTAATGCCTTTTAATCATCCGCATATACAACACTACAAGATTGCATACAATAACCTTTACAATTTACTATACCCTTTTGCTGAATCAAAAGCGATCGGCACCACACCAATGAAAAGGAAACGCCAGGGCATAATACATTTTTAATGAAATTTCACTGTAGCAAAACTGTTAAACTTTGCCTCTGCTGTTGATGAGGTGCACATGGAATTTCGAAACGAATTCGCTGTAGTACCTCATAAAAGACTTCTGAGAAAATTCATAACTCATGTAACGAAAGGGGCAAAAGCAGTGTGGATGCAAAATTGGTTGAGCATTAGGAAACAGTGTATAATGGTCAATGTATATTTTTCAGGCCAAAGTAAGGTTTGTCATGGATTTTACCAGGCGACTATATTGGGACCCTTGCTTTTCTTGATATATATTAATGATCTAAGCCTTAGTGTGCAGTGACAGTTTTAAAGTTTGCGAAAGAGGCAAAACTTACAAGCATTGTCAACTATGAGGGGAACAGCCTAGATCGTCAAAATGACATAGACAATTTGGTGCAGTGGGCTGATTTGTGGCAGGTGAAGTTGAGGCGGTGAAGCGTGAGGTAATTCAATTCGGTAGGAAGAACATAGGGAGGCAATGTTAAATATAGGGTCCTTGTTTCAGGATGTATAGGGTTAGAGAAGCCTGGATGTATATGTGCATATATCATTGAAGTTGGCAGGAAAGGTGGAGAGAGCAGTTAAAAATAATGCTGGCTATTAATAATCGGGCATAGAGTACAAGAGTACGGAAGTTAACCTGACCTTATTTAAGCACGATTTAGACCTCAGTCGGAGAATCCTGTACAGTTCTCTCTGCCAAACTACAGAAAGATTGTGATAGCATTAGAGAAAGTTCATGAGGGGTCTCGGGGTGGTTTCCAGGGCTGAGAAGCTTGAGTAAGGAAGAAAATGTGGCGAATCGTTGGAGCGGAGAAGGCTAATCAAATAATGTATCGCGGTAATCAAAATCATGATGGAGTTGTATAGATTATGCGGAGAAGCTGTTTCGCTCGTGAAGGGTTCGATAACGAGAGGGCAGAGTTTTAAAGTGATTTGCAAAAGAAGCAATGTGATGTAAGAAAAAAAAATCTTGTAGAGTGTGGCTCGAGTCTCCAATTTTCTGACTGGAATTTTGGTAAAGGTCACGTTCAATCGAAACATTCAAGAGGGTATTAAATGATTATCTGATTGTCCTTCTGTGATGTAACCATTCTGTGACGCTGTGATTCAAACACTTTAAAACAGGTAGAGGGCCTTTCAAATCAAAATGCTCTTTTCAATGTTTATGCAGCAAAGATATGCTTCACATAGTAACAGTCACTTGCATTAGCTCCTGAACCAAACTGGTGCTACATGGAAGCATTATAACTTGAAAAATCTGAGAATGTAGCATCTTTCACTTCCAAAATCAATCATTACGACCGTGGAAGAGCAGACTGCGAGCTGACATATTCCATCTGAAGTCCTCAGTCACTTTAATCACTGCAAAGGAGCATATCTATGGACGCTAACTAAACATGGTCACTAGGATCCTGAAGTCACAAAATTTTCAGTCAACCCCTACTTCGAGTTTTTCAAAATGGCTGCGCATCACTCGCAAAACTGAAATAGAAACAATGCACTTTTTCTATCAACAACTCTCTAGCCTTCCTGTTTTCATTGCTATGTTGTTCTAACTGAGTCAGACACACACACACACACGTGTGCAAAAACACATAGTGAGACAATGCCTACCCTCCAATCAGAGACCGACTTCAACACGAGTATAATTTCGCAGAGTACCCAACTTAAACTTTTATATTAGGAATAACACTTGTTTATTCCTTCTTTAATAAAACTTTCTCAAAATAAAAGGGTCCATAACTCCAATTAGTGTTCTTTTTTTTTACTTTTTGGTTGGCAGCTCTTCACTCCCAAGGCAAACCAATGAAACATGGGAATCACTTGGAAGCTAGCAATGTCATGCTCAAAAATAAAAATAAAATATATTTTCTATGAGAATACTCCGCGGACCATTTTTTTTAAAGGACCTTCAAAGAGAAGTAAATATATACTTCTTATAACACACCTAAAGTTGTCTATCTCTCGTCCAGAAGAAATAAAATGCCTTACTGAACAAAAGGGTTTGTCTGCAACACTATCAATATGCAACAAGTCATAACATTATAAACAGCTTGACGACTATCCCACTACATGCTGTAGAGATAACCTAACTCCCACATCACACCACTTTGCTTAACGTTACAATTAAACTTTGTGAATTGCAAGCTCCATAATGTTTAATTGTAACCAACCAAACAAAATTGACAGGCTTCAAGGTAAACATTACGTGGGTTCTTACAGATCCAATGATTTGGCAAACAAAACATCTTAAAAATACTGCTTGACACACTTTATTTCAACCGACCAACTAATCTAATTGCCAATTATGTATCGTTTATCTCGATGTTTATCCAGCTACTGGTTTAACAGTTGTACGTTAGCTTTGTGCTTTCCATGGTTATCTTCTTAATCTACAGTGGGATAGTATTCATGATTGATCTAATGCACATAACAATATTTGCCTTGGTTACTTTTGCCTTCAGCGATATTAGTAATCCTTGGCAATACATCTGAGCTGGGATGGTGGCTGTTATGAGATGAAGAAGAAATTCCCTGTCATACTTCTTCATCTCCAGTGACCTCAGCACTTACTCAGTTTTTCTTAAACCCGTACACCACGATGTCACAAGATTTTCATACGTGTCTGAGAGCCTTCAGCTTATAAAACATAAGGACTGAAACATTCTGCTAATTCTTCCTTTCAACTCCTAATATCAATATATTTCCCGCTCTGCCATGCCTTCCCTTCGAGGCGAAGGTCTCTGAAGAACGTGACATCTTAATGAACATCAGAATTGCCGTCAATGACAGCGCCATTCACCCCATTATGGTTGACTGGAGGATAACATCACCGGCGACTCAATTCCTCTCATGCTGCAATAAGAGTTTCAGGACTTTTGTCCAAGCTGCTTTTTTTCAGCTGAGATTCTCATAATCATTTTATTCAGTTCATAATTCATCCTAATCACCTCCACTGCAACTATGTAACACTAAAATTGAACTTTGCCCAATCACTTTTTGATAAACTTTGACAATTCCACTTTCTGATGTTCTAACGTGCATTCAGGGAATGGCGTTCCTTTCTGCACCTAAAAACGCTAACTTTCGACTCTTTACATTTTATCTCTCCATTCACAATCAAAACATATATTTCCCTTTCTTCATCATTAATTTTCAAACAATTTGCATGTGCCATGTCTTCATTATTAATTCAGGCTATCTAGCAAATTTTCCAACTGTCATACCAATTTCTGCCAGAGCCAAATGCACTTAGAACTTAAGAAAAAAACATATATTTGCAGGCTATCTTCTGACACTTCCAACACTTCGTTAGTCATAATATCAATTTCAACATCACGTTTAACAAAATCATTATTTGATTTGCTTTTCAAATCACTCAAGAACCTTTGTAAAACTAGAGTTTTAGCCGGATTTTCTGACATCACTGCAGGCAACAATAACTAACCGTCAGCCAAATCATTTCGAATAAGGCAACAAACTATCCTATAGGTAAATAACGAACACCTCGACAGAAACAAGCTAATTAGCATTCCAGTATATCAAATGAACTTCATAGAAATGTCTTTGAAAACAATTCCCAGCGAAATCAATCAATACTTAGTTATGCTGCCTGATTTCCGTTGCTCTATTTGTGGCAGTTTTACTTGAATGGCTATTATCAGTGCTGGGTTGATCCATTCCTTCAAAGGACTAATAACAACTTTTCTGATTCACGAAACAACATTTTTGAGGCATCATCATGAGAAAGGAAATATTTCCTTAATCTCCTAAATATATTCCATCAGCAAACACAGGAAAACATATGGGCTTGTTATAGGCTTTCCTTCCCCTACGAAGCATTATTCTCTGAAGGGGCATTCCCAAAAGCGCTCACGTGAGAAATTACGATTTTTTTATGGCAGAACTAACGCTTAATAACCTTCAAAACAAAATTGTCCAACATACGTTTCACTTAATTAACCAGAGGATGGCTGCTTCCTTAAATTTCCCACGAGTGTCACGAAAACATATAGTTTCCCTGTGAGTTCCAGAAATGGGGCATTTTTTTTTCTAATATTTGCATGATTGATTTTATTATCGACAGCTGCAATTTTTGCAGCATTATATACTTACATTCTGTAACTATATCACATATATTTATATTCTTCCAAATGGAAGTTATTCCCACAGGGATACATTTGTTTAACTCTACCACAACAACTAGTTCCCCAAGTTTTTTTAAAGTCTTGTTCAAAAATCTGTGACATACGCAGTCTGCAAATGTCTACCTCATTTACTCTGGCAAATTTCCCAAGGATTGCATTGTTTTACTCCTTAAAATTTCAAAACGTTTGTCAGTAATATTGTGGTAGAAAATAATTAGCATTAACCGCAACGTTATTGCACTGTCACAGTCAACTGATTGTTCCTCAAAATGACGTGCTTACGCGTTAAAATCTATTCCCATGTTAAAAAAAAACCTGCAGGGGCAGTGTTTTATTTTGTATTTCAGACGATGTTGTCGTTGTTTGCAAAGCCAATATTGCTGCTCATCTATAATTACACTTTGCAAAGTTGGTGGTGCACTGCCTTCCTAAAACTTACTCTGAATAAGTAACTTACACAGGCAGAAGGCCTCAGGAGGTTAATCATCAGCTGGGCAGAAGTGATGTGGAACTATGTAGGCTCGTCACTATCCTTAAGCGCTTTCAGAGTATACATATATATATATATATAGAGAGAGAGAGAGAGAGAGAGAGAGAGAGAGAGATGCAGGCACAAGACGGTTAGATAGATAGATATAAATAAATGGAGAGAGAGGTATATATACCTATTCCTAGTGTAACAAAAAATACAGATACATATCTGAGATGCTTCCCTTTCATCAATCTAATATGTCAGTTGATAATGCTTCAGTGGAGAAGTATTTCAATAAAGTGTCAATACTGCTGTTGCTGATACTTCTGTTTAAAAATATACAAAGTCTACCTCAATCCTTCCTTTCAAAAATTATATTGTAGACAATGATCAAAAAAAGTATAATTTACTCTTGCTGCAATATCCTGTCTTAACAGTTGCAAAATGTCCGCGGACTCAATGGTCATTTCGATGTTAATCATTGTGATCCACTCAGGTGATACATTTCAAACGATAGATAAGATGCACTATGCACAGGTCAGCTATTTCGCCATTTAGAGTTGATTTCGGACTCAACATGACTGATGCAATGAGCAAATAATTTCCCTTCATAAAAGTGTTACAATCGGCGCACACACTTCACACAGAATACATGTCAGTCTCAGGGGCTCAATGTCCGTTGGGAAAACTTAGCATCTAAGCCATTTCGGTTTCTGAAAAAGCTAATCTTCCATGCAAAATCTCACTTCCAGAAAATAATATCGATGGTTAGGCTGTACATTCTGTTAAGGTTTTATTTTCTTTGCTCCTCAGTCGTCTTTAGTGTTATGGTCAAGGTACAAATAACGGATCTGCCAGAAATGTTAAATTTAAATTTACCTTGCAATATCCAGGAGAGCTATACGGCCCGCTGTTGGACAAGGAGCGCATTGTTCTGACCTCGCTGAATGCACACCGGAAGTGTTTTTTTTTCTGTTATGCTATGGAAAGAATAATATAAAATTAATGACGTTAGATTTGGAGGTGGCGTTGGGATTGTAAATACCAGTCATTTGATTTGTCACAGAAAGGAAATTGCTTCCTCTCGTAACCCAAAAAATGTTTCACCAGGGTTTGATGCTCTGAATTAAAATAATCTTAGCCATCAGATCGCGAGCTGAAGCTGTTATGATGCTCATTTCCCGGCTTTTAAAGCTTTCAAACACCAGAAAGCAGATCTGTAACTTTTCAAAAAAAATGTCACTGCCGCCAGCAATGCGGAAACTCCACGTGCAAGGAAGTGCACCAAAACCTTATACAAAGCTAAGGCAGAGCTCTGGTCCACGGATATTATATTTTTGCAAGGGTTAAATTGACACTGACTCATTTGTTAAAACCACACGATATTGAAATCCATGAAAAAAATACATCAGTCGCCATAAACCAAACATAAGAAGTTGGAGGCCTTTCACATGACTTCGATGCTAGCTTTTGGAAGCCCTAATATTACTGCGTCGAAATCAACAGGGTAGGTATACCATTATACCACCTCTCAGTCATCAGCAGAAATGAATCTGTACAGGTATATTGCTTGGCCCTCATCTAAACTGTGCTGTACTATAACATCAGAACTGCTGTATCTGTGGCTGTAAAACTCATCCATCTCTACAGGCCAACTTCCATTGGGGAAGTTATTGCTTCTATGTATACTGATAACCTTGCAGCAGTTTAAGCCTGCTACCCTTAGAAGATTTACACCATTAGATATTTTATTTGGATGCAGGACACTCATGGAACCATAACTGGTATTTTAACGCATTTTGCCCTGCATGTATTACTTTCTGTCAGCCCTCTGTTATTGTGTTAGTGCAAAAAGGGCGGGTATTGTGATAACCCTCTCCACGTTTTGTGTTTGTGTAAAGTAAACCATTCCTCTTTGTTTACGTTATATCGAGTGAGCTCTAGGGCTCTAACTAGATGATTGCATCACAGCAGACATATTACGGAAACTACACCACCACTTCCAAAAGGGCAAGTGTGAAAACATAAAAACATTTCTTCACAGGCGTTTATTGAGAGGGGAATGAGGGGGAGGGTGCAGAAGGTTGATACATTAATCATTCTCCTGTCCGAAACATAAATTGTGGGCTTGTCCAGGGTAGATCCAATTTGAAATCAACCAGTGTCCAAGTTAAGGTACCATCCAAATTAAAATGAAAGGAGTTAAGTGGAATTCCAAAAGGGAGAACTCGGTGGTTTTTAGGAATCTCAGGACAGGAAAAGGCACAGCGAGTTATTATTCTAAAAGGTAAGGAAACAATAACACCTCATGGCTAAATGCTTGCTCAGCAAGATGATTTAAGATGAAAATATTTGCACCCACTTTGCAAAGATTGATTCTAAGCTGTAGATCTGAAGCTGCAATTCCAGTTACCCAGCAAAGTCTAAAGAAACTGATGAAATCTGGCGGTGGTATAACGTCTGTCTATGGCATTACCAATAGAGCAGTTAACAAACAAAATCAATTACTACTCCGAAGCCACTCCCCTAGCCAATATCAAGATACAAAAGCTTCACATGGAACTTCAGCAAGGAAACAATTAATGGGAAGGTATACCATTTCCGAAAATTGGAAATGCAGTTAACATTTCCAAGTGAGAGAGTGAAAGAACAGGCATTTCGGTGCTCAGAGGATTCATGCCTTTCTTTGTGGCAGCATCTCCTATCCCCTTAACACAAAACGACTCTCGGGGGCAATCATGTATACAAAGTACCTCCTCAGGATTAAAGCAGTGATGGGGGTAATTTTTGGCATCTTTCAGATAACAGCAGAGCTGTTAAAATGGTCCTAACGTAACTGAATATTTTTAAATCGGGGAAGTTATCAGGGAGAATCCAAAATGCCTATTTTCAGTATTTCAAAATTTTGGGTTGCCGAAGCCTGCCTTCCAAAGGTCATATGAGTTAGTCCCAGTGGCCACCAGCAAATAAGGAACTTTTTTAAAATGCTAAAGAAAATCTACACGAGATTTAACGAGTGACAAAATTCACATTTCACCCATCGATAAGAGCCCTAAATATCCCAAGCACATTATAATACTTGCTTGAGCGAGTACTTTTGGTAGAATCCAAAATTACCTAACTTCCAACATGCGAAGATACCTAAAGGAGTAGAAAGAATTATCAATGCTAGGAGTGCAAGAGTCAGATCGGATAGTTATGATCTTGCATGCAGGGCTTTAAATTCTGGCAGGTCTTTCCCAAACTATAACAATGAGTACTGGAAAAAGAAGGAGAGCTATCCAGTTAGGGCATGGCCAGAGCAATGAAAAGAGATCCGGAATCCCCAACCCGCACCACCTCCCCCCACCGCCCGCCGCAGCCTAAAACACAAAAGGAGGATTCCAGAAGGCCAGTTTTCCCACTTCAGACCCTGCTTCTGCAGATGGCGAAGGAAGGCAATTTGGTGCATAAGTCTTCAAAAGAGATGCGCCCGTATGTTTGCCGAATGCGCAGTGCAGCAGAGCTACACGTGGCATAAGATTATTCATTAGAGGGCGAGGCCTTATCTATATCGGAGGCTGACAGGCTCTCAGAGAAACTCTGATATTCTATCATTTCAGGAGAATTGTCCGCATTCCTGATTCAAACTGTGAGCGGATCTGAGGGAACTGCCCCGGGAAACAGGGGCTGGACAGTTGATGATGTTCGAAGGAAAACTAAATTTAAACACCGAGGGCACAATGAACCCCAAATTTCCGTGGGTGGTGTTGGGCTAGGGCCTCGGTTTAAGCCTCTCTATGAGGCCCAAATACAGAACGACCATGTTTCAGTACTCGTTGCAGTAGGAATTTTCCTTCAGCTAAAGGATGGAGGATGATACTTCCTTTGGGAAGGAGTTGTCTGGCAGCCAGGCGTTAGCCAGTGAAAGAAGAAAAGCCAAGGCAAAGCAGAAATAATCAGCACTTAGGCACAAATTTGGAGAAGGTCAAGTGTCCCAAAAGGATGGAATAGCACCAATAGATACAAAGATATCAGCGCCAGTTTCTGATACAACAAATGGCAGAGACAATTCAATGGGAAAGAAGGCCTTCAGAGTGTTAGATAAAAGGGTTGGGGAATGGGGTAAGGAATAATGTCATGATGCCAAACGGAAGGTGTAGTAATGCTGGATTACAAATAGTTGCTGAATAAGGGCCGGGAGAAAAACTATATCAGAGAAAAATGCAAAATTCTGGGCGATACATAATTTTGAATTAGGATTAGAAAAGTAAGAACGGAATGAAAAACCTACACACTTGCCTACATGTTCCGCCATCTTCCATCTTGTTGCCTAGTCACTTAATCTGAATATGACTTCCCACAGTCTCTCTGTGCGCACCCAAGCTTAGCTCCCCAAATAACTTCGTATCATTAGCAACATTCAATGCATTGTTCTCTGTCTCTTCAGCTAAGTCATTAATATTTAGGATGCAATGTGAAATTCAAAGCCACGTGTAAGCCTCCAAATGTATCCTCAGGAACCAAAGAGAAACAAACGTATTTGAATCCATGAGCTGCAGATCTTTTGCCCGTTGCCTGATTCAGTCTATGGGTTGTTGTTCCTTAATGGAGGTTAGTTTGGTAATTTATTAATATTTATAATAGTTGTGATTTGAAGCCACGTCTATAACTAATTTAACCTGTGTAAATTAACAAAATATTTGAACTGGTTAAATGTATAACGTCGAGAAATGATGTTCCCATTCCTGAATTTAGATTTACTCCTCAAACATTACATTTGAAATGACAGGATATGACAATTATTTAAAGATTCCTTCTGGAATTTTTAAATAACTCGTCTATACCAACTCCATCACTCATAGCAATGCTAAAGCCCATGTGTTTTTCGTCTCTGTACATTCCTCTGTTTATTGGTAAAATATAACACCCTAGACAATGATGCATTTTTTGACCTTTTAAACGCGGTGGTTAAGGATCCGTTCGTTACAATATGCAGCATTTTCCCAACGACTGCTGTTAGCCTAAATGGGCTATAGTTCAGTCTTATTCACTCTGCATTTATTGAAAAGTGTTGTAACATATTCCAACTGCCAATTCAATACCTCCATTCCCCAATCTAAGTAATTGTCAAAAACTACATTCAACACATCCTCTGTCTCTGCTGCTATCTCAATTATAATTCTAGTGTCTGAGCCATGAAGTCACTCGATGCTTTTTTTTCGAATTTCATTATTTTAAGTTCCACAAATAAGTTTTTTTCTGTGACAGTTCCTCCTGCCACCTGCATCTAAGAGGTCAACGGTTTCCTTAACTATTCAATTCCTGTTCATATGCTTCTAAAATATGTTGTGAACTGTTGTTATATTTTCAGATGGTTTACTGTCATATTCCATTATTTTTTTCAGTTTTTATTGACATTTCAGTGACGGCATTATGAGTTCAAAATGACTTTCAATCTTTAGATTTCTACCAGTTTTGCTAAATTATGAGCATATTATTCTAAGACGATACTATTCTTAAGAATCTGAAGAAACACAAATATTATATCCAACTGAGCTTCTGCTTGTCTTGCAATGTATTTTTATCCAAACTGTCATTATTACTTATTTGCCTCCACTGTTCATTTACTTCCGTACCACTCAATCACAACATTCCCCAGTTCTTCCTTCATGCTTACGTCATTGGTCTTGTTCATGTTTAAGTTTTGTGTGTGTGTGTGTGTGTGTGTGTGTGTGTGTGTGTGTGTGTGTGTGTGTGTGTGTGTGTGTGTGTGTGTGTGTGTGTGTGTGTGTGTGTGTGTGTGTGTGTGCGTGTGTGCTTGGGGACTATCATTTTTGAAGTTAACTTAGAATTCAGTTTCCTTCCAATTATTATTTTCCAATTGGCCGTTTGTTCCCTCATTTCCTAATTAACCATGCTTTATTAAAACATACTACATAAAATATAGCTTTATCCTTAAAGTATTACATCAGGCATTGCTCCTCGAAAATAAAAAAAAATATCTACGAACCTGGCCTTTAGATTGGTCCTGTCAATGGGCCAGGCAGTGGCAAGGAGGCGATGTTGGTCGACCAGTAATCGAGCTATGGGCAGAAATCCTCGTCGGACCCAGGTACAAATGGTGAAATTTAAATTCCAAAGCAATCTATAAATAAACGTGCAGTGATGAATCGTCCATCAAACCATTATCAAGTGTCATAAAACCTATCTGGTTCGCTGTCCTCTCTGGATGGAAAGCAGCCATCCTTTTTTCATCTTTGTCGGCCTTTTGGCGAGATCATCCATAGTCAGATGTCAGCTTCCACGTATACACTGAGGAAAATCGTTAACACTCCCCTGCCTTTTTCAGACGTCATGACCAACGAATGCGTTCGTGTGCCTCAACTTCTTTTGGATTGGTCCTTCTTTAAAATTAGAAAGGTTTTGCAGTAGTTTGCCATTGCCTTCTTCAATGTGGCTGACCAGACATCACAACCTTTCAAAGATGCCATCAGGCATATTTGAAGGAGTACATAATGATTATCCATTTGCTTGGCTACCTTATGATCGCATCTTCCATGGCTATCAAATCCTGAAGTGGAATTTTAAAGCACAACTTCCGCCCCAAAATAGGGACGCTACTGAAATGCAATAAGTCCTCTGCAAGACACATTGCACTTCAACATTGGTCTATTTATCCTTTCACTCGTCCTGTACTCTCAGACACCTGTAACGTCAGGTTGCTTTTAGCATTTAACCTGCTGTCAATACGCCATTCACAAAGTTTTATTCCTTGTTTTTTGAGCAATTATATACACCAAAGTCAAATAAGCCTTTTTTTTCTTAACAAAGCTGCGCTCATTTTTTCAGGCTGTAATAGGCAAGGTAGATGGGGTAAATGCAACGCAATTAGTCTGAATTGACTGTCTACAATACAATAAGGTAAAACGTCGGGAATTTGTAAAGAATAAAGTTGTGAAATTTGGATTGTATACCAGTTTTGGCAGTTGGTCAACGGCTACAGTATTTGATCGTGCATATTGGTAATGGCATGATCCTGTTTCAGTCTGTGGGAGTTTCCAACCTCAGACCATATCAAAGACCTCTATATAGCCTATGGTCGTATCAAAATTTGAAAATTGTGGCGCATTAGACAAAAGCTTTGCAGAAATCCACGGATGTTGCAAGTGCGTTTGTTTGTGTGCACTACAAATAAGCATTACCGCTGACAATTTCTCGTGCGTGCTTGTGCAGGTGTTTTTTTTTTTGAATGGAGTTACATTGGACGTTTAATCCGACTGGATTTCTGCACTTAACGTCTGCGCTATATATTTTATGCTGAGCGGACTTTGAAATTCTGGAATTTCCTTTCAATATGATGTCGTTGGTTTAATGTCTCCATGCTCCCATGGGAGAGGGAGCAAGCCATTACAAAATATGGTTATCTTGGGAAACGTGTCTCAAAATTGGAAAAAAAAAAATAGGATATGGTAAAGACCATCTGAGCTGAAAAAGGCGACGTCAGTAAAGTGATTAGTTCCCTTGTTCTGAAAGAGAACAGGTTATAAATACTCGTTATCTTGACTCCCTTCTCTCTCCCCTTGTCCAGTCCCTTCCCACCTACATACGTGATTCCTCTGACACCTTACGTCACATCAACAATTTCCAGTTCCCTGGCTCCAACTGCTTCCTCTTCACCATGGACGTCCAATTCCTCTACACCTCCATCCCCCACCAGGATGGTCTGAGGGCCCTTAGCTTCTTCCTCGAACAGAGGCCCGAACAATCCCCATCCACCACTACTCTCCTCCGTCTGGCTGAACTTGTTCTCACGTTGAACAATTTCTCCTTCAATTCCTCTCACTTTCTCCAAATAAAATGTGTGGCTATGGGTACCCGCATGGGCTCCAGCTATGCCTGTCTCTTTATGGGGTATGTGGAACATTCCTTGTTGCAGTCCTACTCCGGCCCCCTTCCACAACTTTTTCTCCGGTACATCGATGATTACTTCGGTGCTGCTTCATGCTCTCGTCAGGACTTGGAAAAATTTATTAATTTTGCTTCCAATCTCCACCCCTCCATCATTTTCACGTGGTCCATCTCTGACACTTCCCTTCCCTTCCTTGACCTCTCTGTCTCAATCTCTGGTGATAGACTGTCCACCAATATCCATTACAAACCCACCGACTCCCACAGCTACCTCGACTACAGTTCCTCACACCCCGCTTCCTGTAAGGACTCCATCCCATTCTTCCAGTTCCTTCGCCTTCGTCGCATCTGTTCCGATGATGCTACCTTCAAAAACGGTTCCTCTGACATGTCCTCCTTCTTCCTTAACCGATGTTTTCCACCCACGATCGTTGACAGGACCCTCAACCGTGTCCGGCCCATCTCCCGTGCATCCACACTCACGCCTTCTCCTCCCTCCCAGAAACATGATAGGTTCCCCCTTGTCCTCACTTATCAGCCCACCAGCCTCCACATGCAGAAGAGTAAATTCAGGGAAGTGTGAGTGAAATATTGCTTCACTTGAAAGGAATCTTTGGGCATTTGGACAATGAGGACGTTGGAAGTAAAGGGGGAAATGTTGCACCTTCTGCGGTTGCAAGGGAAGTATCCATCGGAACGTGCTTTGGAGTAGGGGCTGATGGAGCAGTGGACCAGCGAGTCCCGCGGGCAACATTCCCTGCAGCATGCTGCCAAGGGGCTTTAACAGAAGATGTGTTTTGTATTGGCATCATGCTGGATTTGGCAGTAATGGCAAAGTGTGAAGCTTTGAATGCGGAGGCTGGTGGGGTGATATATGTTGACAAGGGGGACCATATCATTGTTCTGGTAGCGAGAGGAAGGTGTGAGGGCTGATGCACGGGAGACAGGCTGGGCACGGATGAGGGCCCTGTAATCGACAGTGGGTTGAAAATCTCAGTTAAGGAAGAAGGAAGACATGTCGGAGGAATTGCTTTTGGAAGTGGCATAAATGGAACAGATGTGATGGAAGCGATGGAATAGAGGGAACTGGATGAAGTGCTTACAGGAAGCTGGTTGTGAGGAGCTGTAGTCAAGGTAGCTGTGGGAGCTGCTAGGTTTGTAGTGAATATTGGTGGGCAATCTATCAACAAAAAATATGCTGACCTATCTCAAACTTGTTGTCCTTGCACCTTATGCTCCTCTAAATAAAACGCATTGCATTGCACTATTCATTCAATGAGTAGTGAACCATTTCTCCCTTCAACATCTTTATTGATTGACATGACATAGCTCCAAGTTTCTCTGCTCCTGTATTTAGAAATATACTATTCATTGAGATTCCCATTTAGCATGCTTTCTTCCAAATGATCTACTTAACAACTGTATGCATTATTATTTATCTGTCGCTTGACATCTCTTGAACCAGCCGAGTTGTCTCAATTTGAAAGAGGTAATTAATGTTCTTCACAATCTAAAATGCTTCCAAGTTGTGGCCCATTGACCTCAGTCTCAGTTTTGAATATGTGTTTGTATTTTCTACTGAGACCTGATAGTCTTTGGGAAAACCAAAATTAATTGCCCAGACTTATTTTTTTTTTTCTCAGGCGAAGGTGAGCTGTAGATAAATTTTCATATTCTAACCCTGACTTCGGCAATCCCACTATATGCCGTCATTATGACCCAGCCAATGGTCTTTGATAGCTGTTCAAACCCTAGAAGGAGACTTGAAACAACCTGAATTTCTTTCAGCTCTAGCTTCTGGCACGCAGGAAATTGAAGCCTACTGGTTGAATACTTTTGATTTTAGAAATTCTCTCTTTTTAGTAAGCATGGTCTCTTCATTTATGTGTTCCTCTTTCAATGGAAATTCTCATTGTTTCACCACTTTCTTGAGCTTTACCTCTTCCAAAAAAAATATAGCTCTTTCATAGCACCAATTTAATTAGTCCGCTTTTGGAAAAAAATATATGCACATTTTTTTGCTTCAACTGGCTAGGTGTACTATTCCACACACTCTTTTGAGCATAAGACCAAAGAACCATAAGACATAGGAGCAGAAATTAGGCCATTCGGCCCATCGAGTTTGCTGCACCATTCAATCATGGCTCATAAGTTTCTCAACCCCATTCTCCTGCCTTCCCTCCATAACCTTTGATCCCCTTAGCATTCAAGAACCTATCTATCTCCGTCTTAATTACATTCAATTTCCTGGCCTCCACAGCCTTCTGCGGCAATGAATTCCATAGACTCACCACTCTCTGGCTAAAGAAGTTTCTCCTCATTTCTGTTCTAAAACGTCTTCCCTTTACTCTGAGGCTGTGTCCTCGGGTCCAAGTCTCTCCTACTAATGGAAACATCTTCCCCACTTGCACTCTATCCAGGCCTTTCAGTGTTCTTCAAGTTTCAATCAGATCCCCCCTCATCCTTCTAAACTCCAAGAGTAGAGAGACAGAGCCCTGAAACTTTCCTCATATGTTAAGCATTTTAAACCTGTGATCATTCTCGTGAACCTCCTCTGAACCCTTGCCAGGGCCATCACCTACTTCCTGAGATAAGGGGCCAAAAATAGCTCACAGGATTCTAAATTTGGTCCGACCAGAGCCTTTTACAGCCTCACAAGCATATCCCTGCTTTTAAATTCTATTCCGCTAGGAAGACATGCCAACGGTGCATTTGCCTTCCTAACTAACACGTCAACCTGCAAGTTCACCTTAAGCGAATCCTGGACTCGGACTTCCAAGTCCCTTTGAACTCCAGAATTCTCTCCCCATTTAGAGAATAGTCTATGCCTCTATTCTTCCTAACAAAGTGCATGACCTCACACTTACCCAGGTAGTATTCCATCTGCCACTTCCTTGCTGTTTCTCCTAACCTGTCCAAGTCCTTCTGCAGACTCACCGACTCCTCAGTAATACCTGTCCCTCCACCTATCGTTGATCCCTCTGTAAACTTAGCCAGGATATTCTCAGTTCCTTCTTCTAGAGCATTAAGGTATAAATTGAAAGGTCGTGGTCCCAACACTGACCCCTGCAGAATTCCACTAGTCATCGGCCGCCATCCAGAGAAGGAAACTCTTATCCCCACTCTCTGCCTCCTGCCAGACGGACAATCTCCTATCCATGCTTGTAGCATGTCTCTAACACCATGGGCTCTTATCTTATTGAGCACCCTCCTGTGCCGTACTTTTCAAAGGCGTTCTGGAAGTCCAAGTAGATAACATCAATTGGCTCTCCTTTGTCTAACCTACTCGTTACCTCCTCAATGAATTCTAGCAGATTTTTCAGGCATGACCTCCCCTTCATGAAAGCATGCTGACTTTGCCCGATTTTGCTATGCACTTCTAAGTATTCTTAAATCTCATCCTTAAAATTGGACGCTAAATTCTTACCAACGATCGAGCTCAGGCTAACCACCTTGTAATATCTCATCTTTTGCCTCGCTGTCTTCTTAAACAGGGGGTTGAGATTAGCGATTTTCCAGTCCTATGAGACACGCCCTGAATCCAGTGATTGCTGAAAAGTCATCGCTAACCCTACCACTATCTCTTCAGTTCTCTCTTTTAGAACTCTGGTCTGTAATACTTCTGGTCCAGGTGATTTATGCACCCAAATTCATTTCAGATTTACTAGCACCTTCTCCTGGGTAAAGGCCAACATACTCACCTTGGCAGCCGGTTCTCTTGAACTTAGGGTAAGTCACTCCTGTCTTCCACTGTGAAAGTTTTTGAATGGTTTATGTCACAAGGCTAATTTCCCCCTTTACACGTTACTTTCTAATTCCCTATGTTTACCTAATTAACATTTAAAACCTATTTCACTTCTTTCAAACTAATCCTCTGGACAAACTGGTTTTAATCAAATTAAGATACACACAGATATATATGTAAACACTGATACCCACGAACTCTGTTTTAAAATTATTTCCCATAATATTATATACATTACTATATCTTTCTGACACATTACTCAAGACTCAAAGCTACACTTAGCAACAAGTCTCTGTTTCCTGTCTTTCAGCTAATTACAGACCCATGACTGTCCAGCCTCTTACCTTACTCGGGCACACACTTTGCTGGCAAGCTTGTTTTCTGTCAACTTATCAAACGCCTTATCAAAGTTCAAGCACAACAGGTCAAACAATATACCTTTGTCACAAAACAGAGCAAAAGAAAAAAAAATAGTCAAGTAAGAACTTTAGGTACAAGATAAGGAGAAATTAGCATTGCCAATACAAACCTGTGCTGGCTACAATTGAAAAATCAACATTTGCCCAAGCGACTGTTAAATTTGACATTGATTACCATTTATAAAAGATGTTCCGTAACTACTTGAACCGAATAGCATACTGCATCATACAGGGATCACCTTGCACCGCTATTGGAGCATTCTTTTAAATACATTTCAATTTGTCCTTTGTATACTATAACTCCTCTATGGAATAAAAATTAAACAACGTGCCTCCAAAACACCCGCCCATAATCCAGTATCCTTTAGTGCATCCATCTCATCAACTCATAAGAACTTGTCATGACCTTCCCGTGGCGCAAGTCTGCCTAAAACTTACTTTTATCTTCTCGAGTCAATCAACTGCATTGTCTTCCACCATAACTTGAACAACAACGTCTTCCTCACTAAATACCGATGCAAGGCATTAGGTTAGTACCTCTCCTTGATGAAAAGGGATACTAAGTATTAGTTCAGTATATTGGACATTCTACCTGCCTGCTTCACAAATGTACGTTTTAATCTATAACGGGTCTCTGTCTCACTCTACAACGATTTTAATAAGCATAAACTTATGTCAGACGTTGGGTATACCGTTATTTTATCTCCCAATCTCTCCTCGTACTCTTTTTCTGCAGCATTCGTTTCACTTTCCCACTGTACTTTTTATTATCAGCCTGGTTCTCACTTGCATACTAAATCTCACTCCCGTCAAAGGTCCGCTTTTCCTGTTTCCCTGTAATTTCGATTGATTTTGTCATCTGAGGAGCTTTAGTTTTTTTATTGTGCTACATCTCCTCTTCACCTGGATACATCTAGACACTATCTGATGAATCTCCTCTACAAAAGTTATCCATTGTTACTTTAGATTTGCGTCACAAATTGTATTTCCAATTTTGTTGGACCAGAGCCATTCGTAGATCTTTGAATTGCTGGTTGCTAACCAGAAGGTATGAAAATATAGTAATTCGCCCGTAAATAGCCCACCAGTAAAACGTGAATCACTTGATTAACGTCGTTCCCAAGACGAGGTCAAACGAACCTCAATCCTCTTTTTATCACAATGTTACTGGTGCGGAAAATTGTCCTGATGAGCCTTTAGGTACTGACAGCTCTATCTTCCATTCCATTCATACGATCCTGGCTTCAAATAGTGAAACAAATAGTTTATCTACATCGTATCAATTCCACCTCTCGGTCATTTCTTTTAAAATCTATGCTTCTATAAAGGTGTCACTAGCTGGTGGCCGATAGAGCAATGCGACTCCTTATTCTTTCACAAAACTAACCAAATAATTTCCCTTCTTGACCACCTGGATTAACTTCTCTTTCTCAACAACATTAATGATTATCGTGATCAATATGAATACCATTCTCATTATTTTTAGTTCCCCATATGTTCTGAGCATCTTGTGTCTAGCAATATTTCGGATCTAGCTGCTTTTTCGATACAAGTCTCAATTATTTCCACATTATTTTTCCACGTGCTTATGTTCGCTTGAAGATCATCAACATAATTTGCCACTCTTCGCACATACATTCGATGCTCAGGGAAGCGACTTTAGAGCTAATGTGTTCCCTTGTTACCAAATGCAGCTAATATAAGGCTTTCACCCAATCTCTGCACGCATTGAATGTCAAATTCATGCTTCCCTGCCGGCAGTGTTTTATGCAAGAGAGGAGGCTGGATTTGGGAGACATTAACTTGTAGGAATGGGATTCCATCAGTGTTGCCACCCGCCCTGAATTTGCAGTGATTTTATGCTGTGGCCAGCAAGGGAGCTGATCCGAAATACAGAATTCATACTTTGTTCTCCTTCCGTCATGAATTCACCTAACCCCCTCCCCACCCCCCCATCCGGCTCAGTCAATTTGACTTCGGAAGGCGGTTTTTCAACATTTAGGAGACAGTTGCTAAGCTCTAGTATCATGTTCTGCCAATTCTCTGAACCCCAGGACAGAATGCTGCAGGGCATTTACTAGGTCTCCCTGAGACTTACATAAAATCAATATTAGTAAAACGGATAAAATAAATGAATGTGCATGGGCCGGGACATTGCCCAAAATGTGGGCAATTGTAATGTTCAATATTCGATAACGCAAAATAAAAAGGATGCAGGAAATCTGAAACAAAACAAATACTGGCTGGAATAACTCAGCAGGTCCGAGAATATCTGTGGAGACGAGAAATATTAACGTTTTGACTCCCTATGACTCTTCATCCAATATTTGATGTTCAGGTCCTTGACATTATATAGAAGCTAACTCCCGGTGTCCTAAAGCGCTTTACTGCCAAACTGGTGCCTTTAGAGTGTGGTCAACATTGTAGAAGAGGAACATATAAGCATAACAAGTCCAAGCATAACGTTACATTGAAACACTGACTAGATTTGTCCTTTTATGAGTATGTTATCCAGTCTATCAAAGCAGCTTCACAGTTATTATTATTGCTGCTGAAAAAAGAGACATTTCGAAGCTTGTTGCCTTACAGTTATCAAGTCACTTCCGAAGAATACCAGCAGAAAAGCGAAACATCAATTTGCACTGTATGTGAAGAGTGTGCTGATTGGTGTGAAGGTGGACTCTGATTAGTTGCCAGTCTGAAGGCAAAGCTGTTGATGAGTGACAGTTAACTGTCAAGAATTGTTTTAAATTGAAATTGATTGGTCAAGGCACTGCCGGAGGAATGCTTCGGCAAATCGCTGCCACTCATTTTGTTTAGCTGAAACAAAATCATTACGTGTAGATATTCCCCCTGTCTGCAAAATTCTCGTTTGACATTCATCCTCTAGACTGATGCGGAAGCAACTTAATAGCACATGTCAGAGTTCATTTTTTTCTCAGACTGCTCAGCATAAATTGTGTGGTTCTGTAACTTGAGCAATCTACTTGCTTACACAGAAGGTCAAATGCTCGTGACTGAATCACGACTAACACAACAACAAATGAGAAACCTATATCTTTTTAATGCAAAATAACAATTATTATTGACCAGCATGCTCTCGTAATACTTTATAAATCTAAACTGATTTTTTCCAATTTATACCTCTTCTGGAGGAGATTGGCCAATACGTTTACAAATTTATCTGATAGTGTATTTTTGTTTTTAACATTCATGCGCTTGTTGCTGAGGTCCAGTTCGATCAGTGACCGGTTTGCAGCAAAAGTGGAGGCAAAATCTTCGATACATCAGTATTGAAGATTGTCATCTTTCAGCCTGTGTACAAATAAAGCAATAAATATAATTTTGACATCGCACAACACGGAGCACCTTGTATAGGAAGATGGAAAGAAAGAACTAAACCAATTCTAACCACTGTTGATTTTTTACAGGCCAAATGTAGGCAGTGAATGATGATTTATTAGACTGTAACGCAACCAGATTTAACCCAGTTTTCCTGTTCGATATAATCATTCACTTTATTATTTTAAATATCTACCCAAACGCTCCTTCTAATAATTTCACGTTACGTCTTCCACTTGGAAGCATCTATTATCCTGGAAAATTTCAGTTAGTGAGAAGTCTTAAATCTTCTCACTATTTAGTGTTAAGTACAATTTCTACTAAAATGCTTTTGGGATCTATTCGGAACTTATTTATATTTTGCGACGCCAGTTTTGAATACTTCAAATCTAGAAATTAATAGCCCTTGTTGTATTTTAAGATTCTGAACACTGATTGGTTTGTTTTGGATTATCACAGTTTTTTCACATTAGTTCTACTTATTCTAGTTTCTCAAGTTTTGCAATCCTGTATCTTCAGATATGCAGACAGCCTTTTTAATCCTTCATCACACAATTCGTTCTCATTTAGCCTGCACATGAAAAGTCGGTGTTAATTTTGTCAGAATTGTCCTCAGCGCTTAAGTATACTAGACAATTATGTATGGAAACAGAAGTTGGATAGGGAGTGATTGGTGCGGTTGGGGTGTATTTTGGTGGTGGGTTACGTGAGGGGCGTTGGGGGCGTGGGGAGGGTTTGCGGAGTTTGATGGAGGTGTTCCGGAGATGTCTCCATCTTTACCAGTTAAGTTTGATGACATGCCCAGTCAAAACCAAAATGATTTCCATGAATGAAAAAGCTGGAACTGTTAGTGTACGTTACTTAGCTTGAATAAATGATTACTTGACAAATGAGGAATAAAGAGCATGCATAAAAGGGAAATTTTCATACAAAAATATGTGTGGACTGGATATCCAAAGGAATTGAAGGGCCACAAATGTTTGCATTTCATATCAGTTATTTTGATGAAGAAACCAAGTATCTGATTGCAGAATTTGCAAATGGCACTAAGATGTGTCGGAAATAAGTTTTGTGGGGCATATAAAGAGTCAGCAAAGGGAAATAGATAGCTTAAGTACCTTTGCAAACGTTGGCAGATGGGGAACAATGTGGGGAATGTGATCTTGCCCATTGTCGGAAGAATAGAAGTACACACTCCGTTTTAAACAGAGTGACCTCGCAGAACATGAAGGAAGAGGGTAACTTGGGTGTTCCGGTAAATCAATCATAAATATATATATATATATATATATATATATATATATATATATATATATATATATATATACATATATATATATGTGTGTGTGTGTGTGTGGCAAACCAATTCGAATGCTGTTTTGCTTTCCAAGGAAAATTGAGGAAAAAGCGTGTGATATCCTGTTAACTTTGTTCAGCGGCGTTGGTGAGACAACATCTGAATTACACCGTGCAGTGTTGATCTCCCTATTTATGAAAAGAAAACAATCCAATCAGTTCAGATAACATCCAGCTAAGTGATACTTGTGAACAGGTGGTTATTTTATGAGGAACACATGCAGAGGATGGGACTTTATCTATTGTGGTTTAGAATGGAGAGTGGCGATCTGAATTATATAACTTCCTGAGAGCTCTTGACGTTATGGATGCTGAAGTGGTGTTTCCCAGTGTGGGAGAGAATAGAAAGAGCTGACACATTGCCGACATATGCGGTTTTTCATTTTAGACAAAGGTATGAGCATTCTTTTTTCCTCTTCGATTCTGTTACAATTGTCTTCCATGGAGGCCGCTGGAGAGAAGGTCACTGTTTATATTTAAGGCAGATGTGAAAAGAATCTGGGATTCGATGATTATCAGCTGCAGACTGATTGTGGACCTCAGGCCACAGTTGGAACAGCCATGATCATATTTATTGTAGGTTCAGCCTCGACAAAGTTGAATCTCCTACTCCTAATGCAAATTCGTTTGATCATATATTGTTATTGGCTATTTTGTGAGCAGTATTTGGAAGCAGATTTAAAGCATTGTGTTGTAACTGATTTGCAGAGCCTATTAAACCGATAATTTTTCTACTACATCAATATCTGGAATTATGGATCACCAGGGACGTTATCGCCTCAAGGGGAAGGAGATTTTTCGATGAGTTAGCACCTTGCTGAATCGTTTGTGGAAACCAGGGGTGGCATGGAACAATGAAGACTGGATAACAAATACTTGACATGATGGAATGAGGTAAAGCGAAAGACCTTTGTACAGCAGGGATCAATTTGGGGCTGTTCCTTTAATATTGCTTATTTGCCTATTGGCAAAAACAAGCACCTGCATAAGGCATATTTAGTTGGTGTTATTTAGTTGATATAAAATTACTTTTTATTTAGTTTAATGTATTCGTTCCCTGTTGATTTTGATTTGAACTATGTAGATTTTAGTTATTTGATGTTAGTTGCAACCTTTCCATGTGTGTCTGTGGAATTCAACTTGTTGCCTAACAAACAAAAACGATGTATGTGGAGTCAATGATGAATCCAATATGGCCAATGCTGAATCTGAAACGTTTGACAATAAATACCAACAATACAGGGAATTAACTTGTCTTGTGCGACAGCATAAAGGAAGTGCGAAAGGCTGATGTGACCGCAAGTTATCAACTCATGCCCAATGCAATACATTTTCCTAAGCCAAGTGACACAATTTCGATACATTTGTTCAAATATTGAATTAGCATGGTTTAATCATTCTTTAATATAAATGAACATTGTTGATACATAATAATACACAGGATTTGTTATAGTTTTGCAGTAGAAAATTTCAGGAGACATAGATGTAATTGGTATGAAGTAATATTTCTGATTATCGTTTAAGACATAATGTGCACTAGAGCTATCGCTACAGAGTTTTACTCTTCTGTGGAGACCGCCAGTGAAAAAAAAACATATGAAACTAAACATAAAATGCACGGACTGTGCATAGTAATATGTTCATCTGTTTATTATTCGTAGAGAGGATTTAAAGTTCTGAAATTTATAAATGTCTGGGGAAATTATATGTGAAAAATGGAAAATCCTATTAGACTATTGTTCGACAACTCATAATACAGCTTGGGAAGATGTTATGTGTCTATTAGAGTCAGGGGAGGCGATTTTAGGTTTGTGGGATAATTTGAGGTATATATTAGCATATTCATTACAGCCCACTAAACCAGGGTGCCCGCCTTCCATCATTCGTTTACGATGAAAAATCGTACAAATAGAGTGATGTTGTGAATTGTTCTCACGGTATTGCCAACTTCCTGTTTCAGGGACGCAAAAAATGAAGCTAAGTTTTCAGGTAAGTTAGAAGGAACCTCTATCATAATAACATGCATTTAGAATTTTTAAGTAATCTTTGAAAAAAAGGGGACTTGCATTGCTCTTTAAATATCAAGTTTCTCAGAGGTTTGGCAAAATTATACCTCAAAGGGTGCATGCTAAGTGGGAGAAAAACATTTCAGAGTGGACGTTAACCGACTAGAGCTGAGTTAAAAAATATATAGATGAAAAATTTGTATTTATGTAAAAGTCCTGATAGCCTCTCGACCCGTCATTTTGTATTGAGCACTGAGTCAAATCCATTTCTTCAAAAAAACAGCAAATTCCCAGGAGTGTTGCAAGGACCATGCAATCAACTGGAGTTAGATACAACCTAGATAGATTGATCTCTTTGTAGAGGTAGACAGTACGCTCATCAGTCCTGAGTTCCTCAATTCATACAGCTGATGGAAGCTGGAGAGAAGATTTATCTTCTGATGCTGTAGGTCAATATTTTTCTTGCTTCTTTCCACCTCTTCTTTCATCCAGTTTGTAACTTCGTCGTTTGCTGACCGATCAGCATAGGCCAACATGTTGGTCAACTCTGAATGTAACAGAGAAGAGAGGCCAGTCAGGTAACAAAGGCATATTCCAAAGTTTCCGCCACAGCTGTTTCCAGCCTGTTGTATAATAGGTCACAATTTCTCTTTCTTAAATTTGTGGATCACTGAGAGGGCGGCGAGAAACTACTGAGACTGAAGGGGAGTGAATCCGTATGCCTATTTCCCGGAAGATCCGTCTTGATGCAGATTTTGAATCAATAGCCCTGAAGTCAGTTATGAAGGTAGAAGATTGCGATAATGAAAATCATAATAATGAATAAATTCGTTGTTTTGAACCCCTCAGAGGCCACCTCAATAAGTTTGAGTAAGTTTGAGCTAACATGCACCTCTGAAATTTTTTCCCCCCTTCAGTATTACAGTCTTTCAATATTTTTCACCTGTTCATCAGGAAGTTTAAAAGCAACTCCGTGATAGTTGTAGGGATCTGCATTTGTAATCTCATCCCCCCCACCCCCCCCCCCCTTGAAACCATTGTCCATGTTTGTTTTTCATTCATTTAATGAATTAATTATCATTTTTGGTGCTTTCAATGTATTTAACCCTCCCACTTACGGGTTTCACTGTGTGTCTACATATGTATTTTTTTTATTAAACTATTATGAATCTCTCGATCTTTGGTCCTCTATATTCACCCGGCATTAGGGCTATCACAGCTATGAGATCCTCAATGTAAGTACAGTTTAATTATTTCGTATCGACCGAACAGAGGTTTGATGCAGTGTTAATGCACCACGTACTTTCCTCTTTCTCCGTATTACTCACGGCTTTTGATCTTGAAATTTGCATTCAAATTGAGAAATGTATTATTCCAATGTACAATCAATTGCATGGTACTCAGGGAGTTAATATGTGCGCAAATTTACATGCAGCACAAATGAACCGGATCATACCTTTTTGTTCTCTCTCTCTCTCTCTCAGTATTCCTCTCAGATTCGGAATCGTGCTGTGCATCTTCATAAATACTTCACATGTTATTTGCACTAAATAGCTCCACAGGCGTTTATTTTATTTAAAATGAATTTGGAAGATTCGTCTTTCCATTTTTCTGTTATCAGCTGCCTCACCTGCTGGAAATATAATGCTAAATGATTATATCAAGCACCATGTGCGGCATCAAATGCAGCATGCCCATGAAATGTAAGCAGCATTCTGTTCATTGCTCTGTTTTGCACACTGCATTTGCAATGATGCAATAGATACTTTTATGGTTTTAAGTTACTGGTTTTACAAAATCCAATATTGCTGGACAAACTGTGAAAGTCAGTTATGGCTTGGTGATGATATTTCCAGCTGCTATTATTTCCAATATTTTTCATTGTTTCTTATTTCTATAGCTTCAGCTTACATATTTTAATTGTGTACCTACGTTGCTAAATTGAAATGACCTATCACTTGTTGACTTGTGAGAGCAACAGATCAATGGAACAATAGTTCCATTTGTCTTGAGGGAAATTCACAGACTCAGCAAAGGGACGCTGGAACTGTAAATACTGATCGTAAAACATCTTGTCATGGATCTTGCGGTGAATGGCAATCATTGTCGGAGCGCCCCTCCTCTCTTCCCTGACTCGGAGGTGCTCTGTATTTCTTGCCACGTCTTCTGACTCACTCTTAGCAGAAATATGGATTACAGGGCCAGTAAGAGGAACCGTCGTAGCCATTAGAATTGGAGGGAATCTAAGGTGATGAGGTAATTTGACAGACTGACAGGTAGGAGGCTGGACAGTTGGGTAAGTCTATAGGTAGTTATGGCGGCAGGCGTGAAAATAGGTCAGTGTGGAGATGGTTGGGTGGGATGGTGGGTGGGTGAGATGGCAGATGGTGAGGTTGCAGCTGGAAGTGGTAGGCGGGTATACTGGTAACTGTGATGGGTGGGTGTTGCTGAGGTGATGGGTGGGTAGCTTAGCATGTAGGTGAGGTGGTACGTGCATGGTTAAATAGGAGGATGGGGTGACAGGTGATTCAGGTGGTTGTTGGGTGAGGCGTTACGTGGTTAACATACAACACGGGTGAGGTTTTAAGTGGATAGAGTGCTATTTGAGCAGATTAACAGGTTGGTGATGGGGCATTTGCGTGTGATGGCAGGTGGATGAGTTGGAAATTGGTAGTGTGGTAGGTGTGTGAGGTGAGAGGGATTGCAGTTGTAAGTAGGTAAACTTGCAGTTGAGTCGAGTTGAAGGTGGTACTTTGGCGGATTGAATATTGTGCTAGCTGCGTAGTGTTGAAGGTGGGTGTTGCAACAGGTAGGTGAGATAGAATGTGGCTCGTGGATGGTTTGCATGTGTTAATAGACAAGCCGTTTAGTTGATATTTGGGTAGTGTGTCATGTTTTTAATTTGTAAGGTTGGTGAGTGGTAGGCAATTGAGGAGCTAGGTTGATAGAGCAAATGGTGAGAAGGGTGGAAGGTGAATGGGGTGGTAGATAGGTGAGATGGTTGATTGGTTCGCTGGCAGGTGGGTGATGTGGCATGCTTTGGCGATGGCCGCAGGGACGATTGTATATACATAAGGTGCCAGCTTGGTGGACTGAGAGGTGGCTGAGGTGATGTTAGTGTAAGGTCTCACGTTATTGAGGTGGAAGGTGGGTGAAATGCAAGTTGGTTATGGTAGGAATTGAGCATTGTGGCTTTCGGGTCTGGGCTTTAGTAGATGGCCGAGGCTCAATGGGGTATTTGCTTTTCAGTGGGTTAGTCGGATTGTCAGTGGCACAGCCAGGGATCGGGGTGATACAGTGGTCGGGAATTATAATCCCTGTTTATATGTTGCATTACGTTTTTTTTCTGTCAATCTACTGCAAATAGGTTGGCATGTAAAAACGAGCTGCTTGTTAAACGAGAAAAATATCAATGGTTTCCAAATGTTCCTAAGTAAAATGCACTTGCTGCTGTAAAACTTAAATGACTGCACTTTCAGATTGAATACTTAAACAACGAAATCATTATTATCCAATGCACCTCACATTCCCTGTCATTAATTTATCTTTTTTTCGCAGGGGCTCCAATGCAAGACTTTTACTACATTCTCCACGGATTTATGTTATGAGAAAATCTATATGAATGTCTCTGAAATTTCCCAGGCCTTCCTTTATTTGAGGTGAAATTCCTAAACATCAATCATATTGTGAAAAAGTGATTATTTTATGTGCAATGTTGTCTTAAAGATATGCTACTGAGTTAGATTTAGAAGAATTGACTCAACTTACTTTCTTGCTATGACCTGGTTACCCAGCTAACTTTTCAATCTAAACCTTATTTTCCATGAACATCACATGTTTAACCCGATGACCTAGTGTACTTGTTTGGGACGTTGATATGATTTAGGAACATATGGATCCATTCTTTTCTCCGTTGTACTCGCAAATATATTTCCCCCCCTCAAGAGCACTTTATGTGTCCCTACACCGCACAGTGTGCAGCAGTTCTTGAAGGCAGCTCATTACCATCTTCTCAAGAACAGTTAGGGATGGGTAACCAATGCTCCCCTAGCCAGCGACGCCCAAATCCCACAAAAATAGACATGAACAAAAATAATCGGAATTTTAGATTTTCATAATGAACCTTTCTTTTCGTAATCTAATTTTCAAAAGTTTAGGAAAGTGTTTTGAAAGACAAGAATGTGACAAATATATTTGTGACTCAAACACTAGCTTATTAAAGTGACATTTACCTCGTGTGACAAAATAATGTGTTATAACAGAGAACTTAACTCAGGAAGCAGTAAGATAGTCAACGGTGAAATAAAACAAAATGTAAGAAATTATTGAGAAACAAACAGAATGTGTTGTGTTTCTTTACCAATTAGTGTAGAATTTCCACATTGGTTGTTATGGAGTTAGCAGTTTGAGAGGGGAAGGAAACCAAAACTGGATCACATATTACACATGGATTGAGATTAAACTAAAAATACTACTGGAAATATCAAATGAAGATAACAGTAATCTCACCGAACATGTGCTCCCTTATGCCTGTGACTGGTGCACAAGCCACCTCAACAGGCACCATGGTGCTTCTTTCAGTTCTTGCATTTATATCGTTTATTTCTTTGGAACTCCGATCAGCTGAGAAAAAAGATTCATTTTTTTAAACCAGTTTCCCACTTTTAGATGACATTTTCTGCTCGGATGTCATCTGGGGGTATTCGCTTGTGTTATCAGAGATGGTATTTACCTCGCCCCCTTTTCCACAAATAAAATGTTGCTTTGCTGTGTCTGATGGCATTTTCCTGTTGCAGGATCCCACATTCCAATTCTCAGGCATTGTGCCTTCACACAAATCAACCTTTTGATCTAAAATAAATGAAATGCTCAGCAGTGAAATTAGACCGATGAATACTCAGGTTGGGTAAATTTTAAAAATAAATTTTATTGCCTCTTAGAGTTGATGCCTTACAATTTTATTTATATTCCAGTATTAACAGCTCTCCATCATACTGAATATTGGACAATGAACAGGACATTTAAACGAAATGTCACCTATGCTAAATGAAGAAGAAGCGACAGGCTAAGTAATTCGTGTAAAAAAATAAAGGATTCTGTTTTATAAATAATGGATAATCGTTCAATCATTTCAAACAGAAGTTCAGAACACAATCTAAACAAAGGGATTCATTAACCTGTTGCCTGTCAGGATCCAGAGAAAGGTGGGAGAATTTTTTTGAATAAATTCGAATTTGCGTGTGCTGAGAATCTGCGAAACCTCATGTCAAATGGAACACAATTCAGCTGTTTCAGTGAGGAAAATAAAATATAGTCTAACCAAACAAATTTCAATGATGTGAAAATTTGGAATATCAAAATAAAACCAGGTTAATACAAAAGAATGGAAATGTACTTCGCTTGTGTTAAAGCAAGTTCTGATTTTTTTTCCTGGAATGACTTTCAGAAGTTGAAATATTTGATATCATTAATGTTATTTAAACATGGTGAAATATTTCAATTAATCGAATACATAACTGAGTGTATTTCTATACATGTATTTAAATTGACCGAAATTAGAGGCAATCGGAATACTTAGTCGATTCTAACATGTCGATTCTAACAGGAGTCAGTTTTTGTAGAGAGGTGGGAATGCGATCACAACCTACCCGAGAAAGTTCTGAAGAACAAGTTACAAAGATTTTTAAAGATGGCATATGCCATGGGAAAGTTTATCCTTCTGAGACTGGGAGAGCAGACAAGACCGTTAAAATCTTAAGACATGTTTGGACGAACCATTCATTATTGTGACAGCATCGTGCCATCTGCTGGCCATGAAGGTTCTTGCACTAGAAAGTGTTAGTTATTGGAATGCATGATGGGGGCGAGCAGGCTGGGGTGGGGGGGAGAGGGGACGGGTAATGCAATTCAATGCTTTTTCGATAGAAAGATTAAATTACACCATTAAACACGCAATCTGAAATCAGGACAGGTGAATTCTCAGCAGTGGAGAAATTACTTACTGCAGGGGTTCGGATTATTGTAAGAAATGTCATAGCTGGATCACAAATATTGCTTGTGATTACTGGACTAACATTACCCGTTGAAATGCAATATATAGAGGCTTTACAAAAATAATATTCAGGGTAGTTTCCAGATTGAGTGGTGACGAGCTCATAGACACACAGATTTAAACAGAAAAGAGAGGAGTATAAAGTACATTTCGGGGAGTCTCAGTCATTTGGGAGAAGCTATCTTTGAAAATATAAGTCATAAGTAGACCTTGGAGAGGATGAAGATGACTCGCTAACTTCCTCAAAGTGAGTGGATTTACAGCATCAGAATGCCAATTTAATGCTGCGATAACAGACAGCCTTTTTCAGAAGCAAAAGCTGAATAAATTCCAGAGTTTCATTACCTTAATTACCATCCGTTAATGAAGAAGTGGAGACCACTTCATTTCTCAGCAGTGGGAGTTTTTGCATCAAATTGTGATAACATATGGGTAACAGAATGGAATTTTGGGAGATACTCATGAAATATCAATGGAAAAACATTTTTGAATTTGGAAATTTCAAGCAAAGATGCAACAAAAAATAAAATATTTTGACTTCCATATCATAAAAATGTAGTTAAATTCTGTCAACCATGTAACACATGTGAAGTGATATGAAGATCTCAAACAATAATTAAAGCTGCGCCTTTAGTTCCAATTCTAGCATTTAAGGAACCTTTTTAACGGTGATTTCGATGAATGTGTAGGACCCCTCCATATGACTAAACATTGTAATCACAATATCACGAAAATTAGGGATGTGTCTATGAGAATTCAAGAAGCAAGAACTCCAGGGAGAAGTACAACAACATTTATTGTGGAGGAGAGGACATAACTATTTGCATGACGTTGGTTTGGAAAATAAATACATTCGGATCAGTGCTCGAATTTCATGCCATAGGTTGTTTGGCGAGTAAAGAATAGACAGTCTAGCAATAATTAAATTTAGATTATAAAACTATCACAGTGGATCCGAATGTTCATTATAAAGGTGGGATTATACTTGGAAGAATATGATCTAATTCACATACTGAAGACGACTCTGGTGATTGTAATAGAGTGAGTCGATTCTTATTGCTTGCTATAAGGGGCGCGCCTAATGAATCAATAGGATTCTCTCCTTTCCAATAAACCGATAAACATGAAGTAAAGTGGCATTTCAAATTAATTCAGGAGAAATGAGTAAATCAAAGCGCTGAAACACATTTCCAGCTTATGTGACTAAATTCAGTGAAAGATTGAGTAGGTCATGTGAACTAGCTAGGGAACTTGTAAAACTATCACATTAAGATATGAAATCAAATTTGAGCAAAAGAGCAAAGGCTTCTAGTTCTGTGCCTCAGGACAGGGTGTTAGCATTGTTGCTGTTTTGACGACAACCGGTATAAGCAAGGTGTATTCGATATTAACAGGTTGAAAAAAGTTACAGTGTGCGGACCCACGCAGTTAATACCCAAGATAAAAGGAAGTGTCAAAGAACGAGCCATGCAAACATGCTAAAAGGGTACTTTGCCAGATAGAACAAACAGAAATAGATAGTGGTAGTGGGAAGTAAGGAGAAGGAAGCAGAATTAAAATCCTGAAATTAACTTCCCAATGATTACATTGGACAATGGAGAAGTATAAATGTGATGATAATTTACATTCCGGACAAGTGTCGAAGTGATGTACATGGCCTCTGGCAATCACACAAAGCAGTTTGTGGAATCAGTCCCGGAAAGACACAAACATAACTTTGCATGGTGATGAAAGGTGGGATTACTTTTCTATAAGGCAACAACCATAAATATTATATCCAGGAAAATGGACTTGAGAGCTGAGAGATGTTGAATGTGTGCTTAGGAATGACTAATCAAGCTGAATCAAAGTAATTGAAATTCGCCCATTCCAATGTTACAAAAGCCAGATGAATGACAAAGGCTATCTATTGATTACCAGGAAGTTAACGGAGAAACAAAGGCAGGTAGATATCCTGTTCCACGATTGGTGGTTTGAATTGAGCTTGTGGAAGAGTCAGCATTAATCCCGAAATTTGATTTACTGCGCGGACGCTGTTCAGTACACGTCTTAGAAGTGGCAAAAGGGGTATCAGCTTTGGTGATGCTGGATGCTTTCTATCAATGGGAAGTAATGCTGTAATGCAAAATGCATCAACAATTCTTCACAAAGTACTACTGGAAGTATCCATTCAACATAAAAGTAATCTCACCGAACATGCGCTCCCTTATGTCTGTGACTTGGCCTCCAGTCATCTCAATGGTGCTCCTCTCAGTTCCTGTAAGGAGAGTGTTTAATTCTTTGGGACTCCGGTCACGTGAACAAACCGATACCATTTTTTAACCAGTTCCTCAATTTGGGGTTTCATTGTCCGGCGGATGGCTTCTGCGGATATTTGCTTGCATTATCCAGCATGGTGTTTTCCTTGCCCCCTTTTTCACAAATAGCAGTTTGCTTTTCTATGTCTGATGACATTTTCGTGTTGCCTGATCACACATTCCAGTTCTCAGGCTTGGTGGCTCCACACGAATGAACGTTTTGATCTGAAAGAGATCAAGTGATCATCAGTGAAATTCGAAAGATGAAGACTCATGTCACTGGCTGTAAGCCGGCTGGGCTCATTTATCAATAAAATCTAATTGCCTCTTAGAATTGTTGCCTTACAATTTTCATTATATTCCAGTATTAGCAGCTCACCATCGTACTGAACTTTGGACAATAAAGAGGACAAATAAATGCAACATTACCTATACAGACTGGAGAAGAAGCGGCAGACTAATTAACTTCTTTAAGAAATAAAGGATTCTGCTTTGTAAATAATGGATAATCGCTCAATCAGTTCAAATAGAAGTTCAGAGCCCAGTCTAAAGAAATTGATCCAGAACCCTGCTGGCTGCCAGGAACCACAGAAGAGTGGAGGAGTTCATTTTTAAAAACAAATTCGAATCTGCTTGCACTGAGAGCCGACGCAACCCCATGTCAATTGTAAGAAACTTACAGGTGTGTCAGTGAGCAAAATAAAGTAACGTTTAAAAAATCAAATTCCAATGATGCGGTAATTTGGAATGTCGAAATAAAACCATGTTAATACACAGGGAATAAATATACAGTTTGCTTGTATGAATGCAATATCTATTTTTTTCTGGAAAGAATTTCAGATGGTGAAATATTGGATAGTGTAAATGTTCTTTAGATGTTGTGAAATTATTTCTGTTAATCGGATGCATGACTGGGTGTATACATTTATTTATTCATTTTATCCTAAGGTAAAGGCAAACTAAATCCCTAAATAATTCCAATAATTTGGGAACATTGATTTCAGGGAGGTTCTTAGAACAATGTAGTTCAAGTGCAAAGGCGAAAAGAGTATTTACAGAAATGTTTAGTTGAGTTGTTTTGGCTCTGCAAGAGAGATGTATTGAGTCCAGCTCTGTGCTGAGAAATGCCGTGTATTTTCAACAGACACCCTGTCGCAAGTTCAGTTTATTTCCGAACTTCCGGTGTTTTCATAGCAGAGTGAATATGAATTAAAATTCGTTGGGTATACAAAATTTTTTGTATACTGTGGCTATACTAAATTGACAGCAGTTTTGCCTTTAGTGATATTACTAGACTTTTAGCCTTAGG
Organism: Isurus oxyrinchus; assembly: GCA_026770705.1. Taxonomy (NCBI): domain Eukaryota; kingdom Metazoa; phylum Chordata; class Chondrichthyes; order Lamniformes; family Lamnidae; genus Isurus; species Isurus oxyrinchus. Next base: position 7,460,715 of record JANJGN010000035.1, read on the forward strand.
AATGTTTAGGGGAACTGCTGCCAACGAGTTTACATCTGTGTTTTGACCAAGTGGATTTTTTTGGATGTAAATGTTTTGTAAGAATGCTGTGTGATTTAACCTTTTGTGCATAAGTTACTTTTTCTTGTTAATAAATATTGTAACTGAGAAACCTTAAGATTATAAGACTGATTCAATGACACTGGGATTCATATATGTCCCTTCGTTTACAAAATAAAGAAAAAGTATGTTCTGTTAGAAATGTTTCCATCTGGCATATGGCTTGCACAGCGAATAACATTGCCTGAAGTCATAAGAAAATTGCGGACTGTTTCTTTGATTGCTTTCTAGTTTGTGCACACAACGGATATGAGTGCCAGGAGCATGATGAACTAGGGAGATTTGTCTTGAACGCTCTAAAAGTAGTTTGATGGAAGTTTCTAATACCTTTCTGGAAGTAGAATATGTGACTGTTGAGCATTTGGAATCTTTGGCAAAAATCAAGCTGACAAAATTGGGAGGTAAAGTGCAGGCAGTAATGAAAGTAAACACCTATAAGGCGGTTTTGGATCAAATTATTTGGCGCCATTTAAAGAGACGAAAATTCTGTGTGCCCCAAAACGAAGGTAGAATGAATTCAATTGCAAATGAAACAGCTTGTTAGACATAGAGAGAGGACAAGGCAAAAAAGGTGAACTGAAGGAATGAGAGAAGGAATGAAGGATGTAATGAATAGCATTGGGAGAAAAAGGGGAAAAAAGAAGGCGAAATTTTAAAACCGAACATAAGGAAGAGATAAAAACAAAGAAAACTGCGGATGCTGGAAATCCAAAACAAAAACAGAATTACCTGGAAAAACTCAGCAGGTCTGGCAGCATCGGCGGAGAAGAAAAGAGTTGACGTTTCGAGTCCTTATGACCCTTCGACAGAACTTGATAAGGAAGAGAAATGGAGTTAAAAGTGCTAGGGCCAAATTGAAATAAATAGAAATGCAAATATACTTTTTTAAAAAAATATTCAATGAAATAAAAAGCAGGAAACAATAGAAAGAAAAATGTGTGCAATAAGTTAAAAGGTGATAGCTTGAGTTTGGACATCAGAGGGTAACGGAGCCCAGGCAATATCTCCTGGCTAGGTAAAAGCTTGGAATAAAGTAAAACAAACGGGGATAAGTAAAGATTCAGCTGGTGAATTTGATTTGTTTGAGGAATGGGGTTCAACTGAGGATCTTTGGTTATTACCTCAGTTCACAAAAAGATGGACTTGAAATATATTTGACTTCCTTTGAAAAGATAGCTAGGAAAGAGAAATAGCCCAGAACTGCCTGATCTTTACTGTTATGGATAGTTTTGTCAGGTATAGCAATTTATGGGATGCTAGATTATGAGAGGAACAAAGAGCAGACTATGAAGCTTTAAAAATGGTCATAACAACTGCTTAGGAGTTTGTCCCAGATGAAGTTTAGGATTGTAAAAAAAGGACATAATCGGGAATTTACAGAGTTTTAAACCATATTGCTAAGAGTTTCAATACTTATTTAGATTAAAGACAACTTTAAAGGAATCAAGGAAAATGCTTACTAAGCCGATAATTATGATAGCTCAAACTACGGTTACGTGCTGGATAAAGATTAGGTGGTGCTCAGCTAATAAATTGGGTGTATATGAAAATTAATTATTGTAAAAGCTTTAGGAACAACGAGCCTGTGGACGAACCTCAGCAAGCTAAAGGTGAAAATCTAGAACCCATAGGTGGAGGAAGAAAAGTATATGTCACCATGAAAATTTTATATATATATTTATGTATATTTTGGAATATTATGGCATTCCCTGAAGAATACTATTTGTGTGTGTGTGTGTGTGTGTGTGTGTGTGTGTGTGTGTGTGTGTGTGTGTGTGTGTGCCCAGTAAACAGAGAGAAGTTCAGCAAAGGCAAATCTATTTTCGAAACTTCAGTGCGCAGCTTCCAAAATATTCGGTAACTTTGTTTTCAATGATTCCACAATTACATTCTCCAGCCATATCATACAAATTCAAATGTCCCAAATACAGAAAGGATATTTGGTTTCTTGCTGGAATATATGTGGCCCCTCCCATTTGAAGGCATTTACTGGTCCCGCCGGAATGCAATTGACCTTTGAACGTCTCGCCGCATTTTACAGACCTGACACCGCCATGAAGGGATGTGAAAATCTGCACAAGATCCTGCGGGGTAAAATTGCATCCATACTTTCAAGAACCAACACTGTTGCCCTTCTAATTAAATAAGCAATTCAGAAAAAACGCAATTTAATTCCATTCCTGCTTTGAACGTTTACTTAAGAATACTCCAGCAACGGCAAGATATAACTGATTTCAATCTAATTTATTTCTATTCCAAATCACTTCGCTGCCTTATTCATTGGTAATCAATAATCTGAAATGTGCACTATCTTTTATCACTCATTGCGATTGATCATAAATTCAGAATCATTGATACATGGCACATGATCTCATAATGAACGGAACACAACATATGGCCAGCAGAACATAGAGTATCTCACCAGCCGGCTCTGTATGCCAACATCGACAGGCAGTTTAATTGATGAAAAAATAACTGAATATGGGTTTAGAGTTACAAGAGGAAATTTTCGCACTGGGTTGACTCCTAATAATAATTCATACCCGAAGTTTATTTAGACATTTCAAAAGCAAATGAGTCGCTGTATAAAATGAGCATCCAGATCGACGACCAATTGCTCAGTCTTCCAGCCTACAACAACCACACACACACACACACACACACACACACACACACACACACAAACAAAAACACACACGGGCAACACTATCTCCAATTGCATGGTAATATGCCATCACTAACCGAAAATTTGCATAGGTGAATTACGAAACGTTTTGCAACTTTTAGCAGACACATAATACTCTCCTGCATAGTGGGCAGCAAGACGTCAAATGAGGCAACGGATCTATCCTGGCCATGAGGTGATCGACCAATATTTTGTGCGACTCCATAGAACCAAAGACCCATAGAAAGTTTACAGCAGACAAGGAAGCCATTCGGCACATCCTGTCCATGTCAGCTCTAGGAAATCCAGGTGACCTTTCTAATCCCACATTCCTGCTCTCGGCCCATATCACTGCAGCTTAGAACAGTTAAGTTGCAAATCAATGTACTTCTTAAAAGATCCTAGAGTTTCTGCCTCTACCACCAACTTGCGCATTGATTTCCAGACACCCAAGAGATGGCGTAAAAAAGGTCATCCTCAAATCCCCCGTACAACTTCTGCCACTTAGCTTGCATCTAAGTCCCCAGTTCTGGAATTGAAACGCCAAGGGGAACAATCTTATTCTGCCTGCTCTATCTATTCCCATGATAATTCCGTGCACCTCAATCAAGTGACCTCTCAGCTGTTTTTCAGCTAAGGATAATAACTCCAAAATTCGCAATCTCTCCTCGGAGCTACACTTTTCTAACACTGGCAACCTTATTGTAAACCTCATTTTCAATCTTTCCAGAGCTATCACGCCCTTCCTTTAATTTTGTGGCCTTACCTGTGTTTTATATTATTCCAAAATTCCTTACTTTTATATTATCTACCAATGCCAATGAACGAGATCATTGCATATGCCTTTTTTAGAAACTTTTCTACTTGAACTACTGCCTTCAGAGACCTGCTTCCTTCTACACCAATGTGTCTCACTTCATCTACCCTCTTAGTATTTTCCCATGTATTTTGTTATCCCTGTATATTTTTGACCTCCCTGTATATATGACCTCACATTTCTCTATGTTAACATCTATCCGCCACTTTACCGCGTACACCACCAACACATCTATATCATTTGGAGTTTATGGCTATCCTCTACACTATCCACTCCTTGGCCAATCTTTGTGTCATCAGCAAAACTTCACCATCATTCTCTCAACTTTCTTGTCCAAATCGTTAATATATAGCACAAACAGCAAGGGTTCCAAAAACCATCCCTGTGGAACTCCAATTTAGACAATTTCTCATTTGCAAGGGCATCCACGGACCATTATCCTTTTTTCTCCTGTTACAAAACCAAACTCTTATCCTATTTACCACATTACCCTGAATACCATGGGCTTTTACATTCCTGACCAATCTGACATGTGTGATCTTGACAAATGTCTTGCAAAATCAAAGTGCACCACATCCACTGCACTAAAATAATCAATCATGCTTGTCATTTCCTCAAAAAAATTAAGCAAATTTCTCAGGCAAGACTTTCCTTTAACCAATCCATGCTGACCATTCCTGACTAGTCCATGCCTTTCTACATGACAGTTAATCCTATTTCTCAGGATTGATTCTAATAATTTGCTCATCACCGATGTAAGACTAACTGGCTTATAAATGTTTGGCATTTCCTTTGATGACTTTTAAAAACAATTGAACTATGTATATGTTTCTCCAGTCCTCCGGCACCTCCCCTGAATCTAAGGAAAATTGGAATATCATCCACAGAACATCTGCAATCTCCTCCTTGACTTCTGTCAGCAGCCTTCGAAACAATCTATCTGGCCCTGGTGACATATTAGCATTCAGGAATTTTAACCCTTCCAGTACTTCCTCCCTCTTTATGACTCTGCCGTCCAATATCTCGCAGTGTTCCTCCTGGACTACTGTATCTATATCCTCCCTTTCCTTTTTAAAATATACAACTAATATGTTGGATATTTTTTAAATACTTTTACTTCATTTAACCGGATGGTAAAATACTACTGTGAAAGCAATTAAATATGGAAGCCATTGTAGACATGCAGAGCGCATTACATACCATGCACAAATTCTGGAACCATTCAAATCATAACACTATGTATTGCGTCATCGAGGAAACTGGAACTTAATGAAACGAATTTCCTCAACATAAATGAACTGTTATGTGGCTATTTTAAGCTTTTTCTTTAAATTCAGGGCCAGCCACCTTCATACTTGCAACTTCAAGAGCACGCAGGAAGCTGGCTCCCATTCAGGACACGCTGGGACAATAATTCTTTCCTTTGGCTTCAATAGAAACTAATGCCCCACATGTTTTACAGCATCCAGGAAATGCGAATATCTGGTTTCCACCCCATTCCTCCTCAAATTTAACCCCTTTGTCAGCGTACCTGAGAAACTATATGGAATATAACAGGCTTACACAGAAAAACAGCATAATAAAGCGACATGCGGCCCAGGAAGTCTATGCTGCTGCTTCAAATCTCTTATTTTATTCTGTCACGTGTATAATTGAGACTTTTCATCAGTCCTTCCTTTCTCCCTCATATGCTCATGTTTCTTCAATTTAATAAATCTAGTCAGCACAATCATGTGAAAAAACATAACTTGTGTAACATTCAGTTACAACATATAACAAAGCATCTAGGCAAGAAAAACTGGTCATGCAGCAGAAAGTCTCAATGGCGCTATTGTCTGCAATGCATTGTCGCTTAATCATCTTACCCCGTTAACACAGCCTTTTATCTTATTTCCATGACATGCAAAGTTTACCAATTAATAACATTTCACAAATCGATGACTAAGTATGTTTTGACCTGAGTTCAATTTTTGGATGCATAAATACCTTGTGCTTTAGGCCTGTCGCACTTCACTAATCCGTGAGTTTGCAATATCCTTCCCACTTTTTAGTATTCAACCACTTCATAATTTTAAAAAAATCCATCAGGTAACATCTGAGCTTTAGCTTTACATTCAAAAATACTTATGGACTCTTCGGACTTTCATGAGAGTTATGTGTATACTGATTTGCGCTTCAAATTATCATATGCATGTTTGGACAATCGTAGTCCATTTGCATGATTTGCGTGGGCAAAGTTCAAAATCACTCTATCGCCAATGGGTTACATCGTTTTATCTTTCTTCTGTAAGTCTTTCAACTTCAGATTCCTGTTTTCAATTTTCTGAAAGGCTTTCGACTACCTTTTCTCCAGCTTGTATCTTCTTTCAAATAATTTAATGGAAAGGAGCTCTGGGGCCTCCCTTAGTCGATTATTTAATCAAAGTTCATGAATTTGCTTAAACGCAAGCATTAATGAAACATGTGAAAAAATAGAAAGGCTTTGCAAATCGCAAATGAATTAAGAATGAATCGCTGCAAATTCATAAACATCATAATGACATATGTTACAAAGTGTATGATACGAATGCAAGACTTCACTATCAACAACTTATCCACTCATTTTAATGCTAATGTAGGATTGAGGGTAATTTGAGGAACAAAACAAGATGCAGGAAGGACATGCAAAATATGCCCCATAGATTTGAGGGATCACTGTAAGATTGCATTCAGAGCTCATACGTCCACATGATTAATACTTATGAAACACCTGAGATTTTAGTAAAGGAGTTTGCTATGTCACACATTCCCTCCGCAAATGCAGCAGCCCACAGTGAGAAATCCCAGGGCAGCAACACATATCTTCGGTGGAAAAAACTAGTAAGGCAGGTTATTTGGACAAAACAGCAAGCAACAAACGTAAGGAAGCTATTTGATAGGAGTATTTACTTCCAATGGGTGTCGTTGTAATTGCAACAATTTGATTAGTCCATACTGGGATAAATAAATTCTAAAATTGGGATGAGTAATAAAAGACTGAGTTGCAATGCATCATAGAAATAATGAAAATCAAAGGCAGAGAGCAGGTCATATACGACTTGCAAAAGGGTTTTGCAAACGACTGCGACTTTCATCCTCATCATTCCCACTCTGATAGGTTACTTCACTACAAGTGAATTTACAGGTATTTAAGAAAATGCAGCGAATGTCTCAAAGATGTCATTAATTCGAATGCTGTGAGTAGCAAAGCCAGTTTAGTCTCTGGCTTGGAAAGGATCCCTCCCTAACTTTTATTCATTTAGTTAAATATATACTCCCCGCAGATTGATGTTTCTATGAATTATTTCCTTTCACAGGACTGCCCCCAAAAATTCACATGCCAATTAAGTGTACCCATCAGCCTCCTCTGGTTAAAGGAACACAGCTTTTATTAAATTTCTAATAGCTAAGTAATATCAACTCCTGGCAGCATTCTTACTATTTTATGTCCACCGGCCGCCATGGCTTGAATTTCATCTAAACTCCCAAAGCATTAGAGTGGCTGTCTGTTTTACCATTCCAGTGGGATCAGCACTAAGCCACCGCCTAACGGCTAAACACAATATAAACTTGCCTGCCGTCCAGCTACTGCTTTGTACTGACCTAGTATAATCTTCTCTCTGTTACATGTGATGCATCGTGGACCATCAGGTAGTGCCAAGAAATGCCCTTCTGTTTCTCTGCTCTTCTCAATACTCTGTCCTTTCTTATGCAGTCAGGCGCTTTGCTGTTCAACCACAAATGTTTTGAGGGAAATTGCACTTCAGGGGAGCCTTTTAGATGACAATTCAAACCGAGGCCTCCCTAAACTACTCCGGTCTGTGTGAAAGTTAAAATGACACGATTTGAATAAATAGCATGGAAATTGAGCGAGGTGTCCTGACAAATATTCCTCGCTCAGCCCACATCGTGAAAAATGAATGATCATGATCGCATTATGGTATCTGGATATTGATTGTGTATCCCACATCACAATGACCACACGTCAACAGTAACTAATTGCCTGTAAATTGCTTTGAAACATGAATAGCTCTCTATGCATGTAAGTATTTTTTCATGTATTGTGCCATTAAGTGTTGGCTTCTCGAACTGTGAGATTTTCATGTAGAACTTTGCTCTTATCTTTTCATCAATTGTTATTTTATTTTGCTTGTGTTTTTACAGTACATGTGATAACTTGGAAATTGACCTAGTAAAATCCGTGCTGATCCCATCAATCATACTGCTCTCATTTTCTGCCCTTACTGCTTTCGCTAACTCGGAAATCAAGGTAATCATGACGGAATAGCCTTTACAAACTAATGATAAATGTTCTTCTTTGAACTGTGTTTGTCTAAGCGTTTATCAATGATGCCCCATCGAACTTTCTCTGAACATCCGAAGTTTGGCTAAAAGGACTGCAAACCAGGGTTGGATTCCTCCTCATGTGTCAAAATGGTACCATTTTTGCAGTACGCCAGTTATCTTCTACCGAGGCGGATTGGATATGATGCTCAGAGTCTCTCTTATTTCATTCCATTTGGCTTAGTAGCTCTGGCTGTAATTAACCAATTCAATTCGAATTATATGAACTTGAAGTTTCCTCTCACTATTTTAAATACATTTTGTACTGCACAATAATGCTCAAATGCTGCAATTCTTCATTTTCACAACCTTTTTATGAAAATGGATATAATGTATTGAGAATGATCAGTGCGCATGAAGGGTAGCTTACTTAAATTTAATTGTCGAGGCTCTTTCTTTCATTGCTAACAATTTTTGTATAACGAGGATACCATTAAATGCACGAGATTTGTCGCATGAGTTGATGTAACACATGCATTCTAAGTGGTAGGGCTGGACGCAAGGAATTATAAAGCATTGACTACGTTCCAAGGCTAACAAGATGCATTCCTAATGCACTAGATGAAATGATAAGCCTTTCTGTTTTCACACGTTGCATAAAGTTATTGCTTAGAAAATAGAATACTTGTCCCAGAGATAGGGAATTGGCCTGCATGTGTTTGCTGTTTTCCTTTTACAGAGCTAGGACACATCACTAATGCGCCGGCAGTAACTAGCCGCTGATGCACAAATATTGTTTTCTTTTGTCACTCTTTGGGTCGGCAAGCAGACCTAAGGGCCTGCGTTGAAGAAACTATGCAAAACACTGGAATGGCGTGCAACTGCTAGTCAGTTTACCTGGAGCAGTGTGCCACTGTGCTGAGTGTGTCCAACGGGGCAGGACAGGGGAAGGGAACTGTGTGACTGTACCAAAACAGAGATTGGCATCGGAAAGATTCTCGAAGAAATGCCGAGGCACTTGACAAGTACAGTGATCAGGAAATGTTCTCCAAAAGTAAAGTTGCAAGTAATGAATATATAAACAGCCTCCAAATTAATCACAGGGATGCAAACAGTAGACTAGAAGCAACTTGTCTTTAGAGAAGCACGCTGATCTGAGGAGGCAGCTGAAGTTTATTCACTCCTTAATGTGGAACCATTTGGAGCAGCTGTGTTATGTTTGCATGGCCAATGTTATGCAAGTATACATGCAAGTTGAAGTTTGAATGTACTCGGAGACCCAGGGGAAAATCATCTAGGAAGGCAACATTGAAACTCAAGATTTGGATACTTGTCCAAACCATCCGAGTCAGAGCAAAATGTCTAGAGAATTCCATGACGTTTCCTTGGAATCTGGGGAATGGAATGTCTCATGGAAGAAAAATAAAGTGCCACTGAGATTGATTGGCTTACACTGTGACGGGCATCTGGGTGTGGGATAGTTAAAATCATGGATTTTCCTTTTGTCACATCTGCCATTAACTTTGGTGTACGGTGTGCCAGACTACACATCACCTGTTCCCTCATAAGTTTCTCAACTAAGTTGTTCCCGACACCCTGGTCCACTCCTCCATCACCCCCTACTCCTCAACCCCCTCCTATGGCACCAACCCATGCACAAGCAAAAGATGTAACACCTGCCCCTTCGCTTCCTCTCTCCTCACCGTCCAAGGGCCCAAACACTCCTTTCAAGAGAAGCGGCATTTCACTTGCATTTCCCCCAACTTAGTCTACTGCATTCGTTGCTCCCAATGTGGTCTCCTCTACACTGGAGAGACCAAACGTAAACTGGGCGACCGCTTTGCAGAACACCTGTGGTCTGTCCGCAAGAATGACCCAAACCTCCCTGTCGCTTGCCATTTTAACACTCCACCCTGCTCTCTTGCCCACATGTCTGTCCTTGGCTTGCTGCATTGTTCCAGTGAAGCCCAACGCAAACTGGAGGAACAGCACCTCATCTTTCGACTAGGCACTTTACAGCCTTCCGGACTGAATATTGAATTCAACAACTTTAGGTCGTGAGCTCCCTCCCCCATTCCCACCCCTTTCTGTTTCCCCCTTCCTTTTTTTTCCCCAAAAATTATAAAGATTTTCCTTTTCCCATCTGTTTCCATTATAAAAAAAACACCCCCACTAGAGCTACACCTTGAGTGCCCTGCCATCCAATCTTAATTAGCACATTCGTTTAGATAATATCACCATCTTTAAATTTAACACTTATGTGTTCTATTGTACCATTGTCATTGACATCTTTTGATGATCTGCTTCTATCACTGCTTGTTTGTCCATACAACCACACCCCCAACCCCCCACGCTCCAACCCCCCCCCCCCCCCCCCACCCCCCTAACCTCTCTCTCTCTATCTCTATCTCTCCGCCCCACACACACACACCTTAAACCAGCTTATATTTCAACTTTTTCTTGGTCTCGAACTCAAGTTCTGTCGAAGGGTCATGAGGACTCGAAATGTCAACTCTTTTCTTCTCCGCCGATGCTGCCAGACCTGCTGAGCTTTTCCTGGTAATTCTGTTTTTGTTTCATATTAATGAGATGTCGTGACGTTCTGAGTTTGTGCTGCTTTTTGACTATGCGAGAAATAAATGTTTGAATATCTGTTGCTTGTCTGTATGGTTGTTTGTGAGCATCATGGTTGTTTTTCTTTCTCTCTCTCTCTCTCTCTCTCTCTCTCTATCTGTCTCTACATATACATATATGTATGCAACTATCTTGCTAACTGCTTCTGCCGTCAATCTAAGCTAAACTTGGGTGTACTGGACAAAGCGGCAGATTTCTGTATGCAACATATCCCTCCTGATGAATCGAATACACATAGAATGCTTAAAGCGCAATTGGGGACTTATTTAACATTGCCCGAGCAGTTGGTTCCTGCCTGCTGACGCCGAAGGTTAGGATAAATTCTTCAAGATATAACGCTAAACGCATGGAAAGGAATGGGAAGCCCACTTAAGTCCTCCCGATTTATTTCCATTGGTCACGTTGCCATTCTATTTGATTTTCTATTGCCCTTTTCCGACCATTCAGGATAACATTTCAACTGGGAAATAAGTGCGTATGGCTAGAGAGCCTGAAAGAAGAACCTGATGGATTTCAGGCCTATTTGACATCACGTCAGCAAGATGCTCATATCTGTTGAGCCCCGACTGATACTTGATAGTGCCATCATTTTATTATTGAAAGTCTCGGAAGGGACAATTTAGGGAAATGAAAATGATTAGGACGGTGGTTGTCCCCTGATAAGGAATGACTTTGAGCAGAGTGATACGCAGTGTGTGTAGGGTATGGTAGAAGATGCTGAAAAGCTCCGATGACAAAATTGAGAGATGTAATTTTGAATAAAGAACAAAAAATCTTGAGCCTATTGTAGACGCAGGAGAAGAAACAATAAATCTATGGCTCCCTGATGCAATTAAGTCTTTTTAAGAAAGTATCAATTCTGACGGCTTGCAATTGTTCCTGTGACAATTGTCAGTGCAGTGGATCGAATTGAGCAGGACGATATGTGCCGCAATACGTTTCAAAGGCAATGGTAACTGGACAAACATATTATAATCAACTTTGTGTTTAAAGTTTAACTTTTATAATTTACCTCAATTGGATCGAAGTATTAACTGTCCACAGTGGAATGAGAAGACATTGAAGTCGCATTTTGTAACTTACTGGATAGAGATTATACATTGCAGGTTTATCAGGTCTACTTTGAATAATGTATGTCACCGGGTCTGAGAGGGCCTCTGTCATTTGCACCTGCTCCTTCTTCATGCAGCGGCTGAAGAATATCATCATGAACTGCTTTTTTGCATTCAATGTCAGTGCAACTATCCGAATCGTGCAAAATTTCTTTCAGATAATTTTCTTCTTGAATTTGTTTCCGCAAGACTAGCGTTAGATAACATTGGACTTCATTTTCACTATATCAGCTTTAAAAACAGAAACTGTTCATATTCAAGAAAACAAAGATTGATGGCGACAGATAAGGCAGAAATGAACCTAGATACGATTATATTAGCTTAACAAAGAAGAATGCATTGAAGAATGTTGTTCGGTTGATCATTTATTTATATCTGGGCTTGGAGTGCTCCTAGGAAACAGATGATCTCTTGTATAGCTTATTAGCTTCTTCTATTGCAATAACGGGTCTTTGAAGTAAAATTCGTAGATATGATCTTAAACCCCGAACCAAAGATGAACATGGATCACTGAAACGGGGCATGTGATGTATAATAACCTTGAAGAAAAGCAGAACCACGAGCATGGTATGTTCGTCTTAAATTTTCAGACCAAATTCAGCCTAAGTTAATTCACTGCCCCAAATCCTGGAATGAGGAAGCTGGTATCAAAAGCAATGCCGTAGGCTGAGGAACGATACGATCTCAAATTGAATATTACAGTAACAGATAAAGAAAATGTTTAATTATTGTTTAGGAACAAGTTTGCAATGTGATGTATTTGATAGATTTCGAATCTGCAAATGTAAGATTACATTTTGGAACTAGTTACTTTGTCAATGGTATCATTGAACATAAGCATAGAGTCATTACTTCAGAGAGGTAGGATCGAATCCATCAAGTCACACTGGCTCCTCCGAGAGATATGCTGCTCGTCTCAGTCATACGCCCATTCTCCTCTAGCCTGATTGTTTTCTATCATTAGTTATTTATCGCTTAACCATTTTCTTTTCAAAGACTCAATAGACTCTCTGAACAGTGCCTTCCGAGCCACCGCATTCCAGATTTTACGTACTAGCTACATTAAAAAAATCTTATTCATGTATTTTTTTTTAATTAACTTGAATCTGCCTCCCCTCCTCTGAAGCATCTCTGTCAACGAACAGGACTTTTCTGCAGCTACACTATCTCAAATCCTCAAGATTTGAACATTGCTATTGATAGCCCTTTCAAGCTACCCTACTCTGTGGGGAACTACCCCAGCTTCTTGAACCAATCCTTATACATATAGCCAAAATATCTGGAAATATTCAACAAAAAACATCCTGCACCACCTCCCATTCCTTCAACTCCTAGAGAATTGCGTGCCAAATATTTCAATTCACTCGACAGCAGTGTTCAATAAAGTTTCATCATAACTTTATTTCCTTTGAACTCTCTGTCTCTATGTATAAAACCAATGACACAGCATGCTTTTTTAAACAATTACTCAATCTGCCCTTCCAGCCTCACATATTTTTGCATGCCCCAGTTAGATTTCCGTGTAGCTTTAGCCTTTTGAGATATTAAAATAAAAATGTATATTGCCCGTCTTCATTCTCCCTAACACAATTTAGCAGTACGCATTACAATGCATTGGGTTCCATCCTACACATGTATTAACGCTCTATGGTTTGTTAATTTCCAATTAGAATATACCAGTATACTATTTACAGCTAACAATGATGCACAGTATTGTTTCATTGGCGAATTCTATTATTTTGTACTTTTATCCCCATTTCTCAGTCATTTCTTTTTTTAATTAAAAATAAACCGCAGCTCTAATACTGACATCTGGCACCCGACTGGGGGCGGGTTGGGGGCAGAGATGCTGGGTGCTTGGTGTTTGGAGGCTTCCAAACGAAAAAACTTCTTTCCTTTCATTCTACCAGCTTTGGAGAAATGCTGCCAGTCTGTGTTTCATTCCACGGCCATCGGATTTACTCAAACAACTAATAAGCGCTATTTTATCGTACGTCCTTGCTGCTAGTTTAGAGCACGTCATTCGTATGGCTCACCAAAGTCTTCTGCGCAACCTTAAATAATCCAGCTAATTAATTGTGATTTGTATTCAAGAATAACTTATACTGAAATATTGTCCCTCGTTAAAACGACTTCATTTATTATTTTTGTTCGTTTTATTTTTCTTTATTTTGCCCGAGTAATAGGTTCAAAAAGATTTTCCCCCTCCGTGATTAATTTATTTGGCCTGAATTTGCAGAAATATCATCGCACCTTGTTTTGCCAAGACTGTCGCGCTTGCAACTCTTCAGTATTGTTGCACAACACCTGCATCGAACCAAGATATGGCGAGTGTGACTACTGGCTCCGAAACATCCACCCTAACATGCCTCTGCATGCTTGGATCCATCACATCCGTTCCTGCTGATACTAAACCTGGAATACATATCGGCTTCCTAAAAATCGCGTTTACAATTGTTATCGTTGCGTTGTGAGAGATTAACAAAACATGATAGACGTCATCTGAGACAATCAACAGGATAAGTGTGCAGAGATATCTGCACAAGAAAAACAGGGTACTTGACGCATGATCAATACTTTCAAATCCCCAAGACATAGGGAAGCGGGTGGGGCAGCGCGGGGCAGTGTCTGCTTCCAATGTTTCTCACTGATTCTTGGCCCAATCAATGGTGCGGACCTAAATCTCTTTGCAAAAGAGGTAGCGCAGAGATTATAAAAGCGGAGCGTGACTAAGAGAACTGAACTGAATATGGGACTGGATAAGCGACTTAAATTCTCTGCAAATGTTCGTCATTGAAGAGAGGGTTTGGATAAAATTTGAAAGTCCCTATGCAATAAAAGCTACAATTCCAAGATTTGGAGTTTGTGTGAGCAGGCAGATGCAGTCGTTGTATCGACTGCAGGTGACGGCCATGACCAAGGGACTGTCAGTTCAGATATTCGGAAATAATCATCCAGAATCTCACAATAAAAGACATAGGGCTGCCGCTTTGAAAATAAAAAAAAGTATTTGCAGGCAATGAATAATGATGATTTTTGAGGGATGATTGTTAAAAAATATATATTTGTCAATGTTTATAATTATAGATGCATATTTGCGTCATGTGAAATAGAGATTTCTCAAAATCTAAGTGCAAAGATTGGTGCTGCCGAAGGGGACAGTCGACGATTAGTCATGTTGCCCACTGTTCATGTACTGGCGACACATTTTTTCGGCAGTCTGCTGCTTGTAAAGCAAATAAAAAATGATAATAAATTTGAAATCTCAGGAATTCAGTTTTCCTCATGTAAAATCCATTAGTGGAAGAGGTGGCCTTTTTAAAAATTGTGAATTTCTAATTGCTTACATTGGGACTACTCGTGACAGGCTGCAACTCGAAATACATATTTTACTTAATTTTGTTTACATCCTACAGTTAAGCAGTTCCAGAAGCGTGCACGGTTTTTCTAACCCTCATAGGCACAAGGACTTTTCCCTTTCAATCACAAAGTGTTATTGCAGCTTATTGAATGAGAATTGAAAATCCAGGTTTAGTACACCAAATAGAGTCTGGCTATCTTCCCTGTCTTTAAAATAAGCAGAAAACTCGAATAAACGCATCAAAACATGCACACTTCATAAAACTTTGTGGCGTTGCCCTAATAAAACCATATTATTTTATTTTCATTACTGAAAGGCCATTAACAATGATTTTTGGACAAAAAATCCGTTTCCCCGTTTTCAGCCCTTCCTTGAAAAATGGTGCAAAATTTAACATATTTCAATCTGCTGGGCCCATTCCCGAATCTGAGGAATTTTGGAAAATCATAGCCAGCAGACATAGTACATCTGCAGCTATTTATTTTAGAAGTGTAAGTTTATAATGGGAGGGCGTGGAATGTGTCGGAGTTTAGTCCCCAGCAAAATTCCCAGCAAGGGCACTATTCCCAGGCCTTTTAAGTGTGTTTCCAATCCATTCTTATTTAATCATTCATGGGATCTGGGTATCACTGTGTAGGCTATCATTCATTACCCACCCATAATTGTCCTCGGTCAGATGTTATTTCACATTGCCGTGGGTTTGAAGTCGAATGTCGGCCAGAACAAGTAAAGGGGGTAGATTTCTTTCCCTAATGGGCAGATGGGCTTTTATGTCTGTCGGTGACGCTTTCATGGATATCCTCAGGGTTTTCCCTCAAGTTTTCTATGTTGAATTGTCATTTAATTAACTGCCTTGGGGGTATTCGGACTCATGGTCCCCAGACCATTACATTGGGATTCGGGAATTCTACTCCAGTGACAACACCACTATATCACCGCCTCGCCATTAACAGGCTACTCATTCCCCTAAACGGATACGACTGCTTCAGAAATAAAAAGCTCTCAATTTCTTCAACTACGTGTGCAGCAAGTTTTCAATTCCTTTCCCAACTCTCTGAAAGCGGCTTCCAGGGCTTCCTCCCCTTTGCTAACAATGCCATTGGTCCCCAATTGGAACACAGCGTCTGGTTGTTCACCACCCCAAAATAATGCCAAGCGGCTGCTCTGTGACATCTTTGCAAATGTCACCAGGGAGGTAACATTTCATTCTGGAATCAAGTCTACAACCTCAGAAACGCTCAGCGAAATATGAAATTCCCTACCACGATAGCATTTCCACTTTCCTCCTAGTCTCCTATTCATCTGAGCAGCTTGTAATGCAACATTTCTCTGGATGTTTAGAATGCCTTTCAAGAATTTCGAAGATGTTTAAATTATTCTATTTTTTTCCAGCGATTAATAGCGACTCACTGCTGCAATCATCCTTTTTCAGAGATTTTAATCGCATCTTAGGATTGTTCCCATCACAAGGCAATGGCCCAGACGTAGTTTGCATTTCTGGTCATTTGCCGTGCAAGCTCTTATCTGTGAAGTTTCGAGATGAAATACCCAGCCCTTTTCTGCCGTGACCCCACTCCCTCTCCCAAAGCCCCAAAAGGACGTATGGCAGCTCGGAAGTTCCGGCTCTACATCCATTAATTCCAGAATTAGGAACCGGCGGATAATGCATAAGCACATTGGTCTGAGATATCTTCATCGGTTAATAATCGTACCCAAAAATTAACTCTAACAGTGATTTCACTTTCATCCTATACTACTGTAAATTCCAACTTGTTATATGCTACTAACTCATGGTTGTGCTGTTTAGATAAATTGCAATCCCAGTGGTGCTACGAGAGAGCAATGTGGGCCGTCAGCAAATTATAGGTTTATTTTAAGCAGTTAACTATCCCTGCAACGATCTCTCGTGCAGCTTCAGCTATTTCCCATCTACATTGACGACTTAACAGAAAAGATATAGATTAATCCGCCTAAGTTGTATTTTGATAAAAGCTTACGTAGAAATGTAACCTTTGAGCACAATTCAGAAAGGCTGCAATAGGATATGAATTGGTCAATATGGCGATAGATTATGTTTTATGTGTATACATTTGGTGTAGTTCAGAAGAAGGATGGGTATTCTCGTACGAAGAGCATAGAAAGTGATCATCAAGTGCAACAATCAGTTAGGAAGGTAAATCATATCTTGAACCTTATTGCAAGTGGATTGGAGTACAGGGATAAATAATTCTTTTTTAAAATTGCACAGGACTGTGATGATACACATCTCAGACACTGCATGCAATTTTGTCTGCTTTTAGCGGACAGATATATTTGCACTGCATTTATTCAGTTCAGCGACGTTTCACTACATTGTTATCTGCAGTTAAAAACGCTGCCCTATGATAAAAGGCTGACTAAACTGGATTTATATTTTCAAAGATTATAATAATGAGTGGTACTCTAATTGAAACAGAAAAGACTACGAAGGGAGCTCAATGGTTCAACGCAGGTCAATTGTTTCCATAAGTTCAGTAATCTAGAACATGGTGGTACAATCTCAGGATAACAAGCTCATAATTTACGAATGTGATGTGGAGAAATTATTTCAATCAGAAGGCAGTGAATGCTTAAAATTTTCTATCTCAGGACGTAGCTGATGATCCGTCGTTGAATAAATGTTACCCTGCCACAGATGGATATTTTGTTTCTCAGATCATCAAATGAAAAACGGAATGCATTGAAAGCTGGAATTGATACTCAAGGTCAGCATGATTGTCCTGAATGCCAGAGCCGGCTCGATGGGCCATATTGTCTACACTTGTTGCTATTCGTTTTATTTCTTTGCTCTCTTCTTTTCTTGAGACCAACCAAAGTGATTGATGTCGACATCTGGCTGCTCACTTCCCTCCCTTCAGGGCATTTTGTCAGTGAAATATTGGACTCTGGCATTAGGGACGCTAATTATCATCTTATAGCCATCCTGGCCACAAAATCAGCTATTAGCTTTTGAATTTGCTAGCACTATTCATCTCCCACGCTTCTTCATCTAGCACCGTGTAATCTATCTGTTGGCAATTTCTTCAGATTGATCAAGCATGCGTAAAAGGTACACAATATCTAAAGCCACCTGAAGTTCCCCGCATTTGAATGCTTTTGATATCTAGAACATGATCTGGAAACATTTATCAGCTGCTCCCTAACAATAAGTATAAACCCGATAAGGGATAAATTGGAGTCAATTCCACTTCCAATGTTTCAGACAAAATATTGTTAGAAATAGAAGCTTGGACGCAAATCCAAAATTAATATGAGTGGAAAGAGGGAATAGTTCGCGTAGTTATACAAGAAATAAACTACGATTGAGGATTGATGTGAGTAATCACATCCAATATAACTCACTTATTAGCAGATAGAATGCAGATGTAAGGAAATATATTTTCTTGACGTCGATGTTAAATACTCAAGGTATATTTAGTGATTCTTGGTGCAGAGGCAGATGCAGTTTAGGCGTTGGAATTGAAATGTCGAAAGCAATTTGATCACTAAACTATTCATTTAGTAACCAAAAATCATGTGTCCTAATTTTATGGTAAGATTTTGCAACTTAGATTTATGGTTTGATAAAATAACAAAAAAATTGAGTATTAAAACATCTGATCTCTAAATTAGAATATCAGTATTATTTTGTTTTGTATTCTAGACCTGCATTTCAAATACAAATGCATGAATAGCACAGTGCAGTGGCTACTGCTGATGAATTAGGCCAAATGCTATTTTCTGCACAAATTTCTCCTTTCAGTTTACAAAATGGTAACACATCATATTCGGAACTCAATAATCGTTTAAGATTACGACCCGAGAGGCTGATAAAAATCAGTCAGCAAGTGGAAAATTCAAAAAACATACGTTCCTCCCATGCAAAATGTCGGATGGGGCCCCGTGGTCCGTAGAATAATTGCAATTTGTAGACAACATTCTACAGGAAATAAAGTACTGATTGACTTAATCATACTGTTTATCTTAAAGTAACAGATATCTGCTCTGTGCTAATGCAGGGTAAGAAGTAGTCCATCTTTAATTATGTCAAACACACCTTATGTTCTGGCTGCCCGTAAGTCTTGTTGTCAAGGGAACTTGCATTGTCACAGTCCATTGGTTCATCAAAAATTGGAAGATGATTTTCCTTAGGCAATTGCACACATTTTTTATGACTGAATGTCAGCAGCTTCCTCATCTGTTGATCCAGATCCAGTATAGCCATTCATTACAATATAAAAATGAAGCAAATGGATCGGGGCAATTGAAGTTATGGACGATATTTTGGATGACATACTTAGAACTCTCGGGCACTTCATTAGAATAATTTATGAAAGAAAAATGAATGTAAGCCCAACCATGAATACTCATTATGCATATGCCTGCCTATCCATTTGTGTGCTGGCCATCTGGCTTTTTCGTTCATAGTCAGTACGTCCATTTAACGTTAGATGTCTCTATTGCCCATGTACAAAACTGTATATCTGTTGATGCTACTTATAATTTGCTTAACACTTAAAGATTATGTCATGCACAGCATTTTAAGGTAAGTAGTGGGTGCATAAACATATGTGTACTTTAGGCTTAATGTCATTAGCACAACCACATAATTTACAACATTAGACGAGAAGTTGCTCTTTCACAGATGGAGTGAAATAAGAACTGGAAGGGACTGTATTTGTGGCTTGTGACACAATTTTAAACTTATTACAGAAATAAACAGAGCCTTTTAAAACGCTTTGAATGTTTCTTTCCTGTGACTATATTCATTACGATTTTCGTTGTACCAACTCCCATTTTACAAAATCATACAAAGTCATAAAAATGTGGACAAATGCATGCAGAGCAAATATTTTTATTTTTTTTCTGTAACCCATTCAACGTTGATTGCGGCCTCGTTTTGATAAAGTATGCTTAGAATCCTCATGCACTGCACCAACATAACACTTGAAAAAGGCGCCAAGTTAAATCATCAATAGTCGTTATGACCATATTAGCATATCAGATGTTATCTGTGTCGTTTTCTGCTGACGCTATGCCTTTTACAATCAAATGTTATACCTTGTATCTACATACCCGTCGTCTATATTCTTTATGTTGTCATGGATCGAATTTCAATTTGGTGCAATGGAAAATAGGTCAGGATATTATAAGTCAGCGATGAATCTTTATTGCCGCATCTCAGGATGAATATTCATCTTGGGATTTGGGGGCTTAACGAAAATTGCCTTAAAATAGTTTTCTGCCAAATGTGGGAAACTGGGCAAGAATCGGCTGATGCAAAAGTGACTTAACGATTGATACCAGGAACTCCTATCACTACTTTCCTCTCCGCAGTTACTGTCAGAACTGCTGAGATTTTCCAGAAATTTTTGCTTTTGTTTCAGGCACCGAGATTCATTGGCTTGATTATTGACACCACAAAAGAGATGATCTCACCAGAAAAGTCTGCGTCTCTGCCACTTTTGTCGTCTCCTTTTTTTTGAAGCTGTGGAGGTGCATCATCACTCATAATTTGCTTTCAGCTGACTCCAGTGTAAGGATTGGCATTTAACAGATTTTCTGTTGTCGCACTTTGCTTTTGGTGCTAAACAGTGCAAAACAATGGGTACAAATAACGTGGCTGATTTTTGTCGGTTTATGACAGATTAAGTTTCGTACTCCACAAACCAATGCAATGGCAGAACGTGATTATTTCTGAGACAGTTGGATGGGTTTGGGGTTCCAGAGAAGCATTACGTCACATCATGTACAAATAAACATTATTGCAGATCGTAATATTAAATAGACTCATGAAGGTTTTGACATCCTTTCTCTTCTGTGCCACAAGAATTGTGCACAATACACCATTTTAGGCCGAGTGACTGTTTTATAAAAACAAACACGAGTATGATTTCCTTATTTGAAATTCATTTAATACTTTTACAAAGAATAAAGCTTTGCATACTTCTTCGCATTTAACTGCATTATCTGTATGGTGGCACATTAAATTCATCTGCATGTATGCAACTGAAATTTGTGTTCAATGTGTCTATACCTTCCAAACTTGTTAAGATTTCCAACAGCCATGTTTCCAAAGAATATTTCCAATAGCCACGTCCAGGTCATTCCTATGGAACAACAAATACAATGGTCCTAATAAACAGACTGACACGATGGACCACTTACATCCAGTCTGAAAATCATCGATTGACCACTGTTCGTTTTGTATTTAACACACCCAAATACGAGTTAAATCTAAGAACGTCCTTGTTTTGTTTTGAGTCTACAGTCTTCGAAACATCTGTGATCTGGGACCTGATCAGACGGTTTATTGCAACGCCATGTAATCATCTCCTCCACTGCTATCAGCTATGCTGGCCGCTACTTCATCAATTAACTTACTCAGCTAATTCAACTTGTTTTACATTTACCACATCCTTATCATCCCGCTCTTCCTAGAAAGTGAATTAGTTTTTTTTTTTATTTAAGGACTTTTGCATCCCTCACACCAGCGAATGATTGCTATCCTGCAGTTAACAGTTTTATCAACCTCACTCTTTTGCTCAAAAGGTTGTAATATTTACCATCGCCAAATCATGATTTGGCACCTTTTAGGACAGGGATGAGGATTATTTTCTCTCTGAGTGTTGTGCGATTTTGGAGCTGTTTGCCATAAAAAAAGGTGGATTAGGGGCCATTAGATAATTTTAGGGGGTAAGTAAATGGATTCTTGCGAGTCAAGCGATCAGAGTACATGGAGCGTTGGTGGTAGTGTGCAATTAGTAATACAAACAAATCAGTCATGATCTTATTGAATCACCGAGCAGGCTCCATGGCCCGAATGGCCAATTTCTGCTCCTATTTTGTAACTTTGTGTGTTCGTATCTTGGACAAGATATGCAATCTTCAGTCTGATGATATGTAAATTCCATCATTGAATTCCTGATCATAATCGGCATTTCCTCTTTGTCGACCCGAAATCCGCTCAGCAAAGTAGTCGACATTGCATCGTGATCAGCAGATCTGGAACCTTTGCTTCAGGGAACAGAGCTAACCGATCACTTCTATCCATTTGTTTACCATTCCCACTACTTCTGCTCCTCTGGTGCAACATGATATTTTTCCTAGAGATCAAAACAAAATAACTGCGGATGCTGGAAATCCAAAACAAAGCACATGTTCTGAAACTCAGTGCGATCCACTACCTCTACTAGGCAATGCTCCATTTTACTCATTTTTCGTCCTTTTGTTGCTGAAAAAAGAGACATACTATAAGGCATTTTTCCCCTATACTCATCAGGAGAGAAGCTCGAATGCAGAGTTCCAAGCGGCATAACAACATATCCTACATAGCAAAAGAGTGATGATTGGAGGCAAGACAACTCTGATTATCGAGGCTTCAACTGCTTCACCAATTCCCTTTCCTCCCTCATAAGGTCAGAAACGAGGATGTCCGCTGATGATTGCACAATGCTCAGCAGCATTCGTGACTACTCACATGCTGAAACAGTCAATTTACAAACGCAGCAAAACCTGGACAACTTTTAGGGTTGGGCTGACAAGTGGCCAGTAGATTTCTTCGCACACAAGTGGCAGACAATGAACATTTCCAACAAAAGAGAATCCAGCTCTCATCTATTGATCATCAATGGCAATAGTATCAACAAATGCCCCATGATCAACATCTTGGGGGTTAACATTGACAAAGAACTGCACTGGACCAGCCCTGAAATTACTGCGGCTACAAGAGCTGATCTGAGACTAGGAGTCTTGCAGCGGGCAGCTCACGTCCTGTTTACCAAAATATGACCACCATGCACTGGCGTCTGCTGGAATACCGCCACTTGCCTGGGTGAGTGCAGCTGCCACAACACTGAAGAAGGTTGCAAGCATACAGGACAAAGAAGCCCACTTTATTCACACCATATCCACAAACATTTAATTTCTCCACCACGGACGCACATTAGCAGCAGTGTGTACTATCTGCAAGATGCATTGCAGGAAATCACCAAGATTCCTTCGACACCATCGTCCGAACCTACTACACCTACATCCTTCTAGACACGGGTAGTAGAAAGATGGTAAAAAGACAACTTCGAAGTTCCCCTCCAAGTCACTGACTATCATGACTTGGAATTTAGCGCCGTTCTTTCTCTGGCATTGGGTATAAATCCTGGAATCCACTTTGTAACAGCAGTTTTGCTATTCATATATGACATGGGCTGCAGGAGGACAGGTCATCACTATCTTCTCAATAGAAAATAGTGGTGGACAATGTATGCTAGTACAGCAGCAAAGTCCATATCCCTTCGATGAAATAAAAAATACAAGTTCATTTTGAAAATGTTTCTACATTCCCATAATTTTATGGGCGTGGAAATTTTTATTCTATTTAGTTAAATCTTATGACCATTGAATAATGGATGATTCATTCAACTCAGCAAAGTCGGTAATGATATTGGACGGTAAATGCAGTACTTCTGTTCCTCGATGATGTAGAGGAAGCCTACAAAAAAGTTAGCCTTAATTTAATTTAGCCCATCACTGACTTTGATGTTAAGCGCTTCATGATTTGGATTACTTAAGTAATTTCATTATTTTCTTGGCTGCTGCAATATACCAGCATCCGAACATGTGAACGTGGGAATGAGGAGCTGGAGTGATCTTTCGAGCCAGCTCCACCACTGAATGAGATGATGGCAGACCTGATTGTAGGATCAACCCCACATTCCCTCCAATCCTGATAACATTTCACAGTATTACTGAACAACAATCTATATAAATCTATGTTAATACATATTCAGACTTTTGTTCCACTGCCTTCTGAAGCAGAGATTTCCAAAACCACATAACTCCCTGAGAGAGAAAAAAATATCATATATATTTTAATGAACACGGATATTTTTTTTAATGACACTTAGATGTGGATTTTCTCACGACAGAAAGCATCGTCTCCACATCGATCCGATCAACACCACCCAGGATCCTAAAGAATGTTGCTGTTGCCCGATTTTTTTGTTTGTTTTGATTTTAAATATTGACACAGCGGCTCCCCCCGTCTCTTGGCTGTGACATTAAATCACCTATTAAATCCTCCATCTCCATCAACGACCTTCCCAACCGTCCCAACCACTTGATGGAAACATGCATGATACAACACCTGATAGCATTCATGATATGTTGGAATATTTACATAAATAAAATATTGACAAATAATACTTCATTTGTTATTAACAATTGAAAGTGCAGGTGAAATGGCCAAATTCAGAATTTGCTCTTCTGCAATGTTCGGATTCTGTTTCAACCAGAAACATGTTCAAATAATGAAACATAATCAATAATGAATTATGAAATTAATTATCAACAGCAATAACGTCAAGGGTATTCAAAAAAAAATGTTTCCACATGTGGAGGAAATAAATTCTACTCAAATCCTACTTTATTCATTTTGCAAATATGTTCACCCAGGCAAAGGGATAAAGGCGCAATTCAATGTTGAACAAATGTTTAATTAATAGGTAATTAGAATCGTGATGACCTGATCTCCCTGAGATTAGATTTGTCCAGGACAAAGCGGTGCAACGTTAGGAGAAATTAACCAGTCTGTCTGTTGATCGTTTTGCCATCCTGGGCATCTATACTCAAGTCCAGCTTTTTCAGTGAACAATTTACTTTGAGCGCAGAGAAGAGACTTTCTTCACAATTATATGTGAGGTGGTTAGATTGTCACCTGCAAAAATCAAAATATAAGCATTGAGTAGATAGAGCCAGCGCAGGCGCTCGGACGGGCACACACGTTAATAAACATCGTATTGTAAATAATTTTCCTTGAATTTCAAAATAACAGTATTTAAAAGGTCAGAATATTTGAGCTCAGCCGCACAACATTTTTCTTTTCATCACAACGTAGCTTGACAAAAAAATAACTGTTAACGCTATTCAGAAATAAGTAGCCTTTCCACAAATACATTGATAGTTTCACTGATCTATACGTTAAACACAATACTTACTCCAGTAGCTCTATTTTACAAGGAATGTTCTTTAGGACTGCAGGAAGTCGATTTACTCCAGAATATCCTAGTTTGTACACGTTGAGTCTGTACACAAGAAAATGAAATGGCAAAAAAAGACATAACAATTGTAACATAAAAAAATCACACACATTCTCCAGAGATTCTAGCCTTCGGAACAATGGAGACTTGACGTTTGAAACGAGATACCTATTACGCGGAAATCCTGCGCACACCTCCGTGGGAGTTGTCCTGCGTTCCTAGACGCTCCACACATATGTGCAATTCTGAGAACGAGTTGGAAACTTGGACACTTCTGTTGCACTTACCCGAACAGGGAGACTGGTCATCTTAAAAAGTTTAGCCTGAATCTTCCAAAGACAAACAGACGTAAGAAATGGGAGCAGAAGTAAGCCATTGGGCCTTTCGAGCTGCCATCGTAGATCTCGTTCCTAACACCAAAATTCCGTGATTTGATGCTACTCCACATTGATTCGGCACCTTTGGGCCCCGAATTGCAGAGTCCAACGTCCATTAGGGAATTGCTATGAAGCTGAGCATAGTAAGGTTTTCCAGCCCTTTGCTTACGTCTGGGAAATATAAATGTTCATTTTGAATGATAGTGCATGAATGAGTGAACGGGTGAATGGAGGATTGTTCGATTGACTGAGTGGGTATTCGGGTGATGCAAGTAATTGGAAAGATAAGCAGGGTAGGTGAGTAGGTGAATAACCTACGTTGACATGTAGATGCGTAGAAATTTGGTGGGGTAACTGGGTTGCTGAGTGAGAGTGTAGAGTTGGCAAGTGGTTAAGACGTTTCTTTGTTATGGGCTGTTTCTGGCGTAGCGAGTAAGTTGATTGAAGTGGTTACATGGTTAATTTTCTGAGGAAAAACACTCCAACGGCTCTGAGCTTTTTGAAAAAACAAATTCTCCCTCATCTCTCAGTAAAATGTGCAAGAGCTTATTTCAATCAGTGATCGATATTTCTAGATTTTCCAACAGGAAGTAATATCCTTCTCACATCAACCCAGTCATTAACCGTTAAGATTTTATTGGTTTCAATCAAGTCGCCTCTTCCAGTTCTAAACTCGAGAGAATACAATTCTAACTTGCCCATTAATTCCTCATGAGACAACACGCCGATTCCAATTAGTAGTCCAGTGAACCTTCTCTGAGTTCTTGCTAACAAATTGACATACTTCCTTAATCAGGAGACTTGTGCTTTATGTAGAATATATCAGATGTGGTCTCAGAAATACACTGTGTAATTAAACCAAAATCTCCATGTCGCTGAATTCAAGTCTGCGTGCAATAAATAGTAACCTACAATTAATATTGTTAATGACTTGCTGCAACTGCAATCTAGCATTTTTGTGATACATGCATTAGGACATCCAGATTCCTCCCACCAAAACGACCAATTTCACGTTTTCCACTCATCGTATACCATTTGCCAGATCTTCTGCTGCATTCATAGCCTTTGTATATCCATTTTTAGCATCCATATGTCCACCGTACCTTTTACTTCCATATCCATCTTTGTGTCTTCCGCAAATTTAACAACCATACCTTCGGTCCTTTTATTGAATTCAGTTATAAATTGTAAAGAGTTAGGTTCTCAGGAATTACTCTTGTGGCACATCGCTTGTTAAATCTTGCCAACCAGACAATGGCCAATTAATGACTA
This sequence comes from Isurus oxyrinchus, assembly GCA_026770705.1. NCBI lineage: Eukaryota > Metazoa > Chordata > Chondrichthyes > Lamniformes > Lamnidae > Isurus > Isurus oxyrinchus. The sequence goes on from JANJGN010000035.1 coordinate 7,487,406, forward strand.
CAAAGTGTTTCGTGTTAGCTATGCAATCTTCCATCCAGACAATATGCTACCTCTACACCATGAAATTTTAGTTCCCACAATACGCTGCGATGTCACACCATATCAAATGCCTTCTAAAAATCGAGGGACTATACATAGACCATTTCCTATTTATCCACAACATAAAACAACATACAGATATAGGAAATATGAACAAGAGAAGGTCATTAGGCCCTGTGAGCATGCTCCGCCATTCAATATGTTCATGGCTGATGCTATATGTCAACAGCATGATGCTGCTCAATCCCTATACCCTCCAACGTCTTTAGAGTCAGTAATTCATCTATTTCATTCTAAAATATATCAATAAATTGGCCTCCACTGCCTTCTGCCGTAAATAATTCTGTGGTAAAAAAAATGTTAAGTCTTCAAGGAATTAGAATAAGTTGGATAAACATGATTTTTTTTTTATCAGAAGCATGTTGCCTCTGCCTCATTGTCCTATATTCACCAATGTGCCCCGCTATAGCGTATTTAATTATAGCTTCTAACATTTCCCCTATAAGAGATGTTCAGCTTAGCGGCCTGATTTCTTGTATCCCAATGCTTTTTTTTTAATTTAAACAGAAACTTTACTCTCTTTTCAATCCCATGGGACCTTGACCGAATCCAGTCAACTTTGCAAAATTAAAAGCAAGGCATCAATTTCCTCACTAATTTCTTCCTTAAAGGACGTAGGATAAAATCCTTCAGAGCCTGGTAACATGTTGACCACAGGTCCAACAATTTCAAAAGTGCCTCTTCCCTGTTGTTTGCAATTTTGCTTCCCACCCTTCCAAATCCTGATTTACAGTTAGTTCTAGTATGTGATTTGCATCGTCCATCGTGAAGACAGGCGCACGATATGTGTTTGATCATTCTGCCATCTCAACTTTCATTATTAGAACGCCAGAGTATTTTTTTGCGATATCAACAACTTGTTCGTTCTTGAAAAATCATCTATAGCAACGTATAACAATAATCTTTATATTTCTAGCTAGTGTTCTGCAGTACTCTAGATTTCAGCCTTTTTGTTGCCATTCTCTGTTGTTTGTCCAAGTGCCTGCCTGGTCATGTTTCCTCATGCAATTATATGCTGTTGCTTTAGGATTTTAAAAATATTTCACTTTCTCTTTCCCTAACCACTGATGGTGGGTCCTCTAGTTGGATTTACTGTTATTTCTATTTGGAATATATCTCTCCATGCAATCAGAAATATATCCAATACTTATTGGCCACCGCATCTCCTTTGACCCAGCCCTTCAAGAACAAGAATGGAATTTGAGTTCAAAGAGGTCTATAATTTCATAAAACACTTTCAGTAGCCAGTCGCAGTGGGCCTGGGATGCTTGGCAGCCGACTTGCCGCCGCCAATATCAACTGTTGTCGTTGGTGCAACCATAACTAATCAACAGACCATTAAGTAGCAGGGAATAATAGAAGAGAGAGAGAGACCATCAGAGCTGGCAGAGAAAGAGAGAGATGAGAATTCCCGGAAAACTCCTCAAGAGAAAAAAAAAGGTTATGAAAGCACGCACAGGGAGAGAGAGAGAGATGAGTATCCATTAAAGATCTTGGGAGGGAAAGAGCGCGTGGAACAGCTGATTGCTGAGAAGTATTGAGGAGCATTTCTCGGTTTTAAAGTAAACTTAAGACTTTAAGCTTGAGTTTGGGTCTCTGGACATTTTTCCCCTGTTTGTAAAATTACTTGCTTAAGTATAGGATCCATACTGGTGAAAAATAACTAAACTAAGCTGTATATAGCTATAGGGTTCTTCAAGTTTAAAGAGCAGGGATACTGGAAAAAATAATGCATTAAATATAATACGATAGCAATAGTAGGGTGATGCATCGTTGCTGCGGAATGTGGTCTCTGCTGCTCCAGAGTGAACAGAAATGTAATAACTGTTTACAGACTGAGAAAATTCGAATCCGAGTTCAGGAGCTGGATTGCATCCTGCGGACATTGCAAAACATCAGGGAGGGGGAAAGGTATCTGGGCTCTTTTCTCCAGGAGACGATCACATCCTCTGATTAGGTAATTCAAAATTGTCCTGTTATCAGGGAAAGTAGGGTCTAACTGCATGTGAAGCAGGTATGGGGACAAAGGGAGTAGCACTGGAGGAGTCTCCGCCCAAAAATAGTACAAATCTAACGATGTTGTTGCAAAATGTGTGCAAGTGATGGGTAATAAAAGATGAGTAAAAAACAAATAAAGATGGAGAAAATACACATTCAGGGTAAACTAGCAAGTAATATGAAAACGGACAGTAAGAGCCTCTTTATATGTATACAAATGAAGAGACAGAGAGAGAGGTCAACGTGAACATAAGTCCCTTAGATAATGAGGCTGCGGAAATAATGATGGAGAACGAGGAAATGGCAGAGTAGTTGAGTAAATGATCTGCATCAGTCTTCTCGGTAGAAAATGTTAATAGCATTCCAAAAGCCTAAAAAAATCGGCGGCAAATGGAGAGTGGGATGGAGAAAAATAAATACCAAATTATCACTGGAGAAGAAAAGCACGAGGGAAACTAGTGGGCTAATGAGTCGGACGGGTTGCATAGTAGGATAAAAAAGGCACTGGCTGCATGGATAGTGCATGCATTGGCAGCACTCTTCCAAGAATCCTTAGATTCCAGAAATGTCCCAGAAGATTTTATCAATGCCAATATAATGTTCTTACTCTGAAAGTGAGGGCGCGAATGAAAAAAAAACAGCTAACTATCGGCCAGTTAGCTTAAATTCCATCCATGGGAAAATATCCCTAATCAATGACCTAATACCTGAGCATTTACGGAAACCTCATGCAACCAAGCAGAGTCAGCAAGGCTTCAAGAATGGCAAAACATGCTTGACAAATTTATGAGAATTCTTTGAGTAGGCCCCATCGGGGACGTGCCAGAGGACTGGAGAACATCTAATGTTGTTCTGCCAATTAAGAAGGGCTATGGAGATAAGCCAGGGAACTAAATGCCAGTGACTCTCACGTCAGTGGTAGGAAACCTATTGGATACAATTCTGAAGGAGAAAATCTATCTCCACTTGGAGTGGCAATGTTTGATCAAATTTGATTGATTTTTCTGAGGGGAGGACCGGGTGTGTAGATGAGGTTAGTGCAGTTGATGTACTTTATATGGATTTCAGCAAATGCTTTGATAAGGTCCCACTTTGGAGACATGCAAATAAGCATGGTACTTTGATAAGTTGGATTCAAAGTGGGTTAGTTGTAGGAGACAGAGGGTGATAAAAGAAGGATCCTTTCATGACTGGATACCAGTGTCCAGTGGTGTATCACAGGGGCCTGTGCTCTGCCGCTATTTTTTTAAATTTATATAAAGGACACAGATGACGATGTTTGGGGGTGGGGGGTGGCGGTGGCGAGGGGAAGGTTATTGGATTACTAAATTCGCAGATGACACAAACATTGACCGGGTGAGTGTCAGTGTCTTGGGCTAGCAAGTTATAGACGGGATGGTGAAACGGGAAGGTAAGTGGAAGGTGGAATTTAACCCTGAAAAATGTGAGGGTCTGCACTTTGGAAGGAGTAATCTGACAAGGAAATATTCAATAAACGGCATGGCACAGGGAGCTTCTGTGGACCAAAGGGGCCTTGGTGTGTCTGTCCATAGTTCTCTGAAAGCGGAGGGACAATTTAGGTGGATAGGGAAGAAATAATTTGGGACATGTACATTTCTCAATCGAGGCACAGAGTAGAAATGTAGCGAGCTAATCTTGGAGTTGTATAGAAACGTGTTGGAAACCACAACTGGAGTACTGTGTGCATTTCTGGTTGCCACATTATAGAAATGATATGATTGCACTGGAGCGGTTGCAGAGGCGATTCACTAGGACGTTGCCAGGGCTGAAAATTTTAAGTTCTGAATAGAAGTTGGATAGAATTGGGTTATTTTTGTCGCAGTTGAGAAGACTGAGGGGGGACCTGATCGAGGTGGGCAAGATTATGAGGGTCAAGGACAGGGTGGATAAGGAACAGTTGTTCCCCTTATTTGAACGTTGAGTCATAAGGGGACATAGGTTCAAGTGAGGGGCAAGAAGTTTATGACAGATGTGATGAAACAACCTTTTACGCAGAGGGTGGTGATGGGCTGGAATGCGCTGCCTGGGAGTCTGGTGCAAGAGTTTGCCTCAGATCCTTTAAAAAAGTACCTTGATGAGCACTTGGCATGCCGTAACATTCAAGGCTATGGACCAAGTGCTGGTAATTGGCATTAGGTACGTAGGTCAGAGGTTTCTCACTTTTCGGGACAGACTCATTCAGCCAAATGGCCTCTTCTATACTGTGTGATTCTGTGATTTTATGGTAAAGGGGAACCAATATATGCAATACTTTTGTATTTCCAAAAGGAGTTTGATAATGTACAACACATGAGGCTTCTTACTAAGATAAGATCAATTGTTTTTCAGGGTAGTATATTAGCATGGAAACATGATTGTTTAACCGCAAGAAGGCTGGGAGTTAGAAAATGGCAGGCGTGGGTCCCGGGGTTGATTGTGTGAACTTAAAGAGTGGCAACATACATCTAATGGGGTGGCACAGGGATCAGTTCTGAGGCAATGTATATTAATGTCTTAGATGAGGCAAGTTGAAAGGCAAGTGGTGAGGATGACTCAAAGGGTATTTAGAGATATCGACAGATTAAATGTGTGGGCAAACTGTTGGCCGATGAAATGTAAGGTGGGAAAATGGGGATTATGTAATTTGCAGGAAGAATAGAGTAGCTGAATATTATTTAAATAGAGAAAGACTTTTGAAAGCTGCAGCATAGACAGATTCAAGACTCCTCGTGAATGAATCGCAAATACCTAACATGCAACCTCAGCAGGCAAAAGGGAAGAAAAATTTAATTTTAAACTTTAATTCAATGCTAATGGAGTATAAAAATCTGGAAAACTTGCTTATACTATACAGGGCACTAGTTAGACCACACTGACAATACTATGAAGAGTTTGCGTTCCCTAATCTAAGAAAAGATATAATAGAATTGGAGGCAGTCCAGAGAAGGTTTACTAGTTTGATCCAGTGTAGGGTGGGGTTTATTATGAGTAGCGATGTAGTTGGTTGGGCCTGCACTCATTGGAGATTAGAAAAATAAAAAAAAAACTTTTCTCGCCTTGTCAGAGAGTCCAGGACCGGAGGGCGAAATCTCATGTTGAGGCACATTTCAGATAATAAACTAATAAGCAGGAGTTTCTCTACTCAGGGCAGTTAACCTGTGCAATTCTACACCGCAGGAGTCTGGGGATGGTAGGTATTTACGTATATTCAAGCATGGGATAGACATATTTTAATCACAAAGGGAATCAGGGGTTATGAGGAAATGACAAGCAAGCGGACTTGAGGGCTATCACGTCAGCCATGAGCTCATTGAATGGTGAGCGGAATTGCTTACTTCTGCCCGTACGTTGTAAGGTCTTACGTTAATCCGCCAGTTCAGTTGAAGAACTTCACTTTTATGCCCTCACAATGGCTCTCAAATAATTTTGAAACAAAAGACTTGGGTAACCCCTTCTCTCCCTCCACCTGATTTCAAAATGCAACCAGTTGAAGATCGCTGCTAACTAAGAGAGATTTCAGAATAAGGTCCTAAATTATCCCTACTGTTGCTGAATGGCAGGTTAAGTGGAGTGTAGTGCCTGGTTGTCTCCGGAAAAAACAAATACCTGGAAAAACTTAGCAGGTCTGGCAGCATCGGCGGAGAAGAACAAATGTGACCTTTTGAGTCCTCGTGACCCTGTAACAGAGCTAAGTAAAAATAGGAGAGGTTTGAAATATAAACTTGGTTAAGGTAGGCGTTGATTGGATTTCCAGCATCCGCAGATTCCCAGCATCTGCAGGTTTTGGTTTGATCATCGGTTGCCTCCGGATCAAGGTATTGTAAAGAACAGTCACACTCCGCCTCTCAAAAAAATCTATTAATTCCTTATCTGGCTATCTTTTTCCATCTTTTTTTTCCAGCATGTGCAGGTATTAATATGCCACGGGACATTCACTGTACTTTCCTATCAAGCCTCAATATTTCTACTTCATTCATAGCCTATCCTGGAGTATTGATCCTGTTACGAGACCTGTACACAACTTAAAGAATTGACTTGTTGCCCTTATCTCTCTTCACCTCCACCCAAACCGCTTCCATACCTTGGTTTCGTAAACTAATGACATCTCACTGTTTTCTGCTAATATCATCGTTACTTAATAGTCCCAGCACTTCATTTCTTCATAGTTTATCCTCCGTCCGAAATGTTACATGCCCATCCATATTCTGGCCCCAGTCTACGTCAACTCTCGGCAAACGTTTGCTGATTTTAAACACTGAAACTCCCGGCTAACTCCTCGGTGTTTTCAATAAACTCCAGGCCTTTATCCTTGCTGTTTTACCCAGTTAATCTCCCTGCTGTCATCTCACTTTTAATATGCGAACGCTCTAGGATAGCCGCTTCCTGAATTAAACATTGAAACTGTTGGCTCTCCCTCGTCCTTTTAAACCGCGATTCCAGGTCATTTCCTCCTTTTTAACGGAAACACCGTTTTGCATTCCTTGCTGTGATATATACCGCAGCCGAAAGCTCTCCACTCATTGTCTAAAATACTGAAAATGTCGACCCACTCCTCACAGCCCTAAATACTGAAAATGCAGGCTCTCACTTCATTATATTAAACGCTGAAATTTCGGGCTCTCTCCTCATAACTTTACTGACTGAAACTCCCCGTTCTGTACTCACTGATTTAAACATTGAAACTCTTGCTATTTCCGCATACTTTTAAAATTGGAAATTCCGAGCACACTACTCATTGCATGAAACAATCAACCTCCCGGCTCTGTTGTCATTGTTTGAAACAATAAATATCCCAGCTCACTGCTCACATATTGAAACACCGAAAATCTGCCCTCCGCCTTCGCTGTTTTAAAATGTGAAACTCCCAGCTCCATCCTCTCTGTTATAAGTACTGAAACTCTCAGATCCGTCCTCAATGTTTTTAAAACAGAAGATACCGGCTCCCTCCACTTTGTTTTAAATACTGAAAATACCGGCTGTCTCTATTGTCTTAAACAGTGAAACTCCATCCCCTCTCCTCGCAGTTTTAAACACTGAAATTCCCCTTTCTCTACTCTCTGTTTATAGCATTGAAACTCATCTTTTTCTTCCGGAAACATTTAAAAAGTGAAATTCGAGGCATGAGACTCATTGTTTTAAACACACACCCTCCCGTCTCTCCACTCACTGTATTAAAAACTGAACATCCCAGCTCACTCCTCACTTTCTTAAATACTGCAACTCTCAGCTTTCTCTTCGCTGTTTTAAACAATTAATCTTCCAGCTCCGTCTTCGATGTTTGAAGTTCTGAAAATCCCAGCACAATCTCTGCTGTTTTAAACTCCCAGCGATCTCCTCGCTGTTTTAAACACTGAAAATCCATGTTCTTGCTCTCTGTTTTAAACAGTTAAATTTCTAGCTATTTCGCCGCTTCTTTAAATACTGAAAATCGCACCTCAATCCGCGTTGTTTTAAATACTGAATCTTCCAGCTCAAACTTCGCTTATTTAAATAATAAAAATGCCTACTCCATCCTCGCCATTTTAAATTCAGAAACTCGTAGCTCCAATTGTCTGCTTTAAATAATGAAAACCTAAGCTCTATAACGACTACGTTAAATATCAATACACCCTGCTATCCCATCGCTGTTTCAAATACTGAAACTGCCTTGTATCTCCTCGCAAATTTAATTACAGAAACACCGAGCTCCACCTTCACTGTTTTCAGTACTGCTACTTTCAGCTCTATCATCGTTGTTTTAAACACTAAAACTTTGCGCCCCGTCCTCACTGTTTGAAATGCTGGAACACCCAGCCCCGTCCTCCTTCAATAAGCCGTGAAGATCCTGGCTCTGTCTTCGATGTTTGAAAAACTGATTCACTCCGTATTTCAACTCGCTACTTTTACTCCTCAATCTCCATGTTCTCTATTCGCTCTTTTAACCATTGAATTTACCAGCTATTTCATCCATGTTTAATTAATAAAATTTTTAGCTCCAACCTCTGTGCTTTAAATAGTGAAACCCTATCACATTCATTTTGAATATTGAAACACCCAGGAATCTCCTCGGTATTAAAAAAAAAACTGAATCTCCTCGCTCCGCCCTCACTGCTTTAAAGGCTGAATCTCCCAATTCGGTCCTCGCTGTTTTAAATACAGTCACTCCCAGCTCCGTCCTTGCGGGTTCAATCACTGAACCTTTCAGCTTCGTCCTCCCTGTTTAAGATACTGAAACTTGCATCTCAACCCTCGCTGTTTCAAATACCGAAATTCCAAGCTCTTTCCTCGCTGATTTAAATAGAGAAGCTCCTGGCTCTCTCCTCGATGTTTGCAAAACTGATCTTCCCGTCTTTCAATTCGCTGTTTTCACTTCTTATTCTCCCAGTTTATGACTCCCTGTTTTAATCAATGAATCTTCGTGCACTCTAATCAGTGCTTTAACACTGAATCTTTTTGCACGCTATTAGCTTTTTTTTTTGCACTGAAACACCGTGCTTTTCTGTGATTGTTTTAAACACTGAAACGTCCTGCTCTCTCAGCACCGTTTCAAATTGTGAATCTCCTGGATTTCTCCTCCCCGGTTAAAATAATACAATTCGCGATCAAACTTTTTTGTTTTAAGTACTGCATCTCCATGCTTTCACCTCTCTGGTTCAAAGATTATTTCTCCAGGCTCCGTCTTCGCACTTTTAAAATGTTCTTGCTGCTTTAAACATTTAAACTTCTGACTATCTCGTCACCGTTTAAAACACAAAAGCCCTTGCCGTTTTAAACTGACTAAACACGCTCCCTCTTCGCAGTTTTGCAGTCGTCAGAAGAACTATGCAAATGCAAAGCTCTATTTTTTTTACTTACTATATTAATATGATATAACAAAATAAAATATATAAACTGAGAGAGTAGTACATTCGCCAAGGCTTAGGAAATTGATATGGCGCTCTTCTCATAGAGGTAACACAATTTGAACTGTTTGGTTGGCACAATATAGGAATGATTGTGCAACTTTTGTTAGCCGAAAAATAATGGATCAAAAATCACTTTTTTTCAGATGATATGCGCGTAGAGTTCATTTGGATCCATTGGAACCACCACGTATGAATGCAGTAAGTAAACAAAAATGAAGGCTTTCCACCAACTAGTTTGCAAAATTCAACGTTGATGTAGAACTTCTAAGGTATAAACTTTCGAACGAGTTCCAAAAGGCAGAAATTTTGTTCCACATATTATTTATTATTTGATACCAACTAATATTAAAATTATATCTGGTGGACGAAGATAATGATGTGCTTGTTAGTCAAAATCTGTAATTCATCCAACATGGGTTGCTTGAAACTCCGCAGTATGAACAAAAAAGTGACGACATGCCCCTGAGATCATCTATCAGAATTGTATCGTTTAATAACGTTTCTGCTGTTAATCCTTGTATTTAATTTCGGTAACTTGAAACTCACATTGTATACACCAGTTGCATTTATTCCAGGTAAACACTCTAATTATGATTCGTGTAGTTACTCGTTTTCATTCTGTTACACTGAAATTATTAAGGGACTCTGGAATATTAATGGGCATTTACTTCTGTTCATCAAGTTTGTCCCGGCGCCTTATGTAACCATATTTAAATAGCTTGCAGTCAATAATAGCACGTTATGTTAATACCCGTAACTGTTAGTTCGTTTGCAATTTCTGGTGGAAGATCGCTGAAAGGAAATTCAACTCAAAATTTGGAACCTGTTGAAAGTTATGTTCACATATTTTTTGAGATATCAAGGGACGCCGGCTGCATAGAATTATTAATGCTTAATTTCATCACAAGCATCATCTTGCTCGATTATTTCATTAAATATCGAATTACGTTTTCGGTTGTTTTTCTGCTTTTCAAGCAATTCTATCCTCATAATTCTTCTTCTACTAACTCCTTTTTAAGCATGGTTCCGATGCAAAATCCGGATTCATCCTGTCTGCAATTACATTCAGCCAGTTTGATGAAAAAAAAAATTGCAAGGGGGGGCAAAAACGAATGACTCCATTGAGGTAGTTTGCTATCATCGGATTGACACATTCGCATGAAATGGCCTTGCACTGGAAGATGTGCAATCCATGTAGGTGGAGCTAAGCTATACTAGGGGGCATAAAACAGTAGTGGAAGTAGCCCATCGCCCCCTGACAGTAGCTACATGGTAGGACGGAGAATAAATGAGGTTATAATGATAGCATGAAGAAAGAAAGCAGCACATTGATCATGGTTGACTTTAAACTGCCTTTAGATTGGAAAAATCATATGGTCAGACCTATACATGAACAAAATTCGTAGAATGTAATCCCGACGTATTCTTAGAACAATACAATTTGAATCCAGCCAGGGGTCATGGTGGATTAGACCTGGCAATGTGTAATGAATATGGTCTAATAAGTTAACTTGGTGTAAATGATCCCATAGGAAAGAGTGAACACAATGTGTTAGAGTTTTGCCTTCAGTTTCAGAGTGTGAAACGTGGGTCTGGAAAACTGTTCTAATCTTAAATCAGGATATTTAAAATGAAAAGAGGGCAGACTTCGCTGGAGTGGACTGGGAAAGCAGTTTTCCAGAATGGAGGTTTGATGAACAATAGCAGATGGTCAAGTAAGTAGTTCATGACTCTCAAATAAGATATAACCCGGTGAAGAAGAAGGGTTCAAGCAAGGCGATAAACCAAACATTGTTAAACAATGAAGTGAAGGACAGCATCAAATCAGGAAAAAAAAGACACAACATGGCACAGATGAGTGCTAAGCCAGAGGATTAGAAAAGTGTTAAAAGGTCACGAAAGATGATCAAAAATTGTAAAGAGGGAGAGCATGAACTTTGAAGATAAAGTAGAAGTTGCATAAAAACGGACAGCAAGAGCTTCTTTAAATATATTTTAAAGAAGGAAGGGATAGGCCAAAGTGAACTTTGGCACACTTGACAACGGAGCTGTGTAAGCAACAATGGTAATAAGTAACCAAGGAGTGACAGCGGAGTTCAAAAAATATTTTGCTTCAGTGTTCATGGTAGACAATAGTAATAGAATTCGGAAAGTGCTAAATAATCAAAGGGCAAAAGGTGCGGAGGGACGGAAAATACATACAATAACTTTCACCAGAGAAAACGCTGTAGGGAAACAAATGAGGTTAAAAGCTGATAATTCGCCTTGACCTGGTGGATTGCATGCTAGAATATTAAAGGACACAGCTACAGACACAATGGATGCACTGGTGGTAATCTTACAAAAAACAAAACTTAGATTCTGGAAAAATCGAAGAGGACTGTCCAACGGGTAATTTAACAACCTTATGCAAAAAGGGAGGGAGGGAAAAAACAGTTAACAATAGGCCGGGCATGTTAACATGTATCATTGGGAATATGTTAGAGTCTATTATAATGGATGTAAAAGCGTTGCATTTAGAAACAATTAAAGCAGACATAGTAAAGTCACCATGGCTTCAGGAAAGGGAAATCATGCCTAAAAAATTATTAGAATCATTTGAGGAGGGAACAGCAGGGTAATTAAAGAGAAAACCTTAGTTGTGATGTTTTTGATTTCCCAAAATGTGTTAGATGAGCTAACTCACGGGAAGCTGTTTACTAAGTTAAGATCCCATGGTAGTGAGAGTAGGATATTAGCATTGATAGAGGATTGGCTAACAAATATAAGACAGGGATTTGTGTTAAGGGGAGCATTTGTGGGATGGCAAACTGAAACTACAGGAGTGTCACATGGATCGGTTCAGTGGCATCAATTATTAACATATTTCGTATTATTATCCTAAAAAGGGGAAGGCAATGTGTTATCCCGAAGTTTGTGGTTGATATAACAATACATGGTGAGGCAATTGCTAAGGATGCTACAAGGGGACTGCAGAGGGATGTAGAGAAGTTACGGGGGTGGGCAAGTCTTGGCAGATGGAATAAATTTTTCAAAAAATTGAGGCATGCACTTTGGATGGAAGACTGGAAAAACAGAATATTATTCAAATTGTAAAAGACTGCAGAAGGCTGGACCACATAGGGATTTGGAGTCCTCGTGCCAGAATCCCTAGAATGGAACAAACACATTCAAGGCGTAATATGAAAAGCAAATGGAATATTGGCCTCTATTTCAAATCGAATGTCGTACAAAAACAGGGAAGTATTACTAAAACCATAAAATAATCTATTTAAACCACTCCAAGAATACTTAGAAGGTTCTGGCCCCCTTATCTAAGGAAATATATATTTGCATTGGGAACAGTCCAGAAAAATTTACTAGGTTTATCCAGAGTCTGCAGAGACTTCCCTATAAGGAGAAGTTGAATAGGCTGGAATTTAGAACAATGAGAGGCGACCATATTGAAATATATTAGTTTCTTGAGAATCTTGACAGGGTAGATGTTGAGTGGTTGTTTCCCCTTCTCGGAGAGTTTAGGGCTAGAGGGCATTATGTCAGTGGAAAGGCATGCCCATTTAAAAAAAAAGAGAGATGGAACTTCTTCACTCAGAGGGGAATTAATCCATGGATTTCTTTACCTCAAAGGCATGGATAGTTTTGGCCGTTAAGGATATTCTAGACTGAGATAGACATATTTCTAATCAGAATTGGAATCAAGAGTTATGGGGAAAAGGACGTAAATTGCAGTTGAGCATTATCAGATCAGCCATTATTTTATAAATGGTGGAGCGGACACGATTGGACCAAATGGCCTTCTTCTGCTCACATGTCTTCTGGTTTTATGGCCTTTGACGTGTGTAGGAAGGCATGGAAGGTTCATGCTCAACCTGCTGGACCGTTTTACTCTGTATTGTAATAAAGATACTTGAAAAGTGGCAGAGTGAAAGCAAACAATTATAGTGGCAGTTTACCAAGCCGCCGTTATCGGGAAATTGCTGGTGTCTGTAATGAAGGATGCGGTACCAAATGCCTTCAACTTTTCCACCTAACTTGAGATGCCAAAATTATGTTTTTCTGTGTTATATCATACCTCATGAACCTGATTGATTATTTGGAAATAGATGTCTCAAATTATGAACAGGGATTCTCTATCGTGTTACCTGTAAATACTGATGAATGCATTTGACAATATCCCTCGTATTAAGTGTTATATAAATTTGAAACTTATGGAACGGAAGAAGCAGATTAAATAAAAAAAATAGTACATTAGGTGTGTAAAAGAACGCAAAGGTATGCTTAAAGCGCAGGTATTGTAAAAGGTAAGGTACGAGCGCTGGTGTGCCCCATGGATTTGTGTTGAGATCGTAATATCTACTGTTTTAATTAACTGCTGAACTGGTGAAATGGGAAGTCTCATATTCATTTCAACTGATGATCCAAAATTGGTGCAGTTACAAAAAATATTTTGATACTTCATGTCACAAAACGGCCTTCAGATATTAAGTAACTGGCAAAAGTTGTGAGCATTTCATTTTAAGCTATACCTACGCTCATGAAATTATTTTAAAATAAATGAATAGAATATTTTCACATATTGCAATTCCAGAAGGAAAGCGACTTGGGTTCCCGGTGCAGAGAATTTGGCCAGAAAAGATACAGACAATAAATGACACTGTGAGAACACTTTTAAAAAATCCATTTTTGAGATGTTGGTGGTGAGCTGAAGTTCTGAGCCGCTGCAGGCCATGTGGCGTAGTTACACCCACAGTACAGTTAGGAAGGGACTTCCAGTAATTTGTCCTAGCGGCAGCGAAGGAACAGTGACATATTTCAAAGTAGGGTGGTGAGTGAATTGGAACAGAACATCTAGATGGTGGTGGTGTTCCCATTTACTTGCTGCCCCTGTCCTTCTAGATTGTAGTGGCCGTGGGTTTCAAAGGTGCTGTCTAATTGGCCTTGGTGAATTCCTCTTATGCATCACTGCTGCTATTGTGTGCCAGTGGTGGACGGGGAGAATGTTTGTGGATGTGCTGCCATTAAAGTGGAGTGCTTTGACCTTGATAAAGTTAAGTGCCTTCAATGTTGTAGGAGCTGCATCCATCCATGCAAATGGGGATATTCCAGCACATTGTTCGTTTATGCCTTGTAGATGGTGGGCAGGTTGTGGGGAGTTAGGAGGTGAGTTGTTGTTCGCAGGATTTCTAGTCTCTGAACTGTTCTTGCAAACATCGTATTAATAGGGCTAGTCCAGTTCAGTTTCTTGTCAATAAAAACGCCCACGTTGTGGAAAGTGGGGATCTCAGAGATGGTAAGGCAATGGTACAGCAAGGCGCGATGGCGACATTTATGTTATTGGAGATAGCCATTGTCTGACACTTGTATGATGTGAATGCTAATTGCCACTTGTCAGCCCAAGCCTGGATATTGTCGAGGTCTTCCTTCATTTTGACGTGAGCTTCTTCAGTATCTGAGGAGCCGCTAATCATGATAAACTTTGTGGAATCAACAGTGAATATCCCCGCTTCTGAACTTATGATGGAAAGAAGGTCATTAATGAAGCAGCTTAAGATGGTTGTGGCTAGGGCAATACCCATGAGGAACTTGTGCAGCAATGCCCTTGAGCTGAGATTACTGACATTCAACAACCATAATCATCTTCCATTGAGGTAGCATGACTCCAATCAGTGGAGAATTTTCCCCGCTGACTCCCGTTGACTCCAGTTTAGCTCGGGCTCCTTGATGACACACTCCGTCAAATGTTGCCTTGATGTGAAGGGCATCACTCTCATCTCAAGTCTTTTGTCCATGTTCGATCCAAGGCTGCAATGAGGTCAGGAGCGGAGTGGCCCTTGTCCGAAACCAAGTTGGGCATCAGTGAGCAGGTTTTAGCTGACCAAGTGCCACTTGATAGCACTGTCTATGACCCATTCCATTCGTTTACTTATGATCAAGAGTAAACTGCTAGGGCGGTGATTGGCCGTGTTGTATTTATTCTGTTCTTTGTGCACGGGACATACCTGGGCATCTGCGGCAGGAAGGTTGGGGAGGATGAAAATAAATATATTTTTTCCTCTTTTCTGTTCTCTCACCACCTATCGCAGACCCAGACCCGGACTAGCAGCTCTATCATTTAGGACTCGGCCAGTAACTGCTTGTGTTACCAAGCGACGCACGGTGATTGAAGTCCCTCACCCAGAGTACACTCGGTGCTCTTGTCACGTGATAAGTTGCTCTTGCTGACAGCCAGCTCGCCCCAGGCGGGCTAAATTGTAGTAGCCATTGTATGAGTTTTTGTTCCGATTTTCCTATGTTCGATTGAATCAACACACTTTTACTGTCACCAGGTGAAGTTGCTTAGTTCCAGGAGATGCATTTGCCACAATTACCCTGGCAACAGCAAGAATGATTACTCAAGCATGTTCACTTTTTCCTAAATTCCTACAAGCAGGAAAGAAATTATCGTTAACAGTTCAGTGCTTAGTAACTGATTGAACTAAGTGAATCATTGAATTATTTTGTAAAAGCCTAAAATAAATTAAATTCATTCTAAAATTGAAAAACTTAAATACAGTGATATCAGGCATCACTTGAATTCATTGCAGGCATTTCAATGTATATTTAGCAATTAATTTGGATCTTTTATATTTAAATTTCATGGCACATTCTAAGATATTGTGATTAAATTAACCATTATTTATTAATCCATGATTTTAGGATGCATTTTGTTAAAATGATAGCGAGTTAGGAAATATCTGTTTGACCTGAGGTTCAACATGCATTTAAGGATAATGAAAACTGAAGCTGAATCAGAACAAATGAAACCAATTCCAGCAACGGCGGAGCCAAATTTAGTTGACAGTAAACACTGCCCCGTTTTGTGTTTTATTTGTATGCTTGGGTGTCATAGCTATTTTCTCTTTCAGACGGTAGCACACCTGCCACAATCGCCATCTCACTTTGCCCCGAGAAATTAACACTTCAGTAACTAAATGCCTCTTGTATTATGCTCTGACAAAATTCAGAACTCCAGAGGAATAGGAGAACAGAAGCCTAAAGATGACCTTCTAGAGAAAGGCAGGGCAGCAATATGGCAATCGGGCCTATAAAGTGAAGGTAAGAGTGCAGGGCAGAGGGAAAGGCACCAAGCTTCAGATTGACATAGTCAGAAGCTGTAAAAAGGATACTTACAGTGTTGACAGCTAGCAAGAGGGAACATGGTCCAAAGAGAAAAATGATTGGCTGTAACTCTTTCTCATTGGCATCTGGAGCAATGCTGAACTGTTTGTGGATGGGTCAGATAGACAGAGTGCGTGGATGACACCTAGAATTCATGTGGGGACTCAGGACAGAGGAGAATCAGATGGAGAGTTCAAAACCTGGAATTTGAATTCTAACAGAAGTATATGTGAGCATTCATTGTTAGGGAGAAATTTCGAAAGCAAGCTTTTGGAGAATGGAAATTTGAAACGCACATATGAAAGTCGGAGTTCAGTGAGACCTGTGGGTTCACGGTGCAACACGCGCACAGGTGTAGTTGTTCTAGGCTGGCGGTGGGGTGTAATTGAGGAAAGAAAATGATAGAATCCTTTGGAGATGGCATCTATCACTTGGTTTGGGAATATGCTGTTTCTGACCATCCAGTGCTAATGGGTTTCATGGATTGTTTAATTGATGTACACATTAGAGTATAAGATAACTTTGTAAATTGGTTTATCCTTAAAAAATGTGAATACACCTGCAGGTTATAGTCGTGGGTAAATGAATATTGTAACCAAGTTCATCGTTCCTTGTTACATAAATGTTTTATTCCTTTGTTAAACATCATCATATCGTCCCTATGTCTCTGTTCTGTAGTTATTCACTAAGAACCGAAAGAAACATACAAATAAATATTCGAAGCTATCAAGTTGGATTCAATGCTTTTCTTGGGGTAACCTTAGCTGAGATCAGAACAAAGTGTTGTGCTGTTATGGGATTGGAAATATGGTCCGTGTTCGACTGAACATGGAACAATAATTGGCCTGGCACTGGAAATCATTGACAATGCTGGGATTTCTGTAAGATTTCAAAAGGTACATAGAGGTGAACAGTTACTGGTCATAAGAATTAGAGTTGCTGTGAGATATTTTGGACGGTTTGAAATTCGAAATGGCGTTGGTGGTTGGTAAGACGTTTCTTCCTATGAAAAATCTAACTCTGAATGTTTTACAGAATTTAGTCAAGAGTACGCTCATATAATTGGTGGATAATTTAGAGATAGAATTACCCGGAGGGAAGAGGAAACAGGCGTAGCACAGCATGTAATGCTGGAAAGGCTAACAGGGATACAACGTTTTCATTGAGCCGGTCACAGCTTCAGCTGGAGAGCCTTCAGTTACAAATGAAAAATTTTGACCTTGAAGGAGCAACGGGAATGAAAAAGGAAGCAAAGGACTAGAAGCTGCAGGAAAATAAAGGGCTGAAGAAGTAAAAATGCCATTTAAAGGTAGCAAGCAGAAAGACAGGAGAAATTAAGGGAGCTGGAAGTGGAACTCCAGGCAAGAGAGAAGGAAAAGGGAATTGAGGCAAGGGAAAGAGAGAAGGAAAGGAAAAATGCGTACCAGCTGGGAAGGCTCGAATTTCAGAAGAGATTTCATATTCTGTAAAAAGTTCTGATGATAAAAAAAGCATTTAAGCTGGTACTTCGAGGCGAGATGTTTAAGATTCTGCAAGCTGCCCTACGATTACAGGGGGAAAGGTGGATGCATTCTCTATTTCGCTGAAAACGTAGCCAGGGAAATGAAGTGGCAAAGATAAATGTGGGCATTCATTTTACAGAATAGGTTCGTACGTAGAGCTCATGACAGGACTATAAGGAAATAGCCTTGAGAGACCTATGTTGATTTGGAAAGACCAAAGCAAAGTGATGTTGACCGTTGGATAAGGATATTAAATGCAAATACAAGGTAAATAATTCTCTGGGACGAATTTTAAGATACATTACCTCCAGTAGTTAGAGCACAAGTTGAACACAAGAACATTAGCAAGATTTCGTGGCAGCGGAGACAGCTGACGATTATGAAAAGGACCATTATTCAATACCTTTATTCCCACCTTCCCCGTGAACCCGTAAAAGTTAGAATATGGGAAGTGGAATAGAAGGGAAGTAGCCACAGAAGAGAAGGGACAACATGAAATTTGTAGGTAATTTTCCCTCAGGCTGGAAATGAATGCCATGAGGTTGGAAGTCTCATCTAGAAGCCGATGTGTTATCATTCTGTCACACTGGGTCTTCTTAGGACAGATTGCTGGAGATTAAATGATAGACTTTTTTTCTTAGTAATAACGCCTAAGAAAGCCTCTGGAAAAAAGGCTATGGCAGAGAAATGAATTGTCTTTAAAACTGTAGAAGAAGATCAGGTGAATATTGTTTCCTCAGAACGTACAGGAAAGGGAGTTATGTTTCAGGGTATTCCAGTGAATACTCATTTGATTACTGGTGAAGAAGTCAGGGTATAAGAGTGCATGGATGTCTTTTTTTTTCCCAAAGTGTTGAATGTTCCATTACTCCTCCAGCAAAATAAGTAAACAGATAAAAATTCTGAGAGATTCTGATGCAGATCAAGCATTGACGGTGTTTGATGATACAATTAGTTCCCTGGATCATTATGTGAAGGGAAAAAATAAGACTAAGGTATTATTGGAATTTATGAACCTGTTTCTTTGCTTAAATTCGACTTACAAAGTTTCATTGTAAAATGAAATGTTACAGTGGGAATTGTTCCAAAATCAGCCGTGGAAGGGGCGGCTTTTATTCTGGGGAATGGGTTGGCTAGTGGAGATAACAATACTGTAATGACTGTTTTGCAGCAGGGGGTTGTTCATGTTGATCTAAACAACTACAAGAAGCTCCTGTGGCCAAAGACAAAACACTTATTGGCAATAACAGCCAACTGAAGGAAAACCTCACTAAAGTAGAAAACCCAGGTGCGAAAGACGAATTTGCTAATTATGGTAAGGGATTGCTGGGAACAAATGAGAATAAGTCGCAGAAAGCAGAACAGCTGAGTGGGACGTAAAATGTCGAAATGATAAACTCGCAGAAACATATTTAACAAAATTCAATCTTCAGTTAAAACTTGATGAACTTCCTGCACCACTACTTGCCATCAAATATCATAAACATGCATTGAATATGTGAAAAAGAATGACAGTGAATCACAATAATTGGTTCAAAGCAGAAAAAAAGAATAAGTCTGTCCACCTGTTAGAACTTCGTCATGAAAGGAGTAATGAGATTTTCGATCTCCGATGCAAACTGGACGAAAGGGAAAATAGAATGTTTGATCTGCATTGTCATAGGACCAAAACTATTTCTCTGAATAAAAACTATTTAATGAATTGTTGTCCAGTTGAGCAAGGAACTGACCTGTGTAACATCACTGTTGTATCAACTTCGTCACGGACAATTTGAAAACAATTAAAGTGCAGAACGAATTGGAAATCTATAAAAACCAACAAAAAAAAAACTTAAATTGAAAAATGGCTTTTGAAAGTCAACGGCAAGAGAGACTGATTCATAGGTGCTTACGTTGCTAATACATGAAATAAACAGTTGGATTCCAGGGAATTGGACAGTTTGCAAATGTCCATTCAATACCTGGAAAGAGGTGGACTGATACAATTTTTGCTATATAGAAAATATCTGAAGGCTGGAACTTCGCAGGGAGAACACAATTTAAACTTATTAAAACAAGGGGAAAATGTCTATTCAAAATGGAATCGGAACAAGGTAACAATATCATACAATTCTGAAACATAAGACCAAACAGGAATATTAAATGCTACTACATGAACACCACCATCTTAATAGCATCTTTGAAACGGCAAAAGGAGATTTTTAACAGAGAGGAATTTAGATGTTAGAGGAGAGATGTGCCATTTTAGTGCAGTACGGATTGAAAAATCAGCTTGAACATCCGACAAATCAAAAAGACGATTGGGCTGTAGACTTATATGGAACACTTTTTTTTGTTGTGTTAAAGACTTGAACTAACAGGAAAAAGGTAACATCAGGGTTCATTTATGATAATGCTATATTGTACAAATTATGTTAATCGAGTTGCATTTATTGACTTACGATAAGAAGAATTTTGTAATTGTGCGATATAACATGTCCAATTGCGAAACAAAATGGAAAGTTCATTTGTTAAATCAGTAACACAATACATTTTTAGAGCTTTATAACTTTAGGTTTGTGTAAGGTGGGTGTAAGGGCGTTGAAAATAAATCTTATCGGTGTGCAGCTTTCTTCCTCCATAGGGGAAGGTGATGGAAAGATAAATAATTTAAGTAAGTTATATTGGCATTTGCAGGTGTAAAACATAGTGCCAGCTTTAAAGTTTAACCTGGTTTGCATGTGTGTGTGTGTGTGTGTGTTGTGTTTGTGTGGTATGAAAGTTCAGACTAAATTTTATTTATATTTTCAGATGCTTGATTGTAATCCTAATGAAGAGTTTTCCGACCCTGACGTGAAGGCCAACATAAGAGAGTAGAATAATTTAACTGCTGTTTAGCAACATGATGAGTCAGAGAGGCAGGTCCCTCCCACTGACAGAAACAGAGGAGGGAAACAACCGTTAGTTTTTGAAGCTGTATGAATTCAGTGAGTTTGAAAACAACTGTGAAGCAGAGGCAATGAACACGGAGACAGATAGCAAGACCCAAGCTGAGGAAAATCAAACAAACCCAGGTGTTAGGAAGAACAGACTGCGCAAAGATATACTTCTCGTCAAAGGAAGAACATAATTCTAGGAAAACAGTCCTGTGAAGTGAAGTTAAAAGTGTGAGGCAGATAGAAAGGCCCCATGCTTCAGATTCAAAGATACAAATCTGCAGAAAGCGGACTGAATTCGAGGACAGCTTGCAAGAGCCAAGAAGTTCCCAATTGACAACTGAAGGGCTGTAATTCTTTCCTAAGGGCAAGTGAAGCATTGGTGTACTGTTATAGGCTGAGACAGAGAAAAATGGTGTGTGGAAGACAGCATGCATGCATGTGGTGTCCCAGGGTAGAAGAACATCAGGGAGAGTTCAAAAACCTGGAGGTGAACCTTGTGAAAAAGCATTCGATTTGGGATAAGATTCTAAAGCGTTTTCTTGGAGAGTGGATAGTGGAACCCCATGGGTGAAAGATGGAGTTTAGTGAGACCCGTTTGTTCACGGCTTGACAACCGTCTCACAAAATAGTGTCGGGGATGGGCGACGTGAGAATGAGAGTTGTGGCGAGGTTAACAACACCCATTGGAGGGGGGAACTTTCTTTTGATTTCATTGTGGTTGTGTATGACTACAGGGCGCCATTTGTTTACGTGGAGTGTATAATTACTGTGTAGATTAGAATGAAAGATATCTTTTTAAACTTCCGTTATCCTGCCAAATCTAACTGCGTCTGTAAAAATGTAGTTATGATGAAAAAACATAGCAACATAGTTCATCTTTTCTTGTTGAATAAATGTGTTATTCTTGTGTGTAAAATTCATCAGCTGATCCGTTTCCCTCTGTTCAGAGGCTTAAAAAACATTTAACAGTTGTGAGCTATTAAGCCGCTGCATTCTGGGTTCAGGCATGTCCAGGCGTAATGTCAGCTGGGCTCATAACATTTGTTTCTTTTTGTTTGTTAATGGTATGAACAGAAAACAAAATGAACCCTGACCTCCAATAATAGGCACACGACTTAAAAGATTAACAAATTATACAAACCATCAGTTCTGTTAACACCAAAAGTTTCATGCGATAGGAAAAGTTTCTGCAAAAAGCATACTCCCTATCATACAACATTGTTATTGCCGTTCTGCTTAGCTGTGCAGGTGTTTAAAGCAAATTATTCCCTTCATTGGCCGGGTTGTCACAGCGAAAATTTACAATCAACTGCAAACCGCCATGCAATTTTACTTCATGCATGTCTTTAAAGTGTCTCCAGTGCCTAACGTGGTGTGAGAAAACACAGACAAAGCCACTGAACAGCGAAGTAAATGGGAATGTGTAACTATATAATGAGCCTATCTCCTGTCTGAAACCTGAGTCATAACCTGCTGCGATTTCTTCCAAGTACCCACTGAATATCCTGCTGAATAATCTATTTGCCCTGGCATATACGCACCATTTGTTCTTACAGGCAATCCTCACCTCAGACTCAACCTCTGATACAACTAGTTTCTTCGGTCTTGATGTTATGAACGGTCCTACATACGGATTTTTGAAGATAAGAAAAAGGGGCAGCAGTTGATCTTAAGATGCCTGGAGGATACTCTGCCACTGTATAATATCGCAGTTCATCTAGTCTGTCTATTGACACAAATTTCATTTTTATTTCTCATGACGGAACCGTATGCCATAACGGATCAGTGTACAGATATAAGATATACAACCTGTACATTCTTAGAAATATCTAGCAAGACCTTTTACTATCTAATAGGTTCTGATGATGCATGCTTCATTCTTAGTAGCTTCATTTAATAAAGTGAACAGGTGTTGGGTGTTGATTATTAAAATTATGCTCAGTTTTGTGCATACTGAATGGCATCAAAATGGAGGCAAGGAGGTTGGGTCTGTGCGATGGGGATTGTGTTTGATTTCAGAAATAAGATGTAAGAAGAAAACTCTCCGGTTAGCATTAGACAGGATCGTCTGATGAATCCTAGCATTAGTTACGTCTTCACAGAAAGGTTTGGTCATTGCTTTGACATTACTGGCAGAAGATTGTTGTCTGAAAGTGAAGATTAAAGACTATGAATTGCTTGCAGAACGAAGGTTAGATTTGGAAAAACTTTAAAAAAGAATGCAATTAGAAAAGCATTGATTAAGTACACGGAAACAGTCATAACCTGCAGTAAATTATATCCCACCACTGCTTTGCGAAAGGGAACATGATGGTCAATCGACAAATAAAGCCAATTGATAAATACAGGCTAGGTTTCTACCAAAATGAAATCTAGGGATGTTCTTTTGCTCCCTGCTAGGAGTAAGATCAGCCACAAAGTGTTGTCTAAAGTAAACATGCAGTAACTGTGTGCTATAGAAGCTTTGGGCATTCTTTTAAAATCCAATAACACAATTTAATGGAAAGTTAATTTACTGAATCACCATGAGGCTCCTTCGGACTTCGATACATTTAGGAAAACATGATTGACTTTTCCAAAGAGGAAGGTATCACGGGACGCCACCGACCCTATAGTGGATTGCATTAATTCCACTTGGACATTGCTAAGTCAGAAACTTCATTTAAATAAAAGGGCTGTCTAGGAAATCGAACAGGGATAGGCTCTTGGTTTTTACCGGATTTTGAGTTATCCAAAGCAGTGCCTTTGGATGAAATGTCCGAAGCCTTAAAAATAATGCTCTGGATAAGCATGCATTTATGCCGCTTGTATGGCACACATGGTGTATTCAGCATTGATTGTAAAGAGTAAGGATACAGTGCTATAATGAAGCACAATACAATTACAGGCAAATAAGGCAACAAGAGTAGATAAACCTGCAGAGCGACAACAGGCTGTGGGATTTGGGCAATTATGAAAGAATCAGAGACCCCAAGGATAACCAAATTGTGGTTAACAAGCTCTTGAGATGGGACCCTAAGTATCATTATGCTTTGTTTTGTCCAGAATAGAAAAAAAAAACGTATCGTTTGAGATAGAACATAATGTGGAAGACCCATAAGGTTATGAAGACGTTTCTGACTACTCAGAAGAAATCGTCTTGTTCAGCAGAAGCTTCAGTCCGGTAGTTATTATCTCAGTCCCAGATTCACTCAATAGCACAGTTCCAGATATTTAGTACAGTCCCACGATATGTGGAGTGGACTAGCTAATCTGTTACACAGTTTGTTTTAGTATGCATGACCGAAGGAAAATAAAGTAATATCACAGCTCAAAACACAAACAGAAATACCTGGATGCGGACGCTGGTGGGGTGATAAGTGAGGACAAGGGGGACCCTATCATGTTTCTGGGAGGGAGGAGAAGTTGTGAGGGCAGATGCGCGGGAGTTGGGCTGGACACGGTTGAGGGCCCTGTCAACGACCGCCTTCTCCTTCCTCCCAGAAACATGATAGGGTCCCCCGTGTCCTCACCTATTACCCCACCAGCCTCCGCATTCAAAGTATCATCCTCTGCCATTTCTGCCAACTCCAGCATGATGCCAACACCAAACACAGCTTCCCTTCTCCCCCTGTATCAGCATTCCATAGGGATCGCTCCCTCCGGGACACCCTGGTCAACTCATCCATCACCCACTACTCCTCAACCCCCTCCTATGGCACCACACCATGCCCACGCAAGAGATGCAACACCTGCCCTTCACTTGCTCACTCGTCCAAGGACCCAAACACTCGTTTCAAGTGAAGCAGCATTTTACTTGCATTTCCCCCAACTTAGTCTACTGCATTCGTTGCTCCCAATGTGGTCTCCTCTACATTGGAGAGACCAAACGTAAACTGGGCGACCGCTTTGCTGAACACCTGCGGTCTGTCCGCAAGAATGACCCAAACCTCTCTGTCGCTTGCCAATTTAACACTCCACCCTGCTCTCTTGCCCACATGTCTGTCCTTGGCTTGCTGCATTGTTCCAGTGAAGCCCAATGCAAACTGCAGGAACAACACCTAATCTTCCGACTAGGCACCTTACAGCCTTCCGGACTGAATATTGAATTCAACAACTTTAGGTCGTGAGCTCCCTCCCCCATCCCCACCCCCTTTCTGTTTCCCCCTTCCTATTTTTCCCAATGAATTATAAAGATTTTCCTTTTCCCATCTATTTCCATTATATAAAAAAACCCACTAGAGCTATACCTTGAGTGCCCTACCATCCATTCTTAATTAGCGCATTTGTTTAGATAATATCACCAACTTTAACGTTAACACCTATGTGTTCTATTGTACTGTTCTTGTTGACATCTTTTGATGATCTGCTTCTATCACTGCTTGTTTGTCCATACAACCACACCCCCCACCTCTCTCTCTCTCTATCTCTCCGCCACCCAGACACACACATTAAACCAGCTTATATTTCAACTCTTTCTTGGACTCGAACTCAAGTTCTGTCGAAGGGTCATGACGACTCGAAACGTCAACTCTTTTCTTCTCCGCCGATGCTGCCAGACCTGCTGAGTTTTTCCAGGTAATTCTGTTTGTGTTTTGGATTTTCAGCGTCTGCAGTTTTTTTTTATGTAATATGACAGCTCTTCGTGCTAAATTGCTTGCCTTTGGAAATCTGAACATTTGCACTTTAAGCAGTCGGGGCAATATTTCAATCCATGACGTCATGTCAACTCCAGGCGGAATGCCAAAACGATATTAATGGCAGCTTGGTGAGGGGTTTCCAGAGCAACAAACAAATTATATCAAAAAACATATTGACGATTTGCACGTCGCTCCGGAAATAAGTTGAAGATCTTTTTAAATGATGCATCGATATTGGATATAGAAAGCAGTAGACCTGTCAAGGACATTTGTGAATAAATGTGATATTTGTAAAAGGTACAGGTCAAAGCCATCACAACCCAGAGGAAGTTTTCCATAGGGAGATATTTTAATGGGATTATAGAGATGGAAACCATAACATGGGATCAAATAAAACAACAAGATTTAGACTGACAACGTTACCCTGTATCAACGACCATTTTTTTAAAAAGTGCATCTTAAGAGAATAGAAATATGGGTAAGAAGAGCCAGTAACTAGCTAAATTATTTATGAAAAAATGAAGGAACTTTGCCATTGATCAATTCAGCGGTACATGAGAAATTCGGAATATTGTAAAAATGCATACAGCAACAGAATATCTTTAGGCAATGGATTACGTGAGAGAAATAATGTTGTCCAACCAAATTGTAAATTGCAACATGTCTAACCTGGGCATTACAGGTTATACCACATTCCTGGCAGTTACGGGCTAATGCCCTTATCAATTATTATGCAGCAGGAATCCAAAGAAACCACAAATATTGTGGGAGCAACCAGCGGGTTTGGAAGGGAGTAGAAATTGTTGCATTTTTAGAGAATGTCTGGATGTCTTCCAAGTAGGGAGGGTAATATTTATTGAAGCAGAGGTTTCAGTGAAAAATATTTGGAGAGACTTGAAGCATCGAATTAGATCGTCAGGAATGTATTTCAAGCCCGGGGAAATGGTGAATTGTAAATGAGAAGAACAGAAAGAATGGCGAGTTCCAGGAAATCTTGTGGGAAATTATAGCAAAGCAGTAATCTTGTAAAATGATTACCAGTGGTTAGACCGCATTCCCTGCTGCTTACTGACACTGCTAACACATTGACAGTGGCCCAACAGATGTTGCAAAGTGACGATGCACCTTGAATTTAACATACATATATGTTGGAAGTTTACTGACAGCAGGTTCTGTCAAATTAGGGACTAACAAGGAGCCAAACAAATCCTAGTGAACATCAATATGGGGCTATTCAACACAAAGGTCGAATACTAAATGTTGAAACGGGTGGCATATATGCCATAAGTGGCCAGTGAATCTAACAAAGCTAGTACGCTAGGAAGGTCAAGGCAGGACTGAGAAAAATAGAAAAAAACTGAATTTGCAAGGTAAGGGAGAGAATATACGTTCTTTTGGTTGACAGCAGGAAGTAAACATCCATAAAGCAAGGAAGCTTCGGTTAAGTTCTGACAGTGTTCCAAAATGTGATGACCTCCCAAGGAAAATAACAAAAAGTTTTGAAAGGAAGTCTAGTCGCAGGATGCGCAGGTCCGCTAGTAGTAGACCAGACTGGGAGAGGAAATTTCCTGTGGACGAATTTTAACAATATCAGCGCCAAATAGCAGGTGAGCAGCGACATGACACCCTACGATAGAGCAGCTGTAGTGATGACAAAGAAATTAGATGGTTCATGGGTGACGGAGGCAAAACAAAAATAACTTGACAGTGAGCAGTGCGTTTGGAGTTTTCACAACGGTTCCAAAAAAAAGCAAGTAAAGCATTATCCCAGCGATGGATATAGATGGAGAATTATTTTTTCCTCGTGGCTGACTTGAAGCATGGAGATTGATGGAACAATTGGTCGACAAGACATAGGCGTGATCCACAACAGCAGGAAAACGTACGTTTGAGCATTTCCTTAGCATTTTTTTAGCGTCATGCTCCAGGGAATGTAAATCCATTTGGTAGAGTTTAATATTCTCCCGCGAGGCCTTGCTGGCGGTTTGAACATAGAATTTGCTGAATGGGCTTCTAGACTGATTGACATTGGCGCCAAACTCTCTGCAATTTTACACTCAGATTGGTGAGACCAGTCCTCTTTTTGCCACAGCTATGACCATTACGTCATTGACAACTTAACGGGCGGCAAGCCCAGACTAAATTTTCAGCACGCAGGAGGCTTTGGGTGATGTTGGCAGTCTGTAAACGAGCCCTGTTCAGACCTCGGGCACGGTAGTGGAGTGGTTTCAGCCACCATTAAAGATTGGGCACACCCCATGCCCCCCTCCACACAGACACACACACACACACACACACACACACACACACACACACACACACACACACACACACACACACACACACACACACACACACACACACACACACACACACACACACTCACATACAGTGTCCAATTCCTGCCATGGTTTTGGCCCGCCCTGGCCTGCTGAATATCTCTCTGCAAGAGATCAGCCCATCTCCCCAGGCCTCAGCTACCCGCTGGACCCTGTGACCATCAGAATAAACTGCTTTATTGACGCCCAGGACTGAGGATCTTGGGGCTGCCTGCACCCCGGGGCCTGTCCAAATAAATTTAGATCGTTGTCGGGACTTTAGATCGTTGTTGGCAATTTCATTGACCAGTGTCTCTCCAAAGCAGGAATTTCTCCCGAGTGAGAGGCGGAATTTCCGCCTAAAAACAATTAATGGTTCTTTTCTAGTTTCACAGAGGGAATTGTTGTTCTAAACGCATTATGCTAAAGGTTGATTGTACAAAAATGTGCCATTTGTTAACATTTTGCGTTTTTTCCACCTGAATTTTATTTTGTTTTCATATCACTGTAATTTTATGAGGGGGCATATATGTTTGTATGCAACAAGTTAGGATGAAGGATGTTAAATGCGTATTAATTTAATTTAATAAGCTGAATACATATATCCTGTTGGTTAGCTCATTATTTTCAAATGCCAATGTAAAGACGAGTAAACACGTAACAATGCAGAAGTAAGCTCTGTTGCGAACAATTTCAGCCTCTCCTAGAAAATTTCTAGTCTCAGGTTTTGCTTCCTATCCAGGCTTACGGATTTTTGAGGCAGCTCGCCCTGCCTGACTTAGTCATTGTAGCTAGGAAAGTTGATTTATCACAATGGCCCTTCGAATCACCTTTTGAAATATATAATCAAGTTTGTTTCCACCAGTTTAGTAGGGAGCGACGTCATTGCAAAACTGTTCTTCCTCATATTACCACTGCGTCTCGTCGACAAAACCTGAATACGTGAGCCATGGTCCTTGCACGGCCAGTTGATGGGGATAACATATCTTTGTGTAGCTTATGTAAACATTTGCCCAATTTTGGGAAACTCCTTTTACATGAGGAGGGTATCCGTATCTTCTCCAATGTATTGTATCTATAATAATTAATCCTTGCAATCTTTGGGGTCATTACCTTATAAACCCACCGCAACCCGAACCGCAACCACCCTCCACCTCTCCCCCACCACCGTCACCACAGCTCAAACTCCCTTGATATATGTTGGGCAAAACTAGGCGCAATAGTTAGTTGAAAGCAAAGGAAAGTGACATTTTCTAGTTTAAGTCTTCATGTCAAAACATTCCAAATTACTCGAGGACATCAACAATCACTTCAATGATAATTCAGGACCCTCCATACAAAATAATATAAGTGGCAGTTCCTGTCATTCTTCAGTTAATTTCCTCCGGAATAATTTTAGGTGACGGCGTTCAGTTCAATATTGTTTTGAATAATGTCGCTTTCTTCGAAACAGGTCCACTCCAAGATTCCCAACAATCCAAAGAACTGTCTGCTGGAAGATTCTTGCCTTTACTTGGTGGTAATGAACGTGCCAAAAAGTTACATATCGGCCAATGTAAATGACAGCTTGACAACTTTGGTCTGAGAAGTACGTGACACATTGTTTTCAGCAGGAACAATTGTTAATAAGGATCGGTTAATATCGAAAAATCAAATACCGGGCAATCTGTGGAAGAGGCGTCAATTGGAAATGGGAGTTTACTGTATGCATAACACAGGACATTGAGCCAAAATTAAGCAACGTGTATTTTGTTTCCCATGTGTTTCTTTCCTGAAATAATGTTATGTTACCGAAGCAATGATAATTATTTGCCATAATTGCCACATATCTTTCCTATACACGTAGTTTCAAGTGTGGGAATAGTTTTATCTGAATAATAGAAAGAAAAGGAATTTTGCAAACCCCTCAGTTACTTAGTGGTCTTGCAAGGAAGTGACGTTCGTATTGTAGTAAACAATTGCTTATTTCTATTTGCCCCAGATAATGACAAAATAAAGGAATTTTAATTTATCTTCAAACTGAGTGTCAGAGCCAATATATAACATGCTGTAAAATATTTTTATTTTAAATTAGAGTTTTAGACAGTCGGGTTGTCTTAATTCGATTTAAGTCAGCTAGCATGTGTACTGTTATGCGCACTTGATTTGAAATGTAAGAGATGTAGCGTGCATTTGCCTATTTCTCAATACATGATTTAAGAAGTGGCGTGAAAACTGATGCCTTTTTAGTAGCTACCAAGGAACGTTGCTAATACAGTTGGTAATAGGAAAGTGATTTTTTTTCATAGAGGTTAAGTTCATTGGTTTCTGATACAATGATAACTTACATTCAATGGAGCTGACAAATATAGCTTCAGAACTTTTCAAGTGTGCAGAGCAGGCGCACTGTGAGATCAAAGGGCAGCTGGAAGACTCCACCTGTCTCCACAGGAACAAAGTGAAGTTGACCACAATTTGAATTCGTAAGGTGAAAATGCCTTGCTTGGTATTTGTTGAATTCTAAGTGTTGCCATTGCCTTAATGGAGGTTAGTCTTGGAATTTTTGGAAAATATACTATAGTAGTCATTTGAGGCTAACCTCTGTAAATTAATGATTTTTTTTTCACTGAGTTTCATGTAAAATCCCAA
This sequence comes from Isurus oxyrinchus, assembly GCA_026770705.1. Classification (NCBI taxonomy): domain Eukaryota; kingdom Metazoa; phylum Chordata; class Chondrichthyes; order Lamniformes; family Lamnidae; genus Isurus; species Isurus oxyrinchus. Next base: position 7,517,530 of record JANJGN010000035.1, read on the forward strand.
GAACTGAATTTATACTCGCAGCTCCAATATAACACTTCAAATTGTAAGTTATGGAAGTTGTTTAAAGATTCGCCATGGGACTTTGAAATAGTTTCCCTGATTTACCAACTACATGGGTCATAACAACAAGGGGCTCGCTCGGGAAATAAAAAATACATCTCTAATTCCTCGAATTGTTAGGGAACTGTAAATCTGAAGCTAATGTGTACGAGAGGCACTTTGAATTCAGGAATTGATAATATATTTTAGAAGTGGTGAGACTGCAAGTTGGCTTTAGCAATAGTTAAAAGTTGCCCGGGATTGGATCAGATCAATCTGATTGCGTTGGGGGGGAATAACCAAGAGTAAGTATACAGAGTTGGCAGGTAAGTTCAAATTAGCATTACCTGCGGAGCGATTGGGCGGGGGTGGTGGTAGCGGGGAGGGTGGTGGCAGGGGGTGGTGGGGACTCTGAAAAGTCAGATATAGTTAAATCATGGCACAGTATCAACAGTTGCAAATGAAGCATGACGCGAGTGAATCACAGTTGGACACGGTGAAACGTCAGCTCCAAAAGAAAAAAGTTGGATTAGAAACAAAGGGCAGAGATATTGCTCTTAACATTGAATTGTGAGTTGTGAAGATGGAGAAGGAAGAAATAGAAAGAGAGTGAGAAAGTGAATTCCAATTGACTATGCTGGTAGCTAGAAAAGAGAATACATTCTTTGAGGAAGGATTTATCTCCTAATTAGAACCAGTTGGGTGTGTGTTTACTTTTATACAAGATGTTGCAAAATTAAGGAAAATTATTTGAATCATTCTTTATTTCATTTGAGAAGCTAGCTAAACAGATGAATTGGCTACAGGTAAACTGGACATTACAATTACAGTGTAATCTATTGGGCAGGGCACATGAGACATATGCTTCACTTTCAGAAGAAATGTTAGCGAATTATACTGTGGTGAAAAAGAAAACCATTCTGAGTGCATATAAGTTGGTTCGTGTTCATGCAGAAAGAAATTGAGCAGTATGAGATTGCAGCCTCTGCTAACTTAAATTGAGTTTGAAAGATTAAAACAAAATAATTTTGTCCGGTGGATACGTGGTTTTAACATAGTGAAAAGTTCTGCAGCTCATGGGAAATCATTCTTTTGGGAGAATTCAAAGAGGTGATCCATTTGGTAGCGATAACGCATGTGGAGAAACAGAGGGATGATTGTGAAAGACAAGCAGCGGAGAAAGCTGCTGGTTATTGATTAGTTCATAGAGTGAATTATTATTACCTTCACCCTTTCAAATTGGATAATGATATCAAGTGGGAAGGCGAAAGCAAGGCTGGTAGTAAGGGAAGAAAAAGATTAGCTCGAACTTTCCAGCAAGTGGTTTTCTCAGCATGCATGCGAAGTGGCATTTGAAAATGCCTGTATTTTCATTGTAATTAAATGGGGCACAGATGGTCAAGTAGCTGGAGTTTGCATGAAAATATCTGCAGGAATCATTGGGGTACAGTAATGTTCTGGAAGAAATGTAGAGTGTGTTCTGATGTTCAGGCAGAGCAGAAGCCAATGGTTTATGTGCAGGTGAAACAGGGAGACTCAGTGAAATGTAACTAGGTGTGAATATGTCCACGTTTGCTGAAGATAATTCTCAGGAGCAGGTTGCAGAATTCTTAAAGGACTTGTGTCTGAAAGTAAATTCTTTCCAATACAACAGTTTGAAGTAGGTAAATATGTTAACATTGTAAGATACACAGTGTCTAGTCAATCATTAATTTTGTGGGGAGTTACATTTTTTACAAAGGTGGTATTGTAAGAGCTGGGAACAATAAATGGGATTCATAGAGATGCTAAACCTATTGCGTTGTGGAAGGTATAAATAAATAGCAAATGGAAGTCTGGTGAAATTATCGCGTTAGTGGGAGAAATATAAACAATGCAAGGGCTCAATTTTTTCTGGGTAGTGATATAACTGGGTCGCAAGTGCCAGTGTTGCCTGCCGTAGATGAACAGCCAGTAGAAGTATTTTCAACAGGAGTGCTACAAAAGGAACATCCTGATTGTTTCCTGAATGTGTTATAACAAGTTCAAACACCCATAGGGAGGAACAAAATAAACAAAATGAGCAGACTGTTCAAAGGCAAGAAGCAGGCATCGAAAGCCAAATACCTAGCACTGTATTTGATAACAATGTTCAGGAGGAAGGAATGCAGGACAGTTCAGTTGAAGTGTTTACCTCAGGAGGTTAGTCGAGTTACAGAATAAAAAAATGCTATTAAAGCAGTTATATCAGTCAAGTTGTTCAGAAGCCGAAGCAAAAAGTATTCTGTCATGTCATTTTCTTTAACGCAATATATTAATGAGAACATGGCAGTCGCATCATTCCTCAGAAAATGAATGCTGGCGCGAGATGAATCAGTGTGTTATCCCATTTGGGAATATAAACTAGATTCTGAGGATTGTTCATGGAATTCCAATGGGCATGGAGTTATAAATTTGGAGAAAAGAGGAAAAGATACAGAGCTGATTTTTGGCATGGTTTGCATAAGGATGTATACAAAATCTGTGGAACCTGTAGCAAATGACAGCAGGAAAACCACAAACAGTGATTTGGTCGTCGCCTTATATCCCAAAAGCAGCATTTAAAGAACATTGTACCAGGGACTTGATCGATTGTGCAGGACCAATCGCTACAATTAATTATGGAAATCAGTACTTATTGACATTAGAGGCTTTGTCCAAAAACTTTCCTTAAGCAATATCTTTAATAAATATTTCAAATAAGGAGATTGTGGAGAATAAATTAACTCTAACACGTGGTAAAGCTTAACTAAAGAAATACAATCAGATCAGCTGTTAAATTTCTTGTCACAAGTGTATAAGGAACAAATGAACTGTTTGGTGATAAAGCAGTTCAATCAACTGCTTATCATCCAAAGTCACGAATAGCATAGAATGGCTGGTATTAAATGAAAATAAAGCCATTATGAGAGCATACTGTTAGAATTAGTCAGCGGATTGAGGTACATGGATTCCATTTTTGTTATTTGCTATTAGAGACGCTCCTAATGCTGAGGCTTTTTTTTTTTAGCCGTTTGAACGATTTTATGCGAAGCAGGGAACAGGACAAATGAAAAAGATTCAGGAGAAATTAAGGGGCAAACATTCTTCTGTGGTACATATCAAATATGAGGGTAAGATTGAACAGGACATGTGAGTTGGTGAGGGAAGATTAAAATATATCACAGCTAGTGATGAAAGTGAAAGAAGATAAGATGGCTAAAATTTGCAGTTATGTTTTTGGAGTGAAAGTATTAGATATGATACCGATCCTAGGTGATTCCTTAAATGCAAAATTTAGCAGGCCTTATAGGTTTGAAAATATAATGACTGACGTAAATTATTTAATAAATGTTCAAGAAAGAAGATATCAGAAGGATTGTTGTGCAAATATGTTTGAAAATCACTTTGACGGGGAGAGAAACAAAAACATTTGTTAATATGCTGAATGATGATAAAGATTTAGCTGTGCAGCACTGGGAAGTTTAGTTTCATCGAATCAAATTGAAGAAGTAAAGGGTGTTTGAAAATGTAAATGCAATAATGTCTTACCTTCCAAGCAAATATCAACGTGATTTGGAAAATCGATTGAGGTCACACAAACGTTTTTGCGGGAATAAATTTGGAAATAAGCACTAATCTTGACATGATGGATGTATGGAAATGTCACCTTCAGTAATACAGCAACGCTATAGATTAAATTCATCAAAGTAATCACAAGCACAAAAAATAAATTGATTTCATGCTTGAAAATGGCATTATTAAGTTTACTTACTGTAACTGGAGTTCGCCTATTTTAGTGCTACTAAACCACATGGAACACAAATACTGTGTTTGTACTTTCGAAAGGTGAATGGGGTGATATAAGAGGTTTAATATGCCATACCACGGTTTTCGAATTGTATGGTTAATGTTAGGCAATCCAAATTTATCAAGAAGATTCACTTGCTTGTAGGATATTGGCAGGTAACAATGTCGGAGAAGGCAAAGGACATATCAGCTTTCGTAACGTCAAGTTGACTGGATGAGTTTAAAGTCATCTTCTTTGACATGAAGAATGCACCTGTGACATTTCAAGGATCGACAAACAAAGTAATTGCGGGTCAAAGCAATTGTGCTGTTTATACTGATGATCTAATTGTTTTCAGTCAGATGTGGGAGAAGCATTTACAGAATCTGGAAGAATTATTCACTCGACTACAAGAAGTTAATTTGGTGATGAACTAGGCTAAAAGTGATATACCTAAAGCACAAGTATTTTATCTTGACCATACATTAAACATGGTAAGGTCGGTGTGAGAAATGTGAAAATGCAGGCGGTCGTGGATTTCCCCATGCCTACAACCAAACGAGAAGTTTTAAGAGTTCTGGGCTTGAGTGGGTTTTACAGGAAATTTGTACGAAATTTTAGCCAGGTGGTTGCACTTCTGACCGAATTATGAAAAAATAACTAGAAGTTTCAATGGACACGGCAGTTTCAGAAATAATTTGATAGATTGAAAGCTGTATTAACTGCGATATCGATTTTAACAGTACTCAGTTATGCAAAGCAATTCAGGTTCGCCATTGACACCAGCGATAAAGGCACAGGGGCTAAACTGTTGCAAGTATATTGCTTTTGGAATGGAAAACAGATAGGAAGCTAAATCTAGAGCAGGGAATATATTTAACGATCGACAAAGAGGCTTTGGGCTTGATGTTAGAACTGCAGTACATCGGGGCTTATGTTGCAAAAAATTAATCAGAAACAATTATTCATGCAGGCTATAATCCTTTGAAGTTTTTGGACACATTTCCTGACAACAGACCAAGGGTTCTCAGGTTGTGTCTATTATTACACCTATTTAATCTGCGTACTTTACATGTTATTCGAAGAGGAAATCTGCTCGCAGATGGTTTAGCAAGAGTTTGAATCTTAAAGGGAATTGGGTCATTTAGAAAAAGCTGGACACTGAACTGGAGAGATTTCCCTTGACAGAAAGGTTTTGTGGATAAACATTGTTATTTTAGTACATGCACAGTGTGATGTAATCGAGTACTGAGTTTAGAAGGTAGTGAGAGATGGTCAATTAAAATAATGCCATCTTTGCAAGATATAATGGTTCAATTTCAGATAAGGAAGGACATTTCAAGCCGCTTTTAATGTGCATAATATCTTTGGAAATATTTTCCTTTACAAATGAATGTTTAGTCTTTGGGTGTGTCTTAATTGGATTAAATTCACCTAGCCTGGGTGCTTTGATGGCTACTCATGTTGAAATGTAGGCTTGGATTTCCATTTTGTGGAAGAGAGCATTCATGAAGTGTATCCGAAACTTTCACCTTGCCTGCAGGTACAAAGCAATATATTTATATTAATAATCACAAAGTGTGCTATGAAAGGGGTTTTAATTTTAGAGAGGTTTAGTTCAGAGACGATGAGAAATACCATTCAGTGGGGCTGGTGATATAACTTCAGTATTATTCGGGTAAGCAGAGCAGAGGCAATGTGAGATGAAAAGGCAGCTGCAAGTCTCCAATTGGCTCCACAGGAATTAAGTGATCAGAACATCATTTTGAATTTGTAAGGTGAAAACGCTTTGCCTCGTGTTTGGTACAATATGTCTTGTTGCCTTAATGGATATTTGTTTGGGAAGTTGTTAGGAGTAACGAAAGTAGTAATTTGTAGTCACGTGTATGTATACTTAACCTGTGTAAATTAACAAAATGTTTAATGTTGTTCAATGTAAATCCCGAGAAGTGGAGGCCTGATTCCTAAATTCCTACAGTTGCATGTTAATCATAACACTTGAAATGATTGTAAAAGGCAGTTGTTTAAACTTTCCCTCGGATTTTTTAAGTAACTCCGCTTTACGAATTGCATCGGTCATAACAGTGAGAGGGAAAGTGAAAGAATCTGTGAACGCACTTTCATTCGGGGACTGATGCAGAGCATTTTTTAAAAACATTTGCATTTGCAAAGCAACGATTCTACTATTGTCACACTGTATACGTTATAAGAAGAAAAACAATAAAATTTTTGATTGTTAGGCTAATCATTATACGTCTCCGAGGTCAAATTTCATAAATTGAATTTAAAATTGTAGCAGTATCGTTCCAGTACGAGCAAGCAGACATGTTCATTCCATGGATATTAGCAATAGATTGTAAATGGAGAGGGAAACAAATATTTAGCAATACAACATGATTAAAGTACATTAATTAACAATAATCTAGGATTGATCCTATTCACCAATAAAGCACAAAGTGTAGATAGTGAAAAACCAACAGCCAATGGCTAGTTTTCAGTATGCCCAGAACACCATTCCAATTATTTGGATAAGCAGTGCCACGATAAATAAATAAATTGTTGCTTGTCTCATTAGGGGAAGAGAACGTACGCTAAAAGCTACGAGAACGTGACAATTTATAAAGTATCAAATAGAAAGCATTATTTAAATAAATAATATTCTTTGACATAATAAAAGTTACGATAACGACCACAATAATAAAAAGAAGAAAAACTGTTTAGAGGATGATTATATGATATTATGGTAAACTATACTTTTTTATTTTATTCATAAGCGTTCTGTTAGAGTCACAAAAACGTGCACAACATGTTCAAGGTATTAATAATTAAATCGTGAATATGTCGATAAATACTTCCTCTTGCTTTCTGATTCAGCAAGGGGAATATTGACATGGGGATAATAGGTAATTAATGAATAAGACTGTACGAAAACATTTAAAAGAATAAGAGGGAGCTAAAGTACAAAATGTTCATAGCCCCCAAAACCCTGCTTTGTATTGATTGTATATACTAAATGCCCACAGCAAGTACATTATTCTTCCGTACCGGCTCAAGTGCTCGTAGGAGGGCGATAAAACCTTTGCAAAAGCCCTTCCATCAAATCTACTTTAATTAAAATATAGTATTCCTGTTTTACCCCAAATATGTAAATCCAAATTAAAATGGCACAGGGTAAATTATAGGTATCAATGACTTCAAAAGGGATGGTATTGCTTTACAAACTTAATCAAGTTCCTCGAACAAATAATACGAAATGAGTGTTTTTCCTAATGTACCGCCACAACCTTGCTAAAATTTGATAAAATGGAATTGCATCCGAACTTTATACTGAGACCTCGAACATTCGGTTCAATACAAATTTATATTATTGATTCTCCAAACGCCCTTTCTCAATTTTAATTATCTTGAACATAGAATCTAATCTTTTGTTCATTTCCCACATTTGCAATAAACCAGCTATCATTTAAATGCAACGCTGCCAATTGCCTTAAAGCACAATGTTGCTGCAAGTTCACCATTCTCACCACGAAAAAAAAACCTTCAAAATTCACTGTAGAATGTAATGGCAATTTTGTCATCTTTGTGACCTCGAGTGTCGACCTTACTCTGAGCTGGAAACATTTTTCTTCTAAGCCGACACAATGGCAAAGTTATGGTAAGATAAATACCTCTAATAGATTATCACTGAGACTTTTCTTGGAGTAAAGTGCCTCATTTTATTTTCAGCATCCCCTTACATTTGCCTTAAAAAGTCTTGTAATGAGTGGAAACGGGAATGGGTGCGCAATTATCGTGCAGCAAGAAAGGTTGGGTTTTGCAGAACCTGGTAACACTCTACATTTAGTCATGAACTTTCAATAGCTTTACCTTGTGGAAAATGCTGCAAATAATGCCAAGGGAAAGGAAAAAAACAGCATCAAATGTAAATTGGCACGCAGATATTGGTATTGAACTAGGGAGGTTAGAGATGAGGTTTGTCTGGATGTTGGCGGCACTAGGAAGTTGAAGTGAAATGGACAAATCGCATAGGTGGTTAATTATCCTTTGAGCCGAGGGCAAAGAAGCGGATTTGACTGAAATGTACAAAATTGTGAGGTATGTGGATTGAACGGGGGGAATGGAATATTTACTTAAGCAGATACTATGGGACGCTAATGTAAAGTGATTGGTAGAAGGATGAGAAGGGAGGCAAAAACGTTTTTGTTTAACAAAGAGTGTTGTAGGTATCATGAACTTACTGTCTGTGATAATAGTAGGAACAGCCAAACTTAACTCATTTAAGCTGTTTTCTGGATATGCACCTGAAGAGAATCAAGGTGCCAATTGTCTACAACACAGCTATATATCTCGGATTTTCAATCAATGGGCAACAACGTTCATGCCCAGTGCTAGCAGAATGGACCTTTACGTTCTTAAGCAGGCGATGCCTTTGCTGAAATTCACTGGCTGAGTGCTTAGCACTTGTGATTATCTTTCTATCCTCCTACAGGCAATGGATCTGAGTGAGTGTTGGAATTGAGATGCAGTGCGAGGAAAAAATATTGAATGGATATCCCTGTTGACCTTCCACAATATTTTAAATTTTGTTGACTAATTTTGTTAATACTTCCAATTCACACCATTACACAATGGCGTGAACGGTAGCTGAGCTGCCAATTGTCAACCTGAAGTCCAACAGTTATTCGACTCTGGCCTCGTTTATACGAGCCAGGGCAAGGCGTTGAAGCTTCGCAGGCCATTGCTCGTAACAGTTGCATGTCAAAGAGAGCGAGTGCAAAACTAGAAATTGTCGTGGAAGAAGCGGTAACAGGATATTGATGAAAATCACAAGTTGTACTTGAGATTATCCAATAATAGCGCTAATCCCATGATTAGTACAGGGAAAACCGGATTGGGAGGTTCATATATATAATCGGTATTAGTGACCAACAATTGCCCCTCGTTTCAATGCGGCCCTCGGAGTAGAAACCCTAAAGCTCTTGTTCCTTAATGTTCGTAATCATTTCTTTAAATTTTCGCCTGGTGATTATTGTCCCTTTCAGAAGCGCTGACTAGACTAATAATGTACACACGAACCTTAGGTTTCACAGGCAGTTTACTTGTGAAAGCCATGTTTGATCTCGAATTGAGTTCATACATTTGAATGTGGCCCGCAGTAGATAGAGCAGTTTATGTTTAGTGTTATATCGATAAACAGTTTGAGGCAATTTAAAATCTATGGCAGAGTGAGATGAAATTGGAAATGCAGATTGATGTTCACTGGATTAAGGTTAAACATTGTTTCCTATGTCAATCAAAAAGCAAACAGTAAACCCATCTGATGTACCTGCACTTCTGGCAATTTCGCTGGTTCTGTCTTCTTTAAATGGTGAATGGCAGTCTTCATTCACCGTGTTTGTGCTGTTGTTGCCATTGGAATTATTTGTGCTGTACAGAAATGGTGTTGGAATACCTTCCTCTGGGTAAATATTTGTTCGGTACTGTTGAGGCTGTCATGGCAGTCATTTCGGGATATTTCAGTTTTCAATTCGCTGCTGGCGGGATCTCTCTGTTCATGATTTGTGCTGAGAATTCTAATGGTGTTCCCAAGTGTCGTGCTGGTCCTATCCGTTCCCCCGTGAGGATTCTGCTTGCTGAACTATCCCAACTACATTTGTTTTCGAAACAAAGTTCATGGATTTTGCAAGATTTCTTATAATTGAGCAATATTTTGGTGGCCTAATCGTTTATACATTTAATCACTAATATCAGCAGACATGGCGTTTGCAATTCTCATTTAATTTCAATTGCTAAAGAGAAAAAAATAGAATCATAAGCGTTTTGATTTTTTCTGCAATTCCAGATCCCACACGTGAATGTTCACCCTTGATGTTTGCGCATGGAGAAGCATTTTGCTCTGAAATAAGGATCATGTTAAGCAAATTTTCTGTTCGACGACTATATCCGATCACAAGAGATGTAACTGGATAATATCATTTTAATAAATATTTCAATCGCCTTATATGCTGCTTGTATTCCTGTTCGTATGAATAAGCATGGATAAGCATTTTGTTAGACAAATCATTTTAAATTGAAGAACGGAAGAAAGCAAGGAAGTGGAGCAAGTGAAGCCTATATGGGTCGTCGATCCTGATCCGCCATTCACTACCATAATAACTGTCCATCGGCATCACCTCCACTTCGCTTCCCTTCGCCATATCTCTTCATTACCAAAGAGACGGTTAATCTGCCTACGGCAGACTTAAATGTATTCAGTGATGGTGCATGTATTAAACTCTTGTGGAGAGTGCTGTAAAGATTCATAATAATTTAGGTGAAACAACTTGCTCTCATCTTAGTCCAAAAGGTTCGGCTTCTAATACTGACAAAGCGACCCCACGCCAGTCCATTTGAGATTACCCAGCAGGCGGAAACAATCTCACAGGATATATCCTCTGAATCTTCTAAAGACTCGTGTGCCTTTCAACAAGAGCAGTTCCGATTCTTCTAATCCCAATCAGAAATTCACCAAATTTGCTCAGCCTCTCATCATAAAACAGCCTGTCCATTCCAGAGATGATTTGGTGAACGTTGGCTGCTCTGCCTTCCATATAAGTATATTCCTTCTTAAATGTAGAGACCAGAACTGCCCACAGGACTCAATATGTTCTTTTACCAAAAACATGTACACCTCGAGGAAACTTTATATTACTGCAATCCTATTTTTTTACTGAAGGCCAACATGTCATTAGCCTTCAAAATAGATTGCTGTAGCTGTACTGTAACTTGTTAAAGTTATTTTATGAGTACCCCCATACTTCTTTAAATATCAGCACATGCAAGATCCTCACTTTTGAGGTAATATTCATGTTTTTAATTAATTCGACTGAAGTGAATAACTTGACACTTCGCTATATATAATAGATTGGCCATTTTGTTGCCCACTCACCTAACTTGCATATATCACTTTGCTCGCTATTTGTAACGTTGAGTCAGCCGGAAAGCTAGATACATTAATCACTGGCTATTTATCTGCATCTTAATAGCGATTGTAAATCGCCTATGTCCCAGCAGTGAGATTTATGGTACTTCAATATTCACAAAATCCCAACATCTAGTGGGCTCATACGTGATCACCCTCTGCTGCCTATCTGCTAAACAAACCTTTGTCCCTTCTAATACATCATTTGCAGCTCAATGCGCACTCATCAAGCAGGATAATTAGGCAGGTCAATGCAAGCTTAAACCTCAGTGAAAGTGTATAAATGAATTCCCCGCCTCTCCCTAGTGGAATTTCAGGCAGCGCTGGGAATTGGGTGGGCGAGGTTGGGGGCGGCGGGGGGAGTGGTTGGGCTTGAAATTGAAGGAAGCATGTTCCTCCTGGCTTCCCAACCGCACCGAAGGAGCAGCAATTTCACTTCAAAGCAGGAAACGCATCAGGACAACTACTGGTGAGATAAGGAATTTTAAGTTGGCGGGATGATTAACCTGACATGGGTAAAGCACTAAAATGTGCAGGCTTCAAAATCGGATGCGAAGTGGGTGTCACCTCTCTCAGTTATCCCTCCCTGATTTATGCTACACCCCCACACCCCCCTCTGGCTTCTGAGTGTTTGTAGAATTCCAGTTCATGAATTTAACCTGAAATGGATGTTAATACATGTAAGCTGTCTATAAAGGAATCAACTGTAACATAGCTGAAATTTGATGTGACAGCGATGTCTACTGGTAGGAAATGGAACTGTTCTGTAGGAATGCAATTATGATCAATCTCTCAGTACAAAGGTGAATGAAGCTTTAAGGAACATTGTTGGTAATTTGTTCACTTATGAATCATTACGAATTGAAGGGATTACAAGTCTTTGACTGTTAAATGGCAGTTCGTTTTCAAAGAAAAAATGATGCCCATCGATTGAATCACTATTTAATATGTTCTTTTTTGGCAACCTAAATATTACATGCATTTACTCAATCTTATCATTACACAGTATTTTTCCTCAGACCGAATATATATCATCAATCTGTATGATAAGAGAATTAACATGTTTTAACAATATAACCATCTAAATACATCGACAGAAAACTGATAAAAGCATAACCACAAATTACGGATATATGTAGAATATTTCAGTTGGCACATGATTAACATTGAAGACGCAATTATACTTGCTAATATATATTCTCGTTATCCTTTTCCCCTAACTCGACCAGCAAATTCTATTGAGACAACCCATCCCCTCCTCCTTCAACTTCACGTTTCATGGTTTACTCTTGCTGAATGGGAAATGGTTACCTGTGCATGGATGGTAGGGCTTCACTGAAGAATTACAGTCTTTCTGTCATGGGACAATGATTAGAGTTATAATATAATTATGTCATTCCCGTCTCTTCGCCTAGAGTGTCTGAAATTGTTTCTGTTTTTTTCAAGCGCAACCATTTTAGTTGGATCAGCAAATTTCTACACAATGGCTATACCCCGCATTATTAAAAATATATTTTCTAAGAATGTTGATGGCTCATTCCAGTTCAATGTACAATTAATGTCAAAGTTACACTTTTCGTGCTAATCATTTATTTATCATTTCTGACCATAACGTTCCTACATATATTGGAGTGATAACTGACACTAAAATATAACTGACGTCCATAAATAGGAATTTCAGCACAAACAGTTGAAGAATATCTATTCCATCTTTATTATTCACTCTGGTACCAGCAATTATCAAATGGCCCAAGAAATTCATCTCAAATTATGTTCCCGCAAGGCTTCTTAGTTAACCACTTTAGTGACAAATTCGCAGACGTATTATTGGCACTAGAATGCATTACATTGATAATTGCTGGTGACAATGCACTTTCAATTGAACTGAGGTCATTCCAACACAATGTTACGTAAGCATCTGATTAATCACTCCAATAATAAGCACTTCTTACATTCCAAAAACATTTAACTTTTTCCTTAGTAAACAAAGGTGGGTTTACATGACCGATAAGGTCAAAATGATGCTTAAAGTTAATTTAAAGAGTGGTGTCGCATTTGACATTTCCAACAGACAGTTAAAGATTTGATTTAAACGACAGTTAAATGAACAGTTCAGCCTTAATAAAGCCTTAAAGTGTAACATGTGGAGGGTTAGTGGATTGTTCCGAGGGGGCGGGGGTTGGGATGGTTGGGGTAGAGTGTGGGGGCCGTTCGTGGCTAGGAGTGTTGGTGGGGCATTGTATATTTAGCTGAAAATTCAGACCTTTAGAATCTGCGTTGCCTCAGCTCGTAAGAGGATGTTCATTAAATGAATTTCACGCTCAACTATGACGTCTAGTTATTGTGGTGACGATAACTTTCAATAAAACAGTGATTTGTTTGAATGTTCACAGCTGCGTTGGCATTCCATCCATTTGCCATGCAGCCAAACGACCCAACTTAAATATCACATACCTTAAAATCCCGGGACTATGGCTGCATTTTTTGCGATTGACAGCAGGTCCCCGAGAAGCCTTCAACATCATGTCCCAAACCGGTGACATCAGCATGCTTGATGACAGGGGGGTACAGCTGCATTGTAACGCAAACTGCTCCAGCTACCGTTCAAGGCAAGTGCATCCCGATTTCGAAATTTAAAGTCTTTACTGCATTAAGATTGATTAAGATTCCTAAACCACCCCTCATAAAATCGCTGTATGGTTACTTTACCATTGGGCGAGTATTGTTCATTAATTCTAGTAGATTTAGAAATGAATGATAGAGGATGGGCATATGTTTTTGAACCTGTTTTCATTCAAGCCCCTGTTTCAAATATCCATAATGTTCCGAGGAACAAAAAAGTACTTTCTCTAACGGGTGCGGTTATATATGAGATGCGATACAAACCATGTGCAATCGTTGGAAAACAAATGTCATAGATTAGTCATGACAGGATTAAGGCTGGAGAGGAAATTTAAACATTTATTTGAATAACTTTTCAATTAGAATTTTAATCAATCAGATTATCATCCTGTGTTAATTGAGATGTCAATGGCAGAAACCATTCTCAGCTACAACCTGTCACAAGTAAAAGAGAAAACAAACTTTCAGAGAGACCACGCATTGACTCAATCTCATATGTTGGAATTCGCAGGCTTTGATATTGAAAATTGGGTACCTAATCAGAATTGAAGGGCTCCATCAACCCAAAGGCTGATGTAGAACTGTTTGAAAAGTGTAATGGATCAAATGTATGTGTGTGTGCGGGCTTTGTGTTCTTGTGTCTGTGTGTGTGTGATGAGGGGGGGTGGGGGGTGGGGCAGGGTGGTGGGGTTGAGAGGAGGCGGGGGCTGCAAATACGGACATTGGGTAGCTACAAGTTCAAATGCTACGTTTTTGGTTGTGGCAGGTGTCACACAATATTAGTAGTAAACAGAGTGGGAATATAGCATTGTCCGACAATATATATTAAAGTTCAATAAAATCTGTTTCGTTTGTTGCTAGGGAAGCAAAACATATTAATAAAGTGATGGCGATTTAAAACAAAGACGAACAATTGTTTACTTTTATCAATGTGAAATGTCTCATAAATGGAAATTTTAGACGGAGATATTTCCAGTATGTTATTTATTGAGCAATTAGCATCATTCAAGCTCGGGGTAATACATGTGTCTGTTATGAATGTGGAGGAAAATAATGAATTAGAAGAGAGGGGATCAAAAGATACATCAAGGCACACGGAGGAAATATTGAAATAAACAGGGAAATTCAGAATCGCTATAGGTAGAACTAAGAGGCTGTTAATGAGGTTAGAGTGTAATTTACATGCCAGGATTAAAACGGTATTCTGCATTTTCGGATGGGACAAGGGCAATGACGACTACGGGAGAAATGCAGTAAATGGCATTTTGGTATGTAAACAACAGTCTTGAAGGCTAATTTCTCGGGTGTTAGGGTAGGCAACAGATTTCAAGGAAGATCGTTCATTGGTCAAAATGTAAGAAAAGATTTGGAGAAAGCACCTTGGCTTGCATTACGTGGGGGAACATCGGCACAACTCGAACAAATTATTGAATTGCAAATTAAATACTTAACATATGACAGGGTGACGGCATTAAATTAATATGAAATGCAGAAGGTGGTAAAACATAAGCAACCGTGCTACCTTTTTAGGCACATAATGTTTTGTCTGAGTTGGCTTGCAGGATTGAATCAGGTTAGGCCACGCTAGACGAAAGAACTGTCATGAATTAGGTGATTGCCACTCAAATAGAATTAAAGTTTAAAGCTTGGTTGGTGAAACTAACTCTCTGTTATACTCTGAGTTGACGACATTTTCAAGTAGAATTTCACATTGTTTAAGCAGTAGGCGAAATGTCGGCAGTTTGCAATAGTGGTTATATGGGAAAATCAAATCGACCACTTGTCAAACGTTGCTAACGATTTCCTTTTTCTGCCATAAATGGGGATCACTAAATGAGATACTTATCAAATATATCATTTTTACGGCAGCATAAATTGTGAACATTGCGTTCAGTAGATCAGTATAAATACAAAGCAGAGTAAATAAAATTATTAAAACGATTTTGGAGCAAGAAAATTCAATTTGCTCCTTTTAGGTTTCTGCTCACCTTACAAAAAGTTATTGTTCGTTTTGCTGTAGCATTTCCTTTTGCCCTTTTCGTTTTCTCGCACAAATGCAGAATGTTATTTGTTAGTTTGCATTTATGAAAGAATGCTATCAATATTATCAGGAAGGTCCAAGTATATTGTGCCGAATGAGGGAGTGGTTGACTGGAAGTATATCCATCTGTGTTTAACAAATGCTAATCAAGGTTTACGTGAGTAATGAGAATCTAATCCTAGTTTCACTGATGTAAATTCCTGAAATTTCTGAATAGGGTGGTATTTTATTGCGTCCTGTTTGCAAAAAAGCCCCCCAAATTATATATATATATATATATAGAGAGAGAGAGAGAGAGAGAGAGAGAGAGAGAGAGAGCGAGGGAGAGCATTGTGGCTTTTGGAAATAGAGACGCAGTACTTACAATCAATGGATTACATGGACAACGTATTACAAATTCAATTTGCTGCAGACACTGGAGGTCTGAAATAAAAGCATCACATGCTCGAATATCTCAAACAGTCTTGCAGCGTCTGTGAAGGGTGAAGGCAACTAATGTTTCGAGTCCACGGTTATCCTTCTTCAGAACTGAAGAGGTGTAGGGGTATTTACGCCATTGAAAAGACCAGGAAGAGGCAGTTAGAGGAAAATAAAAGGAACGACAGAGAAAGCGAAGAGAACAGGGGAGATTGAGTTACAAAAATAATCCTGTAGGAAATGTCGAACGGAGTGCTGTTAGCGACACAACATTTTGGCCCAGAGTACTGTTCATTGCAGAACCAAGGTCAGCACTCTCTTAAACAATAATTTACTAACATATGTATGGTGAACGCCATCTGGAAAAAGAGAACTTGAAGACAATTTACCGACGGCTTTTGGGGAACACACATGCAAAAAGCAAACAAACTGGAAGACAGGTTTCATTGGTCTGACATTTTTGTACTGTATGTTATAAATAGACGGCTGTAAATTGGCTTAACAGAAAATGTGGTGCTCTTCGTCCAGCTGGCATTCTGCTTCACTAGAATATTGTACCAGGCTGCAGTTAGAACTATGAGCATGAGAGTGAGATGGCGAATTGATAAACAATTGCAAGTTCGGGATGTAGGTTTTTGACTCAGTGAAGTATTTCTGTAAAATGCATACTCGTCTACGTAGGAAAAGTTTACGTATTCAACGTATGAGATGCCTAATTGTGAGCAGCGAATAGAGTAAACAATTTTGTGGAACATGATAATGAATTGCTCCCTCACCTGCAAATATTTTATGGGACCTTGGACAGTGCAGAGGGTGAAGGTAAAGGGGCAGGTGCAAACACCTGCTTCGATTGCATGGAACAGTGCCATGGAAAGTGTATGAGGTGTTGGTTGCAATAGAGCTGTACATGAGGGTTCTGCAGAGGGAATCCCCCTTTGACTATCTGAGAGGGGTTGCAAAGATGATTTTGTGGTGGAAACATAGAGAATTTATCAGGGAATGCGGGGAATAATTCTTAGAAATAGAGATAGGAAATTTAGCACCAGCAGAAACTATCATTCTTCGGGGATGAAGGGGCATAGGTGAGGAACTAAATACAGAAACGTGTTGGAGACAGTTTAAGGTCCTGTGAACTGCAGTGCAGATTGCAAACCGCGTGGAGTGTGGGGGTAAGGAGTTTGCGTTTTCCTCAGTTGAGGAAAAAGAAAGACTTTGTTGATGCTCCGTTGTGAAAACTGCAATAATCAGAAGAGATGTGAATGAGAATGGTAACATGCAGAATGCAAAGGAGTTCTGAGCAGGAAGCAGTGTAACGGAGATGTAGGGAACGTATCTGTAGGAGTCGAGCATTTAATGAGTATCACTATATTTTCCATCCTCAGAAGAGATACAGAGAAGTCAATGAATTGAAGGAAAGTATTGGACTTGGATCAAGTGAGGGTGAAGATGCTTAAAATTGCAAAATAAAGTGCTGATCTCTTCCTACTCCAAAAATAAATACAAAGTGGCTCAGCTATCGAAATTGTTGCATTGGAAGAAGAGTTGTGCAAGGGGATGTGAATAGGACTGGGGCCAGGAAGCCTCCACAATGCTGGCATATCGTGCTTCTTGTAACTGGAAATTAAATTACACAAGTTCAGGACGTAGGCAAAGTTTTAGCGTTTAAAAAGCACGTTGGGTATGTTGTTAAAGTTTGTAAATACACCAATTTTAGGATTATTGCAATAGTTAAACCAACACAGTCGGGAACATTGCTTACATGGATGCATTGACAGTCAATCAGGCAGCCTAAATCTCTCTTGTGACCGGTTAGTCCAACGCATATGAACGGTCATTTGATTCTGCTTCAGTGAAAGCGTTTGGTTCCCAGACCCAATGACTTCACTGAGCCTTCACGAATTTATCAATTGAATGCTCTCGTCTCAGAGTCTAGCAATCAATAAATCCGGGCAACTACATAGCATTTTAACGTGCTACTATTGGAATGATTTTAGTACTTTAATATTCTTGAAAAAGCATAATTCTGACCAACAAGTAAGAAACAAAATAAAATTCAAGATGTTGAACATCTTGCATTACCCCCTGGAGTAACCGCATTCATTTGGAATCTTTCATGCATTCAGGCACCCTATGGTGCTTCACAGGACGAAGTCAGCATTACAGCGATATCACTTCCGTAGCGTAAGGGAAACTGTCTATTTGTTGAAATCTTTGGAGGCTATTTAAGTCACAGAATAATTGAAATTTTACAGCGTAGAAGGCAGCTATTCAGCATATTGTTACTGCATTGACTCTCCGAATGAACAGTTAAACTATTGTCGTGCTCCTGCCCTTTTCCCCGTAAGAAAGCAGCGTCTTCGTTTCCATATGGTTATGACTGCCTTTTGCATGGTTCAATTGAAAGTGTTTCCATCACAGATTTAGGCGGAGAATGATTAACAAATTGCTGCATCATTACAGTTTCCAATATCGTTATTGCTTCCTTTATAATATACTTTCATCTATTCTCGATTATTTTACCAGTGTAACACTATACTCTTTCCAGACCACGAAGAATTATAAAAACGCCTGTCAAATGTCCTTCTAGCCACCTTTCCACAAGGAACGCTGTTCCAACGTTTCGAACCTGACGTAAGTTCTTTATCTATGGATACATTCCCGTCAATCTTGTATCCTTTCTTCCCAATAAATTCACATACTCCCAGAGCTGTCTTCAATTGCCTACATGATGACCAACTGCTGTCTCATATATATTCAACATAACCTCGTTGCTTGTGTGCTCTATCCCCCGTATTAGTAAAGCTAAGGATGCTCTGCACTTTCCTAATCATTATTTGCACCAATCCTGCCACCCCCACTGACTTATTCACATAACCACCGAGGTCACTCTGTTCCATAAACTCCTTTGAATTTGTACCCGTTAAAATATGTTTTCGATCCTTGCTTTTCTTACCAAAGTGACACACTTCACATTGGCCAACATTAAGGATTGCCTGCCACAGAGCTGCCTGTTGTGGACGTTCACTAGCATCAAAGCTTGGAGCCTGCATTACACTTTTAGGAGTCTGTTTATGCAGATGCAGGACATTCATGCCCCTTCACAGTTCAGGGCTAGAAGCTTGTTGGGGCTTAGTCACACTTCGAATGTATACATTTGTAACTAGGCCAATGATGGAATCAAGCATACCTAGGGAAAAAAAAACGCATAAAGCTATGGTGTCTCGCATAGTGGAGACACTGACATTCAGAAACTGTCACCTGCCGCTTAAACCTAAATGTATGAACACCCTGTCCTG
Source organism: Isurus oxyrinchus (assembly GCA_026770705.1). NCBI lineage: Eukaryota > Metazoa > Chordata > Chondrichthyes > Lamniformes > Lamnidae > Isurus > Isurus oxyrinchus. The sequence goes on from JANJGN010000035.1 coordinate 7,536,693, forward strand.
TTAGTTAGCTTTTGCTGGTGCCGCCAAATGAATATATTAAGAATCTGTCGAACATTCTAGGGGTACCGTGCTCACCTGAACACAGCCATTCCGCTAAAATATCTAAGTCCTTCTGCAGTGCTGTACTGTGCTTCTCACAATTCACAATGCTTCAAAGTTTTCTATCACAGTAAATTTTGAAATTGTGCCCTGCGCACCAAGGTCCAGTTGTACAATCTATATCAGAAAATGCAAGGCAGACAAAATTCTCCATGGTGAATCTCAAAGGCACACCTTTATCCAGGACTATATCATGGCATGGTAATTTTGATCTCCCACTATTGCCGGAAACAGTACTCATTGGGCTCATACACTTGCTAACTTGCACAGTTGAATTGTGTTTTAATGTCACCATGTTTGCCCAAATAGCTGCTGTTGCCAAGTAGGCCCAGACCTCGCAAATATACGTTTTGTGTTCTTTGAGAAACGCTTCCTCAATGGAATAATAACTAAACTCCGACTCCAAGCATATGTCTAATATATGTTTGATATGTTGGATATATTTAAATCTGCAACTGCGTATGATAATTTCCTTTCCTGCCTTAATGTGTTCTGTCCTGCGTTCAAATTCAACTTTAAACGGAACAGTAAAATTAACCCCCCTTTATTGATGTACTAATTGGGAAATCTGCCAGGGGATTCTCTAAAATGATCTGCTGCAAACCTACATTCGTCGCCCAACACGCACGAGATTCTACCACACGCTTTAAGGTTGGAAATTTTGTTGATTGTGCCCGAGCCATTTTCTCATTTTGTAAGCTTGATGCTGGAACAGAGCACATGAAAGGCATCCTGCCGTTTAATGGCTACCGAGATCAGTTGATTTTGCGCTTAATATCATGCAAACAATGAACGGGCCTAAGGCCATGACGTTCGGCCCTGGAAAGTGCCAAGTCTATCACAGGTTCCCCTAGAAGGCAGTTATACCTAAAACAAAAAACAACAGCTCAACTGCTAGCTTTTTCGCGATGCTTATATGCAGTTGGAACACCAGTCGTGTTTGCCACTAACAGGAAGCTGCCACAAATTAAAAGTGCCGTTACGCTGTTTACACAAGTGAGTAACATGTTATATGAATTTAAGTGCTAATGTGATGATAAGTATGACGGCCGTACGTCCAAAGTACTAATGGATAGTGCAAACAACATTTCCTAACCTCTCTTTGAATGGGCAGACCACGGAATGTACCCAAACAGCCCGTCTAACAAAACCTCAAAAACAGCTTCAAATTTTAGATGCGATTCTGCGTATGGACAACAATTGTTAAATACTTTGCTTGTACATGAAGCTTTACGTAACACTAAACAGGGTGCTGCTCTGTGCAGACAGGAAAAGCATGTACACGTAACCTGTTTCACCAAAAGAATTTTGGAACTCATTCCTCAGGGAAATGCCTAGCCAATCAGTGTCAAACTGCTCGGTTTCGAGTTTTAAAAGGGTTTGGCAGTTAACTGTCAGTCCAGATCAGTGGTGCATTCTCAATTGCAGCACAACAGGCCAAGCAAAGCGTATACTCTTCGCATAGAGTATAAGTTATAGTTTCCCTCTTATATTAGTTTTCCTGTGGCATGCATTTGGCTCCTAGATGTCATCTGAAATGGCCTAGCAAGCCGTTCAGTTGCATCAGATCGCTGCAAAGCCAAAAAAAAATGAATGACATCTGATTCACCACCTTGTCTCCACCTGGGCACCGGAACCCACAACTGCAAACACAAACAGTGTCGACGCTGCAAAGCCCTCTTTACTAGCGTCTGGGGGCAAAAGCTAGATTTAGGATAGCTGCCTCATAGCCATCGTCAACCTTACGGAATTATATCTGATGGATAATGCTGCAAACACAAGCATTATTATCCCTTCATTTATCTTGCCCCACTGGCAGGACAGGCCCAGCAGATGTGGCGCCACAGTGGTATACAATAGGGAGAAAGTTGCCCTGGGAGTCCTCAATATCGACCTCGGACCCTATGAATTTTCAGTGGCATCAGGTCAACATGGGACAGGAAACCCTCTACTGTTTTCCACGTACTTGCATTCTTCAGCTGATGAATCAGTGCCCCACAAGTTGAACACCACTTGGAGGAAGCAATGAGGGTGGAGTGGGCGAAGGATGTACTATGGGTTTGGGATTGCATGTCTATTACTCGCTAGCACCACTACTGGCCGCATTGGCTGCAAGACAGGCTTTGTTGCAGATGATGAGGAAACCAACATGAGAGAAAACATGCTTTATTTAATCTTCAGAAGCCTGCCTGCTGCACATGCATCAGTCCATGACATTAGTGGCAGGCGTGACAACTGCACAGTCGTTGTGAAAAAGAGAAACTGTCCTCACATTGGGAATAATCACAATACTGTTGTGTGACACGACCACAGTCCTAAATGGGATAGATTTCGAACAGATGTGGCAACTTGTAACTTGAGCCTCTAAGTACCTTCTGCAGTAGAATAATGGCACAAAGAAAACACTGCAACCTCATGGCTGGCAAATGCCCCATTCAACCATTACAATCAAACATAGGGCTACACTGTGGTTCAGTGAAGAGGGCGGGGGAGCATGTCAAAGTATCAGCAGGCATAAATAAAAATGTGGTGCCAATGTGGTAAAACAATTCCCAGGACTACTTGCATGCCACACAGCATAAGACAGGGCTAAGTGTCCTAAGCTCGGCAGTCATGCAACATCCAGCTGTAATTCGTACTGGACAATTAAACAACACCCAAGGCGGGGTCACTACTACAACCCCAATCATCTATGATAGGGTGGCCTAGCACTTCGGAGCAAAAGTTAAGGCTGAAGCAGTGATAAAATCTTCATCCAGAAGTGCAGCATGGATGAGCGTCCCCCTCCTGCTCCGGAGGTCTGCAGCATCACATATGTCAGTGTTCAGCAGATTCGATTATCTTGCTGAAGGCAACGGATAGTGCAAAACTATTGGCCCTGACATTATTCCACTATTAGTATTCAAGATTTGTGCTCAAGTACATGCTGCACACCGAGCCAAGATTTTCCAATAAAGCTTCAAATCTGGCCTTTACATGCTATGTGCAAAATTGTCCAATTCTGTCCTGCAACCCAAAGCAGGACAAACACAGCCTGGCAAATGACCATCCAAACAGTCTACCCTCGATTATCAGTAAAAAAGTCGAAGGGGTTTTCAAACTGTCAAGCGACACTTGCTTAGAAATAACATGCCCACCGACGCATAGTTTGCTTCCCGCCAGGTCCACACAGCTCCTGATCTGAGCACAAACTGATTCACAGGTTTACAAAGGAGCTGAACTTTAGTGGTTAGGTAAAAGTTACTGTCCTTGTCATCAAGGCTGCTTTTGGTCAAGTGTGGCATCAAGGAGCCCTACTAAAACTGAAATCAATGGGAATCAGGAGGCAAAATCGCCACTCGTTAGAGTCATAAACAGGACAAAGTAAGATGATTGTGAATGCTAGACGTCAGTGATCTCCACTGCAAGACATCACTGCAGTAATTCTTCAGGGAACTGTCCTCGGCAGAACCACCTTTTCCGTCTTCATCAATAATTGCACACCCATCATAAGCTCAGAAGTGGGGTGGCTCGCTGCGGTTTGCAAAATTTTCAGCACCATTTGCGAATCCTCAGACAAATCCTTAGTTATTTAATTGGCAGGGGAGATGATAGAAATCAAATTATTTCATGGCCCACTTTCCAAACATAGGACTTTCAGCTATGCAAGGAAAGAAAATATGCACCTGCTGTGTGTGCAAATGGTGGGGCAGCTCGTCGCAGAACGCAGCATAAAGAAATGAATAGGGTGCGATGATAAAGCAGAAAAACTGCAAAGGAAATCAAAACAAAACAAAAAAAAAGTGTCAAGCTTATGGACACATGAGGTGCTGTTTCTCGAGTTTATTTTGAGCTTTGGCATAGGCCAATAGCAGGAATTTCACAGTGGGACAACACGGACAATTCACTGTCAGCCAACTGGAAGCCCAACGGTGCATGAGTGGTTTGAATTTTGGCGTGCTGCCACGTGATCTGCTATCAACCTTGGTCATTCCCCAATTCACTGCTGCATTCTCGTTAGGGAACACAAACTTATTGTTTCATGTAGGCAGGACATTAGATTTAAGACAGTTGCTCAATGAAGAGAGCCACAAGACTACAAGGGTTTAGACGGAACAAAAAAAAAATCTTTGCTCTACATGCTCCGAAAGTTAAAAGCTTTGAAAGGAATCCTTCACCTTTGTATAACATATTTTCCTCCAAGCGTGGTGGGGCAGCTTTGCGAACAGGGTGGTAGAGGTGGGGGTCAAACCTTGTTGAGCATGAACGTAGGGATCCTCGGTCCCCAACAGACTTTGAATTTTCTGCGCATGCATGTCATGCGCATACAAGTTATGTTTCAATGTTCATGGTCACTCTTATGTACATAGGAAGGAACAATTAGTCATTGGGCAGATCACGTGACACAACAAATGAAATAAGGTACCGAAGAATGTTTAATGTATTTTGCAACACCTTACTTAGACGTTAGCGATACTGTCAGTCAACCAATCTCACTGAAACTCCATCACTTTCAAGAGGATTTAAAACTATTACTTTCGAACTTCTCGCCATGAAATTCTCTGCAAAAGTCCATATACCTCGAATGACTCAACCATCAACCCCTAGCAGGTTTTCAACGTGACTTCCGAGATACTGTTCCACTATTACACAAAAATATGAACGTATCAGCATAATTTGAACACTTGGCCATGCGAAGCAGAACACTATGGTTCAAAAGCGTACGCTGGTTCAATCGCCCGCAGCATAGGTCACCAACCTTCAACTGACCGGTTATTTTTGCTCTTCGATTAGCAGGCAGGAATGATATCAACAACGGGTCACCTCGTAGACTTTCATTTTTTCCTTCGACACTTCACTCCCCTGGATTGACGAATGTGGACGCCTTCCTTATATCCTGCCAGCCAACTACCTCTGGCACGGGGTCACATGACCTTGACATTCGCTCTCTTCTTCTTTTACATACACGCAAGTTTTGGCTTCAGACTGAAAAATGAAATGATGAAGAACAGCACATGTGCCTCAACTCCAAATCTGGCTATGCGCAGAAGTTTCTTGGTCGGTCTGGGACCGTTGTTCTCGACTTTGGTGCTCAACAGTGAACGAATTTCGTAATACCTCCAGCACCTGTCACCCTCAAGCCCCCCTGTCTTAACGCTTTGCTACCCTGCCCCACCACTCTTGGAAGAAAGAATGCTTCATGACGTTGACGGATTTTTCACAACGGTTTTTATAAATTCTTCCCAAATACTTAATATCACAAACTGTTAAGAAATATCATATGACATAGCGTTATCATTTTGCTCCATAATTACACATATAATATTATGGACATACATTGCTTAAGCAAAACAAAACTCTATATATGTAACAAGTACTTTTGTAGGAGTTAAACATCCTAGGTTGATGTAACCCAAAATCTGCCTTTTGCCTGCACCCTTTCTTTAAATTCAGGATATAACACAAACTTATCTTTTTTTGAACATCATCATTTTGTGGTCAAGCAAAGGTAGCGAAGATACTTTGAAGCTCTCTTTAGGTACATTTTTTATCAGTTTCCTTTCTACTTTTTCAATCTTGCTGGTGAAAAAGCAAACGAATAGTTTGCTGTCATCCCCTTTTCAAATATGGATGCACCTTAATCACGTTATGTGCTCAACATCTTGCATAGAGTATTATTAACTTTAACATAGAGGAACCTTTTTTTCATTTGCTTTTCTGTACTTCCCTGTTAATGGCAACATGTCTTCAAGGTGTCTTTGCGACAGAAATGGTATCTGTCTGACTGGCAACTAGTTTCAACATTTTTTTTTGCAATAGTTTTTCGACAACAGTACCTTTCTTTTCTTTGCTGTGATCAGCGCTGGATGACCAAACGTGCACTTCGGGAGTTTTACCTCTTTTTTCAAGGCATTTCCTAATTCATTCGGGAAATATGTTAGAGCATTTTGCACAAGAACATATTGTTCCCTTCTAAATTTTGAAAACTACCTTCCATGTCCATTTTCACTATTTTATCCGACTACTTTTTTAGTCTATTATAAATAGATTTTAAATTTAGGTTATTAACACGTTCAGTTCACTTTTAAAGTACTGTGCTGAATCCACATTTATTTTTTTTGGTCATGATTTATATTCTTATCAACATCACAAGGAGATTCGTTTCATTTTGAAATGGTTCTTGTAATGGTTATTGATTGTCCTTGGACATATGAAATTGACTTGTTAGGTCCCCGATTTATCACTTAAAAAATACTCAATCTGTTTTGAAAGTCAGTGTTTGGTATTTCAGAACATACATCTCACATTTATTTTCTTCAGATTTAATCGAATTTAAGAATCTAATTGCTCTGCTCAGGACCAAATTCCAGCAGTTAATTAGTTTGGATTCTATATTGGCATTCAAATGTTCAAGTTTCATTTGTTCCTTTTAATTTACACCGCATTTTATACGATACTTAACAAAATACATCTGATACTGAAAATCCATCAAATGTAGTTGAAAGCCTATCTTTGATGAATAATAATTCCACATGTTTATCGCCTCTCACAAATAATTTAAATTGCTCATTCAGGTGTTCTACTTTCTGTGATCGACACTTAAATGTTCTTGTTTGATAACTTTGATGAAGCTCAACTTTCGTGTGTGCAAGTTATTTTTCTGAACTGATTGGCAGAGCAAAATTCTACACATCGCCAATGAAATTCCCACATTTCTGATAATAACTTTTTTTTTGCGGTGCTAGGGGAAACAGTGGCATTATGGTATTGTCAATAGACGAGTATTCCAAACACATGGGGTAATCCTCTGAGGCAGGAATACGAATCCCACCAGACCAGTTGGTGATTTTTGAATGATTAATAAAAGAACATCTGTAATTTCAAATTTATTGATGACTATTGTACCATTGCCAATCGGTTAAAACCCAAACTGGTTCACTCATGTCCTTCATGGAAGGAAATCTGCTCTTGTTGCTTGCTCTGACTGACGTGTGACTGCAGAACGACAGCAGTTTGGTGCACCTTAAAAAAAAATCACCCTGAAAAAGGGCAATTCTTGATGGATATTAACTGCTGGCCAGGCATGCAATTCCCAGATCACATAAGCGATTAAATATATATATATATGTATATATTTTCACTTTGTTCCGTCCAGACTTACCAGCTCGGTTATGATCGAATCGAGGAACCGTGAGGGTATATTGTGCAAATATCTATGAAAAATGTTACTTTGTCTACTTGATTGATTGGAAGAGCAAGGGAACACTACATCTTAGTGAAAAACCCCTGTAACCTCAATAACCTGATCCTCGTTAAAAACAAATACCTTGACTATACATGACTATAACATCCTTGCTCGTCGGTTCTGAGGTAACATGCTTCACAGCTACGATTTTCCATTCCTGTGTTGCTTAGTAGTATAGCCTTTATGAAAAATCCCTAAACGTTTCTACTACTGACATCATCTTATCGTTCAGCATCCAGCAAAAAAGCTTTGAGGAACTTTTTGCAGCAATAGTATAACAGAGTGTTTGCACATTTTTCTTATCACAGTATCCTTTTCCTCGACTGAAACTTTTTCTGTCTTCTCCTGAAAGCTAAACCTCCTTTTGTTCCTCGATTTCCGCTGTGGTTTACAAATGATATTTATTGCCCTTACTAACCTATTTGATATTACATAACCATCTACCAGGACAGCTGCTTCCCAAACCACAGAAATATCATTGTCTACCAATTGTTACCTTTAAATATCGGGATGCTACTTCGAAGTTTCTCTGGCATTTTGAGCTCACTCACAGCCTCAACTTCAGTTCCAACTTCAGGGTTCTAATCCAATGATCCCAAAATATATTATTGTTATTTCTTTATTTTATAGAAAATTCTACAATTGTTCCATTCAGCCTTTTCCTGAATAGTCGTTTACATCTATAGGCCTTGAGTATTATTATAAAAGAGACAATTTTAAGCCTTTTTTCTTAGATTCCTCAGGAAAACTCTCAGAAAATGGCAACATAAACGCGAAAACGAGAATGTATACCTTTTGAGAAAAGATTTCTGATCGTTTGGTAAGTCGATGCATTGAACTGGATAATGATTCACTTTATGCATAATGCTTAGTTTGCAATTAAACTAGGGCAACTTGAAACTAATTTGTCGAGGCATTGTCACGGGCAATGAGTCAGCAAATGGCTGTACTTAATTTGTTTAACAAAAGCAGTTGGAGTCTTGGTAATTTTTTCTCTGTCAGCAATGATCATGGTTCTGCATGTTAATGTATGGTGCTCTCAGTACACGCAAATGCATCATGCTGAGAGCCCAACTTACAATCTTACATTCGTTGGCAGCTCTGTTCTTAGCAAAGCGAGGATTATTCAGCGAATGTCCACTCTTTGAAACATATTAATGCTGGACACTATTTTCTGAATTTGAATACCATGGGCTGATTGGAAACGGTTTTCGTTTGGCGTTATGAAATAACAGTCCGGGCATGCTGCTTGATGTATTCCGCTAGTATTTGGTAAGTGCCACCGAAACACCTAGCATTACCATGACACTGAAATTTACATGCCATAGGTATTATTTGTGTGATAGGTAGAAGAGCGTTTTTGTTTGACGACAGCATCCTGTTTCTGGTGAATACCGTTCATGTTGCTCCTGCATAACAGCAGCGTGAAACAGCTTACTTCGACTGCTGCTCAAAATTTTGGCAGAAATTGCTGTTCCAGGATAATCTAATGTAGACTAAGCACGTTCCTGAGCCCCAAATCAGGTCCTTAGGCCTATTAATTAGGTTATGTGATACACGCCGGGAAATCATTTGATCAATGTAGCCATTATGCTTTGATGAGCTCTATTTCCGCATCAAAGGTCTACATTGAGCAAAGTTCACCCGCCCTGTTTAAAATAGTTCCAGTAATACCAATATTAATCAGTGTAGAAACGTAAGAACCCCAAAGCATACATTGGCCAGAGAATGTACGCTTGCAGTAGACCGTGGTAGAGAATCCCTTGCAGATTTCTTAACCAATAGCTCAAGAAGTGGGTCTCCGTTGACTGCTCCATTTCAAAGATGAATTGAGTGCTAAATGAGGCCCATTAATAGATTAAATTAAATTAATACATACAGCTGCAGATTTAAATATTGCAAATGCATCATCCATATATTGGAAATGTGTCTGGCGTAGGAGTTTGGTTGGAAGCACATTGTATAAACGTTTCTCATAGAACCCAACAAAGAGATATGTTAAAGCTGTGCCTACAAGGGAGCCCATGGCAACATCATCAAATTGGGCATACATGCTGTCGTGAAAACTGAATTCAAATGCATACATTGCCATGTTGATAACTTCAATAATTATTGATCCATAGAGTCGTTTCGGGTCTAGTTTGGAATGATATAGTGCTGCAGCCGACATATCTATGGTTTCCTTTAGCGAAATATTTGTCAATAGGCTAGCGATGTCATAAGCGCATGGATGCAACATCGCTGCCAATGTTCTGCACTAGGTTATTACAAAGGTACATATCTTTCTTTAAAAAAAACACGTTAAATATTTGTTTCTGGTCATGTTTCGTGCCTCTTTCACATATCTTCCATTGTGTACCTCCTGATGTTTGGCTTTTACTTACAGCAGAGAGGTGGACAAAGATAAAATCTCATCAGCCCAGCGCATTTTACCTTGTTTGGTCTTTGGTAAACTGATTGAAGGATTTAGCATGCTTTTCGAAAACATGCCAACAACTGGTTGAAACAATTCTCCCAAACATTTGACGAATTCATAGATGGATAAGGCAGTGGCTAAATGGACATCAATCCGCTGTGGCCTGGGCAGCCCATAGCTATGCCATGCAGCGATTGGTGGCGAAAAACCCCGTCAGATTCCACTTGACAACCAATCAGTATGTTCTTTCCATGCAGGATGAATTTCTGGTTTTCCCCTTTTCTTAGTAATCTTGCAAAAATTCCCTGGTGAGTGCAACAGGAAAGTTTTCAACATGTATTCCATTTTGCGTTAGAAACATCAACAATTAGGCTTCAGGGCAAGACAGCAACAATTAAATGCCACAGTTTTAACTGTCTAGTTACTTGAAAATAATGATTCCGAAAGGTAAAGTACACACCTGAGTCCTTGAAACCAAAATGACTGACAGTGGCTAAAATTTTCAGGATGCTGGTGTTTCCCTTCCCGCCAACCAGAGTCCATGGAGATGCCATATCCACCAAGGTTGTATGTTCTGCAACCCTTTATCTCTCAAAAAAAGACACAGAAGCTGAAGCCAGCTGCTCTAAGGTCCTCACAGCGTAGTTCTGGGATTCCATGACCAGGCGAATTTTGTGGGTTTCAGGGCTGTGAGGGTCATTTTGGCCAGGGGTGGGGTAATACAAGTCGGGTTGCTGGCATAGGTGGCTTGGGGTGCGTGTCGAAAGTTGGGGGGATGCAGGGCGTGGGATTTACGCGGGTTGACATGCTGATTCCAGAACTTTTCTTGGGGCACTCGATATGTAAAGGAGACTAGTCATGGGAGCAGTCACTCATCTTCCTGACCAAGAACTGAACTTGCATAGTTTCTTCAGTTTCCTCTTTCGAGAACTCCTCCTAGCAGCATGGTAATTGATGCTGGGTGGGCTATTGCGGATTACTGCTAATTTAAATAATGCAATTTGGGGGCACGGTGTTTGGACTGCCCTACACCTGTCCATGCACGCAGAAAATTGCAGGGTGGCCTAGGTTAGTGTGAATCCTTTGGGAATTCAATTCGAGAAAATTGACCTTCCGCCCCACTTAACACCCACCGGTGCGAGAATGAAAACCTCTGCCCCATATATCCTTTTATCTTTTTAGCCCTCTTTTCAAACTAGATAAAATATCTCTGAACTCTATATCAATGATATTTAGGCAATACTCAGAGACTCTTTGCTGCATCAAAGCTCTGGGTAAATTTGATTTCTCATCTTTATCCTAAACTTTTCCCAGCCAGTTCATGCTGTCGGGTTTCCTTTCACCTTTGAAAATCAACTTTCACATTTCCAATTCTTTCTTTATCTGTCTTTTTATCCTCTCTCTATAATTTGTACATTTTCATTTCCTTATTTTATTTCTACCTCAAGCTGCTTCGCCTACAACTGAATTCGAGCTAACTCAACAGAATTGCTCTCGAGGATGTTTTTTTTTATTCTTCCGATCTTACATTCTGTGTTATAAACACTGTCACTTCTCGATTCTTAATGCATTATTTTAATTTGAACTCTAACTCTTTTGCTAATTCAATCAAACTAACAGCCGTTATTTGTTGCAAATCTCAGAGATAGATCTTCTGTCTCCAGAAAAGTCTCAGCAATTGACAAAACAACCATTGTAATTTCAGTTACCGTATCAAAACTCCATGTGGATTTTTAAAAAGTCAATTTTAACTTCAGACAGTCAAGCACTCATGTTTTTCTTTGGCTTGGAAATAACGCAAGAGCCCTCAGCTCATCTTATGATCCGTGACCGGGTCCAAGATCTGCTTAGATACTGCTCAGTGCCAATATCTATTTAAAGTACGATTAGGTTGAGTTTCAAGACACTTCCTCAGTTAAGAAACCGATAAAAAGCCATGGGTTTTGAAGAAACGTTAAAAAAAACTTTAACATAAAATGTCAGAATTCAAAAGAGATGACAACAATTACCTTGTCAAGTTACAATTAGGGTTGCTATGAGGAGAGGTGGGGGGGACTGCCCTTTTCATTTTGGACGCATTTGACCGAGTGTGGCATCAGGGAAATCTAGCAAAAGTTTAATTAATGGGAATTAGTGGAAAACAACTCCACTGTTCGAGGTCATAGCTAGCACAAAGGAACATGTTCATGGCTATTCGAGATCTATCATTGAAGTTCCACGACCTCACGGCTGGAGTTTCAAAGGGGATTGTCCCAGGTCCAAACATCTTCAAATGCTGCATCAATAACCTTCAATCCGTTATAAGATCTGAAGTGTGATATTCTCTGATGATTACAACATGTTCAGCACCATTTGCCGATCCACAGGCATTGAGTAGCCCAGAAAGTCCAAGGTAATGTCCAGTTTTATACAAGTGTCCACTTACATTTCCATCACAGAAGCGACAGACGATGTGCTTTCCTAACAACAGAGAATCTAAATGTCGCCCCTGGAAATTCAATGGCATTTACATCGCTAAATCCATCAACCTGAGCAGTTACCATTGACCTGAAAGAGAACTGGACTAGCCATTTAACATCCGTGGCTACTAGAGCAAATTGAACTGTTCCTGAGGCAAGTAAGACGGCTCCTCACTCCCCAAGGACAGTCCATCAGCTGCAAGTCAGATTTCAGGTATTTGAGGGAATGCAGTCCTCTTGCCTGGATGTGCACAGCACGAGCAGCACTAAGGAGCTTGACAAAGCATTACAGATGTTTGGCACACATAAAGATTCAATCCTATAGGGGCAGAAAAGTCGAACAATTGCAAGGTGCAAAGGTACAATGCAGGAACACAAGAAGGCTCCTCAGGAAGCATCTTCCTAACCATGACTACTACCATCTAGATGGACGAAGGAAGCAGATACATGGCAAAACCATATACTGGATGCTCTCCTTCAAGCCAATAACCATTCAGATTTGTAAATATATCGCCGTTCTTTCAGTGGTGCTGGGTCCAAATCCTGAATAACACGCCATAAGAGTAATGGGAGGTAGAATTACACCGCATTGTGTGCAGCGGTTGATGAAGGCAGGTTACCATTGACAATTTCTAGGGCTATTACGTATCGACATTACATGCTGGCCAAGCCATCCACGCCCACATTCCGTGAAACAAAACATATAAGTAGACAGGCAAACAGGTGCCGGACAAACCTCACTACATAACGGATGACAGATGCAACCAAAATTTATCCCATGGATTTATCAAAAAAATCTCTCGATGTTACTTGCCCTCGTAGTCACCCAATGTCACTGAAACTCTGCCTGTCTATGCGAACTTCCAATCTTTATCTTGGAAAGGTTCCTCTTCGAATTCTCTCCAAAATTATTTCCTTATCAGATGGCATCAACAGCGGCATGCCTCAGAAGTTTTCACTACTGCATTCCAAGGTTGCATACATCTGGATTTCCGTGTTCACTTATTCATCAACCTGGATTACAGCGACTCATGAAGGCTGATCACCACGACCTTCTAAACTGCAGATGATTAACACACTGGGACGGGTTCAGCAATGATCGACCATGCATTTCTTCGATCTCACCTTCCAAATTCCATTCCATGAGATTCCCTAGTATAGACCCACGCGTCAAATTTCTTCAAAATAACAGATATTTGGGCACGCCATACAAACCATTGCAGCTCTAAAGGTACCATTGCTACCAACAGCCCTGTTCAAACACCAGGGTTTGACCTGAGAACTATCTGCACAACGTATGATCCCCTTAGCCCTGACGTTGAGTCTATGTAAGTACTCCCTCTACTCTTCCCCTTTAAAAGATCATAACGGTGAAGTTTTTCCTTCCCCCGTGAATGTCCCTTGCTTTGGATTCCCTTTTAGTCACCTTTCCTGTGGCAATCTCATGCCCTCAGCCCGGCACGTCTTGAGGCCTCTCCTTATCAGCCTTCCCCACACCCCCACCCCCGCCAATGATCGTCTGCCAGGGCATTTTTTCGGATCTCTCCTACCACTCTCTCTGATCCTCTGCCTGAGACATTTTTTTTTGATCGCGCACTGTTCCGTTCCATTTCCTCTTGTCTGGGCCAGTTCCTGGGACCTGTTGCTGTTCCTGTTCCCTTTTCCTCTCTAAGGGATATTTACTAGCTGTGGCCCTGGTTTTTGGAACCTTCTTTTTATTTTTTTATGTAGATTATGTCTGATAAACATAATGATGAAATTTGGCATATGTGCCTACCGCTCACAACCTGTGTGTGCGGAGAATTTCTGAGATCCGTCCCAAAGTTAAGCTTCGAACTTTCGAACTCATGAAGGAAACTGTGAGTTCCGCAACATTCCCTAAGATTTTTTTTCCCCATGCATCTACTACTCACCACCCATTGTACTGCATATTGAATATTACATATAGGAAGCAAACTGAATGAATTATAAGTAAATCACTGTCAACTTAAAGGAGCATTTGAGGTCTTAAAAGGTTAGAGAGTAGAAAGTCGACGAACAATAATTGCCAACACCTGTACTGATACGAAAAGCTGCCCAAGTAGACTGGCTAGCTGGGTCTCCCGGTTGACTGTGAGGATTCTGGCACCTGTTGCCTATAAAAATTGTTCATCATATTTCTGAGGTTGTTGATGGTATAGTTGTTACATTTTTCAATTCAGATTCTGAATATGGAACGTTAGCTACAAAAACCTAATCATGAAATGATAGAATGTTCTGCTACTGCTCGAGACTTTTCTCCTTGTTTGATATTAGTTTTGACTGTGGTTAACTATTGACCAGAATGAAATTGTTTCTCCAGTTTCAACCGGCAGCCAAATATTATATTATTATATCTAACTTCTAACCTGACTGTCGCAATTTCCCATGAATGAAAATCGTTGTCTCAATTCTCTGCTTATATTTCGGCAGATTAACCTTGCCGTTTTGCTTACAAAGCTGCCTTGGGTTTCACCTTGTCTTACCTCGCTGTCACGTTAAATATTTGGGAGTCAGTCTGCAGTACATTACATATAGGCACCTCAATCCACTTGAATAGGCAATTCCGCGAAATGAAAAACACTCCATCAATAATGTGGGTCTGTGTAGTATTAAAAGGCATATTATTACATTTTCGAGTGAATAAGCTTTAAAATTGCTTGTGTAAACTCACCTGTGAGCACAGAAATGCACATTGTTAAGGAAGTGGCATGTTCCATTTAACAATCGGCTCATCGAGAGGTCCAGAGCCCTTTGTTGTGCTGTCACCTTTCGGATATCTAAGATGCGTGTTTCAAAAATTCTTCCTCCGTCCACCCCACAAACCATCCGTTCCTATCACACCCGATGATTTATGATGGTGAAAAAATAAACAACTCATGGTAGGAGGACACTAAGTATATACTTTCAGCTACAATTAAGTCGGACAAGAGCACAAATGAGCAAGAAGCCAGGTGAAGTATTTTCAACCATCTTCAAACGGAAGTACCTAGTCGTTACTTTATATCTGCTGCATCCTAAATTCCCCAGCATCGATGATTCCAATCCTCAGCTAATTCGAACCTCTCAAGGTAATATCAAGTAACTTTTGAAGGCCCTGGATATTCCAAATGTTATTGGCCCTGACAAATGCTGGAAATGTTACTTGAGACGTGAGTTTCAGAAACAGGTCCGCTCTTAGCCTATCTGATCCAAAACTGCTACAAGACTGTGATCTAGCCAGCAAAGAGGAAAATTGCCCAGAAATATCCTATCCACAAAAGAAACAAGAACAATACAATATTGCCAATTGCCGACCAACAGTCTGTTCCAGGTCTTTGGGAAAGAAATGGTATGAAACTTTTACACTGCTGGTAATCTGCACTTATTCAGCAATAACCTGTTGAATGATGTTTGGATGTTTGGCACTAGGTTCACTTTGCTTCCCACCTCAGTACATTCTCGGCCCTAACCTGGACAAAACAAGGGAATTCAGAAGAGGAGTTGGGTTGCTGCTGTAGCAGTAAAGTCAGCATTTATCCGAAGTTTCAAATTTGAAGTAATTAAAAATTAACGTGAAAACCCTCTAATGGTTCAAAACACGTGTAGTATAACGGAAAGATGGCTGTTGTTGTTGGAAACCAACCAACTCAGACTCAGAATGTCGCTGACAGAATTCCTCAGGCTAGATCCCGAAGCAACTTCAGCTGTTTCCTTAGTTGCTTATGCGGTATCATGAGATCAGAAGTGGGTATATGGAGTAGTTATCCAAGAAAAGTTAAAATGAATAAACTGACCTCTAAATCCACGTTACATGTAGTGTTGTCCCCGCCTCACGCCCCCACCCCCATCCAGCAGACCTCCCATTTGATATCCCCTGATGATCTTGGTACAAGGCATTCAGACTCGAATCATTAATTACATTTTTATCTGCAAAGATGCTGCTTGAAGGGCTGGGATTTTTTTCTGCACTGTCGTCCTTTATCTAAGACTTCCAGTATACGTATCATTATTCTTTCTTCAAGGGAATTTCGTGGAGTTTACAGTCTTCCAGTGAAAAACGTTGAAATATTATTTAATTCTTTCAGCAACGACTGACCATACGTTAGCCATCTGCAGGCCTAATAACATTAAATGCTGCCTTAAGGTGGCTATCTTGAAGAATAAAATGTCTCACAGATAACGGAATTTAAAAAGAAATTCAATCAGCGCTGTTTATACTTTGGCATTTTCCAATGCCTTGTCTTTTTTTTCAGAAATGATCAAACTCTAGAAAAATTTTACACATTTGCATAACTCTAGTAACTCTCAACTCTGGACGTTTGCCTTCGCAGTCATTATCATGGCGAAGCAGTGTGGTAACAGTGTCTTGCAAGCAGCATTGTGGTGAAGCAGCCTGTGAAGAATGCCCTGCAGTCAGCATCGCAGTGAAGCCATCTGGGAAAAGTGTCCTGCGTTCGGCATGACAGTGAAGCAGCCACTACAAGAAAATTTGTTAGCAAACAGATGAGAGCACATTGCGGACTCGTGGATAATTGTTTCAACCAGTTTTCCTTTTTATTTTCTCCTGTTTCAAAAAGGTTAAGCTAAGGAATGTTAAGTGCTCTAGTTTTTCCTTGAAGTGCATAAATAATGTAATATTGTTTAGGGTATTTAACACAAACTAAGCGTTCTTATTTTCGAACTATGGTCATGGCAGGGCGGCTCAGTACCTTCTAATGTACCGCCTGCAACATGTCCGAAATCCCAGATGATCCTTGCGATCTGACCAACAACGTGTGCAGGAAGCAACACCATCTGCAGCTAACTAGGCTCTGAGTTTGGGAGCCTGCGTGGCAGCTGGAGGCTAATTCTTTCTTGGGTAGCATGTTCTTAGATCTTGTCACCCCACAGCTTAGGGAAGTGAAGACTGAGTGGGAATGGGTGACGATCAGTCAGAAGAAAGGCGTCCGGCAGGTTTTCAGGAAATCCCCAGGCTGCTTCTCGCTCGACAAACTTTATTTTTAGTGTTGGAATACGGTGACAGTGACGGTTCTCCTGATGAATGCAGCCAAGCTCATGCCACTGTGTGTGGCTCAGCTGCATGGGGGGAGGAAAAAATGGAGAATAGCAATAGTGGTAGGCGATTCCCTAGTAAGGGGAAGAGGCAGCCATTTATGTGGACGTGCCTGTAACTCGAGGATGGTATGTTGCCTCCCTCGTTCCAGGGTCAAGGATGTCAATGAACAGCTGCAGGCAAGGAAAGCAGTTAGAGTCCGTGGTACATATTGGGACCAAACACATAGGTAGAAAGTGGAATAAGGTCCGTCAAGGCTTAATTTAGGGAGCTTGGAAAGAGACAAATAAAACAGGACCTCAACGGCAGTTATTACTGGTTTTCTTCCTTTGTCACGCGCTAGTGACTACAGAAATAGGGGCTAGTCCCGATCACAGCATGGCTGGATGGCTTTAGATTTCTGGGACATTAAGACGACTTCTGCAGGCGGCTGGACCTGTAGAAGGTGGACAGGTTGCCCCTGAAACTGAATTGAAATAATATCCTTGTGGACTGGATTGATACTGAGGTTGGGGAGGCTTTAATACAAATTGGCTGGGGGGAATTGGCCAATTCCGCAGGGGGAGATCCAGAGTCAAAATTAGAAGAGCGAGCCAATGACCCGGGAAGGCATATAAATTATAGGCTACTTAAGGCAGAAGTGACCCTGGCAAGGTTAGATTTTATTTATTTTAATACAAGGAGACTGAAAAATAAGGCTGGTCATTTGAGGTCATAAAATCAACACATGGAAATATGAGATCATTGGTGTTACAGAGACATGGTTCATATAAGGGAAGAATTGCAGCTCAATATTCCTGGATAAAGGGTATTTAAGACAGACAGGGATGGACGGAAAAGAGGGGTGCGTATCGCAATATTGATCAAGGAATCAATTACAGCAGCAAAGAGGGATGTTATCTTAGAAGCCTCCTCAAATGATGCCATATGGTTAGAACTGAAAAAAAAAAACATGAATAAACGCAAGCAGCCAGAGAGAAAAAAGAAGAACAGATATGTTGGCAAACTTCAGAGTAGTGTAAAAATAATCGGGTAGTAATAGTGGAGGATTTCAAATTCGCAAACATTAACCTTGTTAAGCATATTGTGATACTTCTGAAGCAGTGGAATATTTAACGTGCATCCACGAGAGCGTTATAAGCCATCATGTATGAGGTCCCACAATAGAGGGGGCGGCCTTGGACTTAATTATAGGGAATGAAGCCGGGCAATTGGTAAAGATATAAATGGAGGAGCATTTTGAATATAGTGATCATAACTCCGTTAAATTCAATGTTGTTGTGGAAAAGGGAAAGGATGGGACAGAAATTATAGTTCTAAATTGGGGAAAGGCTGATTTTGATAATATCAGATATCATTTGGCCACAGTGGATTGAGGGCTTCGGCTTTTATGTCTATCTGTTCACAGCAGTGGGATTCATTCAGGACCAATAATGCGTGAATACAAGTCCAACATAATCCATTGAAAACAAAGCATGGGACCAGAAAATACAGGGAAAGCTGAATATCAAGGAAAACACAGGAATGTATGAAGAGAACAAACGAGACTTTTTGGCGGATACCAAGCGCTCAACACAGCAGAAGCCCTAATGGAGTGTGGCTGGTGTAGGGGGGAAGAACAAAATGTAATTAGGAGAGCAAAAAAGGGGGCATGAAAACATATGGCAGACTAAATAAAGGAACATCGGAAGTTATTTAACAGGTGCATTAAAAGTGACTGGATATCGATGGAAAGAGCAGGGCCCATTAAGGTCCATTCCTGTAATTATGTGTGGAGCAGGAAGACATAGACGGAGCTAAATGAATGCTTTGCGTTGTTTTCACAATTCAGAGGGGCGACGTGGGTATGGAAATCATGCAGAAGGAATGTGACATAATTAAGAAACATTTTTTTAAGAACGGGTGTAGCTTCTAATTGGTCTGGAAGGCTCAAGAGTAAATATCGAGGCCCCATAGAAATGTATCACGGGCTGTTGAGTGTGGCTAGAAAAGGAATAGCAGGGGGTCCGGCAAAAAATTTGAGTGCCTCTCTAGCCACAGGGGAGTTGCTAGAGGGCTGGAAGACAGACAACGTGGCACTGTTATTGAAGAATGGATGAAGCGATAAACCACACCCCCCGTGGTGCAGACTCTATGGGGAGCATTTTCGAGATAAATAATCAATCTACAATTCGAGAGAGGTAGGGATTAATGAGTGGAAGCCATCGTGTTTTATTTTAACGGGTGGTCATGTCTGACCTATTTAACTTAATATTTCGAACAAGTGAAAAGGCCTGAGACAAGGACAAAACATTTAAGGTAATCCACTTGGACTTCAGCAAGGTTTTTATATGTTCCCACATGGGAGACTAATAACAAAGATCACAACCCACGAGATCCAAGGCGATTTGGCAAAATAGACCCAGAATTGGCTAAGTGTCAAAAGCAAAGGGTAATGTTGGTGGGGCGTTTTTGTGACTAGATCCCTGTTTACATTGGATTTCCAAAGGGATCGTTTTCCGGCCACTTGTTGCTTGTGGTATATAAAGGCGATTTAGGCATGAATGTAGGAGGGTTGATCAGGAAGTTCGCGGATGATATGCCAATTGGTGGGATTTTAAATTGTGAAGAGGATAGCTCTTGATTACAGGAGGATAATGACGTGCTGATCGGATGGGCAGATTAGTGGCAAATGGAATTTAATGTTTAAAAGTCTGAGGTGATGCACTTTTTTGACAGGCACATACTTATTCTGTGCTGTAGAACTCTATGACTCTCAACTATTTCGATATTCCTTACATATAAACATGGCCAATGCATTTCGTATCTAATTTTCTTAATCATTGATCACCAGTGCAATGTGAATTTTCTTACAACCTATGTAACCGCGTTGGAATCTTGAGAACTAAACCGCCACACTCCAGGCTACCGTTCTGGTCAGAGCAGTTCAGCTCAAATCTCACTCTGCCTTTAACACTGGTATTTTATTTCAAAAAACTAACAGTAGTTTGTAAATTTTTAATAGCTTTTTACAATTGTATTGCAATCACCGTTTGTTACCTTTGCCCGCATGAAGCCCACAACAAAGGTATCATGGTAGTGGTGAGCAATAAAATCAAAGCAAGGCAGCAAAGCTCATCCTGTTGCATAAATTATTTATTGCTTTGTGATCTTCAGCTCTGGCGCAGATGTTGCGTCCTGGGCTTTGGGCGGATTTGGCATTGGTACAGCAAATACAATTAACTAATTTATTTCCAGAATCTTTAAGCCATCAGATTTCTTCATGACTAATATTACCCCTGATATAAAGTGACATTTTCAGGAGAGACGAGGGTGGAGAGGTCCGCCTCGAGTAAACGGAACATTCTGCACATGGCCATAATATGAAACAAGCCTTTAACCATAATGTGCTCATAAAACAGAAAAAACACACGAAGCTAATATACAAAGACAACTCGCAACCAACACACATGGTAAGGGTGTGAAATGTAATCAGTAGAATCGATTTGTTTGAATGATCTGGATTGGATGCATTTCCATTTTCTTTTTCTCTAACATCCACAGTCTTCAAAATAAACAAAAATAATAAAATATTCCAACTATTTCCCTTAACAAATCGATATTGGCATCCCACAATTAAACCCTTTTTGATCAGGTGCCTATGAATGTTTTAGTTGAATAGTCCTTCTCTTAGCATTCCGACCACCGAGTTTAAAAGTACGGCCCTTAGATTTTCGACTTACACTTGCTTTTTTCGACACGGTTGTAACTTGCAATTATCTAGCTCAGTTCCATAACATGTCTATCTAAGTTGGATTGAAAGCTGATGGCTGCATTCTCAACCATTATTTTTTTTTTACATCCTGTGACGAGTCCAATACACTCCTTCTGACTGATAGAATAGTTGGAATGTTTAAATAATTTTATTTTTCAATTTCTGCGCCCATTCATTATCTCAGCTGCCACCTTTTTTGCTCTGGTTTGAAAGCATTTTTTTTTTTTTTGTTGATAAAGGCATATTTATCATACGTAATTAGTTACATATTTGTGCCTCAGCCTCCGTGCAGAAATAATCTATTTATTTCCTAATCAGCTCCAGTGTACTTCCATCGATCTGGTTCTATTTATTTTCTTACAATAAAGCTTTTGTGTTTATTTTATTAGAAAATCTCTCCCCATTTGTCGCAGCTGACCATCTCATTTCGTTCCTCATTTCACTTCACTTCAAACTTGCCCTTTTATCAAGCTATATGCTGTATTTTACACGGTAACTTAGTGGCAACATAAGTTGATGAGTAATCCAGAGGCCCAGAAAATGCATTGTGTAACTGTTTCAAATCCACCCACTGCAGCTG
The DNA here is from genome assembly GCA_026770705.1 of Isurus oxyrinchus. Taxonomy (NCBI): domain Eukaryota; kingdom Metazoa; phylum Chordata; class Chondrichthyes; order Lamniformes; family Lamnidae; genus Isurus; species Isurus oxyrinchus. Next base: position 7,558,279 of record JANJGN010000035.1, read on the forward strand.
GTGTCATGTCAAGTGACATAATTAATGTTTAATTCAAAATTGCCTTAGTAATAACTCCATGAAACAATAATGAGTTGCCAAGAAAAAGAAAACCTGTCCTGTAGAACGGAAAGCTGCTGCCCTTACTTGGCCTGACTTTAATATAATTCCAGGCCCATCAATGTAACCGAATCGTCAATACACTCTGAAAGTGCCTGGCAAAGCTCTTAACTGTCTCAAAACAGTGCTACAAAGGACAAAGCAAGTCCCATGGAGCCTGAAAAGACTTCCTCACAAGCATTTGTGCACTAGAGAAAAAGAGGAAAATCTGTCACACAGAGCAGTCACCACTTACACGATATGTTCCTATATTACCATCACCTTGTGCGTCCTTCAAGACAGATAGGAAAAACACCCAAGGTAAAGCGGCATGGTCCTATATAATCTTGAATTAGTTGTCCTCGAATCATTCATAGTTGAGTACATGTCCCATGAAATATCATGGGTACACGTGAAACTTGGCGAGGGCGACCCCTGCCGAATACCATCAATCTTACACCAATCCATCCACAGTTTTCCTGTTTCCCAACCAAAGACACTCCTCAGTGCTCAATGCCAATTGGCAGATCCAATATGTTTGCTAAGTGTACATCCTTGAATTTTGTTGGTGATATTCAGTGGCCATCACCAAGCTCAGTTCTATGGCACCATACCTAACTGAGCGCTGGCCAAGTGATCAATGGTAAATCAGCTTGGTACTCTCTGCAGCAATTGGTGAGGGACCAACAAGACAGAAGACAACAACTTAGCCTCGCAACAAAATATGTGCATTTTTGCAGTTGCTTCTGTCCATGACAATATGTATAGGTGTGAGATACATAAAGTCCTTTGGGAGATGGAGACCTGGACTCCCATTCAGAATCAGCTCCAAAAGATTTGTTACACCACCTAAATGAGATAGGAGTTCGCACAGATCTATCATCTCAAAATTGGACATCCAACATGAATAGCATTAACATTAGATTTGCATTCAACTACAATCTGTAAAATAAAGGCCTGCAATACTCCTTACCATAACCGTGTAACTGGTGCTCAACTTTGGTCCATTGAAGAGTGCGGGAGCGTAGGGCGGGAAGAGCAACATGCACATCTAAAAAGAGTTATCAACATGGTGAATCCTCAACGCAGTGCTACATGCATGACAATATGCATAAGCATCATTGAATTGGCAGGCTAATTGGTCCCAGCGCCACCAGATCAGATCAAAGTTCAGCCCAGCACAACCATTTATAGGCAAAACTTTCTCATGATGAATTTTAACAAGTACAACACTTAATTTCCTCCAAATAGGTATTGTTGCTCACTATCCAACCTTCACAATTAAAGCTCAAGTACATTGTGCACATTTAATAGTATTCATGAAGGTTTCACATTTTGACTGTTTTCCCATTGCTGTAAACCATGTCAAAAGGTTCATTGGTCTCTCGTTTACTTTTTATTCTGCGTCTTTTTTTATTAACCTGCATGTCAACATTGGTCAAGTAGAAGTTTTAATTGTGCATCTATTCTGCGGAATTGTTTCCTTTGCTAAACGCCAGCGATATAAGCTAAATCTCTTTGTGACTCTCAGCCGGCCATGTAATGTTCTCAACACATTCGCAGCATGAAACTTCTGAAATCGATTTCAACTTTTCATCCCAGTTTAACTTGGCCAACATTACATTTTATGACTCAGAGAGATGGTACCCTACGTTGTACAATAGTACACTGGACCATATTATTCATAAACCATGGACGTTAAGGGCATTTCTGCTTCCCATTTCTCTTAGTCATGTTGCTTATGACCCTTGTTGACTTTAATTGCTCCTCAACCCTAAGTTATCACAGTTGTATTACAGATCAAATGATTTGAAAATCAAATTTTGCTGTATCCCTTTTCTACACAATTAGTCCATTTTTCGGGTGATTAATGTTTTTTTATATGTATTCCAATGTGCCACTACTAGCATTTCTAACATTACCTGAATTAAACCTTTTCATTAATTATTCCAAATCATGTTATACATAATTGTTTGTGTTGCTTCAATTAAGAAAGCATGTCTTAAATGAATACTTCCGAGCTTGTTCAGCAAAAATGTCAACACCCAGGGCCTCTTACACAATTAACCATTCCATACGTGAACTTGTAAATCAATATAATGCAGCACATGCCTCAGGACATCAGTGCACGATTTTTCATGAGGCTTGATTTCCTGCAGAAAATCGTTGGAGCATGCTTTACCGCCCACACAGGCTGCCTGATGTTAATGGTTTGGAGCTGGGACTTCTGCCCCTCAGTCGGGATCAAAGCCTGCCTCACAAAAATTTTTTACAATCAAATGCGCCTGCAGCTCCAAAGTTCCAGCGGAGCTAGACGCTGAAGTGGGATGCTCTAGCACTGTGACATGTATCTAATGCCCAGCCCCCAGTCCCAGGACCCAGGTGAATGATGGGGTATCTGAATGTGCTACGGTGGTGAAAATACAAATGTGGTAATTTCGCCGTGGAGAGCAGAGGCTGGGGACAGGATGATGTGTGGCCTTAACTTGTGGGGAGGTGATGCACGTGATAATGAAAGAAAACTATCCATGTGGCATCCCCCATTCCTGCCAGTGGACTAGGCAGGGTCACAGTCAGGGCTTTCGCATTCTGATGAAGTCACTCCACAATTGTGAAAATAGTGCAGAAAGGGCAATGACACAATAAGGTTTTAATTAGGGAAAGGCTTAGGCCTAGCATTACCTTAAGGAGTGTTTGTTGCAGGTGTGACCTTAGTTGGTAGACCTCCAGACACTTAGAGCTCCTTCTCCCTATCCCCGGAAATCTGACTGCAGGAGAACGTCAAACATTGCCCAAGGAATGGTTTTGAGCTCCACTGAAAGGTTTGGCTGATTCAGTTGGAGCCATTTTGAGATTGAGAACTAGAAGATATAATAATAATATTTTAAGTAGCTCTTTCAATAATTTCAAGAGATTGTGTAAACCTTCTGAAATTTAAGCCAGTAGGGAAAACCTTTAGTTAATTGAATTAGATAGGGACACATTTGGGTTAGTAAAATGATGTAATCATGCTCATAAACATTTGATGCAACACACAAGAATATGTCAACAATTCTTCTCAATCCACAGTGTCTGTCCTACTGTCTGGTTATCTGTGAGCTAGTGAGTGCCTCGTCTGTGCGAAGGAATATATGCTCCTACCAGTGTAGTTTATTTTTGTGAATCCTGAGGCTCCAATCAGTTTCAAACACTGCAGCATTTCGAGTCCCTCCGTTCATGAGAACATCCTCATAAATGATTACTTACATTTACTCAGAGCATGGTCGTCGAGCGGGGGACACAATTTAGATACGTTTTGAAACGAATATTGACAGGGTGCCGCATGTCACCTTCTCCGTGCATGTGAAAGGCATAAACCGGTACTATTTTTGAAGGGTTTTTGATTCACTTGGTCCGCGAATTTCACACAGATTGACTTGGCACGATTTCAACTTTGTGACCTTGTGGCAGGATGTTTCACGAATGTGAGTCCTTTTGTTCGTTCGATCAATGTATATTCCTATTGCATAAAACACAGAGGACCTGTGTTGTTTCAGCAGAAAACAGCTGGATCTCAGTGAGATTTAACAGCACAAAAATAGAAATTAGATTTGTGCAGTGATGTAATGGACCTTATCTTAAGGAGAGAGCGATTGGGAATGAAATTGGCAGACAACAAGGGTGAGACTAGGGTAATGAGCGTGAAAGCATTTATATCAGCCTCCAACAGATTCTAAATGTGCAACAAACACAATTACCTGTACCAGACCATGCAAATAAAACACAACACTCAATTTGGGGATTTTTTCTTTGATGATAATAGTAAATGAATGAGCAGAAACACCTCCCCCCACCCAACAGCACAGATCCTTAGCCACCCCGTATCCTCATACCATGGTGCAATGAAATTTATTCCCTAAGGAAGCAGAACGAACTACCAAGAGTCTACCACGTGTACCTGATTCTGATCTTACATATTTAAGTAAGATTTGCCCTCATTTACTGAGACGAAAAGAGCATGTGATGAATATACTCACTCTCTCATCGTAGAGCACATTAGTGGCTGCAATCTAATTCAGATTTGCTGCAGTCAGCCAAAGCAATTTTGTGCTTTCATTGATTTGCAAGCAAACAAAGCGGAGAGAGGTCAGACGTGCGGCAAGAAGGCTCGAACTATTTGCAACAAATCGTCCTTATTCTTCACCTCTGAATCATTTGCAATAAACCCCGGAGCAACATCCGCCTTACTAATTGGCACGTATATTTTTATGATGCAATTTTATTCCCTCTATGTTCTATCCTGGATTTCTCTGTCAACCTTTCTGAGGATAGACTATACATTAACATTCATTGTAAACACAGGATACCCACAGTTGCTTAACTACATTTCCTCACTTACTGATTCCTGTGAAAGAGCCAGTTCCATATTCACAGTTTGTTCATCTTTTTTGCATCACCTCTGTCAAAGCAAGTTTACACATTTGCGCTTCGGATATGTATTCCTCTTTCTGCAACCTCAGTTTCCTCCAAAATATAAGGCAATTCCCTCCACCGTGTCTGTTCAAGAAACCAATTTGCTGTTATCCTTTTCAATCACTCCCACAATCATCAGAACTCACTTTCTGCACCTGCCACTTCTGCATGCAAAACATTCATCCTCCATTGTAATGCCAATAGCATATGGATATTCCTCTGAACAGCTTTTTCAATATTAACAAACAAATGTTCCTTCCGTGACCTTTTATTCCTCTCCCATGTCTTGAAGGAAAAATGTGCTATTTATTTAGCACCTTACCATGCAAGCAAAGGAGATGCAGTGTCTGCAAGTACCTGAATTTTTTCAACTGATGGAAGCAAGCTTCCTGCCATCTGAAGAGTCGGCGGGGAACACATCGCTGAGTGCCCTGTGATAATTCCAAAATCAAATATTTTTTAAGTGGCTGTAGGCATCTGCCTCTCTCCGGAGCCATTCCCGCAATACAGATGTTCCAGCCAATTTGTTCCTTATTTAATGCAGCGACGAGAAATGCAATGAACTGAAGAGGAAATAGCAGAGGATGCCTGACAATGCATAGTGACAGCAGAGGCGAATATCCCAGCAGTGGTGATGGTAGGGAATACCAGTGGGTTTGGAGGGTCATAATGGGAATGAAGGTGAGGAGAGCAGTTTCCCGGGTAAGGGCTCCGATTCAGCAGTGGGATGTCCTTATGCCATGTGTCTGTAAGGCCCTTGTGATCATGGCATGACTGCCCTCTTCCAGTGCATTAACGTCCTGATGGATATCTAACTTCTTTCATTTCGGGACATATCCCACAAAAACTCTATCCACCCGCGAGCCTAAAGCGTGAAAATGGAAAGAAAAAGGCATTAATTGCCAATAATTCGGCACGTGAAGTCCTCAACCATTTGAAGGTCGGGCTTCTCATCCGATAAAAATAAAAAATTGCAGATGCTGGAAATCTGAAACAAAAACAGAATTACCTGGAAAAACTCAGCAGGTCTGGCAGCATCAGCGGAGAAGAAAGACTTGACGTGTCGATTCATCATGAGCCTTCAGCAGAACTGGGTGATTCCGATGCGTTGTCCACACTAGCATGAAAGCACTTTGTGATCGGTGTGGATGGAAGCTGGAAACTGTATTCACTGCTCATTGTGTGAAGTATCGAAACGCAGACTTGGTGAACGCGTCTGATAGCAGCTGCTTTCAACCCACAAGCAGATCTTTGGTTTCCTGGCTCTTCCAAATACCATCATATATTTCCCACTCTATTGCAGATTTCTTTATTTTACCTGCCACGCTCTTGCAACAATACCCAACGCAATCCCAAAAAGAAATAACAACATTTTCATATCTTTCCTAGCGATTTCTAAGTCAGTTATTGCGTCATACAGGCGGAAACATTCGAAGTTTGCGATTTAAAATGCATCCACTAATGGTACACTTTGCACAGTATTTGTGCAGGCGAGATTGCTCTTCTGGGAATTTACAAGGCAAAGCACTACGTATCAGCTTCCAATGTCGAGACCCCAGACATCTTCAGGATTGTCTTCACGCCTCCCTCCAACAAACTTCACCTTCCAACCCCCACCACCCCCCATCAAGACACAAAGACACACATACAAAGACACACACACATACAAAGACACACACACACACACACACACACACACACACACGCGCAGAAACATATTTCACCGTCTTAAAGAAAGAATGGAGTGAGCAAGCCAGAATCTACGGAACATTTACCCCAAATTCGATTATGTTGAAAAAGATGGAATGCATTCTGAAAGAAATAGTGTAGTAGCACAACGTTTAGAAAGTGATAGAATCAAGCAGATCAAAAGAAATTTTATAAAAAGGGGAATCGTGATTGAAACATTTGTTAAAATTCATTGAGAATGTGGCAAGGAGTTTGGATGAAAACTAACCAGGAGATTAAATTTATCTAAATTGACAAAACTCATCTGGCAATGCAACCACATCAATGGTTGCCACAAGCCTTTCAGAGCACATCATTCAGGCGTGATATATCTGCATCGCTATGGTTCCTTATAGCTAACAGGAAACAGAGATTCGGCATAGTTGAATCATGTTCAATTAGTAAACTGTAGCTGGTGGAGTGCCAGAAGAATCAGTGCTGTCCCCTCAAGTATTTGTTTTTTTCTATTAAATACTTGGGAAACAGGAGCAACATGTGGAAGTCAAATCTGAAGTAAACATGAAGATTGTTAGCCGAACACAATTGCAGGCGAATAGAAATTAAAATATAAATGTTAAGTGACTGGGCAATTAGGAGGTATTCAATATAGGTGCATTCCATACGGAAACTAAAATGACATCAACAAAGTTGTGTGAAGTAGTAAGAATAAAATGCATTTTAACTGAATATTGCAATGGAACAAGGACTTGAAGCTCCATACGTCATGAGGGACATTGGATTCGTGTTAACCAGTCAAGTGGTAAACATTATATCATACTCTTGACTTTAGCATTTTTGAATACGCATGGGCTCAGACGAAGCATGAAGTGAGCCACCAGAACCAGCTTTAAAGCGTCTAACCTTCGACTTCAGCCACTGCATGTGTCTGGCTGGTCAAGCATGTTTGCGCTCAATTATGTTTCTGTTGATTAAGAAATGAGGATGTTGTTGAATGTCAAGGCAGGACCTTAATATTCTCTCATATAGGGGAAAATCATTGTCTTACGCTTTCTTGTGGAAATACTATTTGTCAGATTTCAGCCAGAGGTCGAATATTGGCAAAGTTTTCCTGCAAGTAAATCCTAAGTGCTTCATTAACTGAGGAGCTACCATTGGCATTGCGCACTGGTAAATCATTATTAAATTTTTACATTTTGAGGTAATGTTGCAGAGAATGTTAATTGCTGAACCAACTGAAGGTGGTTTGGTCTAGCACACCATGTTGAGGAAGTTCGGATCGGTATATTGAGTTGCGATATTTGGCCCAAGAAAATCTTAACCATTCTCCTTTGTGCTAGGCTTGAATGTAGTCAGTGGTGACTTTTCTACTGATTTTCATCGGGCTCAGCTTTTCTGGAGTTCCCTGATGCCAAAAGCGGTCAAACACACACAAGGACATGGGCTTGCATCTCACATATTGAATACTGTTTCTTTGTCACTTATGAAACAATACTGTAATGCAGTCAGGAGCATAATGGCACTGACAGGTACAAAACACTGAGCAAGTTGTTGTGTGAGTTCTGTTTGACTGCACTATCTTGAATGCACTAGATATGATCTTAGCTAATGATACCAGTGGACAAGTTGATCCAAGTGTGGAACACACTTTGATAGATGCCTACTTTTGTTTTTGTTTAGAAACGTGGAGGGTGCCCAATAAACAGATTCACAGAGATGAGCTAATGAACATTCTAATGAAATAAAAGAAGACATTACAATCAAGAAAATAATATAATACTAATTCACCCATAAATCTACCTTTACAGATACATACAGATTTGGAAGGTTGGCAGAAGTGAACTCAAATGTTCATAGCAAGTAAATAGTCCATTAAACTGCTAGGCGACCTGTGGCCAGGCACACCACACTCTGAAACCAAGTGACAAATGCCACCTCAGGCAGATTCTATGGATCTTTCCTTAACTGAACATACATGATTGAGATACCGCGAGCCAACAAGTCTCACTGAACTCCGCCTTGCAGATCATGAGGTGCAATCTCCACTGTGCAAGAAATCGCTCTAGGATCATTTCCAAAACACTTTAGCTCTGATGCCTTTCTCAACGGTGCGCCCTAGGCATTCAAAATCACTGTCCGATATTATTGCCCGGTGGTTCACCATCTGCATTCAAACCTCCTTCAGACCACTGCCTCTCACTGACTTAGCCGTCAAAAGTACACCATAGATGCCTTTGCCATGGCACGCATTTATAAAGCTTCAGCTGTCGTTTTAGCATTCTCAAAAGCCGTTCCTGCTTTAAGTTTTGCTTCCTGCAGCTTCCATTTCGTTACATTTGAAGCCTGAAACCATCACCTGCCTCCTGCTGTTTACTTCACCGAAAACGTCACTTTCCCACATTCCTCTCCGACATTTTCTTAGAAGGTCTGCTTGGGATTTTCACCTGCTCCACTCTCCTGGGTGTGGTAGCTTTCCTCTGCAGGTTGAGACTTGATATATAACCACTTGGTCTAGATTCCATTCTGTCAGCTGCCTTCAACTAGTTGAGTTCAATCTGCTTTACTTTTGTTCCTCTCTATATGTGTTTGTGTGGGTCATGCCTCTGTGGACCCCTGCTGCTAGGCAACAATACAAGTTTTAAAAGTGCTGTTATAAAAATATTTTTATCTTTCTTTTGACCTTTTATTATAGTCGTAAAAGGCAAATGACTAATGCAGGCTTACAACCAGTTTTAGACCTGCTGTTGCCCTAAGCAATGAAAGCAGATCCCAGTTTTCATAATTTATCGTGACTCCAAACTTCAAGTAGGCTTTTTCTTAACGGACTGGTGTAGAAATCGACATTCAATATAAAAGATATGCCTTATTCTTACCACACTACTTACTTTGACAGAGTCTATTTCTTGAGTGTTTTGATTTAGCTGTTAAGGACCGAGACTGGACTTTGCTTGATTGTTTTTGTTGCTCTTTTGGTAGAGAGGGCGCATTGGAAAATGTATTTTATTTCTTCATTGTCGGTCAGATAATGATGATATACATACCATGATATGGACATGCGAATGAGGAGCAAGTGTCGGCCATTCAATCTTTCGAGCATAACCATTCAATTAATGAGATCATGGCAAAACTGTTAGTAACTTGAAATAGTCATCCCACCCACCCCGCAAAGCCTATTAAGCTCTTGATGCCAGGATTCTACCCACATCTGCTTTACGATTATTCAAACACGGCTTCAACCATCTTTTCACAAAGTGGGTTCCAAAGATTTTCTTGCCTCCGAGTGAAAATAAAACGCTTCATCGCTGTTCAGAATGGCAATCCCCTTCTTTTTAGACAGTGAACCCTGGTTCTTGATGCTCCCAGAGGAAGAAACATTGTCTCCACATCCGCCCCTTCAAGGCCCCTGAGAAACTTATATTTTTTTTCATCAAGCGGCCTCTTATTCTTCAAAACGCCAGCAGAAAGAAGCCATTACTGTCCGAGCATTACCCATATGACAACCCACCGACTCCAGGTATTTGTCTGGTAAACGCATTCTGAACTGTTTCCAATGTATACTCATTGTTTTTGAAATAAGGTGAACAACACTGTATGCAGCGCAGCAAATGTGACATTACTAGTGCACAGTACAACCGAAGCATAACCTCCCTACTTTTGATTTCAATTACTCTCGCAATACATGTTAACATTTGATTAGCTTTCCTGATTACATGCAGCATTTGATAATCTGCTTTGGAACAACTGCCTAGTTTTGGAGCAGAACACTTCAGGACTGTGGGTGTGATCATTAAAGGGTGCAAACGTTTTCAGCTATTCAGAGCATTCAGTTTTTTACTGATGTTACGCTGAATAATTCAACTAATTTAAATAGAGATATTTTTGGTGTTTCAGATCTGAGGTTAATGACGAGCTGGATCATCCATTTGACACTTCTGGATGAATATTTTTTTAAATGCTTAAGGATCGTTTTTCGGATTCAAAAGTTCGGTTCTTCAATTATTGAGGATTGCCGTGCTTACCTGACTCCCTGCCACCAGCACTTCCATCCTCCCTCTGTTATTCCTTTAATTCTGCACCAGGGATCATGACTATATGTGACATAGCTGCAAATCTTTGCGATGATCTGTTGGTTGTTGGATAGCTAAGATATGTTAAACTTGGTTGCCCACTGCTCCGTTTGCAAAGTTGTTTCTATTGTTTCCACTATCGATGGCACCTGTTGTCTACATAGGCAGTGGGCTTATGGTCACAACTACTTTCTACAGCCATTTCAACTTCCACGAATATCCTGGTTTCCCCGGGAGTATGTTTATGTTCATCCTGCCCTCCACAGCGGGTTGTTCCCTCCGGTCGGTTACACTAGGTTTGATTGAGCTCCTTTAAATTCTGTTCTTCCCTTACTTATTGTTCCAAAGATATTAACTGCTGGCATAGGCACTTCAGTAACCGCCAATACTGTCTTTAGAAGATCCCATATCGCCTCTACATTTTAATTCCCCTCCAGTTAGTCGCATTGCACTCATATAGTATATAAAAGCAAAGTAGTGCAGATGTTGTCAATTTCGGTAAAAACTGAAAGAGTTGGAAAAACTCACAGGTCAGACAGGATCTGTGGGTGGAGCCTGAGTGATTGGACGGGGGGGGGGGGGGGTGTTGTTGAGGAACAGAGTTAACTTTTGCAGTCTGTCTGACTGTTATCCGGAGATAAATCGAAGTAACAATGTGAAGGAATTCATGCTGTTTAACGAATCGGGTGTGAGGGCTGGTGCAGCCAGATAGGTCATGGATAGGTGATGACTCAAAAGAGATCGACAAAGGTGTTGCTGTCACAAGACAACGTGAATGTTAACGGTATTGGTGAAGAATAAACAGGTTCTGATCGTGGCGTAAATGTAGAAGAGCAGAATGTTAGTGGGAGATCAACGGTCAAGGCTCCGAGAAAGTACAACCTAGAAACAAATCACAGATCGCCCTGTCAGGGCGGACGTTTGCTGTTGTTTGACGACAAAGGAAAACAACATAAATAAATAAAAATCTACATGTTTGAAGATAGAGGAGAGAGTTCATTGTCTGAAGTTACCTTTCCTCTCCATCAGCTCTTATGAAGTAATGCCAGAACCCCAGTTTTTGTTTACTGTAGGTGACATAAGTATGGTGGCTAACATGTTCACCTGCAATTTCCAAGTTTTACGTATTGAATTATTTACAGCTATGTTTAATGTCCTGTTCATTTATTCCAAATTTCCCAATCATTGGGGATGTTAGGTGCCTGTGCAGCACCTAGCTGACCCATCAGGGTTAGGACCTAACATAACTGGCGAAAAACATCTGCTTTGACTGGGCTCAATTTGATGATGTTCTAACACATACTGATTTTCTGCTTCCACATGAGCTTGCTTTCCGGATTTAAACATTAAAGATATTACCATGTGGGAGAAAACTCCGCTGCATCCAAAATCCGATGTGGCTTAAGTTGTAAACGATAATTTATCCCTCCAGATTCCGTTAGGTTAAGTAAATAACATTAACAAATCCTCTAACGGTCATGCCTTTAAGTTTGAAAATATGGTATGTAACTGTCCTATTATTTCGTTGATAGCAAACCAGGTAGAAGGAGGGTCATTTTGTGAACTTTCTGGGTCTCCATCTACCTCACTTTCACTCTCCCTTTCGTTCCACCCTATACTTACAACCTGATATACCTGCCCTTTCCTACCATTCTTGATACAATGGTATCATTTTAACATCTTGATAATGCATAGCCAATTACCTTTTTGTACAACCTTGGGCAAATGTCAAATCATTTTTGTTTGCTAACACTATTAACTACCAGGTATACACGGATGAAATTCGCTTTCAGAAGCTGCACATTTAATAACAATAACACAAAGCATTCACACCTGGTTGTAATTTCTGTGTCATTGCTTATTTATTGCCCATGCTTTCATCTTTGTTTAAGAATCCTAAAGCTGTCCTTGAGCAACATTGCAGGCTCTCATGTGCCTTTCCTGGAACACAGAGTGATAATTTAACAGAAGAATGCTTCTTCTCTCCTAAAAAAAAACTACTTTTCTTTGATAAATTTTTGGGTCCTCCTAACTCATATCCGTAAATTAATTTAAAATGCTTAAAGAAAGTAGATTGATTTGGTGAATCATGGTCCACAAATAAACCAACATCCAATGCTTTCCGCCACTCATGGGAATATTCATGACAACATGCTTTGACAATCGTTTTGATACTTTGGCGGTGCCTCTCTAAACAATCGGTGTTTCTGTAGGCTCCTGCAGCTCCTTCAAAGTTTCACCATTTTTTTTATATTGCATGTTGCTTCAACCAAAATGCATTACCTCACACTTCTGCCCTTTGAAATTCACCTGCCACCTAACTTGTCAATGCCTCTTGAATTTGATCCCATCCTGCCATGGTTCACAAAACTCCCAAGCTTCGCATCATTCGCTGCATTTGAAATTCTCTCAGGCAAACCAAGATCTCGAAACTAAATATCAGGAAAAGCAAGGGCCGCAACGCCTATCCATGTGGCACTCCACTAGATCATCTTTCGATGCCGAAAAATATCTATTGTCCATTACTCTCTGCTTACTACTTTTCAGCCAGTGCTGCATTCACTACACGACCGTCCCTTTTATTCCAGGGGCAATAACTTTTTGTCGCAAATTATTTGTATGACCTGTTTGAAATGTATTTTCGGAGTCCATATACACCACATCAACAGCATCACCCTCATCCAACTTTTCTGTCAGCTCAACAAAAAAAAACCCTGCAAATTTCTGAATCACGATTTCTCCATTAGAATTCCAAGCTGGCTCTTTCTTTGCAAGTCATCTTTTGCCAAGTGACTACTAATTCTATTCTGAACCATGCTAACAACTGAAATTGAATTGGCTGTAATGGCCGGACTGATCCTTGAAATCTTTCCTGAACAAAAGTGTATTTTCTGCATATCTCCTGTTCTATGGCAGCACACCTGAGTCTAAGCAAGACTGGAAGATTATGCCCATTCTTCTGGACATTCTACTCTCACTTCCGTAGATATGCTGGGATGAATATTGCCTAGCCCCGGTGCATTGCCAATTTGAAGTACCAAGAGTCTATTCAACACTTCCCCCTTATTCATTTGACATCTTCTCGTGACTGAGTTCGCCGTATGTAATTAGGACCTGGGTAGCAACTATCACATTTGTAATAACGGATGTAAAGTTTCCATTTAATACCTCAGCCATTAACCCTTCAGTTCTTGTAAATTTTCCTTGAGGTTTTTATTCGGCCCTAGTCCTCCTACATACTTCTGTATTTAGCTGAACAGTTTCAAAATGAAACCTTGACCAATCAGGAACACTGATAGAACCATGCATCGGTAAATTGTTTCTGCTTTGCCAATATGATCTACATGTCTCCAAATGACCTGATCTTCCAGTTTCACATGGCAGGGAAGAGGTCCTGTTACTGTGCTTATTTAACCAAACAACCAGATGGATCCTTCTTCAGAATTCTTCAAACATACCTTATAACCTACATTAAATGCTATGTTACGATTCTGACAACCTTACCCATTTCAGTAACTTTCCTGAATCATTTCTGCCCGCCCCTTACGACTCAGGTAGGAATCGTCAGACTAAATTTCGATCGGAGTCGACGATCGATCAACAATTAAGCAGACATGGCACGTCTCGATGTTTGAGGCGTTGTTCTATAATGGACAATAAAAGTTTAGTCGCTATAGAATCTCAAGCCAATTTCTTCATTACAGACATGAATGTGTTAACCGCTCCCTCTGCCAATACATTTGAAGAAGGGTTGCACCGTCAACTTTTTGCTGAGTCTGAACATTAACTTTGAAAAGTCGGTGAAACACAGCACTCATAACTACGGTTGCAATGCCAAAAACGATCACTGCTGGTTGTGCATTACTGTGAAAATGTGTTATAACTTGCCAATTGTAGAAAAATATGTCAGCAACTCACTCTAGATATGTTTATCCATTTTGAGTGTACACATACGATAAGTAGAAAAATTGCTCACATATAAGATCCCACATAGTGGATGTGTGCACCCATTCATGGCGGTCTTGGCCACTTACAAGGATGTAATGGAACTGTTGAAGTCAACTTTTACACTTTGTGACGCTGCATGGAACTTCGCAAAAAAGTTCTCTATTACTCAATCCATCCCAGGCCACTACAGATTGCTGTATTTTCTGACCTTTATTCAAGAAATACTTGGAAGAGCCTTGTGAAGTTCAGTTCAGGCAACAATGGCTTTCGTCCTTTTGGAGGAACAATCACTCGTGTTCTCCATGTTAAGATACCTTCCTGGCTGTTTGTATTGTATCATCTCAAAAAATGATTCCATTTCACATAATCCCTGTTCTCGTGACCAACAATGAAGAACTTCTACTCGTACTTTGGATAAGATTTCGTCCCCTCTTTCCCAATCCCTCATCTATCTAGCATATATCATTGATGAATCCAGAAAGGTTCAATAATAAAAATAATTCTTGAGGAACTGGACCACCCTCACCGTTTACCTGCATGGGAAGCGAATTAATGCATCAGCGTTTGCAATTTGACTTCAGGGCCTTCGAATGAAATTATCCTCAAACGCTTGCAAGCTGAATGGTACTATTTTACTTGGTCTCTTCTTTTGACGACATCCTTCTTTCTGACAATGAATTATTTCTGACTTCACTATTATCAGGATTATTCTCAGACTTAAGATCAACTTGAGTAAACTCAATGGTTGAGTTTTCTAGAATTTCATCATCTGTCTGCTGCTTAAAAAATATGCAACTTTACACCAAAGCCTTCTTGTTTGTTCTTTGTTGATTTTTCAGCTCTTCTATATGTTTTGCATTGGGGGATTGCCTGTTGGGAAATTAAGCATTGCCGTGTCTTCTCTGTCAATTGATCCTTCACCTTACTTGGGAAGTTCAGAGCTCACATTGTTTCCCTTCAAACTTTATCAGATACATATTCTTAGACAGGATTGTGGAAACTGATAGTGCATAAAGGTATTTCGGCCGTTTTTCACATTGTTCTGCAATATCTGTGATAACTCAATGTTCCTTTCCCTCAGACAGTTTCATGCAATACCAACTACAAACATTATGGGTAATTTCAAGGTTTGAACTCGGCAGTTTACAGTGCCTTCACATGTACTCCTGAACTGTTCGCCTTCTCCAATGAAAATTTTAAACTCAGAATCTGTTTCTTCGAAATTTAGTTTACATTCCCTTGTGGTTCAAGTATTTAATCAAATGCTCACGTATCAAACTAGAGGATTAGTGGATGCTCCTTCATTCAACATTATATTAAGCTGCCTCTCATTCGCTCTCCTGTCTAATAAATAGGCCATGTATTTCCTTTGTTTAAATTACACAACAAATAAATAACTGAATCTATTTCTTCAGGCTTTCCAAGGCGTTAGCTCTCATTGGCTTTTTAAATTTTGTTTGAGGGTCTGCCTTATTCAATCTTTACAATATATCATGAGGTGCCGTTCCGAAGACAGAAAATCATTCTCTTTATTTAAACTGTGCTTCATTTCAAGGTTGTTTTCTTCCACCTCTGTTACTTTTATGATATGTTTGGGTGGTACGTTTTTTTTTTATAACCTAGCGATGTCTGCTCCCGCTTCTGAGCAAACTACTCTTTTACATTTACAGTCTTTTTGTCTGAGACACTCGACCCAACGCGGAAAAAAAACACCACGTTGCGCTCTCTGTATGCCTTTCCAGCCCCGCTCTGCACCTAACATGGCTAGAGGAATTTCCAATGCCTTCTGAAAATTCAATTTTTGTTCACAGACTCATCCTTTCTGAATTACAACTTCATTTATGCCACAAACCAAAAGACATCTATGCATATCATTGATAGATGTACCAAACACGGAATATTGTTTTATCCATTTCAGGTTTGACATTAAAAAGGGAATTCTGTCCTGCGGTGCTCCATTGCTTGAATTAACTTGTAAATGTTGCATCATTACTGAAACTGTTACCTAGTACTGATACTTTACGAGATTCATTAAGCCATCAAGACATTTCGAATCTGGCCACTGGGCATTACTATGAAGAAGAGAGTTAATTAAGTTAATGCGTTAATTCCACACATGGGTAAGAGAATCACATGCTTCTGCTCTTTCATCACAATCTTGTCAGCCATAACGGAGAAGGGGAGGTGTTGAACATAAAGAGATCAGTCACATCAGGCTGGTGTGATAGCTGCCAATCTTCCAAATTGTGGCATGCTCTGTGCGGATTGCTTTGCCGATTAGGATTGGAAATTTTATTCACTTACAATTACCGTACAAGGTTTCTGCTCATTCAAAAGAATTGAGCTTGGCTCGCAGAGCCAGCATGTATTCCAGAACGCTACTTTCCATTGAAAAGTTTTTGGTGAGCTGTCTTATTAAGCTGCTGCAGTCCATGTGGTGGAAGGACACTCTCAGTATAATTAGGAGTGGAGTTAGAGGATTCTGAGCCAGTAACAGTGAAGGAATGGGGATGCATATGCAATTCAGGATGTTGTGTCACGTTGAGTGTAACTTGGAATAGTTTTTCCTGTCTATCTGATGCCCTTATCGAGCTAGATTCTAGAGGTCGTCAGTTTGCACGTTGCTGTCGAAAGGGTCTTGGTGAATTCTTACAGTGCATCTTCTCGATGACACACACTGCTGCTAAGCAGTGCCTGTGGAGAAGGGAGTGAACGTTTGTGGATGTGCTACAAATCCAGCTGGCTGATTTCTTCTGGATGGCGTAAAGCTTCCTCAGTCTTATGGGAGCAGCACAGATCCAGGCAGGTGGGAAAGATTCTACAGACTCCTGACATGTGCATTGTGGACAGTGGACAGGCTCCGCTGATTCAGAAGGTGAATTATTTGTCACAGCATTCCTAAGCTCTGAAATGATCCTGTAGCTACAGCATTTATACTGCTGTTTCAGATCTGTTTCAGCTCAATATTACCACCCAGCTGTTTGATAGTGGGGGAATTCAGTGCTCGAACTACCACTGAACACTATTGAGCTATGGTTGTTGCCTCTGTTGCCGCAGAGAGCCATTTCTTGACACTTGTGATTTGTGAAATTTGATTGCCATTTGTCAGAACCAGCCTAGATTTTGTCCAAGTATTTTTGCATTTGGACAAAGGATGCTTCGGTATCTGAGGAGTCGCAAATGCTGCTGAACGTTGGGCCATCATCTGGGAACATTCCTCCTTCCAACCTTATGATGGAAGGAAGGTAATTGATGAAGGAGCGGAACATGGTTGGGCCGGGAACAGCACCCTGAATAACTCAAGCAATGACGTTTCTGGAGTTGAGATGTCAGACCTCTAAAAACTACAACCTTCTTCGTTTGTTCTAGTTATGACTCCAACCAACGGAGAGCTTTCCTCTGATTCCCATTGTCTCGAGTATTGGTCAAATGCTGCCACGTTTGCAAGGGCAATCACCCTCACCAACCTCGAGAGTTTGGCTCGTTTGTCCTTATTTTTCCCAAGGCTGAAATGGGGCCAAGGCCTGAAGGGTCCTGGTGGAACGCA
Organism: Isurus oxyrinchus; assembly: GCA_026770705.1. Taxonomy (NCBI): domain Eukaryota; kingdom Metazoa; phylum Chordata; class Chondrichthyes; order Lamniformes; family Lamnidae; genus Isurus; species Isurus oxyrinchus. The sequence goes on from JANJGN010000035.1 coordinate 7,576,057, forward strand.
TACTCGGCGTCATTTATTACATTTAAAGAACTGCTGATGACATTTCCTTACTTTGCTATTGTTGAGAATAGACTGATGGAGCGCTACTTGGCCGTGTTCAATCAGTCCTGTTTTTCGTGTACATGACATACCTATGCAATTTTACACAAAGCCAGTTAGAATGCAGTCTAGTAGCTGTACGGAACAGTTTGTCTAGTGACCTGGCAAGTCCTGGAGTACCAGCCTTCAGCGCTATTACTGGAAAGTTGTCAGGGCCCATAGCATTTCCAGTATTCCATGCTTTTAGCCATTCCTTGATATCAAGTGGGGTGAAATGAATTGGCTGAAGACTGGCATCCGCGATGCTGGGGACATGCGTTGGACACCGAGATGCATCATGCACTCGGCACTTCTGGCTGAAGATTGCAGGAAGTTCTTCAGCCTTATCTGCGGCACTGTTGTACCGGTCTTCTCCATCATTATGGATGCCTGACGTGCTTTACACATTGCATGCATCTTGTTCACTTTAACCAGTATAATTGCACGTTGTGGCTTGTTTATTGTCACATTAGGCAATTAAATGCACATTTAAATAACGACGGCGTGTTCCCGACATTTTGACCCACATGGCAGTAGGATTGTCTAAAACGAGCATCATGAAATCGGGACGGCCGCCCGACCTAATCACTGCCTTTGAACATAAGGGGAATTTTGGTGATGATTGCACAATGTTCAGCACTATTCCCGACTCCTCGGTTACTCAAGCAGTCCATGTACAAATTCTGCAGGGACTGGACAATATTCAGTCTAGCCTCAAAAGTGCCAAGTAATATGCGCACCACATAAGTGTCAGACAACAAACTTCTCCAACAATAAAGAGGCTAACTATTGTCCCATGAATTTCAATGACATTACCTACGCTGAAAAAAATCACTATTAACATTCTGGGTATTACTACTGACCAGGAACAAGTCTGGACTCGCCATGCAAATGTTATTGTCAGACTAGAAGGTTACAGGTTAAACCTGCGACGAGTAACTCAACTCTGAACTCCCAAAATCCTGTCCACCATCTACAACGTACAAGATGGTATGATGATTAAATGTGCTGCACTTCCCAGCTTAAGTGCATTTGCAGTAGACATCAAAATGCTGAACATAAAACAGGCTTAAACACTCCCGGGGCTTAGGCTAAGTCAGCGTTAAGAACATTTTTTTTCTGTTCATTCTTATTTCTGTCGCCACAGGCCCTAAAGAGCTGCCAGTCACTCCATTGTCTCAGAAGCAGGACACGCACCCGAGTGATGGCGGGGTCACGCTTGAAGTCAATTAACTATCGAACAGGAAAAAAAAAATGGGAAAGCAAAATATTCAGTTGCTTTCCGTGCAAAATATTTGCATATTTTGTTCTATTTGAAACACGAGGACTATTCCACATGGTTATTAATAGCCCCCGGGCATGTTAATTCCATTTGTTGCGCTTCTGACCAAACCGTTGCTCCTTTCCACAAAGATTCCCAATAACTTTCCTGTCTAATAAATCTTCCTTTCCATCAACCCTCACAATAAACAAACACGTCGAGACTATTCCAACAAACTCCAGTGTGTTGCTGTACCAAGCATACCTGTAGTTCTGCGCCAGAATCAGCATTATGAATGGACATTTGCACAGATGAATGTCCCTCTTGATCTGTCCATTCACTCTCAACACCCCTGATTCATCTCAGGGAACTATCCATTCTCCCTCAAAATCCCTTTCTCATCTCAGGGCAACTTAAATGGCAAGGCATCAGATGCAACAAATATCATTTTGCACTCTCGATTTCGGACATAAGACATCCTTATCAACCATTACAAATTAACCAACAATCAACGTGAACTTAAATATCATTTTCCTTTACCAGTTACACTAGTATGCGTGTTGTTCATATGTTGTCCGTTTTACAACTGGAGAATAAACACAGTTTGGTTGAAATATTCCTGGACACCTCAATCCATTCAGCAAGAGTACCCTGAGCTTCAAGTTTTTCTGAGATTTTTTTTTTTATCACCATTATTGTTCGTTGAATCTGTCATTGGTTTCTTACACTCTTCTACTGCTCCCAAATAAATGCTCAGGAACTGCACCGATCTTGCAATTCATCACTTTACATGATTCCTGACTCAGCATCTTGTTCAACATTTTGAGATCATAACCCCAGCCACAATATTTTAGAATAGGATCTGCAGTATTTTTTCTGGTACTTCCTACATAAAGTACATCTGAAACCATATTTTATTCTGCTAATGGTGTTCCATTAACAACCTATTTAGCATTAAACCATTACCCTGTTTGCCAATTTATCTCTCCAGCTTCCACATCCCACAGAGGAAAGCTTTTGGAAACCTGTGCACACCCCACCTTTCCTCACTTCTGCACATGCAACTAAATGACTATTTACATTTTTGCATCTTGAATACTTAAGTCAATTTCCTCTGCATACGCTACTGATCTTCTGACTGTTAACAGCATTTAATGTTTTCATCCTGTATTTCAATAAAGCCAGGATTATTTCAGGGCACAATGTTTTAGGGCCTTTGTTCTATATGTCACTCGTTACCTGTTAGTGTGCATGCAGCACTACCGATGCAGATTTAGTCTGTCCATAAAATGTGATGTATTATCCCCTGACGTGTTTTTTTGACGCAAAAGTGGTGTAGAATCATTCTGTGCAGGGTGTATGCTATCACAAATCATCACTGTCCTAATTCGATTATAGTTGACCTGAGTGTTCAATGGGGAATTGCAGATGATATTTTAAAACTATAGGAAGCTCCTGTACATGAACTGGAGATAAAAAAAAAAAATAATATAAGTACTTGGACCTGTACATTTCATTTTTAAAAATTAAACAGGTTTATTAAACAAGATTTCCATTTTATAAAGCGATTTTGACATTATGCCATTATGCCAACTGTACTCCTATTTAACTAAAATACCTGCTCCTTCAATCTCCTTAGTGAAGACGCACGAAGCAGCTATTGAGAACCCTGCTAAGTTTTCAGCATGTCGGCACAAGTTATCATTTATGCCTCTGCTACCCTCCACCCATTCCATTGTTATTCTCTTGGTCCTAACGCTCTGGCAAAACAGTATGGGTTTTTCTTTGCTTTTACCAGACAACATTTATTTCAAATTCTCACTACCTTCCCATTACCTTGTTTTTAGTTCTCGCCTGACGTTCCTCCACTCCCACTTCCCGAAAGTGAAAAATGATTAATTTGACGGCCAACATGATCTGTGCAGGCTTGGGCGGCCAAAGGGCCTGTTCTTGTGCTGTACATTATTTTGTTCTTCTTTGTCACAGCTTCCCGTTGTTGAATACTAACCAAATGACAAAACCTAATACTAAGGGGCCTGATTGTCCTCAGTAACTACGTGAACAGTTAACATTTCCACAGCCTGATGTGCGGCAATATCTGCAGCTCGGCCTCCACATAACTCTTTGCCAAGCTCGTAAATAAGCTGATCATACTACATATATGGTTGTTTTGGATTGCAATGGAAACGAAGAGCCCTCAATTTCTGCAGCAAAGGCACATCAACTGCCTTATCATCATCATTATGTTCATTAAATTTACTTTTCCGTAATTAATTTATAGTTCTCATGTTCAGCTAACTCCCGTAACACTGTGGGCTAAACAGAACTCAATGCAGACTATATTTTTCATGTAGTTCGAGAGATGTAACAGGGGTAACACATTGCCTCTATCAAGATAATTAACAGCAAGGGGATTAGAATCTGAGGAGTAAAGATGGCTCATACAGAGGTGATTCCTGAAAGCAATTCTGGACACAATCTTTATGAAAAACCTGGGCAATATTCGCCAGTACATTTTGTACAATATAGGTCAATAAAAAAAAAAAAACGTCCAATCAAAGTATTTGTTCGGCAAGTGAGCAGTGTGCTTTGGAAAAAAAAGCGGTACAATAAGTATACTTTTAATTCTGTTACTGACTGGGAAATCCGGTTCACTGAATGAAATTGTCTTATCGTATACATTTCAAAGATGTCTGAACGTGTTACATTGTCATAGAGATAGAATAATCCTGAAAATTAGTAAAGTTAACCGAGATATGAAAACAAAGTCAAAGCAGAACACCTATTAATTCAGATAGTTCACTGCCTAGATAATTCAGGACATTTTTTTTTTCCAAACATCAACTGAACTTAATCCTTTTCCCTTGCAATCTGTTTTGATTTATGTTCTGTTTATGATCAAAATTACAGTGAGGGTATAGACTAATTCCTAGCACAGTATTATGTTTCGCTTTGCTACAGATTAAATCGAAGGTTGAAGTAACGATGGCAATATGATAACACGTTCCATACAAAGCAATAAATGTTGCTGTGAAATAGCAAATTGTAAACAAAAATAACATTCTATTTTAAAATTACCTATTTGGTGCTGTTTTCTGCACAGATTGCTGTGTGCACATGAGACTGAAGGTAGTTTTTTAAAAAAATAATCGATTTGGCAATACTGACGTTTAACAAGGGTGCATTCCGTGAACTGCAGAAAGCTTAACACTGGCTTAAACAAATAAATTGAAATTGACATCAAAACTATAGAACAAAGTAAGAGTTGGCATTTACTGAGGGCAATTATGTTTTTATATACTGGAGGGGAACTATCGCTGGTAATCAGTGCAGCAGTTCATTGTCCTTCAACAGTTTAGGCCTTCCTTTTAATTCATTGGTGTGATATGGGCGCCGCTGGCAGGCCCAGCATTAATTGCCCTTCTGGAACTGCCAATTGGAATGTGGTAGTGAATTACCTTTTTCAACAGCTAAAGTACATGTAGTGTAGATACATCCACAGTGTCTGTTAAGAACGGTGTTCCAGGCTTTTGAACAACTGGCAGTGAGGAAAAGCTGAAATATTTCCAATTCACTGTATTGAGTGGCAGTGAGGGATTCTTCCAGGTGGTGTTTTCGCCATGTTTCTACTGCCCATGTCCTTCTAGAGCATAGCGGCTGTGGGTTCTTTTTTTTTAAGAAAAACATATTGGAAATAAGCTTAAAGTCATTGATCAGATATCATATTTTTGCATAAATAAGTAACTATTAGTTTCATGAGGTGGCGCAAAATTGATGATATTCAATCGGCCAGCAGTTGCATTTTGCGTCTGACACGAATTTAACTGAAAATAATTAAATATTCGTCAACTTGTAGAAAGTGTCGCCGAAAGGACAATACCCGTTTAACGACAGAGCGAGAGACAAATGTACACCCTTTGTATACATATCCATGTGTTAATGACCTTAAAGAAGGGGGAGAGACGTCGAAGTCACAGCAGAGGCCACAGAGGAAAGCGGGTAATGTTAGAGTTACAATGCAGCTGAAAGGGGCCGCATTGAGCGAGAGTCGTTGAGATCCAGCTGCGATATCCATTTGAATGATTTTCAGAGCGCACAGTTTGAACCCAGTTTAATCGTATGACATCACAGGGAAGCTGGTAGCTTATTGTTGAATGAAGATTTTCTATGCATCTTCTCTGAGCTCCTAAATTTCAGTCGGGTAAGTGGAACGTATTTTCAATAACAAGATTATAAGCACAAGCAGGAATAGACTCATTTATTAAAGAAAAACTCAATAGTTGCTTCAAACACATAAAGTATCGCCGGCCAGGTGATGTGTTCTGACATCAGTATGCGGATTCACGAGGATTACTAAGTGATACGGGTCAACAAATTCTGAAATAAGCTTCTGAGGCTTAAGGATATTTGGCTCAGGCCTATTGAGGTGGAAAAAAAAGAGCTACCAAAACTGTAATTATGCAGGGAGGGTGAACGCTACCAGGGCAATTTAATTCAGGACACAGTCTCAACTATCAGACTTGAGATTTTGGAATTGCCGTATGGCCAGGGAAAGTTAGCTGTAACTGTGAAAGAGGCATGTACGTAAAACCAACAGGTACTAGTTGTGGGAGTTCAGCCATTACATTTGCACAAGTTCAAGATTCTTGTGACTTGCATGGGTGAGAGCGAAGTGGGTTTCGGGGGAGTCTATGGAGGGGGGGGGGGGGAATGGGGGCGAGTGCAGATGGCGCCGGGATGATGACCATTCTGGCCATGACTTGGTGCTAATTGAAGAAAATTTTTGTCGTGGAGGCAGTATAGTCAATGGAATTGGAACAGTTTTGTGTAGCTGACAAAGAGAGACCAGACATAGCGATGCCTATCCATTGCCAGCGTTCCGAACTTCTGTTTGAGGCTAAGAAGTTGCATGCAACGGGATTTGAAGCATTCAATTGATGTAGGTAACGTAGGTACAGGGAACATGGATCACACTGGGTAAGAGGTTCTGAATTGGGGGTGTGAATAGATGAGGCAAATTTCAGTAAAACCTTCTCAAATGCTATAAATTCTTAAATGTTACCTGAGTCAGAAGAAAATTCAGACGATCAATGAGATCAGACAGTTGAAATAATTTAGCAATGATAACTGTGGATCCAATAGACTTTGATTCTTGGGATACTGGCACCAATACGGGAGAAATTGGGAGCTGTACCACTGTGTCATTCTTCAGCTTAACCGGGCTGGACCCAGTCTCCCCGTGAGTCTTACAACCGGGAAGCCAAACATTGTTTATACAAAAAATGGTAGAGCGGTTTTGCTGGGCGACTTTCACGTGAGGGCAAATGTGGTAACTCAAAGGAAAAGGACAACGTAAGGCAGCGAGATTGTCATAACTGTATTTAGAACAAAAAATTGAGGAGGAAGGGGCTGTACGTAGAAAGGTACGATTGCAACAAAAAGATTTGCAGAAACCAAGCAAAAACAGAACTAGGGGATGTGCAAATGACTGCTCATGCCATTGCGACCTTAACAATTTGCATGTTTTTTGGAAAGACGGAATTCAGAATGTTTAAGAAGCTGAAAGTGTGTATTCCTTATTTCAAGCCTTCAGCTGAGTGGCATCAGCGTATCAAAGGCGTTGAAAATGTCACTTTACCAGCAGGTGTATATACACAGCAGTTTCAGAGACAGTTGGAGTTGTTGCGTAACCCATTGCCTTGGTGTTATTTTTGGGCGTCGTCCTCCACAGACACAATGTAAACCTTCCTTTGTAAAAGCACACCTATCATATATGCACAAATAAGCAAGCAAAATGATCCGTCCAAAGTTCTCGTTGGAAATGTACAGCAAGATATAAAATAACTTCAACAGTTTAAATGTAGCAACATCCTTCTAGCCCTTCATAAAGCACATCGACATTTTAACTCAATTCATTAACCCATACTGGAGGCTGAATATTCAATGTAATTTGCATTTTGGAAAGACAGGAAAGAAGAAAAGAACTTTTTGGAGTTGATCCCCTAATTAATTATGACATTAATGCAGTAGGAATGGATCAACTTAGTTCTCAAGATCAACATGAAGAATCAGTTTGCGGTAGCAATAAAAAAAACAAAGTGAAAGATTTATTTCTGGGCTTAATTTTAGGTTGTTTAGCAACTGTAAGAATGGGTACCTTGAAATAGATTATTGGAGCTTCTCAGAAAGGAAATGGAATTACCATGGTTTAAAAAATAAAGGAACCTGCATTAAAATAGACATACAGATTGGCAAACTTAAATAAGAGGATAAGTTCACGGTTCGGTTTTTAGAAAAGTTATTGGAGCAGTACGATAAGCTGTAAATCAGAGAGTCAGATATTCCGGACCTTGTGATGGGCATTTAGGCAGGTGTGCCTAATGAACCCAGAATAGTCATAACATGACGAAATGTCTTGTTTAATTTTATGGAAGAAAGGACAGGGTCTAAGGCTAGTGTTTTAAACTTATTCGAGGCCAATAAAAGGCTAAGAAGACTAAAGAGAACTGCGAAAATAGATTAACTTGTAGGTCAATAGAAATCTAGTGATAGTCATTTGACTGAATTACTTTAATGTTCATTAAGGTATATGCCATTGAAAAATAAATATTATTTGGAATATAGCCAATGTAACTCCGCTATTCAAAAATTGAAGGAGACAGAAAACAGTGACCCATTGCACAGCTAGCCAAATATCTGCCACTGGGAAAACTAAAAGCAAATGCGAAGGAGTTTATAGCCTGGAACTTGGAACATCCTAATGGATTCATCCCGGGCAAAAGGGTTTTATTAAAGCAATATCATGTTTTTTGCAATTCATTTGAGTCCTTTGAGGAAGTAAGAATTATTGCAGTTAAAGGGCACGTGTGATCTGATGAACATCGATTTCCAAAAGGAAATTGAATTTATGCCCCCTCAAACTCCAGTACAAATAAAAAGAGGTCATGGGTAAGGGGGAAATATATTATTCTTGGCAGGGAGTAACTATTGTCATTGAAAACATTGGAATGCTGCGGGGTTAAGTAATTTGCTCTCAAGTATTTACATTATCCATTAATGACATGGATGTAGGGAGAGGATGTTTCCTAGCCAAATGTGAATTTATTACTAAGGTAGGTAGCAAAACACGTTGCCAGCAGCATTTTGAATTTGCAAAGGGACAGGTGCAAGGAATGAACAGATATTTGGCAGATAGGACATAATGTGAAAATATGAACATTTTCATTTTCACAGAGAATGCAAAAGCAGAATACTATTTATCTGGATAGAGATGGTACAAGTCAATTATGTAGAAGGAACAGGGTGTGCTGTTAGATGAATCACAGAAATCTTAGTGCATATATACAATTGAGTGGAAGGCAAATGGAATGACGTAATTTACTGCGAGTGGAATAAAATAGAAAATTAAGATAAGTTTAACTGCAACTGTAGAGTGCCTGGGTTGGGTCGCATCTGAAAATGTGTCTATCGTTTTTGCAATTAAAAAAAAAGCAGATGTGTCGAAGTTTTATTTAGAATGGCGGGGGTTCCCGTCCCCAATGCGACAAATTGGCAGAGTGCGCATCCTACCAAAACTGACTGCCCCTCAGCGAATTTTTGCTCCAATGTGCCTTAACCGGCTGCAGGTGGGAACACTGCTCTCAGTCGGGAGGCAGTTTACATTAAAGATGCCGGACATCCTGAAACGCCCTGTTCCGACATGGGCAGAGGCTGCCAGGGAGAGGATTGGGAATGCATGCCGTCGCTGGAGCCTTATTTCTGGGCTTACATGAACAGATATTGTTTGTTTGTCTAAGGGCGGGGATGGAATTCGGGGGCCTTCGGTGTTTTTGAAGGGGTGCTTGGCCGAGGTGTAGGGGCGGAGGGATGCTTGGTGTTAACTTGACCGAAAGGAGTTTGCACCCAATATTAAAAGCAATTTTTTGAAGAAGACCTCGCCCAACTCCACCATCACCAACTGCTGCCTAAATATTTTAGGGTGTGCATAAAACCCCTGAAGTCCCCTGGCGAGCCTGAAAATTGAGAGCCTGTGAGACCAGCATTAAGTATTCAGGATATTGGCCACTTTAGGACGTCAGTTGGGGCAAGGCCGAAACCGCACCAGCGCATGAATAAAATTGCCCAAAACTCGGGGTGGGCAGGAATCTAGCGGGAATTCCAATCGAGGAAATTGGCGATCAGTCCAGCATGAAAAACAGCCGGAAAGGCAGCTTATGAAAGGGGATGTAATTGTGTTCGGAGTAGTTCAGATATTGTGTATTCGACTTAGTGCTAGGATAGGAGTCGTATATTATGCAAAAATGATGAACAGGCTTGGCCTCTATACGTTGGAGTTGAGAGGAACATAAGTGACGTTATTAAATAATCTAAGAACCTAAGTGTACCTCACAGTATAGAAACGGTGAGGACACAGAAAAACAGAAGTTTAACAGCACATAAGGAGGCCATTCGGCCAAGCGCATCGGCACCGGATCTCTAAGTGAGCATAATGACCTTGTGCCATTGTCCTGCCTTTTATCTGTATACCTGCGCATTGTTTATTCACAAGTGAGCAGCAAACAACCTCTTGAATGCAATGATTCGACGTGCTTGAACCACGTTTCCAAGCATTGAATTCCAGACCAGACTCCTTCGTTGTGTGAAAAAATATGCTTTTCTCACACCACATTTGTTTCTTTTGCAAATCACTTTAAATCTGAACCCTCTCTCTTTTCATTATTTACGAGCGGCAACAGCTTCACCTTACTGGCTCTGTCCAGATCCCACATCATTTTGAAGATATCTATAAAATCTCATCTAAGTGTTCTGCTTTCCAAAGAGAACAATCCCAATGTACCCAATCTCTCCCCATAGCCGAAATTTTTCATTGCTGGAAACATGCCTGTAAGCCTCATGTGGACTGTCTTCAAAATGTTCATGTCTTTCCTCTAAATTGGCGCCCAGGATTGAGCACAATATTCCAGCTAACATCTAACCAGTTCTTTATATAAATGTACGTTAATCTCCCGTCTCTTGTATGCTATTAGCCAATTAATAAAGCCCAGGGTAGTTAATGCTTTATATGAACATCAGAACTAGGAGCATGAGTAGGCAGTTCAGCCCCTTAAGCCCGGCCCCCAATTAATTTTGATTATGGTTTATTTCATTTCTGACTCAACTCCAATTTCCAGTCCTCCCCCCATAACCCTTCAACAAATTATTAACTAAAAACTTGTCTATCTCCTGCTTACATTTATTCAGCGTTCCACGTCCACTACACTCTGTGGTAGTGAATTCGATAGATTTAAGACTATTTGAGAAAAGTAATTGTTCCTCATCTCTGATTTAAATCTACCACCTTATAGCTTAAATATATGGCCTCTTGTTCTAGAATGCCCCAGAAGGGCATCCACCCCACATTTCCTTTGTCGATCTCGTTAATCATCTTGTATACCTCAAATATATCTCCCCTCATGTTTTTAAATTCGCGTGAATATAGGCCTAAACTGCTCAATGTCTCCACATAAGACAAGCCCCGCATTCTATTGAATCAATCAAATGAACCTCCTCTGATCAGCCTCCAATATGACTCCATCCCTACTCAGGTAAGAGGGCCAAAACTGTGTGGAGTACTCCTGGTGCGGTCTCGCCAATGCCTTGTACAGTTGTAACAACAATTCCCTATTTTCATACTCAATTCATTTAGCAATAAATGCCAAAATTCCATTTGCCTTCCTTATTATCTGCAGTATCTGCATCTTAACTTTCTGCGAATCATGCATGAGGACAACGATATACCTCTGCTCTGAAGTGTTCTGAAGTTTTCTCTCCATTTAAATTATCAGTCAACTTTTTATTCTTCCGACCAAAATGAATAATGTTACACTTATCAAAGTTAATCTCCATCTGCCAAATTTTTGCCCCTTCACCCAACTGCCCATGTCCATTCGCAGATTTCTTATTTCTTCATTGCAATTTGCTTTCCCACCCAATTTGGTTCCATCTGCAAACTTAGCTTCAGCTCCTTCTCGCCCTGAATCCAATTCGTTAACATAGATTGGAAAAAGTTGGAGCCCAAAGGTCAAGCTCTATGTCACCCCACTTGGCACCGCTTGACATCCCGAAAAAATCCCATTCATTTCGCCTTTCTGCTTTCTGGTGGTTAGCCAAATCCTCTGTGTAAATTATCTAAATTAAAATTATTGCAAGAATTTTTTATGAACATTATTTTATGAATGTGTTTATGAACTGCTCTCTCAACCAGTCCGGCAAACTTCAATGATCTGCACAATTATACAGCGATGTATTTTTGCTCCTCTACCCTCTTGAAATGTTACCTTTTATTTTACTTTGCCATTCCATGTTCCACCTAACACAAAGCAGCACATCACGCTTATCTGCATTGACCTTAATCTGCCAAGTACCTGCCCACTCCACCACTTGTCTATATTGTTTGGAAGCTCAATTCTGTCACGAAAAGCTATGGATGCAATATCAAATCCTGCAGAACTCCACAAATAACCTTCCTCCAACACGGAAAATATCTATTGACCATTACACTTTGCTTCCTATTTTTCTGCTAAAGTCCCTTCTATTCCATGAGCAATAATTATTCTCACATTTTGTTGCATGGCACTGTAGCAAGCGCCTTTTGAAGATCCATTTGCACCTCTCTAAGTCCATTATCCTCATCGATTTTTTCAGCTACGTCTTCAAAACCTCGGGTATGCTAGTTAAATAACAGTTTCCCTTTTGAGTTCCATGCTGGCACTTCCTAAGCAACCCATATTATTCCAAAATCACAAATGACTGTTTCAAGAAATCTTGTCCAAGACAGAAGTTAAACTCGTTGGCCTTTAATTGCTTGGCTTAACCTAGCATACATCTTTAAGCAAGGATTAGTGTTTGCAGTTCTCCAGTCCTTTGGCAACTCCACTGAGTCAAAGGAAGATTGAAAGATTATGGCCAGTGCCCGTGCAAATACCAATCTCAGATCACCCTATATTGTTGTTTGCAACACACCCGGTCCTGCTACATGGTTAGTCTATTCAGCATTTCCTCCTTAACGATTTGGAATCCTTCTGATGACATAGTTTCCACGTCTGGCACCATGGCGTGGTGAGAATGTAACCCCTTGTTAAAGACAATTGCATAGTGCTCATTTGATGCTGCAGTCATCGTTCGTTTGTGCATGTGCAAATGTTGTTTTTGATCCCTAATTGGCCCCACTCCTCCTTTTCACAACTTATTACTGTTTAAATGCCTACAGAAGATTATGTTGGCTCCATCTCATAATCCCTCTTCGTCTCTGTATTCTATGTTTCCATGTCTGCACTGAACCTTCTGTATCGCTGCTGGTTCTTAATCCTATTTTCTATCTGACATCGTTATAAGTGCACCTTTCATTCCTGACCTGAAAAAGAACATCAATTTTCATCTAGGAAGATCGGCATTTGTTCGTCAAACCTTTCATTTCATTAGAATATACCTTGACTGTGCCCGGAACAATTCTATTTTGTTTTGTTCCAGTCTATCTGGACTACCGTCCATTTCTACCATAGCACTAAAATGAAGACTACAATGAGCACTGTCTCCTCAATGCTCCTCCACTGACATTTGATCCAATTCACCAGCCAGATGTCAAAGAACCTAGTCCAACAATTTGTCTTTTTACTTTTTGGATAGGGTATGTGCTTCTGTTGAACATTCTTCTGAACACAATCTAGGACATTTTAATTCTCTCCATCATTTAAACAACCTCTGCCCTCGTCTACATTCGTGTAATTAAAATCACCCATTGTGTCTACTCTATAATACATGTATCTCGCTGTAATTTATCTGCAGACCTGGTGTTCTGTGCCATATTCACTCTTTGGTTGTCTCGAGAGTATAATGGGCAATGTTTTGCATGTTTACTGTTCCTCAGCTCAATCAAGTCGATATTGTCCTTGAACGGTCTGGGATATCCTCCTTCTCCTGCACTGCAATGCATTCCTTTCCCAATAACGCCATTCTCTTTCCTTCATTTCCTATGCTTTCGGAACAACTTGTAACCAGGAATATCACACCCAGTTCTAGCCGTTCTTCAGCCAGGACACTGTTATCGCCAAAACAGCCTATACTCACGAGACAATCCGCACCTCTAGCTCCCAAAAATAATTTCTCCCCCGTGAATTCACGTGCATGCATATTAACCATGAGTTAAATTTTGTTTATTTCTCCCATACCCTGGCTTTATTTATTATCCTGCTTTTGTCTGAAAGAGTGCTACCTGTCCTGTCCAGTATTTTGTGCACCCTGGTATTTTGATCTACTATTTCCTCTTAGCTCCATCACCACTGCTGCGTGATTTGTGAACGCTCCCAAAACCACTAGCAAAAGGCCCACAAGGTACTCCAACCCAGCGTTATTCAGGTGCAGACCATCAGACTTCAACAGATTCCTTCTCCCCCATTTCCAGTCCCAGTGTGCAAGGGATCTAAAAACATTCCCCTCCTGCTCCATCTTTCCAGCCAGTCATTCATTTGCCGTATCCTCCTATTTCTGTTCTTATTGGCACAAGGCACTGGAATTCACCTGGTGATCAATACAATTGAGTTAATAGTTGCTAAGTTCCTGGCTACCAAAAATATGATTGCAGGTCCAAATCCCCCTTCCGACCATATAACTTTTCCCATTGTAGATCCCGACCTTAGCGCTGAGCCCCACACCACCCCCCAACACCCCCACCCTGCAGAATGTCCTGCAGCCGCTCCATGACATTCTTGACTTTGGCTGCAGGGAGGCAACTTTACACCCTGGAGTAACGCCCTCCACCAAAGAAATGCTAGCCTGCTCAATTAACCAATGAATCCAACATTGTTGTTGCTATTCATTTTTTTATCCTCCCCTCCTGTACAGCCAAGCCGCGAGTGGTGCCACAAACGTGGGCCTGACTGCACTGGACTGAGGAACAGAAAACCGATTTCCGAGCGGACCCCAGGGCGCTCCTTCACGATTTATCTACATCTTTTTGGAATTCATCGCACTCATCAATGCTGCCCTGTCTCCAGTCGCTTCATATTTAGTTCTGATGCAATGATTTTTTATATGTGGACTGATGCATGTCTGCAGCCAACTGAAATGGCAATTTTGTCCACTGTCTCAGAGCAGCTTTACCCCACACACTTAGGCGTGAAGAACATTGAAAATGCATACTTATCACGATAATCCCAAGCTTTCAGAAAGAGCAATGTGGCATACATTGACCTCACAATGGTTGGCTTTCTATTATTAATCCTGATCGTATGTCGTACTGTTTTGGCAGGGAAATGCTGTCTTCTCTATGTTTTTACTTCAAATATCTGCATCTGAACGGTAATGAAACAAATATTATCAGGCACCTGGCGAACTGACAATGGCTGCCTTCTAATTCATGTATCAGCGCCTCCATGCAAAGTGATTTAGCTGCTTGGGTCTTAGTTGCCTTTTCCCACTCTATCCTGAATTATCCCTGAATTATATAGCCAGCAGACATTTCCATTTGCCTACGGTGCAGCTATTCCACAATTAAGATTCAACAATGTTCGTCAATAGTGTGGTAGGGGGCGGTGGATGTGGTGGTTGTTCTCATGAAGATGACCCAAATGCTTATATAAGCCATATACATGAAATCAAGAAATTATTAATTCAGAGCAATTGGGAGAAAGTTAGAGAAGTAATTAAAAATAATCAGTAAAACGATCAAAGCCACTGATACTTGCTGAGAATGCCAAATGATAACTTGTTTTACTGCTCATAATCAACATTTTGTATTGTGAAAACAAGAGAACGAACATCTGGTCCAAACGTCATAGATTCTCTCAAAACGTTTTTTTTTACTTATTAACAAGAAGAAGAACACACTTAAGCTGAAAACATTAAGCTATATACTTAAAACAGCCTTAGCATAAATTATCATGCCCCCACCTCTGCAATCACTTCCCCAGGCTCCAGCGTCACCCGACTCTCCACCCCCACTCCCAGTCCCCCCCCAAAAAAAACAAACACTTGGTGAGAACACAGAATTAAACTACCTGTTAAACTGGCTGAAAACACCTCCCTCACAGGTTATTAGCCATGAAAATCGTTTAGTATTACTGAAGGCAAAATGACTAACTTTACAACAAGGTATATCACACGACATCTGAATCTCTTCAACTCTCCAGTTGGCATCGATAAGAGTTTAGACATAAAGCTGTATGAAAACCAATATGTGTTTTGGCTTGAACATGGGTGGATGCATGAAATGCACACATTTTGCTCGTCGAGTGCATATGTCAGGCTGCTTCCAAAAACAGTCATACAACTCAGCTCATCGTCTTTCATTAAATATGTTTACCCCGACAAGTTAGATTCAAATATACCAAACACGTCTTTGAAGTTAAATTTCCCGGAGTGAAAAAATATTTAATGCCACTTCGGGCAAAATAAAATTTACTAAACATCTTTTTTTCACTTTTAAAGAATTTGTATTTTCTAAAATTCCCTTCCAAAATCAAAAAGCTGTACAATCAATTCACTTCCTGTCGGGTTATGCTCAGTGTTTATAAAACAACGTTTTTTCCAGTAAATCCACTGCACCAGAACCTCTAATGTATAATGCATACAACTAACACCTTTACCTGCATTCCTCAAACCAGCTGTCATAACTAACCATCCACTAGTTAGTTAATTATGGGTGCACACACGTGCGTGCACACACACACACACACACACACACACACAGACACACACACACACATAACCCTACTTCCAGATTATTACCAGAGTCCCCAAGAAATTAAAAAGTAACGTCCATTTGAACTGAAATGTCATATTGCAAAAGTATGTTTTTATTTTCACAAACATATTTTGCATCAATTACACATGGCTGGAGAAGGGAATGTCACTGCAAAAATGCTTACCTCCACAGAACACATCAATCGATGGTGTACCTGCAGGAAGCATGAAAAAAAATGTTTTTTTTTAAGAATAAATTTCATTCTAGTCTATTTGCAATTTTCCAGCTTGCCAACTGTTTTCAATATAAAATGTTGACAGCACGTCTGCACTGACATTCCCTTGTCCAGCCACATGTATAATTTCTAAATTGAACGTTTGCAGTAGTACACTACACTGGAGCAATCTGGATTTTTAATTTCAATTTTTTTCCAGAAAGTTCAAAGATGATGGTTAGCAGATAGAACTGTCCCTGAAGGGTAATTTGCAACACATAAAATTGAAAAGGCTTCAATTCTCGAAACATAGTATAGTTGCTTAATTATTTCTTCTGATGCACATTCAACTTCTGTGAGAACAACACCACCCCCCCACCCCCACCCCCCACCCTCCACCACCACCGCCACCACCACAACTGTTTCCTCTTGTCCAAGTTCATTTTCTCGTAACAATTTAGCACAATAATCACTGGCATCAACAACCATCTTAACCTATGTTCTATAATCAGTTGCTGCTAGAACAGGTGTAGTAATTAGTACATCTTTCAAGATTTCAGATGCAGTCTGACACGGACATGTCCATTACAACTTCCACTTCTTTTTCTGTAACACAGTCAGAGATGTAGCTACACTGCTGAAAATTGGCATGAACCTCCAATGAAATCCACTCATTACCAGAAATCTGAAAGCTTCTCGTTCCCTTGTAGGCACTGGTATAAATTGTTGGAGAGTACCAATCTAACAGTGAATCAGCAGATGAAACGAAATGTTATAAAGAGAAGGAAAGGATAAAACAAACAAACAAAAAAAAAAACCTGGATCCGAATGCACGTAGCATCTGACACAGAACAGATGAATTTAAAGTGTACATAGAAATAACTAATTGTGATCGGATAGCCATTACGGAAACATGTTTTCAAAAGGAGATGGGTTGGGACCTCAATATTGATCAGCATACGGTATTTAGGAAGCAAAGGAAGCGAAGAAATGGTGGAGATGTGGCTGTACTAATTAAAGATAATATTAGCACAATAGAGAGGGGTGATCGAAGTTCAGGAAAAGAGGATTTGGCAAAGGTTTTGGAAGAGATGATAAAAGTTAAAGGCAGGAACTTACTTATAGGAAAATTGTCCTTGCCCCCTAACAGGAACGAAATGGTAGGGTTGTGCATAAAGGAAGCACTAATATGAGGTTGTCAGAAAAGGCACGCTGGTAATCATGGGAGATTTTAATTTACATATCGAAGATAAAAGTCAGATGAGCAAAGATAGTCCAGATGAGGAGCTCATTGTTGTTTTCCTGGATAGTTTAACCGAACTGAAAGTTTTGGAGCCGACAACTGAGCAGGTTTTATTAGGCCTGTTATTGTGGAAAGAAGTCTGAATATTTAATGATCGCACAGTGAAAGCGCCCCTATGTAGCAGTGACCATAATATGAATTAATTTAATTTGCAGTTTGAGGGAGAAAGAGGTGGGCCTGAAATTACATTTTAAATATGTAAAAAGTAATACTATGAGGGCATGAAAGCTGTGCTGGTGAAAACAAATTGACAATACAGGTTAACAGATAGCTGAATAGAGATGCAGTGTTTGATACTTAAGGGGAGATATCAGAATTCAAAGTGTAGGTGCATTCGACTGAGTAAGAACATATGCAACGGCAGGACACAGCATCCGTGATAACTTGAAAGGTTAAATATCGTGCCAAATTTAAGGAAAACGCATACGAGTTTAGAAATATACGTGGAAGACCATAAGATTGGACAGAACATAAGGAACAGCAAAGAGTAACAGAGAGACTAATAAAGGAGGGGGATATTGGAATATGGGAGAAAGCTAGGCAGAAAAAAAAGATGGTAAGTAAGAATATTGGTAAATATTTTAAAAAGAAACAAGCGATCAAAGTGAGCGTTGGTGCTGTAGAAGGTCAGTTTAGAAAATTGGTCAAAGAAAACAAGGAGGTCGTAGATGAATTGAACAGATGTTTTGCATCAGCTTTCACGATAGAAGATATTAGTAACAGTGCAGCTCCAGGTAAAAAAAAAAAACTGTAAACGGAACTGGGGAAGGCAGCCAGGAAGATTACAGCTAGAAAAGCATTGGAACTGAGCAAATTTTTCGTGCTGCCAACTGTCAAAGACCCGGGTACTGACGGACTTAATCATGCGTTTTAAAAGAAATGTGTAGCGAGATAGTTGATGCATCGGTTTTATTTTTCCAAAACACATTAGATTGGGGGAAGTTTGCTTTAAATTCGATGATAACAACAGTTACTCCATTTGTCAAAATGAGCGGGAGGCAGAAAGTAGCATTTTACAGTCCAGTTACCTTCACAAATGTCTTTGGTAACATATCAAAAGTCACTGACAAATAAGTAATAGTAGGGCTCTTGGATAAGCTCAAGCTAATCAGGCCGGGTCAGCAAGCTGTTGGACTGGGGATCTGTGTTTTTCCAACGTATTGGAATTCGTTGTGGAAGTAACATGTGCTTTGGATAAAGTGGAACCGATAGATGCAAGTATGTGATAGGTTATTGGCGGTAGTTGGGAAGCAGATACCACTTTACAATTAGATCAGCCATGATAATCTTAAATGGCGGAGTGGGCATGAGGCCAAATCTTGCTCATTGATCATATGTTGGTCTGTTAAGCCATTAAACACAGCCCAGCGAATGTATGAGCTTTTAGGACGATGCTGACATAAATGTTGAGAGGACGATAACATTCAAGGTCCCATTAGATATATGGGGGTGCTTAGACTCCAAAGATGCCAACCTTATGCCTTTCATTAACGAGATGCAGCCTTCATATACAGGAAGGCATTCCATTCATTTTGTTTGTTCTTTGACTGCAAATGACAATATCATTCCTGTTAGCTCGAAGAATTTTTTTGGCATCCGCAGCGATGAGTACATATTAACGAGTCTTTGAAGCTATAGCTTATCAGTCTCACTGCCCAACGCCACACAAAGGCTCATACATCATCTGCATGCGTTGATATTGAGCAACAGGGGTTACCGAGTTACAGCGTGGCCACTAACGTCTACTGAGAACTAAATGCCAATTTAGAAGAGCGTTGTGAAGCCTGTCACTGGCAAGGTGTGCGGCCTTCAATCAGACTTTGGACTTCTGAAGATGCACTGCAGTTTAGCTGGATCGGGTAGATCCCTTCATTATGCCCCCCACAGGTGCCCAGTATGTCAAGGTGGTACGCAACGTGCTCAGAATCCTACAGAAGAGCAAGAATTACTACAATGAGGATAACTGGGAGCTTGATGCCCCCTCTGATAGAAGAAATAAAGAACGTAATGACATTGGCATTTTTTGTAGAAAGCCCTTAGGGAACGTCGCAATAGCTCATAGGGTATGTGCAATTGAGCTACAGGGTGCTCAAATGGAGGCTTGTTTCACTACCACCTTAAAAAAGGAATCCATGCACTTCAATAAATCTTCAGCACATTGCTCTTTAGCATGTCGTAAATGACCAACACACTAACAGTGAGAACATAAGCTTGCTCTGATCAGATGCTGCAGTTTCGAGCACTGGAAGAGACAATTTAAAAATAATAGCTTGGTCTTGGATGAGATGCATTCCATGTTCACCTTGTTCTTAAAGTTTAATTTTAAATCAGATATTTAAGAGGAAAGGTATGTAATCCATGGATAAATTATACTCGGTGAATTTGACATAGTCTTTAAGGTAATGTAACGTTCTTGATATTAGAAATAAAGGACATTGGCACGTTCCATTTTCAACCTCAATTTAGGAATTAGCAAATGAGATCCAGGCCATTCATGATTAAGGAAAAAAAAATCATGCAAATTGTGTTGTACATACATATTTTGCCCACAAAAAAGGTTGATGAAAGCTAAAATAGTCATTTTAATTGTGAAATAAATGCTTAACTTTTGCCAGCAACGTTATTAATGAGTATACAGCCGTGGTGGCTGGCTGGAGAAATGACATAATAAAACCGATTAGCACAAAATTGAGAAGTCCATGTCCGAAGGACAATGACTGGTTAATCACAATTGAAAATGGCTCTTATGTCTTGAATGGTATGCTGCTGCCTTTCACCTTCTATTGCGCGCCCCACTAAATTTAGAGCAACAGTCCAAGACCCAAGTGAGGAGGAATTCCAAGTGGCTGTCAACTTCTGTTTTGTACAGGCTAAGGCTTGGATGGCAAGCTAGCTTGATAACCCAAACGCCCATTCAATTCATTGTTCTGCTTTTCACCTTATGGCCTACGCAACGAGAGGGGTGATTAACAAGTTTACAAATCGTCAGGAACTGGTGTTGTAACCTCCCTGTACACTTGGCCGCCATTTCAAAAACAGGAGAATAATCCCTCGAAAAACTGACAAATTGGATTCAGATAAATCAGTATCCGATCATTCCAAAATGCTTAAAATGGAACAGGAGTGCGAACGGAAATTACGTATGAAACCAGGGCTGAAAAATTGCATGGGGTATGTGTTTTTAATTGTTGGGCAGGGAAGACGCTGGAAGCAGAGATGCAGATCATATCGTGTATTCAGGCTGGTTCTGACCGGCTGCTTGTGTTGTACAATACAACAGATTGGCGAGGAACGTGATTAACAGCAGCATATCGAAACAGCAGAGAAAACGTTAGTGAAGAGAGAAGAGAGATTTAACAACAATTAACATTGGTATAAGTCAAATATTTCGCTTAACCTGAAAGGGTTTACCCTTCATCTCAGTTTGTGTCATAAAACAAAAAAAAAGATACATGAAGCTCAATAAAATGCCCGGTACATTGCAGAAAGGGAGCAACGATTTTAATGCACAGCATCTTTTTGTTTTGAGAAATCGTAGTGTTTTTTTTTAATGATTTTCTTAGTTATCAGAGAATTATAGGAAACTGGACTCTGCTGGTGAAAATATTCGCTTTGTTTATCATTATTATGTTTCTAATCTTATTACTGAAATTTTGATATCGGTAATTATGGAATACACGAACAAACATGGGCAACCTGGTCAGCTCGTTTAATTGCGATGCTATCCAATAGACAATTTTACGCTACAACTTGTGTTGTATAACAAGCGCACTCACAAAAAAAAATATGCAATCCGTGTTGCAAGTAGTAAAAACTTGGTGAGTTGTTACATATTATACAACCTTTCAGTTAGCTCATGCATATCTTGCGTTCTTCTCCGGTATACAACCAGTCCAAAATTGATGAGATAAATATTCTCGCAGTGTTCATGAATGCACAATATTCACAACGTCTGATATGAACGAGAAACACTGCCAAAAATTCTCAGGATTGCAAAATGTTGTCTCATGTGTTCACTGGAGAACGATTCATTTACGTTCTGCATCACTCTTTGCTATAGTTAAATTTTGGTGAGATATTATTTAATACGTATTTTACTGTTGGATTGCTCAAAATGCATTTTGTAACTTGCAGGGTTGCACTGTTCAGCAATAATGCGAGAACACCACAGACCTCTCCTAAATTTCCTCATGTCGGCATTTCTACTCGGAGCACTATTTGAAATCATTGTGATATTTTGCATTTTAAAGCACAGCAAATGCAATTTTGATCCAATTAAACAAAGGACAAACAGCAGAGTTTTCTGCACTAATGACGCAGCATGTACGAACAATGGCACATAATCTGTGTTTAAAGTTGAGGCAAGTACATGTCTCATTTCGAGCAGTTGAACACAGCAGATTGATGAGCAATGATTAACGCAGGTGCAACCGTTTTTTCTTAGCAATTTTCCGTAAACCTGCCAGCATGCAAATTCATACATAAGAATCAAGAAAAACTCCTGATTTTGATTTGAAGAGGTGTGAGTTGGGGAGGGGAAGTGGGGGGTGGGCGGGATGTGTACCTGCTACATATTTTTAGCGCACCTGCTGAGGTCAATGTGTTCCAGAGGCGGAATAGTAGATGTTTGCTTTTCTTAGAGAGAGTTCTTGACCTTTCCACCTGGAGAGTGAGTGCAAGCACGCAGAAAAACTGTAATTTTAGAAAGCGACAGCTAAAATTATAGTATACACATTGTCTGCGTCCTGAAGTGCAGAAATGTCTATGCATGTATTAACATTTTGCATTCCTTAGTAACTTATCATGCAGGGTTTATTTTCTGCATTGAGAAGATTACTGCGGGGTTGTGAGCCTAATGCAGGATATAGGCTTGGGAACTAAACATTGTTCACACACCACCCTGTGCAAAAAATGATACTTGATGGTCAGCCGCTGCCAACTGCGGCTTCTGCTCCAACCAGCTAACCATTTCCAAGTTATCACAATAAATGTCGTTCCAAATCTCGAAGTTGCGTTAAAAAAAAAAGTTTGTCATTGTTTACATTGCATCAGTAACTAATTTCCCATTGTACAAGGTCGAAACAATAGGCAAGTTTCCATTTCAATAGTTCGGAGAAAAGTTTGGAGAGCATGCTCGAACATTACGCTCTCCGTGAAATAGGGACATTATTTTCCTACGTGATTTTTTTTTTATAAAGAAACTATTTAGTTTTCATATAATTCAGTTGCATTGATTAAAATATCTATTTTTGCCTGCCACCACTTTTACCTCTGTTAAGAACAATTGAGACTCTGAAAAACAAAAAGCTGCTTTATTGATAAACCTCGCTCTTTATGCTACTTTAGTTTGGCGTCGACAATCAGTAGTCTCCGCAAAATCCGCTTGCTGCAGAATTCTCTATCCAGTCTTCATTTATTAAATCTATTGTCTTTATTTTCTTCTCTATGTCCACACCATGTTGTATTGGCAGTACTGTTTCACAGTGCATGTAAAATTAAGGGTTTAGATGAGCTTCAAAATTTAGATTTAGAAGGCTTATACCATAAGCTCTGCCAAGAGTTCTGTCTAAGTCGGGCTATTTTTATTCGTCATGAATGCCCTGCTTAACTTAGAAAGATTCACTGAATAAATCCCGTTGTCTCTCCATAAAGTAGCCACAAACTTTAATTCTGCATAAAATTCGGTGAAACGTTTTGGAACAATTTTACCGATAAGAATAATATTATTTTCCGAGTGATGCCAGGGCACGAAAAAAGTCGAAATATCTTAAATTGTTTTCAATACACACACCCAGTGAAGTGTTAATGTGTTTCCCTGAGTATTATTTCCCGTCAATGCACTGATATCAATCTCAAATGACAAATGTCGATCTCAGAATCAGGATTGATGTGCCAATGAGAAGCATATGTATTTAATGCATGCATTATTTTATTCCCTTGGCTTTAAGCACAAAAAATATATGCGTGAAAAGATTAAGGGTCTGGGAGCCCTTGTCAGCGGAGGAAAATAATGCCATAGGGCATGCCTCCTGGCTAAGTGTTACACTACCATAGTGATTTTTGCCTCACCGCGTGAGCGGTAAAAAGAAGAATGTGAAGTGAAGGCCCGCAGGAGAATGCGTGCAGAGATACTGAGGAAATACATCAATCAACATAAGGCATTTGTACTCCATCAACTTTTGCCCAACACCTGTTGCAAAACAAGACAGTCTTGGACAACAGTGATAATTGGCACTGGTGGGATTGGGAAATGCACCCTGATTCAGAAGATGATCCTTTATTTTGCCAGTGAGAAAATATACAAACTGTTTTCATTTATTTTTCTTTTTACCTTTTCTTTCTTAAATTTAGCAAATGGCAGAACCACTCTATCTAAACTCATTATGGATTCCTACCCTCACTTCAGATATCAGTTGGAGCGTCTGTGGCAGGCACCCTCAAAACTATTGTCTGTGTTTGATGATTTAAACCGAATTGAGAAAAAAATCGATTTCGTTGATGCCAAGAGCAACATTGATCACCTAAAATGCTGCTTAGATCCAGAGTTCTATTGTGAAGTTTGTGAGATTGTGTGCTGCCTCAGACAAGGGAACTTGTTGATAGGCTGTTCAGTATTGATCCCAACACAGCCGTATAAAGTGGAGCTACTTGCAAAAGCAAAAATTCATCAAACGGTCGAGATTGTGGGATTTGAACCTGATCATTTTAAACATATTTTCGCCAATGTTATTGAGATGTGAAATTTGTGAGAGATGTAACCGAATACTTTGAACAAAATGAGACTTTGTAGACCCTGTGCTGGAACCGTCTGTACTGTTCAGTCCTTAATTCATTTCTAGCGTTACATCTGACACAAGGGTCAGACAGTGGATCTCTTTTCCTCATGACCAGAACACGGGTCTTCTTTGCCTATGTCACCAGTCATTTAGAGAGATCTGGCTGTGATCGGGTAATCGCTGTCAAACATTTGTTTCAATTGGGTGAGATGGCCTACAAGGGGATTTGTAGCCAAAATATTATTTTTTCACAGCGAGCAGTTAAATCACCAAGAACCAGGGCTTCAAATGTTATCCTGGCTTTTATGTTGGAGATTCGAGACGAAGTTTGTGGCAGCCTTGCACACACATTCACTCATCCAATTTTGCAAGACTTTATCGCTGCACTTATGAACTGTCATAGAACAGTAGTAAATGAACTGATCAGACTAATCAGTGAATCAAACATGTACATTGACGACAGATTTAATTGAACAGCTTGACCGCCAAATGGGCGAAATTAGCACCAAAACAGAATCACGAATATCGGATTGGCACAAGGAAGATGTGAAACCACTCCTTCCAAACATCGAAGCCGGGAAAACCTTAAGTAGTCTCTTAAAGATGTTCTATTGTTTGTTTGAATGTGGCGACACCGAAATGATGGTGGCCGCTTTAAAATCGTTGAAGACAATAACATTCAGACAGTTTCCTCCTAAATACTCTAACTGTGTGGTTCTGTCAACTGTGCTGATTTATGTGGAGCGGATGGAAGAGCTAAATTTCGCTTGTTTGTTGTATCGAAGCTTTTGGAATCCATCAGCTGGAGCCCTTGCTACCCGAATGCAAAATTCTCAGGTACATCACTAAAATTATTAAATAACATTATAAATAGTAAATATTTAATGTGTTCTGCTAATAGAGAAAGCTAAATGTCAACACATCTAATATTGATAAAACTGAGAAGCACAATCTGGTTACACTCTGTTGCGTCGAAGGGAAAGGCTACAATAAGAACATGAAAGTGACTGTGCGGGTTGTACGTGAGTGCCCCATAGTTGTGTGTTTTGTTCTAAAAAGTAGATCAGATTCGATGTTGGCTCCATCATGTTTGAATCTGTTGCACTTTTCAGAAAACCTATCTAGCTACAGTAATATGTCAGTTATAATACTTTTTATTGCAATGGCAGATCCATATTTAAGATAAAGGAAGATGGTTCAAACAAGCTGGTTATCTCAAGAACAAAATATTGCCTTAAGAGTTCCTTAGAATAATTCCCAAAGGAGGCATTTCTTTTTTTGCTTCATCAATGACTTCCCTCCATAATACAGATAGAATTAGGGATGTCAGCGGGTGTTTGCGCAGTGTCCACTAACATTGGATTCTTGAATGGTATTGAGGTTATCTGTACAACGTAAACTCTTTGGCTGATAAGCGGCAAATAACTCGTGCCACAACAAATGCAAGCAATTATTGGTTCTAAAAATAAATAAACCAACGTTACCCTTAAAATATTGAACTCTTTGCCATCACTGCATTTCAGGCCATCAAAACTTTGATGGTAATTATTCACCATAAGCTTAACTGGAACATATATATAATTATGTTGGACCAAGTAGATAAACTGGGGCTAGAACATTTTGGCATGCAACACACCATTTGGCTCCCAAACGCCTTTCCACCATCTGCAGGGCTCAATTCAGGAATGTAATGGAATGTTCTTCAATTGTTCAGATGATGACGTCTCAGACTAAACAGAACGTTCAAACCATCCATTAAAAAAAATCATATTCCAGGCCAAAGAAGGCCTTATCATTGTCGCTCCATTGGTCACCTTGAAAAAGTCAGTCCCTCAAACACCAATGGCATAGTGGCAGCAGAGTGCAACAAATAAAAGATGCACTGCAACAGCTCGCCATGCCTCTTCAAACACTGCCTCCCAAACTCTCGACAGCTGGCAAATCAATAGATGCAAATGTGTGCGAAAAGAATACACTGCAAGTTCGCCCCTAAGCAACTCATCATTCAAATTCGCACGATAAATTATTCCATTGTTGCCTCTGCGTCAAAATCCTGCTGTTCCATTTAGCATAGGGTGTGCCCCAGCCTGACAGATATAAAAGTTTGAAGAAAATGTTTTATCACCAACTTTTGAATCGAAATTACAAATAGGCATGGGAAAAAAACATTATGTTTTTTTTTTCATTCACGCTCACATTGCACATCTAGTTGGATTTTTTTTTTGTTGATTTCCCATTGTCACAGCCCACGCTTACCAATTTTCTGGGAAATTGCCATGGTAAACTATGATAGAATGCAGACAAGGAAATTGTAAGTAAATGACATACATTCCGCCCTTCTCCAAATACATCCAACCGTTTTGTAGGTGCGTTCATCCTGACCACGGACATTATAACTGCTACAGTGCAAGGTAAGTGCACCCTGAGATCGTCACTGATTTTACCAACTGTTTTGCCAGTCAGAAATATATCTATATACCTTCATTTGAATGACAGGTCCAACTTGCACATTAGCTAGACCCAGTATTCCCTGTGAATAGTCAATAGTGAAAATGGTCTTTATGCTGAAATGTGCCCTGTTAATTTTTGATTTCATGTTTTCGTGCCTAGACTCAATGATGACAAATTAGAGATTCGGGTTTGAAAAGGATCTCAGCAGTTCTGAAGAGAAGTGATTGCAAAATACAAAAGCTGGATTGAGTATTTGAGATTAAAATATAGAGGAGCACAATTGTATACTCTTCTTCAGAAGACTATCAGTTATCAATTAGTAATGAAGAGCAAAAATGAATTTTGGAATTGCTTCAAAATGTAAATTGTTTAGAAAGATTGTGTATTGATAAAAGAAAACAATACTTTACCTCGCCCCTAACCCATCTCTCTGTCTCTCTCTTTTACTACCTTGCTCCCCCACCATCTCTATCCTTTCCAATCTCTGTCACTCACAGACACAAACACGCATATTGATAAAACATGGCAGATTATGTGTGCCAGATATCTAAAATGAATGGCAGAAACTTGAAATAGCTGCCACATTAGTTTTGCAATCAGCATATTACGTAGAGTTCCTTGCCTTGAATTCAGTACTAATAAGCCAACGAGACGCATAGGTATTTTTTTAAAAAACAAAATTAAAATTCTACTAATAGAATAAAAGGTTACAAACAATTCAAAGGTCTACAAATCATTACTATAAGAACTATTAACGCCACTAAAAATCTGCCTGCCAATTACACCTCTGTTATATCAATAATAAAGAGATGAATAGATGCAAAGAGTTTTAAGCAGAAAAAGCAACTCGATACCCTCGATAGGAAGATTCGAAACGTTTTTTTTTTTCCCCAGCTTTGCCTCCTTAATGCACCGAGGCTGGAAGTTTTTTGTTAGGGCTTAAAATTATTTCCCCTCCTTAGACAGAAACTCATCTTCTTTACACATGTTTCTCCGTTTTACACATGAACACCACTGTGCCACTATTTATTTCCCACCGTACTTTTCTCACAAGATAAATCATTTAAAGCATTCATATTATAAGTATACTTTTGGGGGGGGGGGGGGGGGCACCGTTTGCATTAACTTGTTAGCTGAGGACTAAAATCTTACCTTCATTGCTGAAATTCAGGCTAACCTAAATTATTTAATAATGCAAATGTTTTCCACACCTCATGTTCTAAAACTGCAGCCATATTTACATATTTAGCATTTCAAACCTAGCTTCCCCTTTGAAGTCTCAAAAGTTCCAGACCAAATGCCTCCAAATGAGTTAATACTACCGATCACCACAGAAACACACACACACACACACACACACACACACACACACACACACACACACACGCACATACACATGTGGACACAGGTAAACTAATTGAAACCTCACTATTAACCCACTTTTACTAAACATCACAACAATACTATGAAAATTAAAATACTTTCACGACTCAAACACATAATGAAACACAAAACACGATTTTGTAAATTCGCAGACATTATTTGCAATTTCTATGCAGTTAAACATGCACCATTAATGTGATCCATTTTTTAATCACTGGAAGTAAAAACTTAATGGTCTCACAGATGATTCTGGCAATGCGCGTTTTCTCTCTCCGTGCAATCAGTTCGTTGCCAGAACTGGATCTTAGTAATGTTAATATGGATTCCGAGCAGGCCAGTCAACTTACTGACAAATCTGTTCCTGCATTGAATCTCCTCATTCAGAATCAGGACTACTTGACAGAAATCAGGTGAGTGCAATGTTGAAGAATTATTAATTAAATGTTTATCCAACATTTATATATCTCGCTTGCATGTACATTTTAATAGTCTTTTAATGGAAAATGAATTATTTTAGCGAGAGGAGGTGGTGGTGGATATGTCTGTTTCAAGTCAATGGTTTCAATGACATCACGGTAAAGTTACTGCATTCGAAATCCAGTGATCTGGAACAAAGTATCCACATTATGAGTTGCAACATATCAAGGCAGTAAGGCAGCTTACTTAAGGAATGTCAAGAAACATTCCGTCTCAAGAACAATGATCTTGGACGTACCAGAATGTTGAAACATAATAGTAATCTGAGCTAGAGAGTTGCTCGTTCTGAATTTAATTTTGCATGGGCTCCAATTCATTGTGTTCATTAATTGAATTGAAATGAAAAGAGCACTCATGGTGCCGCGGACGGGAGGTGAGGTTGAGGTGGGGGGGGGCGTGGGGGGGTGCGGTGGGGGTGTGGGAGGGGGAGGTCGCTGGTCGTGATGTGTGGTGTTAGGGTCTTGGCAGGCACTGAGCAGAATTGTTCTCTACTGCTGGTCGTTTGCATATTTTATTCAAAATGCACAGTAATATGGTTGTCTCGCAACAGCTGCCTGAAAAATTCCATTTAGCTAAAGAAAAAGTATGACTGAGATGGTCGCGTTTTGGCAAAGTCAATGGACAGCAAGCAAGTTGACAAGGCGAATGAGCACCACGCAACCCATCAAATCACTCCCTCCCACCCCTACCATTCTCACCTGCTGCAACCACCTCCCCACCACTCTTCACTCCCAGACCCAACACCCGCCTGCATAACCATTAGAGTTGTTGTAATTTGAATTCATTTGATTAATATGTCGAATTGTGGCCAATGCAGCATTAATTTCAGTACTAGCGACATGAAGCTATCCTCGATTTTTCCCAAACCGTATCTGGCTCTTTCTACCGGTTGGGAAGCAAATCTGCCATTCTTACCTGGATTGTCTACAAGTGATACCAGACGCAGGGCAATGTGGACCACAGAAGCAATAAATGGTGCCCTTCACAGTGACGTCCACATCTTCCAGCCGACCCTGAAAATTCCTTCTCTCCAACATCTGTTAACTATTGACAAAACAAAGAAAAGAGTGCTGTACAAATATATTAATGAATAACAGGCTGACAGGATTATTCCACTGCAGCAGACCAAACGTGGAAAATGTTTTCCTGTCAGCACTTTCCCGTGACATTGAAATGACGGACGATCCAACTATGTTCACAAAGTGATACATAATATGGAAGGAGGCAGTTAGGAGATTCTTCGAAATTGTCTCGGGATACCATGAAGTTGCTTGCTGTCGGGGCAAGCACAGGAAAGGCAACAGTAGTGCCATAAAATGGTTGCAGCAAAAATGGGGAACATACAGCTCGTTCTGTCTGTGATGGCTATCTGCCAGAGCAATAATTCTTAATTATTACCAATTAAAACAATCAATGAAGTGGGAATCAGTCTTCCTCCCTCTTGAACGCGATAAAAAGAACCGTGAGTCTAATAGGTTTGGAGGGACTTCAGTTTCCATTACCAAACGAAGCCCAGTCGCAGTCTTACTTCCCGACCTGGCTAAGCAGGAATAACATATCATCTAGACTGTGCCTGTGGGATTTGATGAGATTTCCTCCTGAGTGACAACTTGCTAGATTTGTTTTAATCAGCAATAAACCGCATAAATTTAGTGTTCAGAGTGATCAACCTCCAATTTCGTATGGAAAGAGGGAAACATTTACGTATTGAGGACATCCTGCAGGTTGTTGTGTGGCAGTGTCAATATGCCATATGTGATAGTTTGAAACGGATCTGCCATCTCAGTTCTCGCAATCCATGGTACATTGCAGGCCAGCGGCAGAGCTATATTAGTGATCATTCATCAACAGCACGTTCATGTACCATACCGTATCTTTTTAATCATTGCAGCTAACCAAGCCTGATACTATGAGCAGTGTCGGAGTGCATACCATTAGTATGAACAGGGATAGTTTAACCTAAGAACCCAGCCTAGTAAAGCAACAGCACATCACTACAATCACAATATCTAAACACCATTTGATAGAAAATGCTACAGAAAACAATGGCGAAGTCCGTGCAAAGCTCTGTAGCCCTGCCCATTCCACCTGCGTATCATAATCGACGTTGAATCAATAACCATATAGTAATGGTCGACACATATCTGCACTCTCAATTTCTGTTATCAAAGAACATCCTTGCCAAATGGCTGCGTGGAATTATTGCAACCCTCATCAGCTAGATGTACGGAGTTTATGATCCATCACCATACTTGAAGTTCCCATCATCCTGCTAAATAGGTGATATTAAGAAACAACTTAAAGGCTTGAATGCAGGAGATGCCCTGACAAATTTGACACGTTATCACTTTAGACTTTACTTCAGGCAACAACCACAAGTCTTACTTCACTGTTCATTTCACGTTGTATGCCAAGCAAACACGTGAACAAAGTCCGTTACTTACGGCCTACAAAGTGCCCAGTCTACCTCAGATGAAACCAAGGGCAAAATAGCTAAAAAAAAAGAGAAACAAGCGTTTCACCCGGCTACTATATAGTAGCAAACTGAGTGGTATTTGCCACTAACATGAATTTGTTGTCAAGACAAAAAACAAACTGTTCTACCTGTCTCACAAACTCCCTGCCATTGCAGTTATGTAGGCCTTACGACCCTAATATTCGTGGATGATATCAAGCAGCATGTCCGTCCTGCCGTTCGCAATGGACAAAGTACAGACTGCACCCAACCAGCCTGCACGTGCATAACTCGTTAAAAACTTTGAGAATTAGATGTGATTCCGCAATTGAGCAACATTTGCGAAATAATCATCAATGTGCTTAAAATTACTATGATAACGTGTTTAGCATTGTCAGTGTGGCACGCAGTGTGGTGCATTGGTCTGTGCTGGATACTATTTACATAATTGCATACGGTCATGTTTCTTGTGGGAAGAAAGAAGATGCACACACATTGCACATATTTCAGCTAAACAAATTAAGTAGTAGCCATTCGCTGCTTCACTCCTCACTGCAATGCCATGACAAATCACAATCAATGGTTTAAATTTTAAACCATTCTTGGCAGCTACCTGTCTGTCATCATTAACCTGTGCATTCTCCATGGCAACACATCCACTATCAGTGTCTGAATGCCAATCAACCAGCACTCTTTCATCATAAAGTATAAATACTTGCTTCCGCTGGGATTCGTATTCTGGTCATTCTCCTGATGAATAGAAGAGAGAAAAAAACGACATCACAAATGAAGCCTCATGATGTTTGGAGGTCATATTGTCTAACCTACTTCTGTGCAGTTTTAAATATTTAAAATCACTTTGAAACTCAGAATATGAATGGATTTGAAACTCACATATCAAACCTAATATGACCTCTTAAAAGAAGTGCTGGAAAACATACAGGTTTGGCCCTATAAGTCGCAAGCAAACTGCTGCCACATTAGTGCGAGTAAGTGAGTTTCCCATGAAGGAAACTAACTCTGCTTGTTGTTAAACTGCATTCCATTCGTCGGACCCTCCACTACAATATTCTGATGCTTACCATTAAAGAGAAGCTTATCTGAATCAAGTCTATAAAAAAAATTCCTAAAGTGAAGGAATTTGTCAGGGAAATCTGTGCCCAGAAACTCACCACCAAATTTCATAAAAGCCTGCAGTGCATCTATAAGGTACAATGTAACTGTGTAACGAATACGCAGCAGTTTGCTGATAGAGTTCAGAGTTTAGAGTTAAAAAGCTACAGTCCATGTGGGGAAAAGCATATGGCTTGATTAAACACCTAATCCACTCAGGTAATCTTTGCATCCTCCACCATTGGCTACAGTTCATGCATTGTGCACTTTCTACAAGGTGCATTACAGGGTCTCGCCTGTTCAGCTACTGCAAATCATAACAGACCTATAAACTAAAACAGCAGAAGCCATGACATACAGGAGCCAATCGATCTTCCATTTCCCCTCAAAGCAAATCTGATTTCGGATTTTGAATGGATGTGTTCCTTCACTGAAGACGTGTAAAAACCCCGAAACTCCCTTCAAAAAGCATTGTGGGAGTACTTGTCCCAGAAGGATTCAACCATGCTTCTCACTAACTTCTTACGACGGGAATTAAGGATGAGTATTAAGACTTGCCTTGACAGCATTGCTTCTAAAATTTGAGGCTGCAGATACAGAAAACCCATGTGGGCATTTATTTTTGAAGTTCATAATATTACTATGTTTTATGCATAGAATATTCGACACATTATTGAGACCTATATTCTCTATGATAGTTTTCCTTCATTTTTTTCAGTTTGAGAGGCAATCAGTTCTCAGAAGAAAAGCATAAAGCTTTGAATTCGGGCAATGAATCAGTGCACTTGACAGTAATTAGGAATGAATGTCTGCTTATGTTTTGCTTTGCACATATTTTGATTAAATGCTTTACGAGATGGTCCCTGAACAATGGTTCCTTTACTGAACACTTTGTCGTGATGAGCTGTTAAGAGAAAAAAAGAAATGAGAAACGAAGGTTAAAAAAATACAATTCCGACTCTTTCACTTTGCTCCTTTCCCATCTGAACGGCTGAATTAGTTCAGTCTTGCGAGTTGAAAGTTGCCATGTTATTCCATATTTTTGCTACTCTTTTTTTCACCATTGGAGATATGACATTTCGCGTTATTGGTGACCATATTGGCATTGGCATAGCTGCCGATCTGAGCACTTCGGTTTGGTCAGCAAGTGTGAGCATGAGTTCCTGGCAGCTGGCCTTTTTAGTTTGCCATCCCACTCTCAATAGACAGTCTATGCCCTCAGCCAGTTAATCAATGGATCTAAGTAAAAGCTCAAGGGATACAGTTGATGTTTTGATGCCCTGGAGCAACTTTTAGATCAATCATTTGAGGTTATGGAAATGGGTCCCCAATATTCAGTCAGCACTTGCCGCGAGTTCCTCGAATGTAGCCAAGGAGACTACCTCATTTGTTGTTTCAGTGAACTAAGATCAGAGATTTAGTTTTCAGGTGTCTGGTTCAGCAATTTTGCAACTTCCTATTCAAAGGCGACAATATGACCACAACTTCTAAGACCTGGAATAAAAATCAATAAGTTTCATGTTTGTCCAATAGTAATTGGGTTCCATACATTTTCTTCTTATGACATGCATTTTTTAAACATTACCTTCGTTTTCCTAAGTAATAACAAAACTGCTGATCACTTTGCTGTAGAGCAGTAGAGTTCACTTTGTTAAGACATCCCAGAAACAGTTCACTATATTTCGTACGGAATGAGATCTGCACCGTTGGGCCTGTTATCTTCCGAATGACACAATGAGCTGATGTATGTGCTGGCTTCCCGTGGTACTTTCTGAAAGCAAAAGCTTGCTTTGAATGGATTGTATACACTCAGCACTGCATTATAATGTTAACTTCAACAATGAACCTTCAGAATTGAATGCTTGAATTAAAAGGACAACATTGATATTAATGCATTTCAGGTAATGTTCTCACCCTCCCCACCCCTCTCCACGCCATGCTATTATAAATGGCTCCAATTAATGAAGCTGCCAGTCATGCTGCCAGTCCAACGCGAGTTCCATAGCGTTATGTCACATAACAGATGTTCAAGCTGTCCAGAGTGGAAATAATTTCAAGCCGACCCATTTCCAACTTACAGCAATGTGATTGCCTTTATTGAACCACCCCGCTGATCACTTTTTACTCCTTGCCCGCAGATGTCTCTGTTCTTTCCATTTTGTTCAATAATCATTTAATAATTGAAATCCGTTGCTCTGTGCCTTTTGTGCTTTCCAGAATTGGGTTCAGTCAACAAACGCAATTTCGGGGATTCCTTCCTCTGGTAACGACCGTGCGAAGCCTCCATTGTCTTAAAAGCTGCTAGGGATCATTTTGTCGACTTGAACAAAAGCTCTCACCACTTGCTTTCTGCTGGCTAACACTATACCTCCCCTTCCCTTGCTTTACACAGCAACTGCTCTCTGTCTTTCCTCCTCTCTCTCTCTCTCTCTATCTGTCTATTTTTCTCTCTCTCAGACACATATAACACACACACAAAACCCCCAATCTTTCCCAAAGGAATAAACGGTGAGACGCCATGGTTTAAGGCATGTAAAGTCACAGAACATATAAATTCAACATCGACTTTTTGTTGTTTGCGCAAGAACTTCTGAGTCCGCATGTCAGCCAGGGTTAATTACAGCTATTTTTATGCCATCAATTTTAAATCTAATGCATTACTGTGAACAGTTTTGCACTAGCCCCATGTCCCCAAGAGAACAAGTTCACATATTCTTATTGACGATCAGAACTAATAGGAGGACAGATACCACGGTCATCATCCCATTTCAACGCCACAAAATAAGTATATGTTAATCCAAGCAAAAGCCTTACTACTCCCCGCATTTCAAACCACAGTTGCAAACCAGGGTTCATATTCGATTGTTAGCTTCGCTTTTTTTCTAATCAATCACAGGAAATCATCTGAGGCTTAAGGATGCATATGGCTTTCAATGTGAAGAAGTGTGAGGTGATCCATTCCGGTCAGATGAAAGTGAAGGGGGGGGGGGGGGGGGGGGGGGGGGGGAAACAGCTTGCAACTCTAAAGGAGGGGCAGGAGAAGAGGAATCAGTGTGTTTACGTGCTTCAAACGTTGAAGGCTCAGGGAAGCTTTAGCCTAAATTTGATAAATATGCAGTAAACTAGGTTCATCAACAGCAGAGGTTATGCTGAATGCATTTCGTTTAAATGCTGGCTTTAGCTGCAGTGTTGAGTCCAGTTCTGGGCTTGACACTTTAGAATGGATGTGAAGGCATTGGGCAGAGTGCAGACTAGGTTTATAAAAATGTTTCCAGCAGTGACAATGTCAGTTAAAAGCTCAGCATAATCTCGATGTGTCCTGTACGCTATCCTTCTATGTTAAGGGCACTACATGCTCTAGTAAATGCTCTATCCCGCTCACCTTCCACCTGCAAAGATCTATGCACATAAGCACACAGATCCCGCTGCTGCTGCACCACCGGAATAATGTTTCACCTTATTTTGTATTCATTCTAACTGTATCCCTTAGTTAACTCTTTCCCAGTTGTTTCTAAGTGTTTCGTGGCAGCCCAGTGTTCCGATACCCTTCGTTATTAAAGGTTCAGGCTTATAGATCTGTCAAGATATTTTAGTTGAATCAGTCATTTTCACAGCTGTATTACAAAAATTAAATTAATTTCCGCTGTCGTCTTTCTTATCAAATTTAGCAGCTCCACTTGCCTTTTCTCAACATCACTTGGGATGCAAAACACTTAAAGCACCAGATCTTTTCCCTCTGAATCTCAACACTTTCAAAGGATCACTTCGTCATTTTTTGTACAGTCACAATCGTAGAAAATAAACCAAAGTTCAAATTAAGTTATTTTATAGAAGGTCCAGCAACCGGCATTGATTCCCTGCATCGATAGATTTTTTATGAAAATAAACTTGGGAAAGGTTATCGCCATCACATACCACCACTAATGTTAGAACTAAAAACACACAGGCCAGCCATGATCTTCTAGAATGACAAAATAGTCTCAACTACTTCTGCTCCTTATCGTATGTTGGTATGTTCCTAAGTAACATTACTCTAATATGTTAAAATATAGGGAAAAATCCCGTGGATGCTGCTAATCTGAAGAAAAGTAAACAATAAAATAAAGAATTCTGTTAAGACAAAATAAGTCTTTCAGCATCAATGTAGACAGAAACCGAGTTAACGTTTATAGACCAAAACAGAAGCTTGGCACAGAAGAGGCCATACAGAGTCGAAACGTGGGATAAATAACACAGTTCGGCGGGAGAGGCGTGGCCTGCATCTGGAAATCCATAGCAACGTCGTGGCCTGCGTTCAAACTTGCCATGTGATATTCTAATTTATTCAATTGCCAATAGGGGGCGTATTTAATGCCGACAGCGTTTGATCACGCTTTTCAAGTAGCGCTTTAGGGTAGGCTTCTGGCCTCAGTGGTGATTTGCCGTGAGCCGGAACGCGGTCAGAGCCCCTGGCACAAAGGTGTGTCAGGCGACCTCGAAAATATCAACACTCTGCCCAGTAATGCAGCATTTTTAAACAGGAGATATTTGTTGTCCTTTAAGGTATGTGTGTATTTTTGCAATTACTGTTGTAGCCATTTTTTGAACATTGTGCAGAGGTGCCTTCCTTTTTGACCATTAACTGTTTTCCCACATGTTTACATAGAGGAATTGCCTTCTTGTGGCATGTTTCCCTAAAGATGTGTCCATACCATTGAATCGAATGGAATGGCAAGGGAGAGGTGTCAAACCAAACCCTATATTTAATAAGGACACGCTGCGTAGCCTCCTCCCCGCTTCTTCAAACCTACAGAATTAACTAATGCCATCCATGCGACCAGCTCCGTGGCCTTCCACTCATCTGCCCTCAGTGCCAGATAAATGGTCACCACTTTCTTCTAGGGTATCCCTTGTCTGGATGGAGAGAGATTATGAATGCAGCAACGGCCTACATCTGTGACCTGCGCACATAATGCACGGTACTGTCATATTCAAAAATCTATAAAGGCAGCTGAGTCAAATTTTCCAGAGGCGATCGTCTATCCTAATATGGCCCTGGTGCTTCCAGGATTGTCATTGTATCTCCTCTCCGAATCTGTTCCAAATGTCTACAGATGTCTTATGAGGCACATATTCAATGCTAGTCCCCCACAAGGCATCCCCCTTGGACATCAGGACCACCAAATAAATCTGGCACCTCTGTGTTCCATAGCAATCGTGGCTGTTCCCGGGCACCTGGTGCCTACAAGCACTATCTTCCAAAAATGATCACAGATCAGCCTGACGTTCAGAGAATGGTAGCCCTTCCTTTTAATCAAGGTACAGGCTGTCAAGTATGAGCCCCACTGTGGATGCGCCCAATGCCCAAGTTTCACTGTACCTTGCATCCCCATTGGCTCTTTCAATTTACTTTGGTTGCCTATTGTTTCACAGATGTACGTCCCTTCCAGTGTAGGCATAGCGTTAGAGAAGACCTTAATACAGTCGCATTGAAAAGGTGGCGGTAATGCACTGCTGTTTGCGCATGCTGCCTGAATGGGACCTGTCATGAAGAAGTTCAGCGTAGCATTACAGTTAATTGCGGCTGCATTCCAGAACATCATCCCCCAACTGCAAACCCACCAACCACTCCCCCAAAACCTACGGTGTTGGAGAAGATCTCCCCTATCAGCCTTTCAAAGAATGGTGTCTCTGAGAATCTTGAAAGCCTAAGCATTCTCTTGCATTAGTTTTGTGACGTTTGCAGATAGCTCAAACCCTGTGGGAGCTGTGTAGGACGTTCTGCTCCCCCGCTGAGAATACTTAACTGCTCATGACTCTCATCTCCCTCTCAGGACTCTCTTGCCCTTTCATACAGAACCAGTGCATCCTAAATGCCCTGTTCTTCCCAGCTTCCTCTCACTCTCCTCTCCATCTTTCTCTCACTGCAGGTTGTGTCTGCACCCGGGAACACAATCCCCATCTCACTCAACTAATTTCAACCCCGAGAAAATGTCCAGGAACTAATTATGTCAAGCAGTGCAGCAGCCTCTAGGTTATATGATTTTATATTTTTTTCCTGCGGTCGTTCAATGAACTAACCACAGCTGTTACAGCATCTACTCATTCCTTAAGTGAGACACGGTGCGCTGTGCAATTGTTGATCTCGCCCCAACATCATTCCCCTTAAAAAAAACACACAGCGAGAATCTAACTCAAATGTACTATAGCGTTTGCATTGTTTTATGCCGTCAATTAGGGCGTTAAGGGCTATGAATATACCGTTACTTGAGATTTGCATAACGCGATAGGGGTTCCATGTTTTAAGCTGGCCCGCATGCCGTCATACACAGAAGTGGCATGATGGCGTCGGGAATGTCGCCAAAGTTCATCACACTCGATAATGCATCTCCAGATGTGCGAAACACTCCTGCTTTGCAATCATATTGTTCTGCCCACTAACTCTTTCTTTTCCACAAATGCTGCCAGACATCTGAGTAATACGAGCTTTTTATGCATTTTTTATGTCTCTCGTATATTAATTTCAGTGAACGAAGATGGGAATATTTCACCTTTGAATATGTTAAGATTTAAAATATATATGTATCTGTACTATGAACTATTCCAGCAATTGATGCTTTAAGCGTTACTATTTGATTCATCTTTAATGATGATCACTGTCTATTCTGAATGGCAGGCAATGTGCTCCTTCTAAAGCTACCCTCTTGATACTAATTTTTTCACAATCTTCCTCCATATATCATTCCCTCTAATAGCCATAAGATATTTGTCTCCAAATATCACTCATAGCATCCATACCCAATTTTGTACGACATAGGGGAGCATCTGTCTCTCCCTTTCTGCGATCTCACTCATTGTAACCAATGTTCTGTTCATTATCACTCTTCTTACCTCTGTCGTTTTCTGTGAGTTTGCAAACAGTGGCTTACTACTAGTCTCTTGATTGTGAAAACATTCATAATCTTCTGCCATTATTTCAGCGATCCTTACTTGCTAAATTTACGGTGTTGCACATGAGCCATTTTGTTCGAAGGTTCTCTATTTCTTCTGGTTCAACATTTTCCTCAGCAACGCCACACTTTTTTTTCAATGCCCAGTCAAAAGCTCAGAGATCGTTGGAACCACGTAAAGCAATACCGTTTTGTTCTCAAATTTAAAGAAATTCTGGTTCTTACCCTCCCTTAAATTTCTGAAATGTTTTCCGCACAACTTTGTCACTAACTCTTCGGAATTCAGGTCAGCAGATTGGCCCCGATGACAGTCCTTCCACTGAAAGACTTCAATAAAACTCTAATGCATTGACCAGACACACAGACTGAAGTAAAACAGCTTCACTTGATGTTGGCTATCACCGATTTTTAGCATCTTTCTTAAATGACACAACGCCCATGCAAAATCATTCGTGGCAGAGCATGGTCAAGAATTGAATAATAATTCAGAAGATTGAAAGCTGGAATCGTCATCAATATGTACATCCACGCCGATATTAGGTAATCTAAGCGTATTTCTGACCAATTCAAATGACATTGCTTCTGCGCCTGCACAGAATTGTTCGATTCTCAATTCTGCAGTATCCCTGCAATTGGATACGTACTGTCGGGCCGACGTCGGGCATGTTGATGTTGGGCAGCTTTACCGACGAGATTGTGGCGGTTTTGCACAGTACTGCAGGCTGATGGGCTGAAAAATCAGAAAACTTCAGCATAATGTAACTAACTTGGGATGCTTAGGATAGGGTTTTATGGCCCACGTCAGAGTACCTCAATGCAGTGGTTTGCTTTTTACAACGTTAGCGTAAGAAATCTGGTAGGTCAGCCCAACACCTACCCATCAACCCTCAGCTGACCCTCATGATCTTGTGGCGGAAAAAGAGTCCTTCGTACACCTGTTCATAAGCCGTTTGAGTCGGTAATGTAGTCCACCTGAGTGTATGGTTATCCCTTTGCCGAAAGAACACATACGATTGGGGGCTGAGGGTGGGGGGGGAGTTGGGTTGTGTGGTAGGCCGCTGGCCAACGCACAACCTTAGCAGCTGAACTGAAAGGCATGAATGAAGTACCGCAATATTTGGTTGTGGACATCTTAGGTCTTCCGCAAGCATGACCCACAACTTTCTTTCACTTGGCAAAATATGCGATCCTGCTCACATGCCAAACTTTCCATCCTTGGCCAGCTGCAATGTTCCACTGAAGTCCAATGCAAAATGCAGGAACAATACCTCACATTCTCATAATGCACTATGCAGCCTTCCCAGCTTAAAACGGATTGCAACAACTTCAGTTCATGAACAATCTCCTCTGTCTTCAAACTTTTTAAATATTTTTATTTGTTTTAATATTTTGTGCAATTAGTTAGTTTTATTCATTAAATCATTGCATTCTCTTTTAAAATTAGTTTTTTCCTTTTTGCCTTAAAAACGCTCCACCACCCACAACCACAGCAACACCACCCGCCCACATCTACTGCCAACAACCCGCGAGAACAGTGGCATCTGCCAATTGTTTTATCTTCTCTTGAAGAAATTGCTGACCCTTGTTCTACAATTAACACTTTCTAACTTCTCAAACTTATGCTACTATCAAAATCTACTTTAGAATTCGCCACTGCAGGTGACAATTTATTTGTTTTATGCGGTACATCTATGTTAGTCTCTCCTCCACCCCCACCTATAGATGATGTTCTACCCTGCTTTACCTATTCCAACACCAAAAACAGCCCCCGCCCCGCAACAAGCCACCCCCACACCCATCCACGTGCAACAGTACTAATTCCATCTTATTTTTTTTTTAGCTCGGAAATCTCATCACAAACGAAAGTATCGATTTGTGAAATCTCGCCTTTTCCAAGCATGGACGGTGAAACCTCTGTTAAAGGAGGATATCCAGGGGAAATGTTCGATCGTGAATTGATGACCGTT
Organism: Isurus oxyrinchus; assembly: GCA_026770705.1. Lineage (NCBI taxonomy): Eukaryota > Metazoa > Chordata > Chondrichthyes > Lamniformes > Lamnidae > Isurus > Isurus oxyrinchus. The sequence goes on from JANJGN010000035.1 coordinate 7,617,183, forward strand.
ACCAGTGATACGATGAAATTTTGGAACAGATCGTGTGTCCTCTAAATGTTTTGATCACCTGTAAACTAAGCCAGGATGCCCTCAGTTCCTTCATCGAGGTCATTAATGTCTAAAGTAAAAGGTTGTGATCCCAACTCTGACACATGCTGAACTCCACTAGTCATCGGCCGCAATCCTGAGAAGGACCCCTTATCCCCACTCTCTGCCTCCTGCCAGTGGATTAATCTTCTATCCATGCTAATACCTTGCCATTAACACCATGGGCTCTTATCTTACTGAGCAGCCTCCTGTTCTTGTCAAAGGCCTCCTGAAAGTGCAAATGCATAACATCCATTGACTCTCCTTTGTGTAACATATTTGTTAAATCCTCAAAGAATTCTAACAGATTTGCCAGTCATGACTTGTCCTTGATGAAACCATGATGATTCTGGCCAAATTTACAATGAACTTCCAAGTATTTGAAATCTCATCCTTAATAATGGACTCGAAAATCTTACCAACGACCAACATCAGTCTAATCAGCCTGTAATTTCCTGTCTTTTGCCTCAATCCCTACTTAACCAGGGGGGTCACATTAGCGATTCTCCAGTCCTCGGGGACCCTCCCTGGCTCCAGTGATTCCGGAAAAATCACCACTAATGCATCCACTATCTCTTCAGTTAGCTCCTTCAGAACAGTTCGAGCTTGTGCGTATGAGCCTGTGAATATGTGCATGTGAATGTTTGTGCTTGTGTCTGTGCCTTGTGAGCGCATTGTTTCACAGAGCATGCACATTGTCTCAGGAGTGTACGGAGTTTCAAAATAGTCGATATTCCGTGAAATGTTCCCGCAATATAGCAAGGTGTCAGAGCAATTTCAGCATCATTTCCTGGGTCATAATCCTGTCAGGTTAGGTTAGGTTTTCACATTGTGCCTGTCTCATGCAAAGTTTGTATAGGGTTTAACAAAATATTCTTGGCAACAAGGGCACATTTATTTTTTGTTGTGCTTTGGTTTTAAAATTGGTCTATGGCATTCAAAAAATCATAGGCAGTATTTGAAAATGCATGTTAACTGGAATAGAAAGTGAAAAATTCCATGTTGCTCTCTCCTTGATCAGAGTGGCCTGGTTGGACAAAATGTTGCCGGAAAAGTGTCCCCAAATAAAAGGAACAGACTAGCAACAACATTTTAATTGGCCCCTAATCTTATGACAAAGTTGTAGTGTGATAGCAGAGATTAGGGCGATCCTCGCCTGCAATGCAAACACAAATAAAGCCATTTTGCACTTTGTTGTAATAGTTACCGGAAATCTTCAAGTCTAGCTCGCTGATATCTCTGTAACATGCTCTCTCTGAGAAAGGAAAACCCTTGCTAGACAAAAAAGCGAAATAAGCAGCAGCAAAATTTTAAAAAAATATTGTTCAACCTCACAACTAAACATTGACAGTTTTGGAGGGCCACCTTGTGTCATTAACAATGGTCGACAAGGAATGTGCGGTGACATGAATGAAAATCTATGCACATAACTCTGTATGCGGGTTTGGTGCAATTGACCTATTTTATGTCACGTGCCTGTGTGTGTGTGTGTCTCTGCTTCTGTGTGTTTGTGTGTAGACGTTTATAAAGGGGTAGAATTCATGCCATAGAGTTATAATTTCGCAGGTCGTATTTCTTTATTTTAATGCTGCTCGAAGTCATTTTTTTTCTTACGTAGTAAATTACATGTTAGGCTTACACACCTGGTGTTCGGAATCTTTTATTATAAGTTACAAATTTAGATGTTTGTAGAGCAATATGGTGGTCTAATTTAAATTTTCATCTTTGCTTCAGATTGGGGAGCACTGGGGCTGTGAATTACAGCACCTGATTCACAGTGATAATCAATGTAGAGAGCTTTACGATCAACAGGATCTTGACAAAATGCATATGGGGACCAAAATCCCCTAAATGTAATATAACGTATTGCGGTGCAGAAATGACCTGTCAAGACTTGTCTTCGATTGATGTCGTCAAAGGAAAATTAAAGGCGTATATGGTACTTCCTGGATTTTCACAAATCTGCCAGGGTATAACATATGTGCTACAAAAAGTGCACAGCACATTATCTCTTGCCATAATCCGGAAAGGCTCACCCACTGTCACACCCACCCACAATCTCATGCAATCACGCACATAACTTATATTCCTCTTATTCATATGTCATCCATTCACTGCACTGAATACCTTATGGTCTTCAAAATGGAGATGGCCTTCAAAAATGATGAAGTATCGGTAGCAGCATTGTAGGCAGCTAATTGATCAGAAAATCAATAGATTGCGTCATATTTAGCAGTGCTATCACGTTGGACCTGACAATAGTGGTGTAATATGAAATAGCAAATTGTACAAGGAATCTCAACGAACATCTGCAACCTCCTACATGGCAGGTATCAGCACGTTAGTAAAAAAAAAATGTTGCTGCATTCGGGCCTATTTTCTGCTTGATGTATCAAGGGCATGATATAATTCAGCCTCTTATGATACCAGTTTCCACTAGTTCTGGTTACATATAGCAGGTATCAAGTACTAAAGGAAATCATTTGATATATCAAGTGTCAAGGTTCCAAAAAAAAAGCTTGGGACGTCGAAAAGCTGTCTCAGTTCAAGGAAACAAGTCATTAACCAACAATGTGGAAAATTTAATAGGCATGATCTTCCGAAGAAGAGCAGAACAAATCCGAATACATCAATTTTCACCCGAAATATTGAGCATATGTTATCAACAAAGTCATGAAAATTATCATTAACAATGCATTCAAGCGGACAATCCATTAAATCAGCTGATGTTCTGCCAGGACAACTCTACTCCGGACATCATTGTAGACTAGGTCTAACCACTCGCCCAAAGTCCAGGATTACATAGGTAAATTTTGTGTTACTGGCCCTCATACCAAGGCAGCAATTGACCCAGAGTGTGCCTTCAACTGATTGCTGCGTTGATATTTTTATCTCAATGAGAATCAGAGTAAAAATTTCTTGTGGCTCAAGTCAAGTATATTAAAAAGGGGAAGAAAGTTTTTGATTGTTGAATGACAATTATCTCAAGTCCAACATATCACTTCAGTTGTTCTTTCGGGCAGTGCCTTATGCCAACCATTATCGGTATACTTTGTCTGCCACCCGTCTTGCCTCTTTATATCAGAGCGAACGGAAGTCGTTTTTTATTGCATCGTGTCCAGTACATCAAAATTAACCCAAATTGTAAGGAAGCCCATGCATAAATGCACAACAAAAAACAAATTTGCACTTAATTTAGTATTTAAAGTGATGTAATAACATATTTCCACACAAAACAAGAAAAGTACCATGTGAGTAAAAAATTGAGTCTAAGTAGCGCCTATTGACACTGCAAGGTATTATCATCACCGATTGGTCGGCCATAACTTTTTTGCATATCACCAATAAAAATAATCTTAACTGGCAACGTAAAAATATAACTCTGTCTACCGTTCTTCCCCCTATAAAAATAAAGGAAACACTGGTCCGTTCACCCCTTGACTCTACAAATTGCGCCAAAGCCTAAATTACACTTTGCTTTGGAATGACATGCTTCCCATGTGGCTGCCTTTCCAAGAACTCTCACGAAAGCTGTTATCATTAAGTGACGAGAATTCCACTTCAACGACACGCCATCTGCAACGTTGAACAACTTCCTACAACCCAGTTGTGCTGTGGCTGTAGTGTGTACCTCAACGGAATGTTTGAAACGTGAAAGATGCCGAAATGTGTCGGGGAACTGCTACTTATATATTTAATCCAAAATGGCTTCAGTGTGTATCAGGATTCAGGATTTATTATGAATCTACAGGGTCTGGCTGAGTTCAACAGACAATAAGGTCATGAGGACAAAAAGCAATTATATCGCACCATTATCATGATATTTGCATTAACAATCCATCTGCAAGCGTTATCAAACACAATTTGCCACTGGTGAACGATAAGAGGCAATAATGGAATCTTAAGGTTTTTTTTCCAGAATGCTGAATACCAGGCCGAAATGGTGGAGTGAAGAAAATCGGAAATACTTAAAATGCCCGAATTCTGTGAACAGTGAGATCTCGGGAGGTTTAGGTCTGTAGACGCTCACATCAGTATGAAGAGACAAGGTTCTATGGGGATTAGAAAAGCATAAGTATTCCAAGTTTATACCTGGCTTAAAACAAGATCCAACGTCTGTTACCGGGCAAAAGGTTGATCGGGTGATTCGGAGCTCGTGAGGCTATCAAAGACGGCTGCAATTTGCAAAGACTTCACGTTTGTGAATGTTACCTTTAGGTAGTCCTGCCTGGCGTACAACAGACAAGTGTCGATTCTATTTGTTATGTCCGACACGTGAATTTTCGAGACAGGGTAGTTGAGGTAAAGGGGCAATCAACATTGTCTTTTCACGTCAAAATAAGTGGCCTCAATGGTGATGCGGAAATGTAATACGAAGCTCACACTAAGAAGAATTCCAATAACATGGGGTTCACCAGGAGATCCTTCTTACGTATAGGTTTGCAGTCGATTGGTGAGGGGAAAAAAAGCTTGCAACGGCATTATAATTCAAAGCCTTCTACCTTGCCAATCGTGATTTATTTGTATCATGCAAACAATCATTAACTATACAGCCTGTGTTGATGTTAAACGAGGTAGCATGTGGGATCTGGAGGAATCATAATGCCTTTTTTGTTAATTCACGGTGTATCAGAAGTTACTCAGATATTTTTTTTTGTCTATACAATGGATTCAGGTCATGCAACAAGTATATGGGTTATTGACATTTAAAATGGCGAGGCCACTTATGCAATAAATATCTATGTCTTAACAGGTTTTGAAAAACACCACTTCTTAAAACTTTAGCCAAGTTTTCGTTTTATTTCACACTGTGTTAGAATTCTTGCAGATGTTTACCTGGTGAAAAAGCCTGACAAGTTACAGGCTGATGTGTGTAAGTTTCGTCTTGTGTTAGGAGTTTCCCACGTTTGTATATGTTGGAACAATCCCTCACAGCCAGTTGAACTCCAACTTAACAGTGTTGCTTTTGTGTCAATTTTGAATAAGTTTGTCATGTGCATCGTTATCTAATGCCTTTTGATCACACGAATATACAACACGTACATGATTGCATCCAATAACCGTTAGAATTCACCATAAGCTTTTCCTAGAGCAAAAGCCATCAGCACCACACCAATGAAAAGGAACCACCAGGGCACAATACAATTTTAATGAAATTTCACTGTAGCAAAACTGCTTAAATTAGCCTATGCTGTTGACGAGGTGTACATCGAATTTGGAAAGGCTTTCAATACAGTGCCACACAAAATACTTTTGAGAAAAGTTATAGCTCATGTAACAAAAGGGACAAAAGCAGTGTGGATAGAAAATTGTTTGAGCAATAGGAAACAGGGTGTAATGGTCAACCAATATTTTTCTGGTCGGAGGAAGGTGTGTCTTGAATTTTCCCAAGGATTTGTACTGCGGCCCTTGCTTTTCCTGATTTATATTAATGATCCAAGCCCTAGATTGTACGTGACAATTTCAACGTTTGCAAAAGAAGCAAAACTTAAACGCATTGTCAAATGTGAGGGAAACAGCCTTGAATGTCAAAATTACCTACACAAGTTGTTGGAGTGGGCTGATTTGTGGCAGATGAAGTTTATTGCGGAGAAGCGTGAGGTAATTCAATTTGGTAGGAAGAAAATAGAGAGACAATATTAAATAGAGGGTACATGTTTAAAGGTGTATGGGGTTAGAGAAGCCTGGAAGTAAATGTGCATATATTATTGAAGTTGGCAGAACAGGGTGGGGGGGGGGGGGGGGGAGCACTTAGAAAGAACCCTGGTTGTTAATAATCGGGCATTGAATACAAGGGTAGGGAGGATAACCTGAGTTTATATGGGGCCCATTTAGAAACAAGTTGGAGAATCATGTATAGTTCTGTGTGCCACGTTATGGAAAAAGTTTTTTTGTATTATATAAATTTCTCAAGAGGTTTCCGGGAATGTCTCCAGGGATGAGAAGCTTGAGTAACGAAGAAAGATTGGTGAAACTGGGACTGTTTTGCTAGGAGTGGAGAAGGCCAGTAGGATAATTTATAGCGGTGTTCAAAATCAGGATGGAGTTGGAAAGAGGACAAAGGGAGAAGCTTTTCTGTTTGTCAAGCGATCAATAATGAGAGGGCACAGAGTTAAAGTGATTTGCAAAAGAAGAAATGTGATACAAGAAAAGAAAAACAAAACACTTAGAGTGTGGCTCGAGTCCCGAATTTTCAGACTGGAAGTCTGGTAATGTCAGGTTCAATCGAAACATAAAAGAAGGCATTAGATGATTATCTGATTAGTTGCAATGCATAATTTTACCGGGGGAAACAGAGAAAATGCTTTAAATTCTATTGCTCGCTTGGAGAGCCGGTGCAAACACAATTGTCCTTCTGTGTTGTAACATGTCTGTGGCTCTGTGATTCAAACTTTAAAACAGCTAGAGGGCCTTTCAAATCAAAATGTGCTTTTTAATGTTTATGGAAGAAAGACATTCCTCACGAAGTTACAGGCAACCGCATTAGCTCATGAACAAAAATGGTGCTACATGAAATCATTGAAACTTGCAATCTGAGAATGTAGCATCTTTCACTTCTGAAATGAATCATTACGACCGTGGAATAGCAAACCACGAGCTGAGGCACTCCATCTGATTTCCTCAGTCAGTTTTAGAAGTGACAAGGTGCATATGTACAAACACAATCTCTCCTAGGTCATTAGGATCTTGAAGTCAAAAAATCTTCAGCCAACTCCTACTTCAGGACTCTCAAAAGGCCTGCGCATCTTTTGCAAATCTTAAATAAAAACTTTGCACTTTATCAATCAGCAACTCCCTAATCTTCCTGTCTTCATTGCTACATTGTTCTAACTTCTAACAAACGGGTGCACACAGACACATAGTGAAGCAGTGTCCGCCCTACTCTCAGAGACCAATATGAACACGAGTATGATTTTGCAAACTGCCAAAGTTAAACTTTCTCTATTCGGTAAAAAGAAAAAAAAACATTTGTTTGTTCCCTTATTGATGAAATTTTCTCAAAATCAAAGGGTACATAACTGCATTTGATGTTCTTTTTAATTTTTGGTTGGCAGCTCTTCACACCCAAGGCAATCCAATGAAACATGGGTATCGTTTGGAAGCTAACAATGTCATGCATAAAAATTTAAAAAAGAGGTATTTTCTGTGAGAATACTCACTGGTCCATTTTTTTTCTTGAAGAAACCATCAAACAGAAGTAAAATGCATGCGCCCCATAATACAATTAAAGTTGAGTATCCCCCGTCTAGAAGAAATAAAACGCCTTACAGAAATAAGCTTTTTTTTCGCAACCCTAACATAATGCAACAGGTTGTAACATTATAAAGAGCTTGACGACTATCCCACTATATGCTTAGAGATTAATGATTATATGATTTTTGGCCTAGTTATTACTTTTCAGCTGAGGGAGTTTGATAATGATTTTATTCATTTCAAAAATTATCTTAACCACCTCCTTTGCAACTATGTGTCACTGAAATTGAACTTTACGCAATCACTTTTGTTTACATTTGGTCAATTCCACTTTCTGATGTTCTAACGTGCTTTCAGGGAATAGTGTTCGTTGCTGCAGCTTTACAACCTAACTTTGGACTCTTCTTTTTGTCTCTCCATTCACAATCAAAACCTATATCTCCTTGTTTTCATCATTAGTTTTCTAACATCGTTCATGTGCTATGTCTTCATTATTATTTCATACTAGTTAGCACATTTTAAAACTGTCATTCCGCTTTTTGACTGAGGCTGATGAACTTAGAACTTAAACAATATACACATATCAGGCAGATCTTCTGATACTTTCAGCACTTAGTTAATCAGAATATCAATATCAGAATCACGTTTATATAAAATCATTATTTAATTTGTTTCAAATCAGTCAACTACACTTGTAAAACTTCACTTTCAGAAGGATTTTCTGACATCACTGCATGATGCAATAACTTCTAGACAGCCATCTCATTTCAAATAAGGTACCCAGCCATCCCATAGGTAAATAACGAACACGTCGACAGAAAAAAAGCGCATTAGCCTACCTACATATCAAATGAATTTTATAGAATGGACTGTGGAAATAATTCCGAACAAAATTAATCAATACTTAATTATGCACCCTGTTTTTCGTTTATTTATTTGTAGACAAATTCATTTGAGTTGCTATCATCAGTGCTGCGTTGATTTATTCTCTCATATAACTAGGAACATAGTTCCTGCCTCACCAAGCAACATTTGTGAGGCTTCTTCATGAGAAAGAAAACAGTTATAATTCAATCTCCCCAAATAAACTCAATCAGCAAACATAGGAAATCATTTCGGCTTGTCATAGGCTTTCCTTCCCTACTATATTTTATTCTCTGAAGGGGCATTCTCAACTGCCAAAACGTCAGAACTGAAGTGCTTTTTATTTTTAATGGCAGAACTATCTATAACCCCCTTCAAATCAAACTAGTCCAACATACGTTTCACTTGTCTAACCAGAGGAGTGGCTGCGTCCTTAAACATGCTGCGAGTGTCACAAAAACGTTTAGATTCTCTCTGAGTTCCACGACTGGGGCATTTTTCTAATATGTGTGTGAGTGAGTTCATTATCGACATCTGCAATTTTTGCAGTATTATATATTTACATTCTGTACCTGTATAGTACATATATACATGCTTCCAAATGAGAAGTTATTCCCATGGGGTTACATTTTGTTTAACTCTACCACCACAACCAGTTCCCCAATGTTATTAAAGTCTTGTTCAATATTCAGTGACATTCGCATGCTGCAAATATCTACGTCATTTTGTCTGGCAAATAACGCTAGGATTTTATTGTGTTGCTCCTTCAAATTTGAAAAAAATAATGTCAGTAATATTGAGATAGAAAATAATAAGCAATGAGAACAACATTATTGCACGGTCTTAGTAATCTGATTGTTCCTCTAAAAGACGTGTTTACACATTATAACATATTCGCACGGAAATAAAAAAAACTGAAGAAGCGTTTTTTTTTTTCTTATATATTTCCTGGGATGTTTTCATGGTTAGCAAATTGCCCACCTATAATTAAACTTTGCTAGGTTGGTGGTGCGGTGCTTTCTTAAAACTTGTTCTGATTAAGTAAGTAACATAGGCAGAAGACCTGATGAGGTTAATCATCAGTTGGGCTGAAGTGATGGAGAACTAAGTAGGCTCCTCATTATCCTTAAGGGCAGTGAAGGATAGATAGATAGATAGATAGATAGATAGATAGATAGATAGATAGATAGATAGATAGATAGATAGATCGATAGATAGATAGATAGATAGATAGATAGATAGATAGATAGATAGATAGATAGATAGATAGATAGATAGATGGATAGAGAGATAGATAGATAAAAGAATAGATAGAGAGAGAGAGATAACAGTACAAAAAGAAGTTGGATAGATAGATAGATGTAAATAAGTTGCGAGAGAGACATATACCTTTTCCTAGTGTAACAAAAAATAAAGATACATGTCTGAGATGCTTCCTTTTCATCAATCTAATATCTCGATTGAGAATGCTTCAGTGGAGAGGTACTTTAATGAACTGTCAATACTGCTGTTGCTGATGATTCCTGTTAAACATATTAAAAGTCCCATTCAATCGTTTCTTTCAAAAGATATATGGTAGACAATGATCAAAAACGGATAAATCACTCTTGCTGCAATACGTTGTCTTAACAGTTGCGAAACCTCAGCGAATGCAACGGCCATTTCGTATGCAATTCATTGTGATCTACTCAGTTGATGAACTTCAAACGATAGCTCACATGCCCTAAACATAGGTTAGCTATTTGTCCATTTAGAGTTGATTTCAGACCCAATATAGCCGAAGCAACGAGCACGTAATTTCCCTTCCTAAGGCAGTTACAATCGTAGGCAGTTACAATCGTGGCACGCACTTCAAACAGAATGCATTTCACTCTCAAGGGCTCAAAGTCCGTTGGGAAAACTTAGCATCTAGTCCATTTCCATTTCCAAAAAAGCTAATCCATCATGCAAAATCTCACTTCCAGAAAAAACAATATTGATAATTTGGCTGTTTTTTTTTTGCCTCTCAGGTCATCTTTAGTGGTATGAACGAGCTGCAAACAAGGATCTGCCAGGAATTTTAAATTGAAATTTTCCTTACTGTATCCAGTAGAGCTAAATGGCCAGTGGATGGACAAGGTGCGGATTGTTCTGAACTGGATGAATACACACTGGAGGTTTTTCTTGGTCTGTTATGCTGTGGAAAGAATACTATCAAATTAATCATGATAGAGTTGGAGGTGGCGATAGGATTGTAAATACCAGTCGATTCATTGGCAACAGAGCCGAAATTGCTTCCTCTTGTAACACAAAAAATGCTTCAATAGGGTCTGATGCTCTGATTTAAAATAACCTTAACCATAGGATCGCGAGTTGAAGTGGTTATGAGGCTGATGACCCTGATTTTAAAAGTTTCAAAAACCAGCAAGATCTTGCTACCTTTTTTAAAAAAAATTGCCAGTACCATGAGCAACGTGGAAGGTCAAAGTGCAATGAAATGCACAAAGGCCCATTAGATATCTAAGGCACAGCCCTTGTCCATGGAGACTATATGTCTGCAAGGGTTAACTTGACACTGGCTCATGTGTTCAAGCACACGAGATTGCAATCCAGGAAAAATAAAATGCACCCGACGTCAAAACCCACGAGAAAAAGTTAGAGACCTGTGACATGACTTGAATGCAAGCTCTTTGAAGCTGTAATATTACTCGGTCAAACTCAACAGAGTATGTCTATCATTCTACCACCTCTCAGTCATCAGGAGAAATGACTCTTTACAGGTATTTTGCTTGGCCCTCATATACACTGTGCAGTATCTTAACATCGGAACTCCTCTATCTGTGTCTATAAGACTCATCCATCGTGGAACCTTTCACTTTTGTGGGTACTGATAAACTTGCAGCAGTTTAAGCCTGCTATTCTTACAAGATTAACACCGTTAGGTTATTGATTTGGACTCAGGACTCTCATGAAACCATAACTCTTATTTCATTGTGCTATGCACTGCACACATTGCTTTCCCTGATCCCTCTATTATTGTGTGAGTGCAAAAAGGGTGGGTAATTTGATACCCTTCCCCAAACTTTATGTTTGCGTAAAGTAAAGCAACCCACTTTGTTTACATTATCTCGAGTTTGCTGTGTTATTCTGACTAGGGATTGCATTACCGCAAACTGATGTATTACAGAAAGTATGCAGTACTTGCAAGCATGGGAATAAATAAATAAATTTATTCATGGGCGTTTATTGAGAGGGGGATGGGGGGGGGGCGTGGGTGTTGTTGGGGTTGGTGGGGTGGTGGTGCTGTTCCGGCGGAGGGTGCAGAAGGCTGCCTAAATGAATTACTCTCCTGTCCTTAATAGAAATGGTGGCCTTGTCCCGTTTGATCTAATTTGAAATCATCCGGCATCCAAGTTAAGCTAGCAGCCAATTTAAAATGACAGGCAGAATTAATCTCAGGACAAATAAAGACACAGCAAATTATTAATTTAGAGGTAAGGAAATGGTAACACCTGATGGAATAAATGCGTATTCAGTAAGAGGATTTTAGTGGGTCATTTTTGCACCAACTTTCCACCGATTAATTGTAAGCTCTAGCTCAGACGCTGCAATTGAAATTACCGAGCAAAGTCTAAAGAAACTGGCGATTTTTGGCGGTTGTAGACGTCGGCAGATGACGTTACCAGTAGAGAAGATAATGCAATTCAGCCATGACTCAAAATCTCGTCGCCTAGCTAATAACGAACTAAAAAATCTTAAATTGGAGCTTCAACAAGGAAACAATTATTGGGAGGCTTATACCAGTTACCAAAATTTGAAAATGGAGCTAACAGTTCAAAGTGAGAGAGAGAGAAAGAGAACAGACATTTCGGCGCTTAGAGCATACATCCTGTTCTTTCCAGCAGCACTCTCTTTGGCGCCCAAGTATATGAAGAAGCTTCTCAAGTTTCAAGCGACTAATGGAGAGCCATTTTTGCCACCTTTCAAATAACAGCAGATCTCCTAAAGTGGCCCTAAGATATCTGGATATTTTTCATTTGGGGAAGCTGTCACGGGAGAACCCGAGACGTCTACTTTTGCTATCCCAAATTTTTGCGCTGCCTGAGCCTGCATTCCTAAGTGCATACAAGTTCGTCCTGGAGGCCACCAGCAAATAGAGACTGCTTCTTAAGATGCAAACCAAAATCTACAAAAAGCTTTAACTAGTGACAAAGATCACATTTCAACGATCGAAAAGAGCGCAAAATATCCCACGCACATTAGAATATTTGCTTGTGCTATCAATCTTGGATGAATCGAACATTACCTAACATCAAACAGGCGACTCTGCCTAAAGGATCGGTGAGAATCATCATTGCTAGGGGCGCAGGAGTCAGAGCAGATATTTGCAATTTTGAAGATAGGGCATTGTATTCACACAGGAACCTTCGAATCTAAAACCATGAGTGCTGACAAAAGAAGCAGGGCTATCTAGATAGGAAATGTCCCCAGCTCTGAAAAGAAAAGAGAGAAGGAAATGTGAGAAGTCCCTCCAGCAATGCCCCTCGCCCCCTAAAAACCAAAGGAAAAATTCCATGAGGCTTGTGTTTTCCCACTGCAGACCCGACTGCTGATGATGGCGAAGCAAGACAGTTTGGTGCATAAGGTTTCAAAAGTGATACCCCCGAAATATTCCCTGGTGTGCAGTGCAGCAGAGCTACTTGTGACAGAAGATTATCCATTAGAGTGCAAGGCCTTTTCTATATCGAATGCGGATGGACTCCAAGAGAGATTAAGATATTCTGTCCTTTTAGGAGAAGTGGCCCCATTCCTCATCCAAACTGTTAGCGATTCCGTGGCACTCCCTGGGAACGCAGAGACAAGACAGTTAGCGATGTTTGAAGGAAAACTAAATTTAAAAATCGAGGCCACACTGAAGGCCAAAACTCCGGTGGGTGTAGTTGGTCGTGTGCATCAGTGTGGGCCTCGCTATGAGGCCGCCATAGAGATCGACCTTGTTTCAGTCCCCGTTGCTGTAGGAACTGTCCCTCAGCTAAAAGAAGGACGATAATACTTCCTTTGTGTAGGATTGATCCGGCAGCCAGCCGTTAGCCAATGAAAGAAGAAAAGCCAAGGCGAAGTGGAAGAAATGAGCACTCGGGCACAAATTTGGAGAAGGGCAAGTGTCCAAAAATAATAGAATAGCACCCATAGTTTGGATAATATCGGCGCCAGTTTCCAATACAGCAAATGGCGGAGAGAACTAAATGGAAAAGAAGGCATTCTTTTTGCTAGACCAAAAGTGTGGGGAATCAGAGAAGTAAAATTATCATGATGCCACTAGAAGGTCGTGTAATGCTGGATTTCCAATAGGTACTGACTAAGGGCAGTAGAACAATACAAAATCAAAGAAATAGGCAAACCATGGGTTCAACATAAATTCGAATTAGGATCGGAAAAGTAAGTACTGAAGGAAGTAACTTCACACTTCCCTGCATGTTCTGCCACCTTCCACCTTTTTGCCTAGTTACTGAATCTGACGATGACTTCCCACAGTCTCTGTGCGCAACTAGCCTTAGCTTCCCAAATAACTTCACATAATTAACACACATTAATACATTGCTCTCTGTCTCTTCATCTAAGTCATTAATGTATAGGATGAAATGTGAGAATGAAATCCAGCTGTAAGCCTCCAAAAGTCCCCACAGGAAGCAAAGGGAAAACCAATAATTTGAATTTATGAGGAGCAGATGTTTTGCCCGTTGTCTGATTCAGTCTATGGGTTGTTATTCCTCAATGGAGGTTACTTTGGTAATTTGTTAATACATGTAATATTTGTGATTTGAAGCCACGGCTACAACTAATTAAATCTGTCTGAAATATCAAAATGTTTCATCTGGTTCAATGTATATTTTCTAAATATGTTCCAACTCCTGAATTTCGATTTGCATCTCAAACACTACATTTAGAATGATATGATATGACAATTATTTAAAGATTTCTACTACATTTTTTTAATAACTCGGCTAAACTAATTCCATTAGTAATAGCAATTCTAAAACCCAAGTGTACCTCGTCTCCATTCAATCCCCTATTTTTGCTCAAATATAACAACCGAACCATGATGCATTTTCTTACCTTTTAAACCTTGTGTTTAAGGATCACTTAGTAATTATTGGTAGCATATCTCCAATAAATATATTTAGGCCAAATGGCCTAGAGTTCACTCTTGTTCACTCCTGCATTTATTCCAAAGTTTTGTACCATGTCCCAACTGCCAATCCAATACCGCCATTCCGCAATCTAAGTAATTAGAGAAAATTATATCCAGCACATCCACTGCCTCTGCTGTGATCTTCATTATAACTCTAGCTTCTGAGCCATCAAGACACTCGATGTTTTTTTTTCCGAATTTCATTATTTTAATTTTCGCAAATAACTTTTTCTCTGCGACAATACCTCCTACCTCTGCACCTAAGTGGCCAACAGTTTCTTTAGCTAATCACTTCCTACTTATTTGCTTCTAAAAGTTGTTTCAATCTGTTATTATATTTCCTGATGGTTTACTGTCATATTGTATTATTGTTCCGTGAATATCAAAATTTGGGTATCGCCATGATGACTTGTAAATGACTTCCAATCTTCAGAACTCTACCAGTTTTGATAAATTATAAGCACATTATTTTAATATGATAATATTCTTAAGAACCTGAGCGAAACATTAATAGTTTATCTTGCTGAGCTTATGCTTGTCTTGTAATGTATTTTTATTGAAACGTTGAATTATTTTTTTTATTTGTCTCCACTGTTCATTACCTATGAACCATTTAATTACTTAAACTTCAACGGTTCCTCCTTCATACTTATGTCATTGGCTTTGATCATATTAAAGATTTTTTTGTGTGTGTTTGTGCTTGGAGAGTATCATTTACAAATTTAACTTACATTTAATAGCGTTTCAATTATGATTTTCCCATTGGCCTTTCCTTCCCTCATTCCTAATTAACCCTGTTTTTTTAGAGCATCCTACATAAATGACAATTTTATCTTTGAAGTATTATATCACGTATTGTTCCTTGAAATAACAAGAAAATAAGCTGTTAACTCAGCCTTTAGATTTCTCTTGTCAATTGGCCAGGCAGTGGCAAGGAGGCGCTGTCACTCGATTTGTAATCCAGATACCTGGAGAAATGGTCTGCGGACACAGGTTCGAATGGTGAAATTTAAATTCAATAGCAATTTATAAATAAACGTGCAATGATGAAAGGTCCATGAAACCAACCAATATCAATTGTGGCAAATTCCTATCTGGTTCACTGTCCATTCTGGAAGGAATTCCGCAGCCCTTGCTTGGTCTGGTCTGCATGTGACTCTGGTCACAGAATATAGTGGTTGACACCGAACTGCCTAATGAAATGGCTTAGCGAACTACTGAGCTCTAGAAATAGGCAAAAAATGTATCGATGAGCAACACAACCTCGACCTATGGACACGAAATGACAATAGCAAATCCAGCCGGGTCGACTATGCAAATCCATCCAAAGCAACATCTGGGGCTGAGTTTCCAAATTCTGAATGCAGCCTCTCAGTCTATTCAAACAACAGTCTTACATGCTCATACATATGGAAAACAATCTTACAGAAAATGTCCCTCACACCACAGTCATCATAACTGCGTATGACATGCCACATGGGCATGAAAAAAAACAGCAGTGTTGGCAATACTGGGGCATACGGGCGGGAAGTATTTGCCCTGTCTGTTCTCTGCACCAACTCCGTACCGCAGGTAGTCACCTGGTATCAGGGATAGCATGGGCGAGGAGAAATCATTCTGCTTTGCCAGATAGAACAGTCCCCCTGAAGATGATGCCCCACTGCACATTGAGGGTGCCCGCCCTCGTGTTCTGTGTCGTGAGCACCATGCTCCATAGTCTAGGTTTCTAAGAGATCTAGCAACTGCCGCTACCATTTGGCCATTAGAGCTACTATCAGCAGCAGCAGAATTGAACTCAAAAAAATCTGTTAACTCATTGTGTGCTGTATCCCCTACTTTACCATTGTCATCCAGGCAGAAAATCAACCCTGATTCATTGAAGATTTCAGGAGGGCATACCAGGGACAAGACCAGGTATAATTTGAAAAATGAGATATTAGCCAAGTAAAGCTGCTGCAGAGAGCTCCTTGCATGCCAAACAGCAGAAAAAAATGTTAGATAGAGCTGACCAATCCCAAAGCCAACGTATCAGGTATAATCATAGCAGTCATGCGACATGCAGTCTTGAATGTTGTTGGACAGTATAATAAGCAGTGGAGAATTATGAGAATCCACAAATGTCTTGATCCTCAATGAGGGGAGAGCCCGTCACAAATCTGCAAAAGGCTAGTCTTCAGGATGAAGCACCAAGTGAGCGGTTGCTATGGCTATCCTCGAAGTCCCCACCATCACTACTACCAGTCTTAAAAAAATTCGATTTATTCAATATGATATCAAGAAACGGCGGAAAGGACTGGATACTGGAAAGGCTATGGCCCAGAAAACATTCCGTTAATAGTACTGAAGACGTGTACCCCAAAAGTTGCTGTGCACCTCGCCAATTTGTTCCCGTGTTGTTAGAATGCTGACATTTAAATGGCAATGTTGAAAATTGACCTGGTATCGCTTTTGCATAAGGAACAGGACAAATCCGACCCGGCTGATTAATGCCCCACCCGTCTAACCTGTAGCATCAGAAAATGCTGGAAAGGGTCATTAATAGCGCCATCAAACGTCACGTGCTCAGTGGCTCTCATTTGGGTTCCAGTAGAGCCAGTCAGCTCCTCATGTCATTACACTCTTGCATCAAATACGGAGAAAAAAGAGCTTTGCACCGAAAATGAGGTGAGACTAATTGCCCTTGACATCAACGCAAAATTTGAATGTGTCATCCTCGCAAATTTGGAATTATGCCAAGATGTATGAAAAAAGTTTCTGGCTGTTGGTGGTCAAAGATCTAATTTCTAGCACAGCACTTCAGGTTTTCACGATGGCAGTATTATAGTCCCAATAATCTTCATCTGCTTCAAAAATGACCTTCCATTTATTATAAGGTGAGAAGTGGAGGTGTTCGCTCTTGATTCCTCAAACACTTAAACTTCCATGTAGAAATGCAGCAAGACCTTTTCATATCACCTTTGGGCTAACAAGTGGCAAGTAGAATTGACGTGAACAAGTGCCAAGCAATGGTCATCTCCAATAAGGGATTGTGTCATAATTCCCTCTTGACTTACAATGGAATTTCAAGCGCAGGATTTAATATCCGAATTTAGAATATTGATGTTCGCAAAACAAAGGCTTATTGTATTTCCCAGGAATAGTGATGAAAATGTGCATATAAACAATCAGAGCTCGATCGTCTATGAAAACGTTCACCGTTAGCCAGAACATGAATGCCATGAGGATAACAAAAACAACTTTTATTTTCTGCTTGAAAAGCAACAGCATTTTATTGGGGAGATGGCGAAGAAATCCACAGGAGAAGGATTGTTGGACTTTCAGCATCAAATGAATCAGAGTTATTTGATAATAGTCTGGTTTTCGTAGTTGAGGGAATAAACAGCATAAAACTGCAACTTTGTACTTAAAGCCCGCTGTTGGAAACGGCACAGATTTCTAAGATACTGAGGGAAATATCGAGAACTGTGCTGTCCATACTCAAAATGACACTGGGGAAATATTGAACTTTTTCTTGCGCTACGGAAATAACTTCTTACCGGAAAGAAGGCAGGCTTGATCGGAATTAGCACTGTTAATTAAATCGAGAACGGCTGCATAATACTGAGGTGGAGAGGAACCAAGTTCTTCTAGTGGATGAGTCACAAAAAGTTAATCTGCAGGTAGAGGAAGTCAATAAGAAGGCGATTGGAATACCACCCTTTTTTACGAGCACATTTGAACATATAAGTAAGGATGATATGGTTCAGTTATGCAAGCCACTGTTAAGCCTTCAACTCAAATATTATGTGCAGTTCTACTCTCCTATTTTTGAGGATGTAAATACACTTGAGGTGGTTCAAATTAGGTTCACTAGACTGAAAACTGAGATGAGTGGGTTGTCTTACGAGGAACGTTTGGGAAGAATAGCATTGTTTCCACTGGTGTTTAGAAGAGTGAGGCCTGATTTGATCAAAGCATACAATATCATGAAGCGACTGGACAACTTCCACGTCGAAAAGGATGTTTCCTCTTTTGTGTGAGTCCAGAACGAGGAGACAGTGTTTCAAAATTAGGTGTTGCGTTTTAGGGCAGAGATGAGGAGATTACTTTTTGTTAGGCCTGATGATAATTGTTTATTGGCGTTAGATGGGAATGTGGAAATCCAAACACATGAAAATCATCAAGGCTTTTATTGAAAGTTGGAGGATGTTCGAGGGGCCAAGTGCACGATTCCTGCTCCCATTTATTATGTTATATTCATTGCTATGCGCAACAGACTGTAAGAGAAGAAAAATCATTACAGTAAATACAACAAATTAGGCACAAATGAGCATCAAAAGCAAGTCTAACATTCCATGTTGCATGCATGACGCAAGCAAATGTCTGTGATGGGCTTGAAAATATTTGAATCAGAGGGCGAGGAAGAAGAAAATCAAAGATCTGATGTCTGATAGAGGGAGGGAGAGATTAAATGAAAAACCAAGTTAGAGGAGACGACTAAGAAGGTGCTAACGAATTCAATGAAGCAACAAAGCTTTTTGCCAGCGAGAGTGTGGATGTCAGCAGAATGAAAAACACTGTCATAAAGCAATGCACGTATTTCAAAGATGAACATGACAAATGGAAATATAATTTAGCGTGGGATAGTTGTCCTAGTCTGAAAGTATTTATCTCGGTGTTGAATCAAAATCCTCTATAACACTTACCAGGTGGATGAGTTGCTGTTCTTCGAGGTAGTGTTGAACTTTACTGGAATATAGCTGGCGGCTGAATAGAAAATTGTGAGTGTTTGTCCAAGATAATAATTAGAATGAAATGGCAACACAGCACTGAGTTACGCTTGGTGACTTATCGCAAGTATTGCACACAGTTTTTAACAAATTGTTGTTTGTTCGCCCAAATACAGAGAATATGGCTCTGCAGAAAATGGTGCACCACATGCCAAATTGAACACCACAAGTCACTTACTCTTTCGCCTGGAAGCTTTGTTTTTAGAGTGGTTTCTGAGGAACAATGAACTCATTTAACAGTTCATCACCTGATAATGCTCTTGGGAGGGATCATGTTGTTGGTCGTGATTGGGGAGTGATCAAGGGTGAATTGGAGGGAAAAATCACTTCAGCTTTTTTTTTCACGGTAGTGGAAGATCTTTGTTGTCGTGGCATCTTGTTGCAAGTTGTACAATTGATGCAGGATAATTGTTTGCATTCTTGGGCAGCTGGCTCGATACATACTGATGTGATGGTGTGAGGTGGCGTGATGGCCAAGGTGCAGAGGGACACTGTTGCTTTTCCAGGAGGGAAGGGAGCGGGTGAGTGGGCTCAGAAAAGGATCAAATTTTATTGCACATTTGATGCTCCTTTCCCAAAACACTGCGTAGAAATCATGGGTTGAAAACCATGATAAAATAGCATTGTTGTGGTGGCAGCTTGCATTTTTAGAGAAATAATGCCGAGTTAGAGAAACATGGCAAATATACTCGACTACTTACAAGTGAGAGAGTGCAAGGAAATGCATTTGATGTGCCAGTGGGCGCCAGTGGACTAATAATGATTTTCAGTAGCCGGCCTATCTCCATAGATGGAGACAGCGAAGTCGAGGGGGAGGGGGCAGTGTTTAAGCTGGAATTGGTGATCGTAGAAGGATGGAAATTGGAAGCAACTTTTATGACGATTTCCTGTTCTGGGTGCGAACAGAAATACTAACGTATGGAGCCGTCAATTTGGGCGAGCTAGGGGTTTGGGTGGGGGTATGGTGGTAGGGAGGTTTGCGGATGCGCGTAGCAGTGAGTGTAGGAAATAATCAAAATCCAAAAATCGCACGAAAAACACAAGCATTAACAAGATCCTTGCGGGCACCGTGCCAATCATATTATTTGGATTAAGTGAGACATGTTCAATGGGAAATGCTTAAAGAAGACTACAAGTTCAAATGGTGCGAGTGAGGTTGGCATAGTGTAACTACTTGGGCTTCTGTTCATCCATTATCTGTGATTTGCATGACAGTGCAAGAGATCAAATATTATTCAGTCAACAGCGTAAGCTATATTTATTTTGGTGTTACTTTAAATAATTATTGGGCCAGACAATATATCATTTTTAAAATTTCTCCCTTTCTCAAGAGCTTGCTTTCCACATTGTGATTCTGTAGTGTTAAAGTACATTTTGATATCGGTCGCACCACTTAATTATATTAATGTATGAATCACTAGCAAGAAATCACGTGTCACCAGCGAATGATGCTTATTAGCAAGCCGAATTATAAACAGTCCTTATATATTCACAAACTAACATGACGTCAAGAGATCAATGCCAAAATAACAACCAAACGTCTTGTAGGATAACAGGAAACCGCTGTAATAGCGCATTTTCATTTCCGTACTTCATATTTGTTGTAAAATTTGGGCCTCTGAATCACAGTTGCCGAGTGGCAACAGTCGACACGGAAAGCAGGGAGGTAACTTCTATGTCTGAATGCTCGGAATGCATTGATTGGGACATTCCACAGTAAAGGAGTAGCGGTCTTAGCAGCGTTTGCTGAACAAAAATAAACTTTTGTCGTGAGCTCGGTTTAATATGGAGAACGGTAGAACGTCAAATCAAAATTTGAACATTGATTGATTTACATTGGCTTCGTTGGGAGAAGAAATACAAACCAGGGCATTAGTGGGATGAAGGGCTAAACATAAATTAAAAGACATCAGGAGCTCAAGACGATGTTTTCCAACATAATAAGCGAAAATGAGGCGATTCTCAATTTTGCCCTCCATAACTTCAAGAAGGCCACATTGCAAAAGGCAAAAACATAATAATAATAATCTTCATGATAATAATAAAGAAATATAAAGATAGACAAGTTAACTTTTCACATTCGAAGAGTGCAGGCGGACCTGTATACTTGTAAGGGAGAAAGTCAGGGCTGCAGAGACCAAAACCAGACTGGGTGAACGTTTCGTGGAACATCTTTGTTCTGTCCACAAGCACGACCCAGACCTCCCTGCGCTTGTCATTCCAACACACTAACCTGTTCTCATGCCCACATGTCCGTCGTTGGCCTGCAGCAATGTTTCAATGAAGCTGAATTCAAACTGAAGGAACAGCACCTCATCATCCGACTAGTTGCATTATATTGTTATGGAATGAATATTCAGTTAAGCAACTATAGATCATGAACTCGCTCCTTCATCTGCACCCCTTTTCCGATCCCCCTTCTTCCAATAATTTATATTAATGTTTAATTTGCCACCTATTTCCAATAAATATAAATGTATTTTCCTCCATTATTTTATCTCTACCTTTTAGCCTATTTTGATGCCACCCCACCGCTACTAGGGCTACCTGTACCATGGTTGTCTTGCGTTCTACCCTTAATGTCCCTGTTAGCACATTTCTTAGATAACATCACCAACTGCAACACCTCTTTGTCCATTTGTCTATGACATGTTTTGGCAATCTCCACCTTCCATTGGCCCTTTTTCCAGCTCTACCTGCCCCAACCCCACCCCCTTAAAACAAATTATATTTCACCACTTTTCTATTTTTCCTTCAATCTGGTGAAGAGTCATTTGGACTCGAAAATTTGAATTTATCAGCAGCTGCTGTCAGACCAGTCGAATTTTTCCAGGTATTTTTGTTTTTGTTCTAAATTTCCAGTATCCGCGGTATTTTGCTATAAGTCATGTGTCAGTGATATTTTCATAGGCCTGCCTGTCGGTATTTATTGCATTGATGCACACAATAACAAATGGTTCAAAAAATGTTCTGATTTTATCGAGTATAATTTACCAAACATAATTAAATTGTTTGTATGAAATTTATTAACAGTGCTTCATTCTGTATGAATAATCAAAGTATCCGCTATATGTGGTGGCTTAAGGTAGTTCTGCCCTTTTGACGAAAATTGATTGTTCTCCAAACTGAAAAAGATGGGAGCATACGGAATGCATGTCCACTCTATCATGCATTCTGAATAATGATGCTGCTATATTCCAACAATTACTATAACATTCATTGTTTACTCTGTTTTCGATGATAAGACGCAGGCCGCATTAACATGGCCAGTGTTTTTTTTTGCCTATCAAGCATTGTTGTTAAGAAAATGGTGGCGCCTCAGTTTCCTGAACCACTGAATGTAAGCTGTCGGAAGATCAATAAGTTACTAATGAGAAACTTGTGAAGTATTCATGAGATCAAGAAAGAAAGAGTATCTGTTCCAAAGGAGGCTGCTCCTAAAAAAAGAGATGAGGACTTGCATGTCATGCTCATATGTCCGCATCATTCTGCTTCTTGTTAAGATGTTTCACGTTTTGATGATGTTCTCAAAGGTGACTTGCGGAGCTGAAAATGTCCATTCTAGTTATGTGAAACACTGACGCTAATGTGAGCCAGAGGAGCCGGAGGCTACCTTTAAGGAGGCCGATGGGGTGTGAACGATTTGTCATATTTAGTTTAAAACAACTTGTGTGTGGTTAAAGCTGACGTCATTAAGTAATTTTGAATTATTTAAACATAATAACTTGAGTTTTTTAGATACTGAATGCTTTTCTGAAATCAGGAGTTGAATTACTCAATGCTGACGCCCGAACAACAAGCCACTTTTTGGAGACCCATCCTGACAAATAGCACAGACCAGAGCAACTGGCCAAACTGATCAGCCAGTCTTGCTCCAGTCGGGCCTTCCAGCTTTCCTCACCTATATCCATCAGCCGGAACCTTACATTTCCTTTATATCCATCATAACTTCCCCCTAAATGCGTGAAATGCTTTAATTGATATTTGGGATTTTGCTTATTAGGAAAACTAGCATTTATTGAACACGCATGATAAGGCGGTACAGACAAAGCTGCACAAACACCATGCCCATGTGTGGAATGGCCACTCTAATTGTCGTTAGGAAGGGCTTTCCATATTATTGACCTAGTGACAGTGAAGGAACTGCAAAAACATTCCAAGTCACAATTATGTCAGTCTGGAAGTAGATATGGAAGGCAGTGGTCTTCATAAGCATCTACTGCCCTTGTCCTACTATGTGGTTTAGCTCACGGGTTTGGATGATACTGGCGAAGAGCATATTCACATAGCAATACATATTATTGCGTAAAATAAACATTCTGATGAAGCTTTTCCGCTTGAACTCATAAGGTCATGTTCCCATGAATACAACATCTAATGGGAATCACGATTTAATTGCATGGGAATAGCTTCATGACTGTTTAGCGAAATGACACCTTTTGGTGGACGTGTTGATATAGAAAAACTCCCAAGCCTAGTTATGTGCCAAGCTTTATTTAAAACCAAATGAGGAGTTCGATATTTACTGGTAAGTGCATTATCCAATCCTGTGATGAAAACACAGAATAGGACAATGCAGCAAGTGCTTGTGAACTTCACCGCCTTCAATATAATTGTGACTTGCGTTGCAGTTCCCTCACTGACACTAGGTCAAATTCATGGAACTCCCTTCCTAAGAACAAACACCGTAGCCCTGTACCACATGGACCACAGTGTTTCAGCAGGTCTCTCAGCACAGCCTTCTCAAGCACAGTACGGCATGTTCATTAAACGCTGGTTTCCACTGCTAAATGGTCAAGGAATTGATGCTGGTCAAACTTTGTTTATTTCAAATAGGTGGAATGCGTTGACATACTCTTTATGTTTGTGAAAGGCAGGACCCAGTGTGCAAACCCATGTCATATCTACCAAGCCTAAGTGAGCCACATTGTGAGTGTGACTGATAATATTAAATTCCCGGCAGGGCAATTGTTACCACAATCAGTGTTGTCCAATCACTGAAACATGCCTGAATTTCGACACAATGTTACGAATTTTGCAATTAGCTCTGAATAGAGTCAGTGGTTTAAATGTTCCAAAAAATCGAATGGTGTGAGCTGCTTGATGCAATGCAACAGTCATTGGGATTTATGGTGCACATACCAGGCATTACAGCTGTACTGACATGCCACGTGACTCACATGTGTGATAGATCGAACGTCTTTCTGATTGGACAGTAGCATCCAGTTAGTGGTTAATAGTACTGGTATACGAAATGTAGCGTGAAACGTCTATCTTCAACTGCTGATTAGTTTTAAAGGATAATTTAACCTTCCAGGGTAACTTAAAATAAACTGGGCACGTTTCAGAAGCAAAAATGCTGACGTTAGGACCGTCCATATGTTTCCACGATTGTTAATTGCTAAATCAAAGTCACCCAGGCATACACAACGGTTACCCACAAAACGACTCTATTGTCACTTTCTACAAAACGTGAAGGTTGCAAAGAAGCAAGCTATTCTTAATGATGAATCAAAATTTGTATCTATTGCCACTTCTGCTTAACCTAACGCTATAATCTTGATTAAAAAGAAGTTACTCAACAGCTGGTTGGATTTTTGTAAGCGTAACGATCCGCATGGTGCTGTCAGCCTATTGTTCCTTGATGACTATTTTGGATAGCGTAGAGAGAAGGACTTTCTAGGGCCATCTGACGTTTCTCTGATCATTTTGCTTTCGCGTTATTGACACAGCAGGATGTTTAGTGCCGCATACGCTAGGTCAATTATGGTTCAAGCACATTTCTCCAAATTTCAAAACTCATTTTGTGGAGACCATGTAATGATGGCTTGTTTACTTTTGTGAAGGCAATCGTTCATCAAGTTGTTTCTACGCACTTTTCTTAAGCTTCAGCGAACACGAAGGAGACAGGAGCTATGATATTTTCTTGTTTTTTAAACAATCCTCATTAAAAAAAAAAACACAAACTGTTGCAATGTTTTTCACTTTGTGTTACCTCGGTTTTTGGAAATATAATGAATAGCCTAGCAACAATCTCATCATGCTACCATCCCTGTAAGTTATTTCACCACGGAATTTTGAATTCTCATATCAAAAATCTGAGATGGAAATCGTGCAGAAATATATTCCATGTTCGAAGCAGCATGAAATTAAGAAGCACATAATCCAAATTCACATAATTTCTTTCAGATACACGTTCTTACGGCTGAGTTCCTGAAATGCAGGAATAGAGTTGTCAGTCAGCAAGTTAGCCTCATCGCCCTCCGACTTGCCATACTCAGGTCCAGATGCATCAATGAGCGATTTAACATGAGAGCAGAGGTCAAGTTCTCCAAGCAAGCATCTGTGAGATTGTTAGATTGTAACCTGTTGTGAAGGAAAAACTATTTTGTCATAATAGTAACGGCGAGCACAAATCACATTAGATATTATGAACAAACAATATTTTATAATTTGAACATTCGCAGGAAAAGCTTGCTCATGCACAATCCAATTTAGTTAGCATCATAATTATTGCCATACAAGATAAATCAAAACCAGTATTTCTTAATAATTATTGCCACCATATGTATTGTTGTAACAATTCACTATCTTCTATTCTGCATATTTGTGCTTCCCGATATTTTAAAGCCAATTACTCACACCAATCTCTGTATTGCACAATCCGTTCTCTTCAGAGCAGCAGAGATCTGTTCCATTCCCGAATCTCCAATTCCATTTTCATTCAGCCTAATCATACAAAAACAGAATGAATAATTGCTATGGAATTATGCATCAGTTTGCAAAAGTTCGCAAATAAGCAATATGTTTAACTGGAGGCACGCCGGTCATTGAGATGTGAATAGAATACTTTCCATCCAAATGAAATAGCTAAGCGGGCATGGGGCGGAAGTATTCAGCAATGCTATAATGTGTTTTAATGTATTTTTCAGACGGGCAAATTATCCAACATTCAGTTTATCAATCCTTGTTTCAGGCATCTCACCGTACCTTAATACAGAGCCAATGCTGCTTGTGGGTGGGGGGAGTGGTGTAGCTCAAAGACAAACGTAATTGGGCTGTGGTGTATGGTATTTTATTTAAAGGTTAAAGTGAGCTGGAAATTGGCCTTCCCCGTGGTTTTCTGCTTGGACAGAGATATCTGAGTGTTTCTGTGCATAGTTGCTTAAATTTGGCAGAATAATTTGAGAGTGTATTTGCAAAAGCATATTGTGTCTTATGTTTCATAAATGGACGAACTTTGCCTTCATGGATGAACGTTATGCTGAACATATTTGAAGTGTTAGTTGTGACGCAACTAAAATATTGTGCCAACTTATATATCCATTCTTTAAGACGTTTATTTATTATTCTTTAAACTTTCATGGGTGGTGTGCAGCACGGAAAAGGCCAAAATATCTTGCCCATGCAGAATTACCGCTGAATTGAATTCACTGAGCTGCCTTCATGGCTACTGCAGCAGATTTAGTACAGGCACTCTCACAATACTGTTCGGAAGGATGTTCCAGAATTTTGATCCTGCAATAGTGAGGGAACCAAGATATAGTTTCAAGTTCGAATGTCTTGTGGCGAGTTTCGCATTCTGCTGAGGAAGTATACTTTTGCGTCTACTGCCATTAGCCAATTAGTTGGCACAGGTTGTAGTTGTGGAAGGGGCTATGAAATGAGTCTTGGTGAATTGATGCATTACATTGTATTGATAATAACTGCCAATGTGCATCGATGGTGGAGTGGATGCTTGTCAAAGTAGGAAAGTGGAGTGCTGACCCAGCGGACTCTTTTGAAGAGGATGATGTCGACGTTATTCATCTTTGCTGTGTTGCCGAATGCATGCAGGAAATTCGTGGGTGTTTCAACACGCTGTTGACTTCAGCATCCTAAATGGCCAACCGCCTTTGAGGAGTCCTGAGGTGTGTTACTCACCTGGAAATTCGCATGTATTTACTTGGTCTTGTAAGCCTAGTATATACAAACATAGGCCCTTTCTTTTTCTGGTTAATTACAACCCCAGAATGGTGACAGAGGGAGCATTCATCTATGACACTTCCATTGCATGTCACTTTTATGAGCGCGTTTGGTAGAGTGCAGAGCATAATTTCCAGATTGGTCACATGTATGGGGATTTGAGAAATATAATGTTGAATAATCTGCGCATGCTTTCCTTGGAACCTCGCAATTTGAGTGGAGGTCTGATACAGTTGGGACATGGGTTTATTGAGTTGGGTCAAAATATAATATCCTCGTTAGCTGGTATTAAATAAGATCAAAGAGGCACATATTGAAATTTTTGACCTAAATATGCAGTGAAAATGCGAGGAGGAAAAGTTTTACAGAACGATTGGTTAATATGTTAGTGCCTGCGAGATTCACAGCAGTACACACGATCACTGAAATCAACAATTCAGTTCATAAATATTTGAGGAAAATAAACCTAATTGGAAATAACACATCACGGAGAAAAGGGGCTGATTGAATTGCTATATTAGCTTCTGCACGTACACATTGGAAGAAATGGCATCCATATGCACTGTACTCAAGTTATGACTATGATTTAAGAGGATAAATTCTGAGACTTCGTGTAACAGAAGACAGAATATTGGTAAGAGGAATGGAATAAATGCTCTAAGTGCAGAAATTTTCAGTTATTTCAAAGCAAAGTGGAGTGTCACGTGCTGACAACTGCACGTTTGGTGGAGTTCCCTCTGATTCTGGAGAGCGAACTGTTCTCCCAGTAGAAACTAGCATAATCTGATTAGATCAAAATGGAGTACATCACACTGCTAAAATTTGATTCCAATGTATTATATTTGCGCACAGGAAGCAGAAGTGATGTTTCCAACCACCATTCCGATATATTTAAAATGCGTGAAGGTGTCTTCTGATGCTATTCAAATGTCTACTGCGGTGCATTTTTCACCTGTTGTTTTAGCCGGAATTGCTATAGCAGGAAATATCCCAATATGTAATACAACAGTTCTTGATAAAAACGGTCATTTAACACTTTTGATGAATTACCTGTGTATGCTTACTTTAGGCAGTATGAGTTCCAGCTGATAATTGCCCTCCAGTTGTACATTAGAAGTACTGAGGACAAGATCTTCAATCAGCTCAACAACCATTAATGAGCTTGCGAGAACCGCACAATCAGATGGTTTTAGGTTAATTTTTGTGAATTTCATTATCTTCAGCGGTGATAATGAGTCCGTCATCAGATTTCTGTTCCCAATTCATGAAAGTAATGCAATATCTGTAAGATCGTGTTTTGGTTTCGCTTATCCTCCAAGTTATGAACAAGTCGTTTGTAGCTTTCTTTGAGCCAATCCGACAAATACGAGGGTGTTTCTGGATGCAATTCACACAATTCGCAATCAAGGTTTGCAACTGAATCCCCTGATGAAAGGCCAAAAAAAAATCGTGAAATCATCTCGAATCTATTGTCAGGGCACGAGGACCATGCCTGAAATATACGCACCAAATCATTTCCTGGTGTAATTCGAATTGTCTTAAATGCTGCGACAAAGTCCTGCATCAGCAAATAGGTAAATGTGCAGACAACACTGGACTGATCTTTGTCTTGAATTTCCATCATAACTGTTGCCGTAATTCTGGAAAGATGGATGTTGTACTCATTGACTTGATGAGCCTTAAACACAACAACATTGTTGCGAATTCCCTCGTAGGCCAATTCACCTAGTTTTAGCAACTCCTTGTTTGAATTCACTGCGGCACAACCACTTCTATTTAAAACGCCTGTGAAGTAAGCTGAGATGAACCGTGTGCTCTGCGTGAATAGAAATTTCCAATTTCCTTTTGACAAGTATATTTCCAATACTGAACAAAAGACTGAGAAGTACAAAGGGTTATAACACATGCCACACAATATTTCATTATGCTCAATTTATTTGATTACATCTGTAGCAGGTTGTCCATCGCCAAGATACTGCCGAAAATATTGTCTTGTTGTCTCGGGGGTGAAACCCAGCATTTCGCCGAATACATTTATTTGTGCCTTTTCTAAAGATTTTAGTTTCCAAGGACGGCTTGTTGCAAGCAAAGAGCAACCTTTCAACAACTGACCTTTTATAATGCAGCGCACAATATCAGTTGTTACGTAATAGCACTCAAGATCGATACATTGAGTTTGGAGATCCTTCTCACTTTGTGTATCGGCAAAATCGATGATTGGCTCAATTTGATTTAAATCGTCAATTATAAACAATATTTTTGCTGGTTCATTCCACAGTTGTTCCAATCGGTTATCAAAATTGGGGAAGTAATCAAGGATCAGATCATTTAAACTTGTTCTCCCCACTACTGAATTCAAATGTCGAACTATAAAAGGAAGAACAAATTGAAATTGTTGCCATATTTTCCTCTCGGACCAGTCATGAATTGTTTTCTGAATCATGGTGCTTTTTCCAATTCGGATGGCCCCAATGATCACCATGGTGTAAGACGTTCTTGTGCCAGCCGAACTGTTTTCCATTAAATGGGAGAGCTGAACTACTTTTGGAGCTTTCCCCAAGATAATTGGCTCTAATTCTCTACCTAGGACATTGGGTTATTTTCCCACAATTCCCAGCGAACGCAAATGAGAAACAATCCTTACTTCATCGTACATTTCATCCAAACAAAGTCTTCTGTAGTTTTTGCTGCTTATTATATTATGCACTGTCACCATCATATTCTTCTTGCGAAGGTTTTCTTTGTGCTGTATCTCTATTTCTTGAGTAAATATAAGTAACAACGTAATTATTGTAGGCATGGTAATTCACAAGACAAACATTCGAAGAGCACTTCCGTAGAAAGAGGAAGTACACTTGTAGCGATATATGTTTAAGGAAAACAAACTGTTGGGAAAAAAAAACGAGATCTGAACATTGGGATGTCACATTATGGCAGAAGATGCAAACGGCAATCATGCCACCTTACACTTTGGGCGAACAAAATGCAGATTTCAACATTTAGATTTCTCGTCACAATTAATTGAAAAATACTTTTGAGTGTGCATGCCCATAGCACAGCCATATATAATGCTTCTCACCAAAATAAGAGGCCAGCATGTTATTGCAGTAGTGAAATGCAACGAGATCGAAATATTTTTAGAGCAGCGGGTATTTTACATTCAGAATGGCGCCTGAGTACAGTGATAAAAATGTGTCAACAGATTCTCTGAAATAATTAATTATATCAGCGGCTATGAAATAAAGGACTATCACGTGCCCGAGCCCTCTAAGTTATGGGATGTTTCATTATTTATTACAGCTGGAAAGGCAGTATATGAATTATCACACAGAAGCAAAATTTATGGTTTGCCTGAAGATTTCAATAAGAAGAAAATTTGGTAAATATTCCATAATTTATCAGAGCCTGTGGGTAATGAAACTGAGTTAACATTTCGGCACTATGACGGTTCATTGGAAGACTGAAAAGCTTGAAGTGTCATAGGTTCTGAAGAAGTGAAAAGACGGACTGTAGGATAAATCAAAGTGGAAGAACTGCGCGAGAGTGAAGGACAGGAAAGAGTAACAGGGCAATAAAGCATTCATGTGCAATGCCAAATAAATGTAAGATAACAAGTTAGCAAATAAAATATGTTGTTAAAGAAGCTTGGATAGCTATATAGCTGCCTCCAGGCACAAGTTATTATAGAGAGAAAAGAAAGAAAACGGAAATCAGCAAAAGAAAAACAAATCAACAGAAGCAGGATTAGCAGATTGATAATGAGTTGAATTCAAAAGTGTTATCATTCGCAATAGGCAAGTAGTTTATCCTTTCTCGTCACATTGACCTGGAAATTCAGTCGACTATTTCAGCAAGCCGAGGCTTGGAATCACAAAATGGAAGCATGGGATGTCAACAAATTAGTGGCGACTGAAAGCTTAGAGTTAAATTATCGACCACATGGCGTTGTACTGCAATGCGGTCAGGAAGGCTGTATATTGTCTGATTATCTTAGAGAAGTCTGCAACTTCACCAATTAATACGATTTTTAAAATTTGAAAAAAAAAGTGGGAATCACTCTTTCAAGAGGAATGTGCGTTCTGGACATTTGATGGCAAAAAGGGAAGAGACAAAATGTCAATAGTTGCAATTGTTGTATTTGAAAGTCAAGGCTCTAGGCAGTGACAATGGGACTTGTTGTGCCTCCATTCAACAAGTTAACAAATAATTATCAGATCGGAGAACTTGATGATGTGTCAACAAAAAAAATGTTAGTTCTGTTCTTCTCTTCAGATGTTGCTGAACTACTATGTGCTTATCCACGTGTTACTTTGTTGTTACAAGCGTAAATAAGACTTGTTGAAGAGAGATCCGCTTCGATGGTGACAAAGGACATTCTTTGCGCCAGAAAAAGCAAGGTGCTGATATGGCAGAAGACTTAGAATATTGTGTGGATATAGACTGCAAGGGATTGGACAACAGCAGAAAATACGTTCCACGAAAGCAGAAATTAGTTCATTGGGGCAGGAACATGGGATGGGGCTACCTCCATACTAATTCCTAAGGAACTGATACTGAGTTAAAAATGGAGTTTTCTGCAATCAGCAAGTGTGAGGTTGCAGGCCACTTAGGGAAGATCACCAAACAAATTATGTTACTGGAAATCCTGAAAACAATAGTTTGATGATCGATTGGTGTTGTTATGATCATTGTTGGGAAGTGGAGGCATGAGCAAGCAATAGAAAGTTGATGTTCCATATCTGCTAGGTTTTCCAGCCAGCAACCAAATTGCCTTGATATGCATGTTTTTTGCTAAACTTAACCTTAGACCTGGGCTGACAGAGTCCCCAAAATTCTGGCAGCGTTTGGGAGAATGGAGGGATGGGAACAAATACATTTACAGTTCAATGTCATGGCAAATCAATGAAAACGGATCCAGGGAACATGAGAATACAGACCTACAGTCTAGGGGAAATCCTTGGCATAATAAGCAAATTCATTACCGAAAGCGATGAAAAAAGTAGTCAACATTATGCCAATTTTTATTTCGTAGATCAGTTAATTTTTTAAGCAAATTAAGGAATTGAATTAGTAAAGGAAATGCTAATGTGTGTCAGAGCTGGTAGAAAAGGCTTATAGCAATTTCACAAAAGTGGGAAGAGAATGGAAACTGGGAATATGATAGGGGGAGTAACAAGGAAGAAGGGACCCCAGGCAGTTAGTACCACTTAGTTATTTAAGGTTCCTATGGCTCACCCCTGAAAGGCAGATGGACACATTTTTCTTCAAGGCTTGTATGAAGCGTGGAATGAAGTGAAGGTTTGAACTGGGGAAGATTTGAGATGTTGTGAGGTGCTGCAACATAAGAGGTAGCCAGGTAATGTCCTTGTAATGTTGTATGACTTTTGGCGCAGTTCTAACATTTGTACCCCACTGTTGTATTTCTTAATTGTATCCTTATTATTAGCGACTACTTTTGTCATTAGTGTACCTTCGTTACCAAAATGTCTGAAAGTTTTAAGGTTCCCAGGACTATTCAAGGAAGCCAAATATGGAAATTATTTACTGTCAATGCGTGATCAGCTTGCAGCTATGTCACAGTAACAATCATTGCACCGTGTCCTCGATGATGATGAAGTGACTATTTTAATTACATTATGTCTGATAACACATACATTAGTATATAAAATTCGAATTGTGGAAAACAATGCAACATGTTATTTGTCTCGATGCGGCCTATGTCATTGTATAAGTTAACGTGGTTCCTGATAATCACATAAGTTGCATCCAGTGTTACCATTTTTTTTTTCTGAGATGTTATCCTGTTGTAGATTTATCACTGTTTCAGTCGTTGAGAACACCTTTTACAGATGATCTAAAATAAAATGCCATTTCAACAAGATAATATTATTAATTACCTTATCTTTTGCAGCCTACCACAACATGAAAGCACACATTCCCGCTCTCCATGCCTCGACCACCACTCCACCCCTTCGTCCGCAACACCACCACCACATCTCCATTCAATTATAAATCTACGGCGCCTTCTTAAATTATGCTTTTTTTCCCTTCCATTTCAGACTTGTCCGAGTCGATTTAAGATCCAGGCCACAAAAGCAGCAGAAAGTGTATGCTTTCCCATTACTTCTAGCAGTATTGCATAAAGATGAAACTTTGCTGCCCAGATCACTCCGGTAGCCAGGTTTCCATCTTTTCTCATTTTTGAAATGTAATTAACAGAACTGACGTAGTATAAGGATTCTAATAGTTCCCCAAATATTGAATGTCATCGCTGTGGTGTGTTCACAATTGTGTCCCCTTTTTCTTGAACATGACTCAGGATCATCCATACAATATTCAAATGGCCTAAATGCCGCCTTGAGTTATCATTGGCGTCAAATGGAAAATGCTGCACTTGGGTCTACAACCGTAGCTGAAGAGGAACTATTGATTTGTTTGCAAAGCCAGCGGTTATGTTCTATTCTTGCTTTCCACTTTGAAAAGCCAATAGCTCCATCGTGAAACTTCATTGATCAACTTTGTAGTTGTCCTCATTTATTTTCCCCCAAGTGCATTTTACCTTTCCATTAGAAAAGTTTCTGGTGGAACACTAACTGATCACTCCTTAATCCTTGATTTCCTGTTGTCCCGGTCTGAAATTCTCCCATTGCAGTACCTTTTCTTTAGACTGCTGTGTGACTGCACTATAAAAAACAAACTAAAAGGAAATTCCTTCCGCCCTTGAATGTATGAGAGTATTCTTGCACTCCAGCTAAGCAAATATGAGAAGAGAAGTTTAGAGACAGAGACATTACATGGCCAAAACGCAATTCAGAAATTAACCATTTTCACAAGCTCCAGCATAGGAGCTTCCATAAACCTAATTTTAATTGTAATTTAAACTTGGTATCATGTAATTGTGGAATCGAACCACACACGTTATCTTTGTTGGCTCTTTGGCACTGATTTAAATTCTGTAATAGGAATATGCTTAACCAACAGAAACATATAAAACAAAATCTGGCAACTTTCCAGTGCACACTTCCAAATGACTGTTCTATCAGGTTTGGGCAAACTTACTCGTCCTGCAGAAGAAAACTGAACATATTTTTTTGCCAAAAACGGTCCCTCAGTGCACGGCGTTTAAATGTTGACAGTAACGTTACATCACTGTTCTAAGGTTAACAAAACTGTTGCAGTAGAAAAAATCTTCTTGCTTCGTGTATCAGTATGCTTATCATTTTCAGAGGCTGTCTATCTATCTATGTATATATCTATCTATCTATCTTTCTATCTATCTATATATGTATATATCTATCTATCCATCTATTTATTTGTAATTGTTCTGGGATGGTTAATTGATGGGGTCAGGCTAATGTTAAAAGTACTTGGACTTGATTCCTGTCACGGCAAGTTGTTTAACTCCAATTCAATGAAAATCTGGATTTGAAATGCGAAAGGTGATTATAAAACCTTGTTTGATTATTGTAAAAACATACCTGATGGGCTAATGTCCTATAGCGCATGGAACCTGCCGTTCTTAGCTGGTTTGGAATGCACGTGACTCAAAACCCACAGGGCAATGCGCTTGGCTTTAAAATACACTCTGAAATGGCGAAGAAAGTCACTCAGTAGTATTGAAAAGCTGCAAAATCCCAAAATAGGAATGAAATATGAATGGCCACCATGCATTGATCTAGCCACAGAAATTAATAATGTCAAAATCAGCACACTCTTCACTGCAAGGTATTCCTTAGTAACATCTACAGGCTAGTGACAAATTTGGCAGAGCTGTCTCAAAGGCTAGTCAAGCAAAGGGCCTGGCTTTGTCATCATCACTGAATCATGCCTTTCAGATAATGCCCCAGGCACCACCGTCACGATCCATGGGTATGTTCTGTCCCAGATGTATGACAGGCCCAGCAGATTTAGTGGCACAGTAGGTTCCAACAGTTAGGAAGCAGCCCTGGGCGTCCTTAACATCGTCTCTGAGCCCGCTAAAGTCTCATCGAATCAGGTCAAACATTGGCAAGTGAATATCTTGCTAATTACTGCGCACCATCCTCTATTATCAGATGAATCAGTGTGCCTTCATTTGCAACACCACTTGGAGGAAGTACAAAGTGTGAAAAAGTTACAGAATGTATTATGGGCCAAGGATTTTAATGTCCATCACCAGAAGTGACTCAGTAGAACCAATGACGAAGGTGCTGGGCGAGTCCTAATGGACAAACATTCTAGTCTGGGTCTGCTGTAGGTGGTTCGATAACTAACAAGAAGGAAAAGCCTACTTGACCATCTTTACCTGCAGAATCGCACTCCAACACAATCTGTAACCTCGTTGACCGCCATTTTCCCATTCTATCATTGCAATTAAGCCAGGGAATCAACTTTGTTTCAATGAATAGTGCAGGACCGTGTTTTGGGCAGCACCTGGCACAACGAAAAATGAGGTGACAACGCAGTGAAGCTATAACACTTATCTGGCAAGCAATATTATGAGCAAGTGATAGATAGAGATACGTGATCCCAGTGCCATCGAATCAGATTTAACTCTGCAGCTGTGCCACAGCCAGTCGTGGATATTGCTGGACATGTTTACAAGTCACAGGATAAGAAGCTCACAGACATGGCCATCCTCAAGGAGGGGGTAATTGAGAATATCAGTGCAAAGTATAAGGTAAACACATTTGCCACAATCTTCAGCTAGGTTGGATAAATAATCCATTTCGGCTTCCTTCGGATTTCTGCAGCATTCCACATGTCACCCTTCAGCCAATTCAATTCACTCCACGTGATACAAAAAAAAAATGCCGAAGGCACAGGACAATGCAACGGCTATGGGCCTTGAGAATAGTCTGCCACTTGCCCTGAAGGCCTGTGCTCCAGAACGTGCCATCTTCCTGGCGTAGATGCCCCAGCAGAACTACAAATTTGGAATCTAAAAGGCTGTGTGCAAATTTGACTAGGTATGTTCTGTACACAAAAAGCAAAACAATACCAAACCGGTCAATCACCGCACCAACGGACTACTTTGGCAATGATTAATTAAACAAGGAGGCATCAAAAGCGCTAGCAGGTGGCACTTTTATAGTAAGAAACAGCTCAGAAATGACCAGTTGGGGCTCCAGCAGGAAAGCTCCGCTCCTGACGTCATTCAGGCTTTGTTCATGTTTCAAATAAGGAAAGCTGAACACTGGAGGCAAACTGAATGGGACTGCTGAACATCAAGACCGCCTTTGTCCGAGTGTTGCATCAATGAGCCCTATAAAAACTAAAATCAATGGGAGACAGGGGGGAAAGTAAAAAACTCCACCTGTGGGAGTCACACCTAGCACTAGGAACATGGCTGTGGTGTGGGAAGTCAATCACCCCAGCTCCAGGCTATTACTGCAGGCGTACCACAGGATGATTTCTTCGGCCAAATACCTTCAGCAGTTTCATCCATCATAACATCAGAGGTGGGAGCATTCGCTCATCATTGCACAATTTTCAGCACTATTCGTGACTCCTCATTAACTGAAGCAATAGATGTCCAATGCAGAAAGTCCTGGACGATATTCAATCTCAGGCTAACACGAGGCAAGAAACGTTGACGCCACACAAATGCCAGGCCTTCGACGATCTCTAACCAGAGACGATTGAACCATCCCTCCTTGACATCTGTGGAATTACCAATGCTGAGTCCCCGGCTTTCAATATCCTGGGTGTTATCATTGACATGTAAAAGAACTGGTCCAGTCATGCTTACAATGTAACGCGAATAGCAGGTCTCGAGCCAGGAATGCTGCAACGAGAAATTCACCTCTTGACTCGCCTATCCTGTAGACGATGTACAAGGCAAAAGTTAGGAATGTGATGGTACACTCCGCATCTGCCTGTGTGATTTCAAAATCCACCACACAAAAGAGCTTTGACATGATCCTAGAGTATGTAGCCATTTGGTTGGCAACACATGCAAAGTCATTTTGTCCATCCACCACATACGCACAGTCACAGCAATCTGTATCATCTACATGATGCACTGTCAGATTCAACAATGTTCATTACGAAAAAAATTCCAAACCAATGACAGGTACAAACATTAATGACAAGGGCAGCAGACGGATTTGAAGAGCATCACACAGATTTTCCCCTCCAAGTCAATCCCCATACTGACTTGTCAATATTTCGCCATTACTACAATGTGGCTAGGTCAAAATCCTGGAACTCCATCCCTAAAAGCACGGTCGTGTGCGTATATGACATGGACAGCAACGGTTGAAGAAGAAAGCTCGCCACATTTTAAATGTCATTTGTGGTGGAAAATAAACATTGACCCACCAGCGAGGCCCACGTTCCATGAACCAATAAAAAATCTATTGGTCTATCTAACCATCCATCAATCTATCTATCCATCTACCTATATATTTATCTATCTCTATATCTATGTATCCATCTATCCATTTAACTATTCACCTTGATAGCTCTCAATCTCTATATGCCTATCTATCTAACACCTAACTGTATGCTCTATGTACATATGTATCTAAGATTGTATGCATTAATGTATCTATCTATTGACCGATCAATCTAATGGTCTATTTGCCTTCTATCTGTCTATATGCCTAACTGTTTCCCTGTCTCTCCATTTATCTCAGAGATAAAAACAAAGAAAACTGCAGATGCTGGAAATCCAAAACAAAAACAGAATTACCTGGAAAAACTCAGCATTCGAAGGGACCCCTTCGAAGGGTCATGAGGACTCGAAACGTCAACTCTTTTCTTCTCCGCCGATGCCTCCGGACCTGCTGAGTTTTTCCAGGTAATTCTGTTTTTGTTCTCCATTTATCTGTCTGTCTTTCTTACTATCTGGCTACCTGTCTGTATATGGTTACCTATTCTGTATCATTGCTGTGGCCAGCCGCTGTAGCCATAGCATTTCTGTGCCTCGTCTGGTTAATCATCTGTTCAATATTTGCCCCGAACTTATCGACAGTTCAAGATTCTGTGATAGCAATATCCTCAAATGTCGAGAGTCAATGGTTAAATACTCTGTCGTAGATTGTCGTGACATTGCACTTGCCTGGCTTCAATGTAATTTGCCACTATTCAGCTCAATCCTAATATGGTGCAGCCTTGCTCACTGGGACATGTATCTGTGGAATCGTAACTGCTGCAAAATATTTTGCAATCATCAGCGAGCATCCCCACATCTCACATTATGATGGAGGGGAAGGTTCTTGATTAAGCTTTGAAGCTGATTCGACAAAGAAAATTAATTGAAAAACACCTGCAGTGATGTTTTGTAACAGAGAAAATTGATCTCCAACAACAATGAGCTTTGTGCCAAGTACAAACCCAAACAGGGGAGCATTTTCACTTTATTTCATTTGAGTCAAGTTTTGCGAAGTCTCTGTAATGCCATAATCCGTCAAATCCTTCTTTGATATCAAAGGACGTCACCCTTACCTCACCTCTGCATTTCAATTATTGTGACCTCATTTGAACCAGGGATGCCATGAGGCCAGGAGCTATGCGGGCCTGGCTGAACAAGAATGGAGCATTAATTTGCATGTTACTTCTTGGTAGCATTGTCAAGACCTCCACCTCAATTTACTAATGGCCGAGAGGTGATTGATGGACCCTTGGCCCTGTTATGTATGGCTTGCTTTTTTAGTTTTTGTACAGGAACTGACTTTGCAATTCTTCACAGTGATCTGTCGATGCCAGTGTTATAGCTGTTCTAGAACATTTTGTCCAGGGTCACAGCAATTTTTGTGCAAACTTCTCCAGCACTGTTTGCAGGAATATTGCCATGGCCAGTATCCTTTGCAGTATCCAATGCATTCAGCAGGTTCTTGATATCATGTGGAGTGAATCGAAGGAGACTAGTTGTGAGCCTGGGGACCTGTGGCAGTGGCCGAGATGTATCATCCACTATGCATTTCTGGCTGAAGATTTTGGCAAGTGCTTCAGTCGTTTAATTACACTGATGGGTTGGGCTCCCTCTTCATTAAATATGGTGAAATGTGTTTGGACTCCTCCTCCAGTACTTTTTTTTTTCTCTAAATAGTCGAACGCAATTCACAATGGGGCCTGGCAGGACTGCAGATCTTAGATCTAATCCGTCGATTGTGTAATTGTTTGCACTTTTTTGTTCCTCAGCACTTGTTGCAGACCCAGCCAAGTAGCTATGACCCGTTGGAGAAGGTTAGCTCCCGATATGGTCGCTCTGCCGAGCCACTGTTGGTGATGGAATTAGAAGTCCCTCAACCAGTGTGCATTCAAAGCCCTTGCCACCCACAACGTTTACTCCAAGTTGTATTTTAACATGTTAGAGTACAGGTTCACCAGCTTAATCGATTCAGAGCGTGGGCGTGGGGACATTGGCCTTACCTGGCTATCAGCAGGAGTTTCCTCAACCATGTTTGTTCTGCTGTAACTGGACTGCACGGCGTCATGATTGAAGGTTGGGAACTCTTTGTCCGCCAGCTCTTCTTGGCCTGCACTGCTGCTCGGAAAAATAATGTGGCTTTTAATATCAGCGAAGAACCATAAGTATGACTTCGTCAGGCTATTGCTTGATTAGCCAATGGCCAGTTCTCCCAATTTTGGCACAACCCTCACGTGAACTTTGCCGTTTTGCTATGTTTTGCCGTTGGCTTCTCCACTGACTTGGCCGATGATTTTCCCGGTTTCATTGCTTACAGATGCAATTCTGTGGAATCTCATTTCACATGTCGGGCAGATAAGTTAATGGCGGGCCGAGGAACGGAAGCAGCTTTCACCGAAATTCGATTCATCGTCATCATTACTTTCTCATTGCAGATATTTATTGAGATCAAAATTTCGCTGACTGCCGTTCTGACATTCGAAATCACGTCGGTTGTGTAGTGCCCTGAGTTTTTGGATAACCAGTAAAAAGACAATGCCACTACGCCACCACCTCCCCGTACCCCTTCCCCCCCAGTTTCGCGCCTTGACACAGTCAATGATGAGCCTGTTTTGGAAAAAAGAGCAAATATAATGGAAAACAATGTTTTAAAGAAACAAGTAAACTTCCGTTGTGATTAGAATGGTCTGCATGGGTTTTTGCAACTAAACTACATGCAACCTTAGATAAAAACAAAGAAAACTGCGGATGCTGGAAATCCAAAACAAAAACAGAATTACCTGGAAAAACTCAGCAGGTCTGGCAGCATCGGCGGAGAAGAAAAGAGTTGACGTTTCGAGTCCTCATGACCCTTCGACAGAACTTGAAGAATGGTACCGGCACGTGGGCTGTGAGACATGCTTCCATTTTGCCTTGTAGTTAATACAAACAGTGATTTTAGTTAATTTGGTGGTGTCCGCTAAATAATTTCTTTTCTTTGAAAAAATTTGATTTGCTTCTAGCTGGAACATTCATGTTATGCCTTAATAACCATCGGCCGCTGGGGACTTCATCTCTCAAAATGTTGCAATTTTCTACGGGTAGTAAAATATCCAAAAGTGGCGCACATGAATTTAAAGGCTATCAGTATAATGCGAGATCAATTTGAAAATAAAGATGTGCACGGATTGCAACAATGCATCCAAGCCTGAAAAATAGAAAATTGTATTGATTTTGAATTGAGATAAAAAGTCATGTTCATAGAATTCAGATTGATAGAGGGTCATATCTAGTGTGTAAGGCAATTTGCAGTTTATTGTGTACTTGACAACTGGCTATAGGGTTTCTGAATTATATCAAACAACTCTAAAGAGATAAAAACAAAAAAAAAACAAAAAAAATGCTGGAAATCCAGAACAAAAACAGAAATAGCAGGAAAAACTGAGCAGTTCAGGCAGCATCGATGGAGAAGAACCAAGTTGACGTTTCGAGTCCTCATGATCCTTCAACAGAACTAAGTAAAAATAGGAGAGGTGTAAAATATAAGCTGGATTATGGTGAGGGGGTGGGGGGGTGGCGAGAGAAAAATGGGTTTTGGGGGTGTCGGGGGCGGTGTTGGTGGTGGTGTTGGTGGTTGTAGGGTCACGAGCTGAACCTTATGTTCACCAGTAAGGTCGATGATGCAACCTTCACATTGAACTGCGTGAACATATAATCAGATCAGAGAAGTATGCACATATCACCAATTACAACTTCTATTCAGTTCTATTGAATCATCGGAACTGAATATTAGACTCCAAGTTTTTGAAGCGGGCTTAAATCTGCATTTAATGTTAGTGTTGTCAATTATCCTTTACAACGAACATTTAATTAAAATGCATTGAAGAGATTTGCAATATATGTTACAAAAAATTGGTTACATTGTTAAATTTATTTTTCAATGCCACCTACCATCTACTTCTACTAGCCCGTAAAGTAATATGTGCGATTTATTTTTCAGCTTTCGTTTTGAGTTCTGCAATTCAAGGAATATTCTCCAGAGTGCTCGTTGTCCCTGAGCCCCGTTTTCACGCAGGATATTAAAAATGAATTGAGAAGCCAGGTTCATTTTTCCACCTTCGGCCAGGCTTCTGATTTTCTAAAAAACGAATGTATTTCATCAGCAATTATAATAACATTGCACCGATTTGCATGGAAAAGATTCGCTCTTTCTCCCTCTCTTTCACTCTGTGTCTATCCCTCCTTCTCTCCCTCTTTCACTCTCTTTCTACCTCTAGTTCTCCTTCTTCTTCGTAATTTAGGGAAGAGATAACGGAAAACCATCAAGCAGAGAAAGAGAGAAAAGCCTTATTCAAAAGGTTATTTTAAAGAATCCTCTTCATGGACGAAAGAAAATGGAGAGCAATTTGAGTCATGATCTCACAATTTAGGAGCTAGTCAACTAAAGGTTCAACAGCCAATACTGGGAGGTTTCTTTTGACACGAGATAATAGGTCAACAGCAAGCCACTTCCTGCTTTAAGACCAGCATGATGGAACACAAACGACTGAGTTTCGGAAATTAAAGTTGGACACACTGAAGTTCATAAAGATGATGTCAAAGTTCTATTAGCTGCCAACAAGAAGTGAAATAACATCGAAACTATTGCTTGTCTTACAAAGGGTCCCACCTGATTAATTCGAACCAAAATGTTCTTGTAATTAATTTCATGTTTCGATATATTAGCAAAAACCTACCATTAAATCAGCCATACTCACTATAACTGGTAACCTTTCAATTCTAAACATCCTTGTCTTACAAAATTTTTCTTCTTATTTAGACATGTTTAGAAAAGTGACATTTCTCTCTAATTATGTGATATTTCATTCCATCACCCCTGCAATTTTCAATGTTTTTGCTTCAAGGCCCGGTAAAGTAATGAATTATTTTATGGAATTATGTTAAAAACTGGCCTTTAATACTCTATACATATATTATTAAGATTTGATTTCCAAAGATTGCTCCCAATCTAAAAGGCAGCATTCAGGAGTCGGATTGATTACCCTTCAGCTCCCTGAATGATGCCACATTCATAAGCACTAAAGGCTCTAGAAACCATGGACGATAAATCAGCCAGATTGATTGGCACCAAGTTCAACATAGGAAAGCCTTCCCACCATTACAGTGGGTGTTCGCAATATGTGGACTGTCGCAGTTTCAGAAGGTAGCACAGCACGGCCTCTTGAATGACAATTAGAGGTGGGGATTAAATACTGACCTGTTCCGCAGAGATTACATCCCATGAACAAATAATTAATAGGAAAATGTACATTATGTATATTTCACATAATGGATATTCTCTCCATTTTCCACTACCCTATGCTCCTTGATTATTCAGAGTTTTTTTGGCCCTGTTTTTTAAATCCCTCATGACAAGTTATTACCTGATGTTCAGGTAGAGTTTGCAGAAATTAAAATGAAAGAATGACCATTTGTGTAAGGCAGATTTCTTCAGATAGATAGTACCCTGATATGTCAGGAAGATGTAC
Organism: Isurus oxyrinchus; assembly: GCA_026770705.1. Taxonomy (NCBI): domain Eukaryota; kingdom Metazoa; phylum Chordata; class Chondrichthyes; order Lamniformes; family Lamnidae; genus Isurus; species Isurus oxyrinchus. Next base: position 7,660,086 of record JANJGN010000035.1, read on the forward strand.
TCTGCCATGACGAGGAGACCGTGGGAATATATGTTCCTTTTTTATTTATCTAATGTTCTAATGGGTGGCTCATTTTCTACATTGCTCTACTGTAAATGCTTGCATAGACAGATTGAGAAGCCAAACCATACACTGTTGAGCAGCTGCAACCAGAGGTAATATGACAATGACGTAAGATGAAAACGAGAGCAAATAAGGAATTAAAGCATGCAATTTCAGTGAAATGCACTCCTGGGGCGGCACTTGGTTTAGAAAATTCACATCTCTCAACATTATTCCCCTGTGGGTCCTATTCACTCAAGATTGAGTTGTTTCTGCATGCAATATAACATATATCTTTTGTTAGTTTTCATTGTTTGAATATGGGAAGAATAAATGTTGTGTTTTACGGGATTTATCAATTCCCCCAAGAAAAAAAAGGCAATATATCTCTAAACTTTGATTCGATTATTTTTAGTTATGCTAAAGTTCTGTTTGCTTCGCAGATCTTGATAATTGCAAAAGTTTGTGTCGCTTCATCTGAATAAATGCTGCGGTTCAACACGCTGCATTCACTGGGGATCAGTCAAAAATGTGTTGTTTTGTAGAAACTCCTCAATGAATCAACTATAGGGAATTGGTTTCCATATGCTGTCATGACGGATTTACTTGTAAACTATCATACATTCTTACATCATTAATTGACACGTTAACTTAAATTTAAAAACGAGTTTACTTACCTGATTAAAATATATGTCGGATGACGGCCAGAAATGTTCTTTACATTCACAACAATTATAAATTTATTGTCATTCTACAAGTTAAAACTTTGCTGCTGAAAATGCTTATAATATGGTTCTTTTAAAAGGAAGGAACATAATCTAAACATTCAGTCGCATTATTCATATAACACTATAGGATTGCAAGATATATGTAACACACCTTATACTCTATTTCAGTCAACGGGGAAGAATCGGAAAGCATCTGAAAACATCGTTCAGAAATTCTTCAAAACAATTTTCAATATCCTGTCGGTAGTACTAAATATTAGCATGTAGCTTTATATCAGTGCAGCTCGCCAACTTGAGAAGCATTTTGATATGTGCGTTTTCTGTCAAGGTATAAACGAGAATGCATTTTTTTTTCTGGGTCAGGAAAGAAACAGCGATTACATGGCAGCATCTGCTTTGGCGGGATTGTTTTCAGCCTGCCTGGCTGTCGCAAAGTTCGTAGCACAGCACACTGGAGAGATTATGCATAACATTTTTTGCCTGAGGCACAATTCGGAATCGAGGTCCAGGTCATTCATTATTTTAAATGTGCTTACCAAACTATGGCAGAGCGGTATGAATGAACATACAAATATATTTCTGGCCTTTCAGTTTCAAAAGTGTGACTGATGCCCGAAGCAGGCTAATAGTATCGATCTACAACAAAGAAAATTTGACGTGAAGGCACGGCATAAAAGAGGACGTGTAAACAGGAGGCTGTCATGACGATTGAGGCATTCGTACCAATGCATGAAGAGCATGTGGATTACAACGGGAAATAACGAGGGCAAATTTGGATTCAAACTCTCGAAATGTTAGTTTGTATGCAGCAGTGTCCAATGTTAGGTCGAAATTCGGCATCATCTTGGATGTGTATGCCCAGTAAGACAATCTATCACTCTTTGGCCTGTTTGTCAGACATCCTCTTTACCATTCTGCTGCATGGCTCTATGACCTGGAAGTGGATAATTCATTAATTGAACGCTTATTATTCACACCTCTCATAGTCATAGTCTCAATGGTCCATCTGTGCTCCTTCTGGTCCCGTATTAACTGTGCTGTGTCCTTTACAGGTGATAGGTTGTCTACCATAAACCATTACAAGCCCACCAACTCCCATGGTTAACTTTTCTGCCTGCTACTGCAAAGCTTAAAATAAGCACTCAATGCCATTCTACCATTTTCTCCTTCTCCATCGGAAGTGTTCTGATGGACTTGCCTTCCACGAAACAGCTTCTGAGGCATATTTGATTTTCCTCAGCCAAGGGATTCCCCCTATCTGTAAACTGTGGTTGTTCCTGCCCTCAACCGTTTGCAACCCACTGCGCCTTCTTTTGCACCCACCCATTGTCCAACATTGTCCAATAACAACGGCACCTTTTCTTCAAAACCCACTCAATCCACACCCACTGAATCCGCATTCATTAGATATTTGTGTCATATTGCAGCCACATTTTTCGTGAAGCCAACACCAAGGGAATTTAATCTCCACGTCGACTATGTGCATTCAACAGAACCCGTCCCTCTACTGTGGCCTCTTCCCATGCAATCGCAGGATTGAAATAGCTGCCCTTTAACGCAAAACCCCTCCTCAACTTCCATGGCATTTGTGCTTTGAAGTGCCTCAGCCAGGCTGTTGTCAAAGCCATTATATGCCCCGTGATTCTTCCTGGTGGTTTTGAACATGACAGGGAACTGGTTAATTATTGCAGGTGCGGGGGGAGGGGGGTGGCCTGTGGGATAGGACATTGAGGGGGTTCGTGGCTTTACATGGTTATGACAACGAGGTTAATTGGCCATAATTGTCCTGCTGCAATGAGACAATAATTTTCCAGAATCGAAGCTGAGAACCTTTTGTCCCCCAATTCTGCTGGGTCGTCCCTGCTGCTGGGAACAATGATGGAGGGATATTATCTGTAGGGTATAATTAAGTGAGCAAGATTATGTGAAGCAGGGGCTTGGTTAGCCTATGGCCAACTCTCCCAATTTTGTCACAAGTCGCAGGTGGAAGTAGCCCTGTCGATATGGCTGATGTTGCCCGGTTTTTTTGCAGCAAAGTTCGGTTGCCATTCACGTTTCCTTCCTTTTGAACGCAACAGAGTGGTATCACTTTTCCCTTGAAGGCCAGGTGAGGACAGAACGCCCCGCCAAAGTTTTCCACGAAAATCAATTCCTGGTCATCATAAGACTCTTTCTCATTGAAGACATTTAATTATTCAAAATATCATGGACTGCCGCATAGAAAGTTGAAACAAGTTGCACCATGCAAAATACGTAGCTTCTGCAATTACAGACCATTGACCATGCAGCTACTCTACCGCCCCACCCAAATAAATCCAAGCTATGGCTAACAAGAGGCAAGAAACGTTGATGCCACACAAGTGCCAGGTATTCACAAACTATAGCAAGGGATCATCTAACAATTTCCCCTTGACATTCAATGCCTTGCCATCGGTAACATTCGTGGAGGGGGGGAGGGTGGTGGTGGATGCGGTAGGGGTGGGGGGTGACCATTCACCTGAAAACGTACTGTACTAGTCATATGCACAATGTGGCTAAAAAAGCAGGGAATCCTTGCTGGAGTCATTCACCTTCTCATTCGTCAAAACTGTCCACCATCCACAAGGCAAAATTCAGGAACGTGATGAAACACTCCGAGTTTACTTGGGTCAACTCAGCCCCCTCAGCACTCAAGAAGCTTGTCATCAGCTTGGACAAAGGAGCTAGCTAGACTGGCAATACTTAACATGCAATACAGACATTGACTCCCTTCACCTCTGCCGCACGGTAGCAGCAGTGTGTATCATCTACAATCTGCACTGCAGGAATCAACAAGGCTCTTTAGGAAGCAATTTCCAAACACACGACCACTACACAGGGGAAAGAGAAGGCCCGCAGGAGCATTTAAAGTCCAGCATTCGGAATTTCCCCTTTATCCAATCATTAAACCAACTTGGGAATAAATTGCGTTGCCCTCACTCTTGTTGGGTGAACATTCTGGGATTTACTTCCTAAACGCACGGTTGAGTGCCTACATGATGTGCAGAGCAATGGCTGAAGAAGAAAGCTCACCACGACCATATTATTGCCCATTTGTGATGGACAATGTACCCTGTCCCAGCAATGGAAACCCACATTCCATGAATCATTAAAACATCTATTTATCTCTCTATCTGCGGCATATCTATCTATCTATACAACTATCTATCTATATATACATCTGCCTGTCTGTCTATCTACCTGATTATCTACCTGTCCATATGCCGGTCCATATGTTTCTGTGCCAGTCTGGTACCTGTCGCTCTGGCTAACAGTCCGTCCAGCTATCTCTTCCGTATTATAGACGTGGCCTGCTCTTCTAGCCATTGTGTTTATATGGCTCGCCTACTTCAGTGTCTGAATAATCGTTGCCCAGAACGCATTGACAATTACAGATTCTACGATAGTAATGTCCAAGAATGTCAAGGGTCAATGGTTAAATTATCGCTGGTACATAATCATTGTCTGGCACTCGTGTGGCCTCAATGTAAATGTCCACTTGTCAGGTCAAATCTGATACGTTACAGGTTTTGCTCATTGGTACATGTACTGCTTTAGTATATGAGCTGTCACAGCTGCAGCAAAATATTGTGCAATCATCAGTGAGCGTCCCCACATCAGATCTTATGTTGGAAGGAAGGTTCTTTATGAAGAATGGAAGTTGATGTGGCAGAGAAAAATAAACTAAGGAACTCCTGCAGTGAAGCCAACTAACTGAGAAAATTTGCCTCCAACAGCAACAACCCTTGTGTCAGTTATGACCCCGAATAGGGGATACCTTCTCATGATTTCAATTGACTCGAGTTTTGATCGGGCCTCATAATCCCACAATATGTCAATTGCTTCCTTGGCAGTCATTCTCACCTCGCCTCTGCATTGGTATTATCGCATTCATCTTTGAACCAAGGATGAGATCACACCAGGAGGTTAGACCCCCTGGCTGAACCCTAACTCAGCGTCAGTGATTTTAGCTAAGTTGTTATTGTAAAACATTATGGATGTCCCGTATTTCATATTACCATTTACAGCACTGATGTGCAGATGGCAGTGTTGTAGCTGCTCTGGAACAGCTTGGCGAGTGTCAATGCAATTTCTTGTGCAAATGTTTTTATTGCCGGAATACTCTAATGATCCACATCCTTTACAATATCCATTGTCTTCAGCAGTTTTTTGATATCACCTGGAGTGAATCGAAATAGCAGGAGACTGGCTGTGATGCTGGGGACTTCCGGAATGGGCGGAATGCATCATCCACTTGGCATTTCTGGCTGAAGACTGTTGCAAATGCTTCACCAATTTATTTCACACATATGTGCTGGGTTCCTACTTCATTGAGGTTTGGGATATTTGTCTAGCCTCCTTATAGATTTATTTTTTTCAACAGTCTCCCAGCATTCACAAGTGGATATGACAGTGCTGCATTTCGTAGATCTGATCTGTCTGTAACGCCTTTGTTTGCCCTTCTTGGTTTCCTCAGCACTTGCTGCAGTTTCAGTCAAACAGAAATGACAGTTTTGACTCAGCCAGCTGGTTCTGTAGTCGTGCTACGGAGGCACTCTTAGTAAGGCGATTTGAAATCACTTGCTCAGAGTGTATTCCATTTTCTTGCCACCCTCAGTACTTCCTCCATTTTAATTTTGACATGGTATGTTATAGATTCAACAGCTTCATGAGGTCCACATCGGAGGAAAAGCCATGGGGATGTTAGTGTTACCTGGCTATCCGTTGGAGATTCCTTGACCATGTTTGACCTGCTGAAATCGGACTGCCTGGCGACCTGATTAGATGTTGGAACTCTTTTTGCGCCACCTCTGCTTCGCTTACACTCCTACTCGGACAAATTATGGGAAATTTTCTGCCAGATATTATTCGTAAGTATGACTATGTCAGGCCAGTGACCAGTTCTTCCAAAGTTGCCACAAGCCGTAAACAAACTTCACTGTGTAGTGGGGTGGGGGGGGGGGGGGGGTGGGTTACTTCATCATTGGTGTTTACGCTGCCGAGATTTGGTTGGTTCCGGTTTCATTCCTTATAGATGCAACTGTGTGGAGTCACATTTCACATGTAGGGCAGATGATGTAAGGAAGGACGACGAACTGCTGGTGTTTTCCCCGAAAATTCATTCATGGTCATGATTTGATTAGTTTTCTTTCCAGATATTTATAAATGGTAAAATCACCAATTGCCGTGTTGAAATTCAAATAGAGGTTTCCTGTGCATTACCAGAGTTTTTAAATTAATCGTCCAGTGGCGATACTACGAAAAGTTTTGCACCTTGACACCTTCAAGGAAGAGTTTGTTTTGGGAAAAGATAACTAGCGAATGAAAATATAAAAATCGTTTTGTTGAAACAAATAAACTACTTTTGTGATAGCAGGGTGGTCTCCGTTAATCTTCACAAATAAACTACATGTAATAATTAGTATTATAATCAAAATCAAGGGGAAAAATAGAAAGCTTTTGGAGCTCATTGGAACAAGAAGCTGTAGTGGAGAACTTTGCTGGTCCAAATCGCACAAGGAAATCTAAGGTTGACTGGCAGTATTTTGAAGATGCATGGCCGGGAAAATTTATCCTGCTGGAGAGCAGTGAGTAATTTTGGAATGATTCTTAAATTGCAGCATAACGGTCAGAAGAATGGTAAGACACAGGGGCTGCGAGACCTGTCACCATTTTGCCTTGTAGTTAACATGAACAGAAACTTCATTTAGCTTGGCATTGGTGCTAAGTAATGCTTGATCTTTGTAGTTTTTGATTTGCTTTTTGCAGAAGTCATATTACGTGTAATTCGGCCTTTCAAAGTAATAATCAGCCGCTGTCAAATCCAACTCTCTAAAATCGGCGGTTTATTCAAGCATCATACTATCCAAAAGAAACGCACGTGAATTAAAAGCCTATCAGTAGCCTGGCAGGTGAATATGAACAGCAAGAAGTGCATCCAATTCCTGGCAGGTAGATGTCTCTGTTGACTGTTTAGTGAGATATTGCCTCATGTTTGTGGAGTTCAGATTGTTTAAGGATAATATCCAGTATCATGGAAATTTACGGTTAATCATTTTCTTGACAACAGTGTTGAGAGTTAAAACTTAACAACTCACTCTCCATAGGAGTATAACAGTCCGATCTGAAACTCACAATTGTCAGAAAAAATAATGATGAAACCTCCGTTTTGAATTGCATTAGCACATGCCCAGGGCAACCAAGAAGGCAGACCGCACCAATTACAACTTCTAATCTGTTCTATTGAATCATCGTAGGTGAATATTGGAACCATCACAAAGGGGGTTGTGTCTGTGGCAACTCAATTTTTGAAGCCGTCTTAAAATAGAAACTAAAGTTACGCTGGTATGTTACATGTTACATTGACCATTTAATGACAGTACACTGAAAGGTTCTAAAATCCATTCAACAATACATGTCTGACGATTGCTAAGTGTATTTTTGGATATGACCTCACGTCTGCCTTTACTGATTGTTCATTTTTATGTTTCTGGTTTGTTTTGGAGTTCTGCAGTTCAAGAGTTTTTCGTTCTCCCCGAGTCCTATTTTCAAAGAAGGTTTTAAGAATGATTCGGCAAGCCTCCTTCCTTTCGTCAGGATCAGCTATGTTTCTGACTTTCTGACAGTAGAAGATATTATTTTCGCAATTAGAAAAACAGTGCACAGTGTCAAACAAAATCATTTGTTGTCTTTTTCTCTCTCTGTCACTGCTTGTCTGCCCCACACTCAACTCTCTCTCTCTAGATATCTCTCTGATTAATTTAGGGTGGAAGTAACAGTAAACCCTCAATCAGAGAGGGAGAAGCCTTACTCAAGGAGTTATGTTATAAGGAGCCGCTAAATGGAAGTAAGAGTCATGGAAAACCATTTTAGGCTTAGTCTTATAATTTAGGGGCCAGGCAGCTGAATAGCCAAACCTAGGAGACATATTATGACATGACCTTATATGTCAACAGCCAGCAGCATTTGCTGTTAAGGCCAGTAGCGTTATGGAAAGCAAACGACTGTGATTCGGAAACTAAAATTGTACAGGCCAGAATTCATAAAATTGAGGGTGAAATCAAAGGTCGATTGCAGCACAAAACAAATAAATATAGAAGCCCTTGTTCCTGTTGCAACTCGCCCCATCTTAATTGATAATGACCACAATAAACGTGCAATTATTATCATGTTTCTCCGTTATTCATCGAAATATTAAAAGCAACTTACCATGCAACCATCCATAATTCTCAAAATACATTTTCCTTTCACAATCTGCTTTATTTCAACATGATTACGACACGCATCGCTTCATTCAAATTATTTAATCTTTCATTCATTCAGCCCTGTAATTTTGAATGATTTGCTTCAACGTAAAATGCCCTATGCAGTTGTGAATTTAAATAGAATTAGCCTACTGAAGCACGCTTAATATTTAGTACATATAACATTTCCGATACATGTTCAGAACATTAAAATCTGTTGCAGATTTTTTTTCGCTTGTAATACATTCTTCCTGTCTGAACATTCTCTACTCTTTTCAAGATGTAAATGTTGATGCTATTGATCGTAACGCTCTCAATCAAGCAATTAGTTTCATTTTATTGTATGTTATTCTTCTCATTCAAATTAGTTATTTGTGACGCGTATGTTTGCATTACCGGATATCTTTCCAGAATTCATGTAAATCCTAATGCAAGCACACTCTCCGCCATAACCTTACATCATACATAGCAATTATTTCTTACCAAAACACAACATCCGACGACACACACACATACACATAAACACACGTGCGCACACGCACACACACACACACACACACACACACACACACACACACATACACACACACACACACACACACACGCACACACGCACACACATATAGTTCCTTGTTGGCCTCAAGCCAATCCTTCAGATAAAAACTTGCTGAATTATTCATTTTTTTGCAGGTTATTGTTGTCCTTATGGTCCCTGAGTATGAGTCAATTGCTGCATTCACAGAACAATATTTATGTCTGCTTGCAGGCATTTAGCAAAGACGATACACTGCAGCATTATGTTGATTTGAATTTACACAATGCAAGCCATTTGCCAGAGGATCTTAAGGGTTATCCAACTGTGAACTCCAGAATGTTTGGAATGTTAAATTTTAGAACCGTATTTCCATTAGTTTTCAAAAGCAGTTGATGAAACTCTTTCCTTTTGGACTTGAGCATAGATTGGCATCTAATTGACAGAAATTTTACCTATTGCTTATCTATCCAGCTCTCATTCTCGTTTTGTGTTATTGCAATTCAAATAGCTTCAGAGAGCGACATGAGACGCAGTCCTGAATCTCAAACTTTTAATTGGGATTTTAGCGAAATTAGTGCTAAATTTACGTAGTTAATAGTCATTTAATGAATGCTAACACACTAATAGACGACTGTAAAAGTATGTTAGTCCAGCAGGTAGGCAAAACAGCTAGGAGAGGACACTGAAATCATACAGCTGGATTAAAATGTATTGCGAATGCAGGAGGACTGAAGTCAAAATAGAAACTGCCAAAAAACTTACGGTCTGTCCACCACTATGAGGAGTGGAACAGAGTTATAAGTTGCAATGAGTTGGATCAGTAATGAGTAAGGAATGTCATTGTTTTGTGAGTGGTTGGAAAAATGCGTGTGTGGCAGCTGGAGAAAGAAAACATGTCAGGGAGTGGCTGCAGGGCTTGGGAGTTTCAATGACAAAGATGTAAAGGAAAATAGCGGGAAGAGCGTGACAATGGTTATTAAAAGACTCTAACAATTAGCCCAGATTACATGTTAATAGCAGAATGGACATCTGTGCTGCCCAAAATCAGAATGGTAGAATGCAATAAGAGCATGTGCTGCAGCATACGAGGTATCATTAAAAAGTCAGTTTGTTTAAAAACCAATCTTGGAATCCAGAGTGAAGGTCAATACATGAGGAATGTATGCAGTATGTGTCGATGGTTTGCATCTGGGTTAGGATGTGTGAGCCGGGTCTGATTATTCGAGGGGGCACATTGGGATCAGGATCGAGGGATTTGGATTTTCAGTCGGAAGTGAGGGAATTCGGAGGGTGGCCGGGGTGAGGGTTTACCTGGAGCATAGTCACGGTCTCAAGAACGCAGTTAGATTGTCCGGATGGACGCCAGGGGTCTGTAATATAGTTGGAGTTCGAAGTAATGTTCTTCCTTCTAAGAAATAGGAATTCTCGATGTCTCCGACCTTTGAATGATCCCAGGTGAAGGGAAAATGTCGATCGGATTTTAAATTCCCCAGGCAATTCCCGTGCAGTTCTTGTTTCTGGTATTCCAGCAGATTGACGCGGGATATTGGGGGATGGTGAGAGGTGGCGGGAGGCAGGGTTCCAACTGTGTCTCCTCTGGGGGATACCAGTGTGGTACAGAAGCGGTGTCCAGTCACCCAGAGAAGTCTTGTGTCACTTACGTTAAATGATCCGCAATTCTGACAAATGTTGTTACACCCTATTTGAATAAGGGTGTCCGAGTTGCTGCTGCCGACCAGCCGGACAAATATCTATGGATGTTTAGAAAATTATGGCAAGCTCTATCAATCTTATGGCATCCATATTCTTATTTGAATGGGATTGAAGCTGCCATTATCGGGCGAGGTAAGCAGTCCAGGCTTCGGCCTGAGTTCAAGAAATTTAGGCGATTTTGAACATCACCAGCTTTCTCATTGTTCTCAAGCATTGTTAGAAAATATTCATTCAGCACCAAAGCACTTGCCATCGGCTCTGAGTGTTACACACCTATATTATCACTAATCAATCAGACGCAGACCAATACTACCATTTTACGACATGCATGCTGATTGATGATGATTGGTTCACTTTTTTGCTAACTGCCATTCCTATGTTCCTCTTTGTATTTTGTTTCAACTTATTACATTTGATCTGGGCCTCGCTTGGTGAATCCTTCTTACAGCATAAAACGTTCTCTTCCTTTGTATCCTCATATTCTCTGTCCCAAACATCATTCAAGAATCCCTGAAAATATTAGAGGTACTTTGTCCACTTGGCCCAGGTGGGCTTTCCCCACTATTTGGGCTCGAAAATTCACCTACATAGATGGAACAAGAACAACCTTGAAAATGGTGCTGCTGTCCCTCCTCAGAATTATTTAGCTTCTGAATAAATGCTCCACTGTGTTTGAAATATTGTGTTTCTATTTCTCTTATTACTTGGAGGCGTGCTCAATTAATGCATTAGCGTGATGATTCTCAATTAACTTCGAAACTCTAAGTATACCGGAAAGCAGAGGTGCATTTTTAATATCACTGGATTTTATTTCCAGTCACCGATGCCAATTGGCTGGGGATTAGGTTTTAAAATAAGACAAGGGCAGCTTGTAAAATATAAATTCCAATACATCTGCAATAAAATGATCTCAGTAACCCTGACCCTCGATCCATTTTAATTAGAGCTCATCTTCTTCATTAATGCATTTTAAGGAAGGTTACAAGCCGTCCTCACGTGATCCAGTGGACATATGACTTCAGGCACAGAGAAAAGTTGTTGATTCTTAACTGCTCTTTCAAACACGGTAGCAAACCAAACAGTTTCATCAAACTGCTGCCGAAACACAAACGCACTGAAAAGGGGTGGATCACGTGACTTCGCCCCAGGGTCCGGAAGCGGCGATAGCAAGACCAACGACCTATAACTAATTCGCCCCCATTAGTAACATCTGGGGGCTTGTGCCAAAGTTGTAGGAGTGATCACTGCACAGTTATTCTGTAGAAGAAAGTCTGCCCTTAAATTGGAGGATAACGTTCATGTGTGGTGCGGCAGTGCAATGAGGGATGGATTTAGAAAAATATTATGCAGCTTCTAATAGAGATCGATGAGATGCACTGAACCATCAGCTGCAGGAGAATTGCAGTCAACTGCCTCCACATGTCCTGACAGATCCCCAAATCTACCATTACCACCGGAGTTCTGGATCAGCGCAGTCTCACCAAATTTGGAAGGACGTCTTTTCTGGTGTAGCACCAGACATGCTTATTTTTGCGGTATAATACTGATGAAGCAACAACTCGGAACATCAGCGCGCCGAGTATTGGAGGCAGCATTAGATAGACAGAGCTAAATGATCACACAAGCAACGGATCAGATCTAAATTGTCTAGTTCATCCAGATAGAGTAGTGCCTGGTGGTGAACAATTGAACCAGTAACAGGAGGAAGATTCTCCATTATTATTCTCAACGGCAATGATGGGGGGTGGGGGGGCGTGCGGGGGTGGTGGGTGGTGGGTGGGGGCAAACACATCTGTGCAAATAACAGAGTTGAAGCATTTGAAAGCAAATAATCAGAGGGTTGAGCTGATGATCCATCGTGGCAGCATCCTTTGTTAGGCAACATGACAGCCGTTAGACATCAGCCAATTCGATTCACTCAAGTATAACAAATAAGTGGTTGGAATTGTTGCATACTGCCTAAGGCTAAGGGGCTTAAGAAAATTTGGCTGAAAACATGCGCTCATGGATTAGCCATGGCAAAAGGCAAATTTTCCAAGTGCAGCAAAAGAAAAACTGACATCTACCGAGCAACATTTCAAACTTTGAAGGTAGATCCTGTTAACAAAAAAAAACAGGTTAAATCAAAAGCGGTCAAATACCGTTACATTTGCCTGCTCTTGTTCATCAGCAAGGTGATGAGAGGTATTGTGCAACACGCTATGAAACAGTACTTAATCAGCAAAAACCTGCTGATTGATAATCATGTTACGACCTTCAGACCACTCAGCTGCCCACCGCATTACACATCAGGCCCAAACATGAATATAACAGCTCAAAGAAAAAGATGTTGGAGAGTCACGAAAATTGACATCGAGGGCACTTTTGACTGTAAGTGACATCAAAGAGCCCTGGAAGAAACCAAAGTCAATTTGAATCAGAGGCAAATGCTTTATTTATTTTTTTTTGGTGATAAATCATGCACAATGCAAGGTGATTATTATTTCTGAATATCAAAAATTTCGGACAAGTAACATGGTTAGAGGATTTCTTCAGAATAGTATCTGAAGACCTAACGCCCTAAAATGTTTAATCAATGATCTTCCCTCTATCATAAGCTTACTTGGCGGTGCAGAGTGTTGGGGAGAAGGGCAGCGAGGGTGGAGTCGTTTCAGAAGATGATTGTGCGAATATTAAGAACCATTCCCAAGTCCTCAGACGCAGAGGCAGTACATGACAACAAGGAGTAAAGCTGAATATTATTTTTAGGTTTGTCCTGAGTCCCAAGAAAATTTTATGCCACGCAATTGCAAGGCAAGGATCTTTTCCAACTTTTCAGAATCTATCCAATTTATCTTGAAGCTGAGTGGCATTATCATTGCTGAATCCCTCTCTCTCAGCTTCCAAGGGGTCACCATTGGTCAGTATTTCACCTGCATAATGCCATGATTACTGCGTCTATAACAGCAGGAAAGAATCTATTAGCTTTGCAGCGAATAAGTCAACTATTGACACCTCAAAAGCCAGCCACCAACTACAAGACTGACGTCGAAATTGTGATGGAACACTCTCCAGGTGTCTGAATTAGTGCATTTCGATCAACACTCAAGAAGCACGACAACATCAAGGACAATGCAGCCGGCTTGATTAGCAGCCTAAACACCACATCGAACTTCAGGCTCTCCAAAGCCGGTGCATATTTGCAGCCCTGCCTCAACCCAACAGGACTCCTTCGACATCACGTTTGAAAACCCAAACTTTTGCAAGCCAGAAGGAAAAGTTAGAAGATCCATGAGAACACCGCCAGATGTGTTTCCTTTTCTATTTGCTTTCCCCGCCAAGCCAGACACATTTCTCACTTAGAGCTATGTTTGTGCTCCTTCATTATCTTTGTGAAAACATATGGTTCGCCTTTCCTATGCGTGTTCCGATGTCACACAGTCTGCAGCAGTTCAGCACGTTGCTAAGCACCATTGTCTCAAAGTGAATGACAGATGGACACTAATATGTGGTCTGGCGGCAATGCTCAGATCCCATTATGGAGTCAATAATTAGCGAAAAGGAAATGCCTTTTTCTTCCACGTTTCTTCATCGCTCTTAAGGCGCCTTCCTCTCCCTTTTATATCCTTAATAGTTTTCTTAATTTGTACTGTCTTACTTTTCTCTCTCATGCGCATGAATTCCATGCTGAGTGTTTCATTTATGGTGCCGTTACAGCATTTAGCTACTCCGTTTACCCGTTCAGTTCAATCTTTTGTCGTAACAATGTTATTTTTATTCTTAATCAACACGTAAAGTGCCTGGGGGCAAAACTATATTTTCATGTTTGGGATGTGAGCTTCTTGCTGACCATTACTCCATTTCGTTTGACCTGACAGTCTGTCCCATCCCATGTGCTGATAGATCAAACATTGCCCTTGCAGCCTGCCTGTTATGGTTCCAGAAGTTTCTTCTAGCTTTGAGTTTCACTTGCACAATGCAGTGCCTTATCAACTTGACAATATTTCCCAAAATCTTGAAAAGATGTCATCACTTCGTACTATTCCCTATTTTTGAAATATAATTCCGACTTATCCTGCACAATGTACATTACTAATAGCTTAAACAATATTCTGAATTGTGTTTGCCCACCTTAATTCAGGAGCATAAGTGCCTAAACAAAACATTCAGCTCCTCTAACATAGTCTAATGCTGAAATAACTCCTCGCAGATAAGCTGCTTAAATCCAAACAACCACAGCAGTGATACCACACTTCTACCAAAAAAGGATTTAAGCACTGGAAAGAAATCTGGTGAGAATGCTTGGCTGCGTCCATAACCTACCGTCCATTACAATGAATGCCAAACTTATATGGAGGCCCTAGGCGTTAACGTGCTGGTCAGAGGAACCGTTGTGCAGACAGCATGAAGTTTTACCAAGTTAATCTGATATCAGATTACATGCCTTGTGGACTCTAGAACATGACTGCTTAAGCTGTTTTAACTAAATAAATATGGTGCGCCCCCTTCGAAAGCAACCAAGTGAAATAGGCAGATGGAAAGCAAAGGTTTGGGAAATCCACAGCCAGCAACCCGCCCAAAACTCAATCGTTTGCAGAATTCATACATATTTGTACCAGGGATTTCCAGAATCAAATGGGCCTTAACAATTATGCCACATGTTAAGAATCCTATCAACTAACCCATATCATGAAGATGGTAATTTCCCCTCGAAATATGAACAATAAACTGTTCTTGTGTCTGGGGTCTGGAGCTGAATGGATTCAGGAAGGGGATGAAT
Organism: Isurus oxyrinchus; assembly: GCA_026770705.1. Lineage (NCBI taxonomy): Eukaryota > Metazoa > Chordata > Chondrichthyes > Lamniformes > Lamnidae > Isurus > Isurus oxyrinchus. The sequence goes on from JANJGN010000035.1 coordinate 7,675,125, forward strand.
CAGATTTTGCCGTGCTTCAGTAAACATCCCCACCAACCCTCATCCAGATGCTCTTCAATTACACTAGTCATTATCATTTATATTAATATGACCGTTATCATCACCATCATTGTCGTTATTTTATGTGCTGATCTTCACAACCAAATATAATTGACATCACAACATTGACTTGGTCAGGTTAATGGAAAACAGATCACTTTTTTGATTTGATGATTATTCAGGTCTTCGCTATTTGTCCCCATGTGCATAACCTCAGGCTCTCTGGCTCTGAAATCCACATTTTCCCCATCCTTTTAATCGATCAATTTGATCTGCCATGTCCCCTTGTAAATGGCTTAATATGGAATCAATCTTTAAGAAAGCTTACGTACTTCACTCTCTATTGTCTCCCTGCGTTATTAAAAGACAGTTTCTGGCATACCGCAGGAGCCGACAGAAAACCAAGAGCCACGTATTTCTTTGAAACATTGTGAGTACACCAAAACAGATTGCTCCTTCGAAAGAAACTTAACATCCAACCGAAAGTGTTGTTGCCAGAACAAAAGCATAGTTGTGCACTAAGCAGAACATCATGGAGTTTAAGCAAACTTTGTTCATTTGCACAAAACACCTGCTCATGACTTTTAGGATTTCACATGTTTTGCTAACTAGTCGCTTATTAAGCTTTGAAACCTTCAAAGATGCATGCGCATTATATAGATTGTCTCTATGTCTTTCCTTTATAAAACATGTTCCCAAACAATGTCAGTTGGGCACACCGTTTTCTATCATCCTCCAATCTGAAAGAAAATTTACCTTGTTTTCTGGCATTACCTCCTCTGTCTTAAATAAATTTGTTAAAGGTCTCCCTACACATTGAGACTTAATTGAGTTAATCAAATCTTCACGTGGTGTTTTGTGTAATTAGTTATGCAAATCTACATAGTGCACCAAATTAATTGTCGACTGAATCTTGCCAGTTCTGTGGTCAGCAAGGTCAGTTTGAAAAGCCGAACAAGAGGATAAATAATACCTTCACCCGCCGACAGCGGGTTCTGCGCCCAGATGTCAAAGGCATTGTGACTTCCGGGTCAGCTGTCAGTGCAGGCTCCGTAATACAGTAATTGCAGTGAATTAGCGTCAGCGCGGATACTGTTCTGTCTTCCCGCCAAATAAGTGTTGGGGCCCTATCTCTGAGGCTGGGGCAATGGCATGGATCACGATAAAGGCCAACATTTTAAGTGTTCCCCTTTTAATGGACAGTGGCAGGTGATTCATCAGATGAGCAGTCCAGTGTATTTCCCGTTTAACCACGCAAGATTGTTTAAACTTTAACTAATCACTGCCGTCTATGTCAAATGTGAAAGGTGACAAAAGTTCCAAAGTTCAGCAAGTTTCCAATTTTTGGCACTGGGGAGATGTGCATTTATTTTACGTAACCATACACATTTTTATGCCACCAATGCGAGCTAGGAGGTGTTCAAAAAGGGACTAATGTGAAAACAGATTCAGTAAGGCCGTGCTTAGTGAAATCCTGCATGCAGTACCTGAGAGCGGTCGACAGCTCATGCTGACCACTAACAAGATGAGGGAGCGCAGGCATAATCGTGCTGCGTGGAGGCAGATGACTAACAAGTTAAAATTGGTTCTCATACTGGACAATTTCTCCTTTAACTCCTCTCACTTCCGCCAAATAAAAGGCGCGGCTATGGGTACCCGCATGCGCCCCAGCTATGCCTGTCAAATTATGGGATGGGTGGAACATTCCCTGTTCCAATACTACTCCGGCCCACTCCCAGAGCTCATTCTCCGGTATATCGATGATTAATTTGGTGCTGCTTCATGCTTTCGTTGGGCTTGGAAACATTTTTTAATTTTGCTTCCAATCTCCACCCCTCTATCATTTTCACATGGTCCATCACTGACACTCCCTTTCCTTCCTTGACCTCACTGTGCCAATTTCTGGTGATAGACTGTCCACCAATATCCATTAGAAGCCTACCGACTCTCAGAGCTACCTTCACTACAGCTCCTCACACTGCACTTCCTGTAAGGACTCCATTTCCATTTTTTCAAGTACATCGCCTCCATCGCATCTGTTCTGATGATGCTACCTTCAAAAAGAGTTCCTCTGACATGTACTCCTTCTTCGTTAACCAAGGATTTGCACCCACAGTCGTTGACAGGTCACTCAACTGAGTCCTGCCACTCTCCCCTGCTTCCACCCTCACGCCTTCTCCTCCCTCCCAGAAACATGATAAGGTCCCCATTATCCTCAATTATCCGCCCTAAATCCTCTGCATTCAAAGGATCATCCTCCTCAATTTCTGCCAACTCCAGCATGGTGCCACCACCAAGCACATCTTCCTTTCACCCCCATTGGAAGCATTCCATAGGGATCATTCCATCCAGGACACAGTGGTCCACTCCTCCATCACCCGGTACTCCTCAACGCCAACCTGTGGCACCTCCCCATGCCGACGCAAAAGATGCAACACCTGACCCTTCACTTAATCTCTCCTCACCATGCAAGTGCCCAAACACTCAATTCAAGTGAAGCAGCATTTCAATTGCATTTCCCACAAATGATTCTACAGCATTTGTTGCTCCCAATGCGGTCTCCTCTACATTGTAAGACCAAACCTAAACTGCGCGATCGCTTTGCAGAACACCCGTGCTCTGTCCACAAGAAAGACCCAAACCTCCCAGTTGCTTGACATTTTTAGACTGCACGCTGCTCCCTTGGCCACATTTCTATCCTTGGCTTGCTGCATTGGTCCAGTGAAGCCCAACGGTAACTGAAGGAACAGCACCTCATCTTCCGACTAGGTACGTTACAGCCCTCCAGACTGAATATTGAATTCAAGAACTATAGATCTTAATCTCCCTCCTCCATCCCCACCCGCTTTTCGTTTCTGCCCCCTTCCTTTTGTTTTTCCCCATCATTTATAAAGACATTTCTCTCCCAATCATTTCCATTATTTTTAAATCTTGTATTCCCTGCCATTCTTTCCACCCCACCCCAACTTGAGCTGTACCTCGAACGGTCAGCCATCCTCTCTTAATTAGCACATTTGTTTAGGTAATTTCACGAGCTTCAAAACCTCTTTGTTCCTTTGTCTGAAACATCTTTTGATTATCGGTTTCTATCACTGCTTGTTTGTCCCTACAACCACACCACCCCCTCCCACTCCTCTCCACCCACCACCCCCAACTAAAACCGGCTTACATTTCACCACTGTCCTAATATTCACTCAGTTCTGTTGAAGGATCATGAGGACTTGAAACGTCAACTTATTTCTTCTCTGCCGATTGTGCCAGACCTGCTGAGTTTTTCCAGGTAATTCTGTTTTTGTTTTGGATTTCCAGCATCCGCAGTTTTTTTGTTTTTATCTAAGGTAAAAGGGGTTATTGTGGCGAAGAATAAATTGCCCCAGTGCCTCATTAAGGCCTTATGCAGGCATTCGCAGATAGCTAGACCGCTGCCTCTATACCCCTGAGGAGAAGTCAGTTTGTTGGTGCCTCAGCTGGCAGTTTCAGGATTGATCAAGATTCTTGGGACTTGGGGCTGTTCTGTCCCCATGCTGAGAAAACACAGCATCTTGTGCCGCCCAAACCACACACCTACCAACCCCCGATCCTTCTTTCAACTCACCCTTGCTTCCAGTTATTCCCAATCCTTGTTTCCTCCTCATTCAAGGCTCTGTCTCAAATGACACATAACTCTCCATCTGTCTCAGACATTTTTCACCGCTCAGACCTGGGTAATGGATGGGAACTTAAGCCAACAAAGGAGCCCTATGAATCAGAGGAGAGTTCTCCTCAAGAAAAATATCCAAACGGATCGTCTGTCCACTCAGATGAGCAGTGCCTTCATTCAATAGTTTTTAAATGCAAAGTGAGACCCTCGTCTCAGCTGCTGTTTTTATGCTGTGCAAACAAGACTGCCCTTAGAATGGGGGTTCCCCAGATATCCTCAATATCGCCGGATGGCGTATTATTGCATTTTGGTCCTATTGTTCCATTTAATTAGGTACTTAATTAGGTTAAATGCCATTTATGTTGGCATTTAAATAACGCGTCCGAGTTCTGGACTTATTGACCTGCCCGCCTGCCGTATTATCAGAAAAAGGCCGAATTACTGTTCAACGGAGCCAGAAGTCAACACGACCCATGGAACACTCCATAAATGGGAAGAACTTTCGATCTTGGAGCTTAAAATATAGTCCCTGATGTGATTTTGGCAAGTCTGTAATGTTTCTCCTTAAATATCTGGAAACTCCCGATTTTTTATGAACATTTCTCCTCTTATTATTGTTCTGGGACCCTTACCCTTTTTTATGTCAAGCTGACTGTCCGGGTTTACTTGGAATCCATTCGGGCAAATTATCACTAATATCTCGCTAAGAACATGCATCCTGCCTCTGACTGCAAACTTCCAGTTTACGTGCCAAAAAGGATCGTTTTCATATCGTGTTTATACTTACAGCCATCCCATAGCTCCATTTGTTCCTGCCAGTATTGCTTTGCACTTTCAACCTGTTTATTTTATTTGATTTCATTTTATTTTAATTTCCGTTGTTTTATTTTGAAAAATTCACCTGAATTCGTATTTCCGGTCCTTTCAGGTAGTTGTTCGGAATCCCAATTCCGAGTATACTTCCGTTTTGCATATTGTTACACTGCAACGGCAATCAATGTTACCAAAACAATTGCACCGTTGATAGTTCCTTCAAGCAGCGGTAGACATTCCTCCTTCATTTTTGTACTATCTTCAACCACTGTAAGCTTAACAAAAAAAGTCTCTGATCTGCTAATGTTCAATAATTCAATTGATAGTTAAAGTATTCTGTACCTAAATGAATTATTTCAAACTCCAACTTGATATCTTAAAAACATGTTTTCTTTTTGGAAAGCATTTGAACTTGAACTTTGATGTCCGCTTTTGCACTTAGTAATTTTACTTGTCAGTTAATAATAAACTTTTGTATTTATTCACTAACTTATATAACTCATTGATGACTTGTGGACTACATGTTTATCGATTAGAAAAGTGGAACAGTACTTATATTTATTAGCATTGATCATGCTTTAATGCTTAAATAATTAAGCATGCTACACAGAACTGGTTTGCCGTTAGCAACTTAAGATATTTGTTTTGTTTAGTTAAAGCCTTTGAGCCCCATCAAGGTGTTTTGACGTCACGGCATTAAATTACATACATTTCTAAAAATAATTATTAAAATCAAAATACAAATGTTGAGTGCTCGATTTAATTTTTGTCCTGTGATTTTTGTGAACAAGGAACTGTTTCAAGTGGGTGCACCCAGGGTTCAATAATTGGTCTCTTGAAATCCCCGTACATATCATTGAATTGAAATTAATGCATGGTTAATCTGGATGGAGTATATTAGAAGTTAACATGGTATGCATATTAAGACACTCAGAGTGTGCAAGAAAGCTGCCGATCACAGAATATTATCACTGTTCTGTTCAGGGGAGAAATAAACTGCCAAATTAATTTATTCCAAACAGTTTGGTTCTAACTCATTTGGCGAAAATACACAAGGCAATGAAAATTACAACAACTGAGAAGATACCAAGAAGGAAAACTAATCAGCAAACCTTGGAATATATGCCCACAGCTCAATTATTTAACACAGACATCTGGATTAGATGATCACCATAACTTACAGAAACACAGTTTTATTTTTCGAAGGTTAGAACTAAGATCTAGTTGGCGTGTCATAAGTGAGTAAATTAATATTTCGCTTCAAGTGATGTGCTACATACAATTCCTGTTATTACATTGTAGTATACAGAAAATATTTTGATATATGCTACAAAAACTAGAGAACTTTAGCTATGAAGGAAATATTAGATAGGGTGGTAATGTTTTTTTTTCCCTCTTGGAAGTCTGTGTGAATAGTTAGTTCAGAGAAGATATTGTAGACTGGCTTAGATGCACTGGAGAGGAAATAAACTATTGTCCTTAGCATTGAAGCCAGCAGCTCCGGGCCCAGGGTGCAGGGGAGGGGGGCGGTGGGGTTACACTGGACTCAACAATGTAGATGATGTAAGGGTTAATATTAAAAGGTTCTCGAAATATGTGCCGTTACCCAATCATCATTAGGTTTCTGGAAGTCGTATTTCGTGCGTTATTTGGTAATGAGTACCAGAAACTAAATCAATGTTGTTGACATAACCTTCTCACAATTACCGACTGCTTCTAATGACCATAGCAGCGTAAGAAATATGTATTGAAAATAGAAATGCTGTCGACATTTGCTTGCATCTCATGTTATGCACACGTGCTGTGCAATCAGATCAGCACTTCTGTATTCTTTGCTCTTGGACTGCCTGAGCTACAAGAAAGAGACGCAAAAGTTAGAAATTTTTATGAATAGTCTATTTGTAAAAGTCATGCAACTTATCATACCATTGAAGCATTTGTTAAAATAATAATAAACATCAGAGTAAATGTTATTACACTTGTAAATGCACCGTGTACGAATCTTATAAGCTTTGCAGATTAGGTAATGATGTGGAATCGAAACAAGCTTGCAATTCTGTCGCAGTGTGTTTGGGGAATTAATTCATTCAATTAACATGAACATATTACTCGATTGGGATAAAGATTTGGAAAAACGTGATACTTAAGTCTACAAAATAAAGTTACAATTCAATATTATCCTTTTTGTGGTTGGTGGCGGGCAGAATGGCGGCGGAGGGCAATTATAACAACAAAAGTCTCGAAACATGTTCTGAAGAAAGGTTATTTAGAAAAATATGTGCACACAAATACGGAGCAATAAAAATTAAAACACATGAATCAATGGTTTGAGTTATATCAGAAATACAGTAACTCCTGTGTGTGTAAGCTGCCGTTTAAATAATTAGATGCGTTTAACTGAAGAGAACCACTATCTATTTCTTTCACGAGGTTAAACGAAACTATTACGAGGTTATTTGTAACTCGTGTAACAGGCGTGAACTTGACTGCTGTATTTTCCTGAGTGGTCCTATAGCCATCATTTTCTCCACTGAGGTCTGTAAGAACTACAATTAATAATCCCAGCAAAATCCATCCAAGCAAGCAGGCATATCTTTGTCGACAAGGCATGGATGCAGCAACAGCAATCACTGCAAAAGAGAAAACAACATTTCAGATGTTGTTATTGGAATGCAGATTGTAAGTTGGCCGTTTTGATTTCCCATATTCAACTTATTATTTTTGGTACATATTTTAATATTTGGCAAAATTTACATTGCATTTCTTTCCAAGCAGACCACCGCTTTTGCCTCTCACAAATTTCCTTTAATAAATGAGTCAAACAATTCATCTACATATCGATCAGAGAAGGTTACGATCTGTGCCGGGACTTGATGTGCAGTGCAAATTATTCAATCAGTCGAGGACGAGGGATAAAAAAGCATAATTTGACCAATAACAGGCACTTACGAAAATGTGGAATGGCAGCAAAGTGGAAACGATTTTTTGTTCTGACCTGAAGTCACCAATTAGTGTAGCATACCTTTGAGGTTTAGAGATTGCATAGCACTGCCTAATATCAGATTAATATGATTGCTGGAAAAGTAAGTTAGGATTGGAGTTAATACTCGGCAATTCATAAATTCTACAGGTTAACTATTCATGCCCATGCATTTAAAGCAGAACTTTTACATGAACAATCACCTTCCAATAAACAGTTATAGTGATTTAGGTCCAATTAGAAACTAATGCAATTTTTATTTTCAAAAGTAAATTATGATCATTCCATTCAACCATAGATTAATTGATTTCGAATGGGAGCTTCATCAGACCATCAGGCGAATTTCACTACCAAGTGAAATGATGACTGTACTGGTAAATGATGATGAATCTATCCATGAACCTTCCAGAAAACATTTTATGGGAATGTTGGTTGGCATGAAGGGAGGAAATGATGCTGTCTTGAATTTCAGAGAGAGACAATATCACAAACTAGACTGGGCATAAAAATCTGGCAGTTGAGCATTCAGCGTTCAGCCACTCCAAACAGGACAGTGAGATAAAAAAAATGATTAAGTTGAACATTTAGGAAAATCAGATTTACAAAATTCGATTAAAAATGCACACATCTGTCTTAGTGAAGAGAACAGAACCAGCCCTTGCTGTCTTGGTGCAGAAAACAGAACCAGGCCTTGCAACATTCGATTAGCTGCATAAATGTCCAAAACGTAATCGCAAAGGAAATTATAAGTATAAATGATTGTTGATGTACAATAACGTTCAATTGAGTTATGGTAGCGATCTGTAGGGTGTGCCCACCATCTCTGTGATGGGAATTAATCTCAGGCACAACTCCTTTGGATTAAATCAGACAACAGGGCTGTTCTTCAGGAAAAAGTGGAATAAACACGAAAACGAAAATAAATAATCATGTGAAGATCATACAGTTATCATTCTTAATATCTTTTCGGGCAAATTAATTGCCCTAATTTCCACATTACATCACTAGCTGCGATTCACCTTAACTTGGAAACTGCGAACCACTTTGCCACACAATGGCTCACAATATAAATTTAACTTTATTCATATTTATATGCGAAAGTAGAGTAATGCCTAGGCAATATTGGTCATAATATAATACCACAACGAAAGTAATTCCGAATTATCTAAACATGAAAATGGAAGGAAATGGAGACAGATTATATAAGATTTATTTGTATCTCTGCGCGTTAGGAATGAGGTTTAGCTTTAAATTTTAAGTTAGACTTGTATTTCTGTATTTGGTTTTTAAGGAAAGGTCAAGATGAGTTTTTTAAATCAAATTATAAGGTCCCTGTATTTCCACATCAGATTTTAAAGATTATGAGAGATGTCAGAGCAAAGCAGAATCAGAATAGAAAACTGCTGCTGTTGCCGAGCAACAAGGGTACTGAGAAGTAGGCCCCACTCATAGACATGCTCACAGGAAAATGAAGAAGAAAACCTTTTGAGTTCAATTGGTTTGAAGACAGCTGGCAGGACATAACAGATATTGGGTTGTTGTCTACAGGTAAAGCATATTTTTCTCAAAACAAACAAAAGGTCCCGTGGCCAAAGGAGTAAGGCACACACTGGAGATAGCTCCAACGTTAACATCCAGTCAAATGAAGTACAGGGACATTGAAATGGTCAAAGTAAGCCAAGTTAAGAGTGAAGAGCAGAGAAAAACTCAACTTTTAAGGAGGCAAAAGGTGCACAAAGCAGAGCGAAAACATTGTGAAGGCATGTGAGAAGTCAGAAGCAACAAAGAGACAACTGAGAAGGTAACTCTTCGGTATGGGATGTGAAGCAGTGGTGTATTCCTGACGGCTCACGCACGAGGATAGATCGTGTGGAAGAGGGATTGAATGCATGTTGTGACCTGAGGAAAAGACCATCGGAAGGAGAGTACAAACCAATCGAGGACACACTTGCGGAATGCGTTGGAGAGAAAGGGTCCATTTGGGAGAAGATTCTAAAGTTAGATCTTGGGCTGTGGAAATTGTCAACCCAGATGTGAAATGCGGAGTTCAGTGAGGGCGGTTGGCGGGCAGTGTGATGAGCATCAGCTGGAAGTTCAGGAAACATCTATATCATTTGATTGGTGTGGAATCTATAACTTGGTTTCAAATGCTGGTGTGCCAGTCCTCAGGACACCTATTGGCTCATAAGGACTATGTACTTACTGTGAACATTAGGGTATAGAATTGCCTTTGTTACTTCAGTAATCCTTAACAATCGCTAAATATTCATTGCATTATAGATGTAGCAGGGAAACTATTGTAATATTCTTCTTTATTTTTCCTTGACATAAATGTTTTAGCTTTTTGTTAAGTTGATTCATCTATGCTGGTGACTTCGTTCAGTCGCATTGTACACATATCTGAACAAACAGATGAAGTTAAGATCTGTCAACTCTTGTTCCACCCTGGGATAAGGTTTGTCTGATCGTAACATCAGGTTGGGTTCTAACAACAATAATTTCAGCAAACAAAAACACAGTTTCTGAAATGTTGAATGTTTTTGAGAGACAAGATGGAGAACAATATTTGCAAAAGATGTAGAATGGAAATTGGAATCATTTTTTTACAGTTCAAGAGAGCGTAAGAAAAAAAAAACATTAAACCTATAGACAATTAAGCAGGAAGGAAAATCATTATTATAGCCATGGAGCAGAAAATATGAGTTAGGAAAGCACTCTGTTATAAGTTACAGCATCGGAGATGAATTGTCAGGAAAACCGACCGGTTTAAAAAAGGCATCAAAAAGCAATAAGAATGCAGACAGGAACGAGTAAACATATGAGTAAAGATTAGAAAACAAAATCGTAAAGTTTTCCACAGGCCCAAGGAAAGGAAAGTCTGGGCGAAAAATGGGCACTAAAACTGGGGAAATATTATCAGAGTACCACAGAATGACAGAATCCCTGAAGGCAGAAGAGGCCCTTGAGCCCATCGAGACTGCACCGACCTGTGACAAACACCTGACCTAACTACCTAATCCCATTTACCAGCACTTGGCCAATAGCCTTGAATGCAATGACGTGCTGAATGTTCATCCAGGCACTTTTTAAAGGATGTGAGGCAACACGCCTCCACTAACCTCCCAGGCACCACCTTCTGGGTAAAAAGCTTTTTCCTCACATCCCCCCAACATTTCCTGCCTCCCACCTTGAACATATGTCCCCGCGTGATTGAACTTTTAACTAAGAGGAACAGCTGTTCCCATTACACCCCGTCCATGCCCTGCTTAATCTTGTACAACTTGAACACTTCACCCCTTAATCTTCTGTGCACCAAATAACCCAAGTCTATCCGACATCTCTTCATAAATAAAATGTTTCATCTGAGGCAACATGCTTTTGAAGCTGCTCTGCACCCCCTTCACTGTAATCTATTGTTGTTGAGGACTGCTTAATAGAGCCTGTTGGGTGATGTGAAACTCAGGTCTAAATGGAAGCAAGGAAAGCTGGCAAACAGAAGTAGAAAACTACCAAATCAAATTCAAAGGCAATTGAATGAAAGGCGAAGAGCAACTAAGCTTAGAATATTACTGAATAAAGAGACACCACGTTATTTACCGACTTGAATTTAGCAAGGCACTTTGCAAGATTATCAGTATAAGGGTGGGGATGGGGGAATGGGTACATTGGAAGCAGCAATTTGGTCTATTTGCGAATTAAGTGCTGATAGGTTGGCAACTGGACTGTGAGTGCTGGAGACATTGCAGAGGAAATTGCAGCAGTGATGTTGACTGACCGTTTACTGCCAAGCAATCATTGAAATCTAAACCAGACAGCTTGAAACTTATTGGTAAAGTTATTGTCCTGATTGAACAATCAGGACAAAGATTCCTGAGTTAAATTTCAAACAATGCCTGGCAGTTAATTGCCTTTCAACAGCTGCTGGAGCTATTAGACATGCCAACCAATCAGCACTGATTTCGCATGGAGTATTTTTTTTTTGCCCCGACCACTTTGCATATTGGAATGGAATTTATTTCGTGATGAGTGCATTACAAAATCCTCGCCATGTTTCGTTTCTTCCAGCAATAATCAAGCACCGTGTTAATAAGTGTCTATAAGCTTAGAATGCAAAATAGAAAAAAAAATGCAAATTAACAGACACTCTACCTGAATGCACACAGAATTCGCAGCAAAGCCAGAAATAAATGCAATTAGAACTTATCTAGTTGCCATTAGATAAAATTGGAAAATATATGCAAATGAAAACTTTAGGACAAACGAACTTAAAGAGGACAGACGATGGGTTGGGGGAACATGTGGTAAGTTGTTTATCACTGATAATAAATTAAGGCATCAGTACGTTAGCAATGGAGTAATTCAGATCGGAAGAGGAAAATATGCACTATTTGGGTGGATCAACGTAACAGAAAGGGGCAGCACTTTTTATATGTTATCAAACAGTAAAGGCATTAATAATAATCTTAATAAACCAAGTAGCATGTAAAATATAGTTAACCTGAATGACTTCATCCCGCGTATAAGCTGTGTAAGGCTCCAAAGCACTAATGGTGTTGACTATGAGTTTTTGGGGTATGAGTGGCGGTATTTCTGAGGAAACATATTGACAAAAAAGACTCGAGAACAGGCTTTTTTAGCTGATGCATTATTCCGAAAAATATGGCAGCTTAAAATATTGTTGTAAAATAACATTTTAGGGATGAGAGACCATAATAACATAAAATATTACATTATATTTCAAAGACAGTAGTTCATTCTGAAGCCAATGGATTAAATTAACAACGGAAATTATGAAATGATCAGGAGAAAACTGAATGAGCTGAATTGGGAAAATTTGAAAGCTATGACGGTACTAAGGAGCGGGCTAGACTTTATAGTATTACGTTGTTGTACGCAGAAACTATACTTTCATTGAAGCCATTAAACCCAAAAAGAAACGTCAGTCAACGGTGGCAAAATAGTAAGTTAATGTTTTTAAAAGACCAATGCAAAAGTGGGACGGAACTCCTGAAATGGTTGTACTCCTGAAGATTGGGAGGATTGTAGCATAGTGCAAAGGTGTGGTAGATACTGAGAAAGAAAGGGAGAGTATACTATATATATGTGAACTGTCAAAAAACAAACATAAAAGTGAACTGCACAAGTTTCTGGGTGCATGCAAAAGGGATAACTTTGGCTGTGTCAAATGCTGGTCAGGTTATTTAACATTGGATACAGAAAAAAACGTAGGGAAACTAAATTATTATTTTTGTCAAACTACATTGAACAAAAACACAATATAACCACGGGAATTGGAGCTCGACGGTATATAAATGATATCGAAATGCAAAATGCAGCTGAATCTGGAAATCTGAAATGAAAACAAGAAATGTCCCAAAGAAAACAGCCGAAGCGGTCTGGCAACATCTCTAGAGAGGGAAAAAATGTTAAGAAATTGAGACCACATGAATATTCTTCAGAGCTCTGAACAAGATTCAGGCGAAATTGAAACGCTAAGGACTGATGCCTGAGATGCTGATGTTTTCAAGCATTTTCTTTTTTTTATTTTAGCAATTAGGAGAGGGTTGTGTTGGGGAATTTATTAGGATTGAAATTTGTTGAATACCTGAGTCGCGATGCTATACATCCCAACATTTTGAAAGATGTAGCTTTGGGGATAATGGATGCAGGTTGACCTGCTTCCTAAACCATTACATGTGATACGATTTGTGCAGATTAGAAGGTAGTAAATATTACCACATTATTGAAAAAATGCAGGGAGAACATGGGGAACTGCAGACCTGATTCCCTTACGTCAGCAAACGTGAAAATGCTGGAATGTATTCCATGGGATGTGATAGAAACGTCCATAAAAATTATCTGAATTTTTCAAAGTCAATATGGATTTGCGAATTGGAAATCATGTTTGATTAACCTGAATTGTTCTTCTTGAGATTTTACTAACAGAATTGATAAAGGGTTTTCACTAAAGGTTAGTGTGCAAGTACACCAAGAAATTGGAGAAGCTAACAGAATGTTACCATGTATTCCAAGCGGTAGTGAATGCAAAGTAGGGAGGAAATGCTTCAGGGGTACAGGTTATGAATGACACAACATTTATTGTACAGCGTACATTTTATTCAACTTTTTTCAGGAAGGATGTGCATGCATTGTAAGCAGTTCAGTGAACGTTTAAAAAGTAGTATTTGTAAGCTTGGGCTTTCTTATGATGAATGGTTAAACAGAATAAGCTTTTAGCCATTGGACTTTAGATGATTAAGAGGAGACTAAATTGAAGCATGTAAGATCCTGAGTGGTCTGGACAGTTTGGCTGTGGCGATAATGTTCCCTATTGTGGGAACATGCAGAACTAGTGGTCATTGTTTAAAAATAACTGTTCACCAATTTAAACCAGATAAGACTTTCCTTCATTCAGAAATTCGTGAAACTTCGGAACCCTTCCTAAAAGATGGTTGGAGCCAACTATTTCTATATTTTAAGGCAGAGCTGAATACATGCCCGTCAATCAAGGGGGAGATAAGCAACAGGTTGGATGTAAATTTCAGGTTACTATCTCATCAGCAATGGTCTGATTAAATGGTGGAGCAGGTTCTAGGGATTGAATGGCCTTTGTTGTTCCTAGTTTGCTTGTTCTTATGTTATTGGGTGAATTTAAATTCTTGGTTTTGGAGAAAGCATTTCATAGAGTTGCCCACAGGAGGTCGATTAGCAAAACCATAACACATAGGTTAGGAGTTCATATATTGCAATGGATTGAGGAGTGTTTAACAGGCAGAAGACAGAAAGTAAGAATGATCACACCACTATCGTTTTGGCAGGCTCAAGTTCGCAGGTGACACAAACCTAGGTGGGAAATGATGCTGTGAGGACGATGCAATGTGTTCTCGACAATTTGGACAAATTAGTGAGCGAGCAACAAATGATAGGTAGAATATAATGCGGTAAAATATGTGATTTTCCACGTTGGTAAGAGGAACGCAAGCGCAGAGCATTTCATAAAAGTTTGTACCTTCATATTTTAGAGCATTTACTAGATCGAAACACTTTGTTTTTTTTTAAAATTATGTTCAAAATGCTCCACTTGCAAATCCTCAAATACCACAATATTCCATTGCCGCTTTGCATACATAATTCAGATAGTTTCGACATTCAGACCCAAACCTTTGATATTCATAACTTGTTTAGTCTTTGAACAAATTATATCCTTTCAGATTTTTTCTCTTATTCAGTTCAGAGCGAGACTCATTTACTTGTTTTCGATCAATGATGAAAGCTTCATCATTCTGGAATGTTATTTTTTTTCTTTCTGACGCATATATCTTGCACGAAATTAACTGAACACGTCAATCCATTGTTTCGGAATATTGGAACTAATATAATTGAAACCATCCACTTGATCACAATCCTATGGTGTATCCTGGCTTATCTGCGCATTAGCATGAACAGAGGATTTATTCTTAGATTATATTGTGAACTGTGTTTATATTTGTCGATGAAGTGGCTTGGTTTTTGACCCGATTCAACTTCTGCTCCTTCAATAAATGGGGATGATACAACTTCACATTTAGCTCAGTCAGTTGTGTTCACATGGACAACATTGTAGATGAGAATGTCTTACGCTCAAAGCAACTTCTGACTCGTGGCACATCATCACAGGATGTGGAAAAGCTATAAATCCTGATATAACTTTCCCTGATGTAATATTCATACGAATAATGACAGTTTAGAATGGAACAATATCTACACAAAAAACAATAGATCCAGTTAACATATGCACTTTAAATCATGGAAGCTTGGCGCATTTTGCATGTATACCATTTAAAAATATAATTTCCACTTATGAATAAATTGCTGCTTATTTTTCAAAACGAAAATGTTTAGCTAAACCTGTGTTTCTAATGTTAATAATCTTAATCTTTACAGGCTTGTATGCGTATAAAAAACAACAGCAATTAGCATCAATCCTCCATTATATATGAAACCTAAGCAATATCTTACTTCTCGATTTTAAACAACGGCAAATACATTGTATTGTGTTGGATTCTCAGAAATTTCTCTCAATTGTGCAGCGATTTTTTGGGAATCACGAGCGACGTTTACCTTTGAAGCTCCAAAAACCTACTTTCAAGAAACCTGCAATATGAACATGAATGCAGGTTGGGACATTTGAAAAAGCTCTATACTAATTTTTCATCACATTGCAGAGCAAAACATATTTTATCTTTTGAATTATTGTGTTCCATTCTGCGATCATATTTGCAATAATTAAATTTTAGTTCATTCTTATTGTTTTATCATTCCATCTTTGTGGAAATTTGCAAACAATGGTTTATATACACATGTGTCTCTGTGCATTAAATTTAAACTACAAGGCAAAATAGCCCCTGACCTGCAAAGTAGGAAGGTACACCATTCCAGGGCTGACCTGGCAACTATTGAGAGGCCATTTCCAATTAAACCAATTCATAGCATTGTCTCATTATCTCAAATCCTTTCCATGATTTCGTTGCCCTAAACGAATTGTGAAGAACACTAAAGAACAAATTCTATGAAGGTTTGCTGCTGCATTTTCGTCAAGGTCATAACATTTAATCGGCGTGCCTCACAGGTATCCTGTAACAACATTTCGAAAGTCATATAATCAGATGTTTGCTATTCTGGAAGATTGTAATAAATATCAACTATCTCGTTTCAAGCTTAGAACCCATGTGTCCTCTTACGATGAAAGATCTGTAGTAATGTCTTTAAATAAGATAATGTATCAAATCTGTGCCAGGCAATTTTTTTTCTTTGTCAAGTCAGGTCTTGCGTGCTACGTAAGTAATCGCCTGAGCTATTAGCTTTGCAATCATCTGGTAACATAACATAATATTTATCCAGTTCTTGCTGTCAGGCCGCTTTTGCAACTTAAAACCTTTTTAACCTTTTCTTAACTGTTTCTTCACTGTTATCTCCTTACACTTGGACCCTTGTGTAATCATTTACATTAAGCCCCTTCACTTGAGTTCGAACTTTTCATCACTTCTTATTTTGCTCCTGTTTCCCGACCGCCCCTGAACCCATCCGACGCCCATGTAATCCTCTTATAATTGTGTCATTGGTAACTGATCCATCACCAAATCAAGCTGTGCATATTTTTTGTTAGACATAATTTCCCCAATTGCAATCTATGCTTATTACATTGTTATTTTTTTAGACTGTAGCCCCTGCTCGGAAATCCAAATTGAACTTGTTGACAATGCTGTCAACCAAATTTTGTAAACTGCTGAAAAACGCCTTGAGACAAATCATTGTGTTCCAAAAAACAGGTCTTATGAATTGACAAAGCCATTCTGATTTTCCACTGGAAAATGAGAAATTCACTTGGATTTTTGGTTAGATTTAACCTTAAAAATCCAGGGCACAAGCGTCAGAAACTGGATTATAAAACTGACAAAAATACTGCGAAATTTTTAGGATTTGCGGAAAGAGTGCGAAATCCAATTGGAATTCGCAGGACTTAATTTAAATAACATGAGACACGATTTCACGTTATAAAATGCAGACAAATGGCTCTTTCATATCTCATTCTGAGACCAAAACAAGTGAGCCATAGATGCATGCAATTCGTTTCCTTTCTCCTATGTGATCCTTTTGGAGCCGATGTGCTACATTTATTCAGAAACCTTCCATTTGTTTTTGGCTAAAAGAACTTGAATTCTACATTAAAATCTCATGAATGTGGACGCCTCCGCTCAAGCATCGGATTTCACTGTGTACCTTCGGCGAAATTACAATCAGGAAGACAACCTTTCTAAATCGCCTCCATTTTCCATTTTCTCTGAATTAAATTCCTTCTGCCCATTGCGTGCTAATTCCGGCAGTCCATCTATATCATGTTGCATCCTCCATACTTTTTGGTACTGCTCCAAGTTTGCTTCAATTGGCCAGTTTTGAAGTTTGTTCTGTATTCCAATACCCGTTTTTTTTTTTACATGTGGCATGAGGTGCATTTGCCGTAGCAATGATACAATTGGAGTACAACAACCTACAATCGTCCAGTCTAAGAAATAAATCACAAGTCTCTCTTTTCTCTCCTTCTACCTTATATTTTATCGTTCTGGACATTGCCTGTCATATTCCATGAGCCTCAATTTTGTAAGCTTGGCATCTTGACAAGCATTTTTGTAAAACCTTTATAACATTCACTGGAAACTGGAAACACCCTTCTAATACGTGTTTAGTTGCAAAATCTCCAGTGCTTTGAAACGTACATAGATGATAAAGAACAGAGGAAGTAATTTTATTGTCCCTTAGACTAAGATTGAGCAGAATGTTTCATTGACTTGCTGGTGGATTCAAAGGCAGGGTGAGGGGGCTGTGGTGAGTTGTTGTGGGGGAGGTGAAATGCTGGGGGAGGGTGGAGTTGGAGTTTGCATTGTAATGGACGGGTTTCCGGAGCATTTCCGATGGATTACCGCCGCCTCGACGATTCTGCAGTTTTACGCTTGGAGGGTTGTGGCTCCTCTGTCCTTTCCCCAATTGATACCTTCAGACAACTATTGACAATTAAGGGCTGTTTCCCGCTCAGCCTCAATTTTCTGGCTAGTGGAAGATGTTCAGTAGCATGTTGCGAACTCACAGGTTGACCATTGTTAGGACGTTTGGGATGGCAGTGTTCCCCGGCGAACAAAAAGAAAAGGGCGCCTGGCGTCGCTGATTGTAATAGGTGACCAACTCTTCAAACAACCAAGTGTTTAACCCAATTTGATTTCTGCTTTCCCCTACACGCCAGAACACATCCACACTGACTAAATTTCGGCACTGGGCCTAAATGGCCCTTAAAAAAAATAATTGCACTCAGCTGGCCGACATTCTGTCAAGGGTAGACTGGCCTGCCTAGGCCCGTAGCGTGGGAACAGAGCTCATAGGCCATCTGAGGAAATTTTCGCTTTTCAGAAAGGATCCAAAATTGGGAGATAACATTAGCCCCCTGTTCAGCCCTCGGGCGCGAATGGTGTGCTCCATCAGCATGACCTTGTTGTGTCGGCTTTAGACCAGGGTGGCACACTCGTGGTGATTGGGGACTTGCTTTGGGGATGCCTTGTGATAAACGGAGTCTGCTGAAGGAAGTTTGCTGTTGGTTTGCTTCCTTTTTTATAAATTGGAGGCAGCTTTTCAATTAGTTTAATCCCAGGCAGATTTTTGTGAAATATGGCAAAGTCCCTTCTTATAATTTGAATAAAGGCATTTCCTGATGTCAATTCATATCGATGCTAGGCATTTATTTTTATTCGTCATATAGGTTAATCATCTGACACAATATAATTATATCATAAATATCCGAATGTTTCTTATTGAACTTTTCATTGTTTTGGTCGAATTTGACCGCCAGAAAGTCGTTCTCTCTTTATCATAGGCATCCCTGAAAATACTCTAAACCAGCAGGAGCTCCTTCCTCTTGCCTCTCGAGCCATAACTCAACTCCATGTTATCCGCTCCCCCTGGCGTCACCTTAGCTACCCAAACTGACAACAATAACTTTTTTTTAATGGCAGGTGGTACTAAGACTCTCCAGATTGCTTGCAGTCCCAGACGTATTCATTCAATTTTCTGCTGTTGCAGAGGCCAGGGAGCTGCTGTGCAATCAGAATCGGGGAAAACTGTCTTATTCGGGTCTCCATCCCAGTGAGGAGCCCATCAGTGAGAAGCCAAATAAGGTTTGACGGGAGCATTAAATTGCGAGGTGCAGGTAACAGCAGCCGGGAAGTGTTAATTCAGATGCCGTTAGATTGTGGAAAAACACTGGCCCATGATGCTATAGAATTTTAACATACTTCATTAGATTACAATTATTCTTCTGCTCAGGTTCTCTGCGAGATTCCTCGCTCTTGTGAATTATTCGCCTCATCATGCCTAAGAAAACTTATGCGTGTAAAGTAAGATGGCAGGCATCGAGGCCAAATCATTTGGAACTCAGTGTTGTTGGCAGAAACCTGAAACACTGGCTAGCCTTCTGCCCACCTGAGAAACTCTGGTACCCCTGCAACCAGGCATATATGGAGATTTGTGGCTCCCTTTTTTTTCGGATGTATCTATGCTTGCATTCCTCTTTAAATTATTTTTAACTTCGTTTTGCACCCATGTGTAACTCAAGTTTAGTACAAACACGTTTCCCTCTGTTTTTTTCAGATGAAGTTACATTGTTTCATAGGTTGCCATTGTGAGATTTGAACTCTTGATCTAGGGGTTACAAACCCAGTACCATAACCACTTGGCTATTTAGGCCAAGCTGCACCTATGTGCAGATGAACATTCTGTTTTCGCCGCTTAACTATCTCATTTCATATTTTCCTATTATAGTTTCAATTTGTCACAACTTTTCAATCTGCGAGTTTTCTGATGGCATTTTGAAATCAACTTGAGACTTCACGAATGTGTACAAGTGAGGAATTCGGTCATTTTCAAAGTTAGCCATTGGTTTAAGTTTTTTTTTAGTACAAAATCAATGCAACTTGCGGGTTACAGTGATTCCAGCACGGATCCATTTGCAGCACTGAATTTCCTTTTCTAAATTCTGAATGAAGGCATTTTCTGGTGTTACTTCCTTTTGATGTTAGATGTTATTTCGTTTATCATGTCAGTTACTTTTATTATATGAACCATTTGAATTAGTTCATGAATTTCTATTTATTCTGCATTGAGCTTCTCATTGTTTTAGTCCGTTTATCACGACAGAAAGTGGCATATGTTCTCTGTTCACAGTTTTTTTTTCCAACAAATGTGTTCTATTGAGCACGGGGCTCTAATTATAATCCCCTATGAAGTCAATTAAGGAATAACTAATTGAACCACGATTAGGCTGCTTGAATCAATGATAAAGATAATTTAAGTTTCATACTGCAATCTAAGCCCCCCAATTAAATCATTGGATCTCATAAACAAATTGAAGTGGAGTTTCATTTTGAAAGCGCCACAATGTTTGGCACTATGGGGTATTAATGAACATGCAATCATACAAATTAAGACGCGGAGTAGGGTTCTCGGCACCTGGAGATTGCTCAGCCAATCAAAAAGATTGTCGCTGAGCTAATGTTAGCAGCAGCTTCACATTGTTGCCTATGCGCGTTAACGTCTCACCCCCTTGCTTATAAAGAATCCATCGACGTCAACATTAAATATATCCAAAGACACTGCCGAAGCCACTTTTTGACGAAGGGAATGCCACAGTCTTACAAAACACGGAAGGAAATTTAAAGCTCTCTCCATCTCCGTCTTAAATCCCGAACTCTTATTTTTAACAGTGACCTCCAGTTCTAGAAATCGCATAAACAACATCCTTTCACCAACTTCCCTGTGAAATTCTGCTCAGGATCATATATGTTTCAAACAAATCATCTCCTATTCCTCCGAAGTCGGCGGACAAAAGCCTAGCGAGTTCAGAAAAATATACCATGATGGGCGAGGTCAATGTTGGAAGGACGTCTGAGATGATTAATCACTCCAAGAGATCTGCTCAGTACCATTCAATCCTATTGCAGCTTTTCTCACCTTAATCAGTCGACTTACAGTTGCATGTTTTATTTTCTCTCTTAAGAGACACTGCTTCACTGCATGGCTTTAAAAATAATCAATGACCTTCTGCATTACCGAAAACTGGACGGTTCAGTGGAAGTGAACTATCGTACGGATAAAGGCGATTGCACCAGCCTGCTACACTAATGTTGAATAATTGTGCTCAATAAATTCTCATCTTACCTTGTGCTAGAGTGCATGATGCAGGTTGAAAAGTTTCTGGCGATATTTATGTCGCGCTTTCAGCAGTTAGCACAGAATGGGTAAAGTTCAGTGAGACCATATAGTTATAAACGCGAAATTCAGACTGTTCTACCAAATCGCTCTTGGCACACCAATATCTGGTATAGATACCGAAGACAATTATATGTAGGCTCTACAAATTTAATGGCTCTGATCATTTTTAGTCCTTTCTATAAATTATTCGGCCATTCTGTCAAAAAATTGTGTATCTTGCCATTGTTCCTTCCATCTCGGATTGGGTTTGGAACAAATATAAAAATTGTTCCAAAACTGGAATATGTCACAGGTCCTCAAAGAAATGGCATTGCTCATCGAATATGTTGCTCAGTGTGATAA
The DNA here is from genome assembly GCA_026770705.1 of Isurus oxyrinchus. NCBI lineage: Eukaryota > Metazoa > Chordata > Chondrichthyes > Lamniformes > Lamnidae > Isurus > Isurus oxyrinchus. The sequence goes on from JANJGN010000035.1 coordinate 7,696,730, forward strand.
TAAAAGTTGACACAGATAGCATGGAGCGAAGATCACTGCTGAATCATTTGAGGAAAAGGAGCAAACAAGTGGAGTTCTCAATGAACAATCTAAATTGCCCCATTACATGATAAGAGTGGTTTTCATTTCCACTGCTTCCTGCTGTGCAGATCAAGTCCATTTCAATAGTCTGAAAATCTAACAGTTTCGGAGATGGAAGAAATCTGCATTGAGAGTTCAGTGTGAGCCTTAATTTCATTGTACCCTACTGGTGGGCTTTTAGGGATTCAGCATAAATTATTCGAATATGGTTCCCACTGGATTCTTGCCTGCTCTGAACTCCCAGCAATGTTAAACTGTAGTGGGCGTGGCCTTAGGAGGACCGCCTGCTCTAATCACAGCGGCAAATCAGTGACCACTTGACGGTCTTTTTTCCGCCCTGACTCATTTTTTCGGTGGGCGGAAGGAATTACCAGGTTTGGGGCAAGCCCAATAATAACCAGATTTAGGCCTTGAAGTGGATGGAGTGGGGCCACCAATAACAGTGGTCCTGGTTTTAACTTCAGCACCACTGCTGCTATATGTCCAGTAATGGCTGCACGTACCTACCTCACCGCCAGTGCCCTGTCTACTCTAACTCCAAATCTCTTCGAGTCCTCCATGGCCAAAATCGAACTGAGGCCTGGTAGCTAATGTTTTCCTGGAAAACTGGGATTTGGGATTCTGTTACCTCATACAGTCCTACTCATGTTTAAGCAACTTCTTGAGCTGCTGGCCGGAAAATCAGTGAGCCTGGAATTTTTCCCCACTGAGGCTCGAAAATCACTAATTAACAGTGAGTGCAGAGTGAAATGTGTGGCAGCAGGCCGTATCAATGGTAATGCGCTCACCAACAATGCTCTGAATAGTGGGATGTGAAAACCCACCATTCTAAAAACTCTTGCCCTTAGACGATAAAATACAGGCGTGAAAAGGGCACAGCGACCACCCACCCACCCTCTGTATTGAAAGCTTCTAGTGCAAAAGATTAATAAACCCAAGGCCACGAAGGCAATTCCGAATTGCCGGACCGTGTGGGCTTTCAAGACTTTGAGAGACAGAGAATAAAGGGGGAGTGGGTGGGATTCAGAGGGGTAACCGGAGGTAGTAAGAGGGGTTCAGACCAATGAGAGGGGAATTCCAAGTTGAGCATACTGCACGATCCGAAGAGCAACCTAAATTACTTTTCCACTTTTAACCAAAGTCATTGTTGCTTCGGCAGCCTATATGTTGGGTCAACAGGCTTCGGAGCAAGCCTAATATATAATCGGTTTTCAAATTTAATAAGATTGGACAGCTACCGCCTTCTGAGCTTGCTCACCGCACGTTTTTCTGGAGATGAGTTTAATTGGCCCAGCAGCATGGAATTGCATTGCAGACCCAAACCCAGGCCGCGGTAGGCTCCAAGACCATTCCCCAAAATGGCAATGACCTGCTCAGGCCATTGCCGATGTGAGGGCTTGCAGGTCCGATTGGAAGTCCAGGGTCACCTGATTTTTCTCCTGAGAAGCTCCGCTCTGTCAATTGACGAGGCAGTGTGCTCGACAACGAGGGTCAACTCCGTGCTTAGGCTTTGCATGGGCATCTGGCAGGGTTGTATGAGGGAATGGTTCACTTGCTGTCTGCGAGGGAGGAGCCTAGGCAGAGTGCACAGGAAGAATCGGCCCTCAGGGCAGAACATCAGGATTCCTTTAATGAGAGATTGGCGACTGTCACGGAGATGGCCTTCCAACAAATGGATCAAAATATGTCTGGGTTACGCTCTGACTTGCAAGTCCTGACAGCGGTTCTGGCATCAGGTATTTTCTATTGTGGGAGGATTTGTGGACACCAAGTGCCGACACTAGGTGTCCACACATCTGTGGTGAGCAGGGAGTTCGATTAAGACCTCACGTCTGCGTGGCAGCTGCCTCCTGTCGCTGTGAAATCCTATCATGGTGCTCCAGATGAGGGTTGCAGCTCCTACGCTCTTCTTAAATTCCATGCTGCTAACATTGGGCCTGCGGCAGCTATGGAGGTGCCAGTCCAGGAGCTGGCCACTCGCATCCAGATGGACCCATCATAGTCTCCACGGGTCAGATGAAACCGGCCAAGGCCACTTAGGCCAATAAGAAAGCAGAGTCAGCTGGCCCTCTCACAAGCCAGTTCAGGCGATGGGGTGGAGCATCGACGTGGCACCCGGAAACGAAAACAGAGACTACCTTAGGCTTTCCACCTGTATGTCACTGGTGATTTTGTGATGGCCTTGGAACAGCGACCTGTTTTTGTAACATTATCGAATAATCATGTGGGCTTTAATTGTGGACAGAACAAAGTCCAACTTTGTTACCATGGTTGAGCATCAATTCATTGCGGTGCTTGTTTTCAATTTCACATAATTATAATGAGTGTTAGAGTGGAGATTGATGTTTCTGTAATTATTTTCAGCTGATCAGTGGAAGAGTGGCACATAAGGGCCACGTGTGGAATTCCAGGCAATGCTGTTCCTTCTGATCCATGTGTGTAGAGGGAGCTGAGGTTTCTTTGGATCAAACTATCCTGGATATCCTTGCTTCTTTCGCGTAAGCACGGGTCGTTGTTGTGGCCCTCATCATCGCCCTGTTCTTCCTCATCCACTGAGGAACTTAGTTATTCATTTTGTGCAGCCTCATTCAGTACGTCATGGTCTTCATCGTCAATTGCATCCCCCCTTTCCAAAGCAAGATTATGTAGGTCACAGCAGAGTGCCAAGACCTGGGAGATGAGATCTGGGGTGTAAAGGAGTGTGCCCCCTGAGTACTCCAGGCAATGAAAGCACATTTTCTGAAGACCGATGGTTCTTTCCACCACAGACCTTTCAGTGCTCTGGCTCCTGTTGTGCAGATGCTCAGCTTCTCTTCTTGAACAGTGTACTGGCGTAATGTTACCATCACAGGGGTTAGCCCTTGGTGTCTTGCTGGGCCAAAGCACTGAAGATCCCTGGTACCTGAGAATGTCTAAGGATATATGTATTGTGCGAGAGGTTTTGGAACGTTGCACAGACTTTAAAAATCTGCACCGTGCGATAAGACACTTCCTGCAAGTTCACGGACTGGAAGCACTTCCTTCTGACAAATGCAGCAAATTCACCTGTGGGTGCCTTGATGCGTGCAATCTATAGCACCCTGGATGCGGAGGAATCCCACAACGCCTCTGGTTCGCTGTGCCTCACTTGCGTGGGTGCAGCAGAAGTGAATAAAGGTGACTTTCCGTCTCAACAGAGCATCTGTAGCCTGCTTCACACAGTTTCCGACAACTGATTGGGAGACACCACAAAGACCACGCACTGAGGCGTGGAAGGAGATAGAGGCATTGAAGTGGAGGGCAAAAGTGAGCTTCAGAGCCACTGGCATGGGATGTCGTCCCAAGAAGTTAGGGGAGAGAGTAGGGCCTATCATCTGACAGATATCGTTGACTGTCTCCCCTGAGAGTCGGAGCCTACTTCGGCACTGCACCTCAGTCATATTGAGGTAGCTGCTTCGCTGTCTGTATACCCTGGCAACAGGATAGTGGTGTCGTCTGCGGACGCTTGCATGTTGGACAACCTTATGGCACTGTAACCCTCGTGCCTGCGCCTGGACACCCAAAGGTGCATCTCTTGGAGTCTGATTGTCCAGTCCTGTCCTCCTCCTTATTCTATCACTCACTTCCTTTTCAGGGGAGGTGCCGCCACTGGGGATGTCAGAAACTGCAGCCCCAGGCCAAATGCAGACCACCGCAAAGCTGCAAGGCTGAAAACTAATGTTGCCTGCAGAATGCTTTCACTTTACAAAGAATACCTCGTGGACATCGATGAGAACTACTTACAATCACACAAGTATATTTTAAACACTTTTATCATTTTTAACTTCGTGGAAAACTTGAGCAACGCCTCTTAGTCCACATATCACTACATTGCAAAACATTCATTAAATAATCTCGTACATGCTTTCCCGTTGGGTCCATGCATCGACCCGAAGTTCTGACAGGCCCCTCAAAATAGGTCACAATTCGCAAGCTAAGAGGCTTAACATACCCTTCAATTAATGGCTAGTGAACTGATTGCACAACCCACTGATATATCATGATGGCATGTGCTGACATAAGAACACTTGCGCGATGGCAGCACGCTTCATTTTATGAGCTGATGTGCAGGCTACGCAATCCACATGTCAGCCAGAACGTTCTGGCCAAAAGCTCCATGTTCCGGACTCCAACGGGAATTTTGCCCTCCATGTGCAGGAGGTTGGGGTGTTAGCTGCTGGGGTGCAGAAGTTTTCCTGTAGTAATAAAAGAATTATTTTTGGGACTCCATGTGACAAAGGAAATCATCTGCAGGAAGTTTGTTATTTGTTTCTTTTTTTGTAATAAATTCGAGGCCATATTTCAATTACAACACTCTGAGCACGATTCCATATGCAATACCGCATTTTGTCTTCTTGCAATCACAATAAATTCATTCCTCGATTTTCCTTCATTTCAATGCTAGTCATTTATTTTGTCCTGGCATATGGTTTAATCATCTGATACATTTCAACTCGGTCATAACTTTCTATTTGTGCCATGTTGAGCGTTTGATTGTTTTTGGCCGAAATTGATCACAACTGTCTATTCAGGACTTCCTCCGTGTGAGCAGCGCAAGTTTGTGTAAAGCCAAATAAGGATTGATGGGGCATTTAATGACTGAGGGGCAGTTTACAGAGGCCTGTAGGTGTACTCCGCCATATCTCCAGTTTGTGGAAAAGTGCTGACTCATGATCCAACGAAAATTAAAAAGATTTTATCAGTTTAAAATTATTCTTCTGCTCCAATGCTGTGCCAGAAGCCATGTCCTTGGCAATTACAAGCCCCCTCATGCCAGAAATCGCTCATATGTGTAATGTGACACGGCTGGCACCGTGAATAACTCAGTTGGAACTGGCTCAGAAACCCGGTGCTGTTGGAATTTCCCTGATGCACTGGCGAGCCTTCTGCCCATCTGTGAGACACCGGAACCCACAAACCACCACACTCACCACTCTTCCACACAGCAAATCTTTTTTTGTGCACAAACACAAACACATATAAACTCATCAGGTCTGATAACATCAGCGGATAAAAATACATTTAATGTTTCGAGTCCAAATGTCTCTTCATCAGAAGGAAGGTAAAAAAGAATTGAATTAATATGTGTCCCGCTCTCCGTTAAACCAGCTTATCCTTCAAACCTGCTGAGATTTACCAGGTATTTTTGCTTTTGTTTTGTGTTATGTATGTCGATGAACTTTCTGTTTTTTTTTCCCTCTAAAGTATCCCACTTCATTTTTGCTTCTTTAATTTCAATTTGTCACTTGACTGCTCCAGCTGCCAATTTACAATGACAACTTGAAAGTCAGTGTGTCACTTTTCATTGTTAACAATACAGCCAGTTCGGTCATTTTCAAAGTTTCCAATTGGTTTAAGTTTTGTTAATATGAATTCCATGCAATTTCTTGGTTGCAGTAATCCCAGCACGCATCCATATGCAGCACTGAATTGCCCTTTCCGACATTTTGAATGAATGCATTTAACAATATTACTTCCGGTCGATATTAGCCGTTATTTGTGTTCACGTAAATTCGTTTAGGTATCTGAAACATTTAAATTTGTTCATGAATTTTTATGTATTCTGCCTTGAGCTTTCCATTGTTTTAGTTCGTTTTTTACCACAGCAAGTAAGATATTTCGCTTCACTGTCCACTACTCCTTTCCAACAAATGCGGTCTATTGAACACAGAGCTGTGATTATAATCCCCTAAGAGATCAATGAAGGAATAACAAACTGAGCCACGATTAGATTTCTTGTATCCATGATAACAAGACAGCTGTTTTCATTTCAGGAATACTCGCCTTACATTTATGACAGTGGATTTGATAGATAAATTGAAATTGAGCTGCATTTCGAAAACGCCACAACGTTTGAAACAATGGGGCATATAAGAACATGAAATAATTCAGATTAGGACCACATGTAGGGTTCTTGTCACCTTGACACAGTTCATCCATTAAGAGGATCATTGTTGATCTAATTTTAACAGCAGATTCACATTGCTGCCTACCCGCGTTATCATCTCACTCCCTTGCTTATCAAGATTCTATCTGCTTGGACAATTAAGATATCCAAAAACTCTGTCTCAACCACTTCCTGATGAAGCTAAATCCAAAGCCTGACGCCATACAGAAAGAAAATGAAATAAATTAACTTCCATCTCTGTCTTAAATGATCGAACACATATTTTTTTAAACAACGGGGTCGAGATCTATATTTTCCACAAGAAACATTCTTTCGACACCCACCCTTTGAAACTCTGCTCAGGATTGTGTATGTTTCAATCGAGTAACCTCTTATTCTTGTGAAGTCCGCAGACAAAAGCTTAGCGATTCTAGACAAAAAATATCTTGATAGACCATTTCAATTTTGAAAATAATTCTGAGATGCTTAATTAGCCAATAAATCTGCTCAGCACCATTCAATCCTATAGCACCTTGTCTCAGTTTAATTATTCAACTTACATTTGCTTGATTTAATATCTGGGTTAAGTAACACTGCCTCACTGCAATTCTTTTGACAAAATCAATGGCCTTCTACATGACCTATAACTGAACTCTTTAAAGGAAGTTAACTGTTTCATGGATAATTGGCGATTGCCACAGCCTAGTTCACTTAATTTCAATAATTATACTCAATAGATTCTACAAATTACCTTGCGCTACAGTACGTGATGCCAGCTTAAAATTTGCTGACTATAATAATGTCGTGCTTTCATCCGAAAACACACAATGGTAAAGCTCAGTCAGAGCATATGGTCGAAAACCCGACCTTCTGATTGTTCTTCAAAAGTCCCTTTTGACACAGATATCTGGTATAGATATTGCAGTGAATGATATGCAGGCCCTTCAAAAATGAAATGCACTGATCATTTTGTTATCTTTTCTATAAAGTATTCTACATTTTGGTGAACATAATGGCTATGTTACCATTGTTTCTTGAATCTCCGATTCAGTTTGGAACAAATATGGAACGTGTTCGAAAATTGGAATAAGACACAGGCCTCACAGAAATATCATTGCTCATCGTAAATGTTGTTTATTACCATATTAGAACTGGACGCAGATAGCAAGGGGTAAAGTTCAATGCTGAATAATTTCAAGAAGAAGCACAAACAATTGGAGTTCGCAGTGAAATATCTTAATTGCCGAATTACATGTTATGAGCATTTTTAATTTTCGCTGCATCCTGCTGTTCAGACCAAGGGCAATTCAATTCTCTGAAAAATTTAACAATTTCAGAGCTGGTAGAAATCTGCAGTGAGGAGGAAATTGAATGCACATGGTCTAGATTTTATGCTCTCCTGCCAGGTTTTTTTAACGTTCGGCAATCGGCATAAATAGTTTCATTGGGGTTGCTATTGCATGCCCCCTTGATTCGAACTTGCAGCAATTTTAAGCTGCAATGAACTATAACCACAGCTGGATCTCTTACATGTCAAATTAGTGACTACTCCAGGGCAATTATCCGTCCTGTATCATTTCTTTGCCTGGCGGATGGAATTACCAGGTTTGGTGCAAATCCCATAATAACTGGATTTAGGCCTGGAGCGGAAATGGGTGAGATGGCTTGGAACAGAAGTTTTGCTTTTAACTGCAGCACCACTGGCGCTTCATGTCGGGTAGCCGCTGAACCTGCCTACTACACAGCCCGTGCACTGTCCACCCACACACCGAATCTCTCCCAGTCCTCCACTGAAAATATTGATTGAGGCTCCGAAACTAAGTTTTCCTGGAAAGCTGGGAGTTAGGATCCTGGTACCACATACAGTCCTGGCGATGTCAACTGCAACTTCATTGGCAGCTGGCCTCGAAGTTGGTGAGCCTGCCATTGCCCCATTGGGGCCTGGAAATCACCGTGCTGCTAACTAACGCTGAGTGCAGAACGAAATGTCTGGGGAGCATATAGTTTCATTGAGAATGCGCTCACCATCAACTCTCCGGATGGTGCGAGGTGAAAACTCACCATGTATAAATCACTTTCCCTAATGCAAAAAAAACAGTGGAGTGAAAAGGGCGTGGCAGAAAAATAAAACAAATCACCGTCAAACAGACCAGCTCCTCACAGACCATCACTGTAGCAATACAGTGTTGTGCTGTCCTTGACAATTGCGGATATGAGGCGGAGAGTGGGGCGGAGGTTCAGCGCTGAGAAGCCACATCGATCAGCATCTCCCACAGTCCTGACAACGCCTGCAACGCATCATTGGCAGCTACCACGGCTGAGGTAAAGTGGTAAACCTGGGCCTGGAAGGTAATTCCGAGTTAAGGGAGCGTGTGGGTTTGCGAGCCTTCTGGAGACGGGGAGTGAAGGGGGAGTGGGTGGGCTCAAGATGGGTAGCGTGAATTAGGAACATTTTTCAGGCTAATGAGAGTGGGAGCTCACAATGGGATAACTCAAGGATCTGAACAGCGAGCTGCATTTCTTCCTTCCCTTTAATCAAATTCATTGCTGCTTCGGCAGCCTATTATTCAGAGCAATAGGATTGCAAGGCAGCCCAATACATGATAAGTTGACCAATTTGGAAGGATTGGCAGGCTACAAATTTCTGAACCCGCCCTCTGCATGTTTTATGCAGATGAGCTTAACTGGCCCAAGAGTTTGGAATCGCATTGCGTCCCCAAACGCGGGCGTCTTTTGGCTCAGTGATCAGCCCACCAGCCCTGCCGAGCCCTTACATCAAGGAGAAAAGCATGGGCAGAAGTTTTAGTCATGCAGGACGCTGAGAGCGCGAAAGGATGGGATGCAAAATACGATGAGATGACACCCTGGGATCTTCCCGGCGTCATCCCACATGCACACAACTTTCAGGTCTACTGTCACATGCAGAAATCGGAGCGGCGCCCGCTGTCAATTAAGAGGCCACTTAAGGCCAAAACAAAACATAATTCTAGCCAATTTTACTTCATTCATCCCTTTTGCTACACATCTCTCAGGCTAAACAGGCTTCTCATATTTTGCAGAATATCATTCAAGGACTGAGTAAAATGAGGAATAGCACCCCTGGTATGAGTACTGAGTAGCTCTGGAAATGGTTTGCTGCTTGCTTTTCTATTTGAAGTTGAAAGTTCACATGCGTTCTAAGCTTTATTCCTTGCATTTAGAGGCTTCAACGTAGGACACAAATGTCTCTCATAAGCTCCCAGACGATATTGACAGTGTAGGCTATTCCTGCTACCAGGCTAATGTGACTTTGGTAATTGGGAATGTTGTCTCAACGTGTGGGACCTCTCCTGAGAAGGAAGAGAAGGTTAGAAGCATCTGCAGACCTCGTGCTCCGAAGAAGCTTATGGGGGAAAGAACTTAGGGATGAGTGGCAATGACATAATTGGAGCAGTGCCAACAGATAGTCCAAGGCTGAAGGGGCAGCAGAGGATGCGACTACACATTTGTCTTGTTTTACAGCAATGCATCAACGCCAATATGTCTGGACTGGAAATATGAAGAGGCTCCGCCCTCCAGGGACAGCTTGACCTCTATTTGGCCGATGATTGGGCCTGAGGTAACCTTTAACTGTCAGATCGAAAAACCCTGTGGATCTGATGGTCACAATGAGCAGCTACGTCAATGACTCCGGTTCCTTCCAGGGGCCATTGAGGTATCTTGGTGGAGTGTTCCAGGCATCTGACCACAGTTGTTTCAAACTGGCGGCAGGACTTCTGTTCAGGTGGGTAATGACATTTATTTATTTCCTTACGGGCAAGGCCTACCAGGCTGAGCGAGCCAATGGCTTTGCAGTGATTGCTCGAATTCCCAACATCCTAGATTCAATCCAATGCACACGTGTGGCCATTAAGGCACCGACAGATCTGTCGAGTTTTTTGTCAACAGGGATGCATTCCCGTTGATTAACCTCCCGATAGCGTGCAGCCACACAGGACACTGGCTCTGCAAGTGACATCCGGAATCCTCGTATGACAGTTATATCCCGAGACATTGCCAGGTGCCAAGGTTGTTTTGTATTCCAGAATGACTTGATGCATGGATGCTGGTTGACATGCGCTATTCAGTTAGTTGGATTATGATGGCTCTGTCATTCAACAGCAAAGACAGAGCAGCGGTTTAGCAGGAGTCATGCCTCGACAAAGGGCGTGTTGCAGAGGATGATAGACCTTCTGAAGATGCACATTCAACGCCTGAATTGTTCAGGGGAACAAAACAATGTTCCTGACAGTTGCTGGCATTGATTGTGGCTGGATTCTGCTCCCTCCATAATCTGGAAATTGTAATGGGAGAGGGTGAGGGTGGTCAACCTGGCAAAATAGTATGTGTACGCAGCTCCACCGGCCACAGTGGGTGAATCCAGTAGTGAGCTAAAGAAGGTGAACAGTTAGGAGAACTCTGAGAACATAGGGACAGAACTTGGTAACCTGAGGGTAAACTGATTTATCCAAAACGCTTTAATCCAAAGTTTTTCAGCTAGGCTGCCAAAGATCTGCTTCTGCGTAATTCCACGTCTGCTGCCTTTATCCCACATGTCTGAAAATGCCTTTTCATTTGAATCTGAAGTCCAATCAATCCTCTTGACAGGCTGAAGCATTATGTCTTGGCGTACACTGCACCAAAACAGGAACAATGGTGAAAATTACTCACACTATTGTGACAAACACAAAAGCTATCTCATTTTTGACAATGGAAAAAAAAATAACATTTATTCGTTGGTCTTCATTCCCACGTGAGTAACCATAAGCGAAACATTAGAGTAAGAGAATCAGCCTCTTATGCTTATGAGGCTTTATCATTAAGTGTGCGAGTGCCACATTTTGGAACCATACTGCCACCTTGCTGGGAGCAGCATTGGAAGGAGCCTGTTGAATCCGCTAACTTGTTGGCCTTAATGGCCATGACGTTTGGCCTCAGGCCAAAAGAACCAAGGCTGTCGCCGTCTGGCAGGGAGCGGACATTGCCACGACTAACATCGCCCCAGTCACCACAAATTCATCAGATGCGAAAGTCACTGGCAGAGGGGCGGAAGAGCAGGTGATTACTCAGACTGCGCTAAGAGGCACCCAAGGAGATGACAATCAGCTCATGACGCCAACGTGGGGTCACTAATTGCAACGCTGGGCGCCACTGATGGGCGAGCACCTAGCATGGATACAGGTTGCCTCATGCATCCTCCACACTGGCGATCACCATCACCTGTGACAGGGCCTGCAGATCCGATTGCAAATCTAGGGTCCTGATGCAGCTTATCCATGAGTGATTGGACTCTCTGAATTGTGGAGGCATTCTGCTCGACATGCAGGGTCAACACAGTGCTCATGCTCTGCAAGGACTCCTCCACGACAGAGGCCATGGCCCACCATACCCTCATGGATATATGCAAAACCTTCCTGCAAATCCCCCTGGAGATCCAGTATCTGCCGCCTAATGAATGGCCCCAGAAGCTCACAATCTCTCTTTGACTGATCATCGCCCTTGCCTCCAGCAGTCCTCTGTCTGCCTGTACCCTGGGCTCTGTATGCTTCCGCTGGCACTTCAAGCAAGTGCGAATTTCCCTGACCGCAGCGCACCAGCATTCTAGCCAAGTGTCCAAAGCCCATCAAGGTGATTGCATTTATCCTGATGCGGAGATCAGGTGTGACACAAGTCCATCTGAAAACCCTGCGATCCCCTGGCATCAGTGGTGGCACTTCGGGATCGTGTGCTTGCCCCTGTGCTGGTGAACTAAAAGATTTGTCTAGAGAAATACAATGGAAGGTCAAGCAGCAAGAGAAAGCGTACGCTAGGCAGAAAGAACTGAGCAATGCAGATAACCAAGTCGAATATTGGAAGTGCAGGGAGAAATAAAAAAAGAAGTAAGGAAATTAATGAGGTGGCATGAAAAATGATTAGCAAGTAAACTTAAAGATAACCGAAAGATGCTTTACCAATACATTACTGCTAAAAGTTAAGTTAAGCAATGAGTGGAAACTGTCAAAGATGATGATGGAAACTTGTTTGTATATGCAGAGGCGCTACGATGGTCCTTTAATGAATATCTTGTCTCCATGTTAACAACGCAAATGGAGAATGTAGAGATAGCATTCCAGGAGGAATACTGCGAGACATTGGATGGATTGTCATAAGGAGAGAGGAAGTACTGGGAGGGTTGAAATCTTTGAATGTTGATACGTCACGAGGGACGGATGTATTTTTTCAAAGGTTGAAGGAAGTCTGGCAGAAAATATCCGATGCTCTGAGGATGATTTTCCAATATTCACTAGATAGAGGGGAGGTACTGGCAGAGTGGAGAAATGCAAATCTAGTTCTATTGTTAAAAATTGGGACAAAGAAAATTCTAAACAATTACAGGCCAGTTAGTCTTTCATCAGTGCTGAGCAAGTTAGCAAAATTCAACCCTGAGGGATAGGATTAACTGTCATGTGGAAAGGCACGGGCTACTCAAGGACTGTCAGCATTGATTTGATAAAGAATGGTCTTGCCTCACGAATTGAATTGAATTATTTGATGAAATGTCTAGAAGGGTTGATGAAGGTAGGCTAGTGTATATTGTGTACAATGATACTACCAAGCCATTAGTCAAGGTCCCATATGGCAGATTGAACACGATTGTAAAAACAATTGGGGTTCAGTGCAGTGTGACAAACTGTACAAATGTTTGGCATTGCAACAGGAAACAAAGTGTAATGGTCGATGGATGTGCTTGTGAACTGAAAGTTGTCTCAAATCGTGTTCCACAGGCCTCGGTTTCGGAAGCCTTGCTGTTTGTATTGCATATGAACCATGTACATGTGAACGTGGGGTCACGATTGGGAATGAGCAGATGTCACAAAGATTGGCCGAGTAGTGGATAGCTTCGAGGTTAGCCATGAACACCAAAACAATATAGATGAGTTAGTGGGGTGGGTGGTAAAGTGGCATGTATTTTTTTAACATAGGAAAGTGTGAGGTCATACATTTAGGGAGTACACACAATTACTAGGACTTCACAATAATGGGAATATATCAAGAGTGTTAGATGAGGTAAGAGATACTGCCGTACAAGTAGATAGGTCCTTGAACGCAGCAGTTCCATTAGGCAAGGTTGTAAAGAAGGCATATGGAATGTTCTGCTTCACTGGCAGGTTTATAGAAAATAAAATTAAGGATATAATGTTGGAATTGTACAAAACACTGGGGAGGCCACAACTGGACTATTGTGAGCAGATCTAGCCACCTCATTACAGGAATGCCGTAACATTTCTGGATAAAGTGCAGTGGAGGTTTGAAAGTATGTGGTCTGGGTTAGAACATTGGAGCTACGAGGAGGTTTTGGATAGGTTGGGTTTATTATCCTTGAGAACAAAACAGGTGCAGAGGTGACCTGATTGATGTATACATAATTACGAGGGGAATAGATAGAGTTGACAGTATAATATTGTATCTGTTGGTGGAGAATTATGGAAAAAGCGAACCTAGATTCAATATAAGTGGCTGAAGGTGTATGGGGGATATGAGAAATATTTTTTGTTTACGCAGAGGGTAGTGGGTGTTTGGAATTCGCCGTCAAAGTTGGTGGTAGAGGCAAGAATGCTAAGCTCCATTAAAAAGTACCTGCATCTTCAGCTTAATTGCTTTAAGCTGCAGGGCTATGGACCGGGTCTTGGAAGGTGGTTTTAGAAATGGCACGCGGGGATCCTCGGGCAGGCATCCACAACATGGGTCGAATTTTCTCCTCATGTGCTGTATCCTTACGTGGGTTCTATGATTCTATGGAGGAGAATACTATGTGATTAATATTAGCCATCATACTGTCACTGTGCATAGCCATGTGCCCTGGTGAGAAAATGGGAATATGCATCAAGTGTTATTGCCCTTCCGTGTTCAAATGCTGGGACAACACAAGAATGCTTGCACTATCCGAAACTCTCACGTTTGCGCACTGCACTGTAAATGGCTTCTAGCATTTCCCAGATCATTTCACCGAGGTGCATGTCATCTCCCCAGTTCCAAGGCATGCTGCTCTCAGCTGGTTAGGACAAGGAAATTTATGGGGCGTCGTCTCGTCCGTGTCTTTTCAGCACAGTAACGGGTCATCTCCTGCCCACTCACTACATTCAGCGTCATTGCAACTTGGCCAATTCTCCTGAGGAACACCTGGCAGAGCACATCCGTCTCATGGCCCTCGAATCGCAAGTCAGTAAGACCAAACAGCCAGCGCTCACTCACTTGGCCAGTTTTGGCATCATTAAGAGCTGACACTCAGACTCTAACACATCTCATTACCATGGCAGAGGCTGCTGGGTGGCCACCGCTTTAAATCTCACCATAACGATTCATGTAATCTCGATACTTATCTTCTGCATGTGCAGCATGTTTGGTAATACTTCTGCATCAAAACAGCCATTTGTGCAGCAGGGTAGTCTGGCTGCTGAGCTGCTTTGATACATTATCCCAAGCTCATTTTGCTTTGCGCAGTGGACTCCAATTTCCTTCTCTGTGGACAAGCCTGTTCCACCTGGCAGCCACCTTCTCCAGAAGGACGATGTGGCAATCCTAATTAAACCACGTGGCCGAGTGCCAAAAGGAACTGCACTCCTGACTACGATTGCTTCATTGTTCGTGAGCAGAAAACATGGTCTACCTCAGAAGCCTTCAAAGGGCAACTGTGCTGCTTTTGACCCGGCTGCCCAAATGTCACCACCACCACCAGTCCCTTCACTCCCATTGGAAATCATCATTCATCCGTGGTGGCCCATAATTGGCCAGCCAGCTGGAAATCGCGCTGGGCTGTCTATTGCGTTTCAAGGCGTGTTTCCTCGCATTTTAAAGGTCTACCGGTCAAGCCTTCATGGTAAGGGTAAAATTTAAGCCTTATATTTGCGTTATTAATGCGTGCATTTTAGGGCCTCCTTCGGAGTACTTCAAGGCAGGAGTTTGGTTTTGATAAGGCAAGGATATAAAAAAGTGTTGTGTTCAGCTTAAAGCCTACCAGTCCACAGCCAGATGTCGCTCATGATATGGTGGTTGGGTAAGGCCACCTGAGTCCATAGTTGAAGTCCACTCACGGGCATGATTATCTCGTTGTGGCAAATAACATGTAACGCTGGGGGAAAGCGCAAGGCTGGTCGTCAAAGCACAACTCTAAATGTTCAGCTGAACTATTGTTCTACTGGGTAGGGGTAAATTTGGCCTGTCCGCAAGAAAGACCCATACATTTCTTTCATTCGCATTTCAACACAATATCTGCTCTGATGCCCACATAGTCATTCTTGGCCTGCTGCCTTTTCCATTGAGGTCCAAAGCAAAATAAAGTGATGGCACCTGATCTTAGGGCAATGCACTGGCTTACCATTTGGTGCAACAAATTCAGACCATGAATTCTCTCCTTGGCTTTACCCCTTTTTAAAGTTCATGTTAATATGTTCTATTCTTTAAGTTAAATCATTTTGATTCATTTATTCATTTTCTCTACTCTTTTTTTCTACACTTTTCCGCCTACCAATGCGCTCCCCCAACAGGATCATCCCCACATCCCCACCCACAACTCTGACGAATAGGGCCACATTCAACGTTTTTTTAAATGAGTTATTTAAAATAGTGTTGGCGCATGTTCTGCTAAAAACATCATCTGTGTTCATCTTTATGCCATTATTAGCAGCTGCTTTAGTCTTCACCACTGCCATTGATACTCATTTTGTCTTGTATGCATGACATGAATGTCAATCGATGACCTTCCACCCTGTTTTTTTCTGCTCAACCATCAACAACACCCCCATACCACATCCTACCACCGCCCCCCCCCCCCACCCCCCCCCCCCCCCCCCGCCCCCCCACTCCGAACCCTCCAGGAAAACAGTATTTTGAATTATCTTCAGTCAGAATTAATCGTACGTGCTCGATTCATTAACTTTGTTTCTTTCTCCGCAGATGCTGTCAGACCTGCTGAGTTTTTTTCCAGAACTTTCTGATTCTTACTTCCTATTAACAACATTCAAAACTTTTTTCTTTTTTTTAGAGTTTATACCTTGTTTGAGCGTTCACCTGACCCATCGGGGCAACTCTGGCCTTATTATTTCTGCACCTGCACTCGGGCTCTATAAAATAACATTAGTTAAAAACTGAGCGTTATGCAGTGGAGCCAATTTCCTTTACCACTATACTGTGTGTGACCAAGTAATTGCACCTGTTGCTGCTGGTATGATAAGGGCTGTTGGTTCATTAGACTGATGGCAGCTCTTCTTTGCGGCACTTGCCTGAAAAAAAACAAAAATATCTCATGCTGAAATGTACTGAACTAAAGTAAAGAAGAGCAATAAAATTCTGGAGCAGAAAACTGAAGATATTCTCAAACATCGGAGTTTAGAAATTTATTGTCTCCTCACCTTTAAATCATTCACCCCTTATGTTGAAACTGTGCCCGGCTACGGGAAACAGCATCTCATTTTTTACACTGGCAAGCTCATTCAGAACATTACTTGTTTCAATTTGAGCGTCTTTCCTTCACCTAAATCCGAATCCTTTCAGCTACTTATCTTAATTCACCTTCAATGAGCGGAAAATATCCAATAAATAGACCTTACACCACCTTAAAAAAATATTACACCCTTGTTTATATATGTTGAGCAAAACTGCACACATATCTCCAGGTGTGACCTCTTCGAAAATGATTTGTAAGAATGGAAAATGCTGAGAATATTCTGCTGGTCTTGCATAAACCGTCGAGAAAACGAGTGTGAACTTGTGAGGGCTGTGAACTTTCTTCAGGCCTGAAGAAATATAAAAATGCGATTGGTTTTAAGGATTTGGATGGCACAGGCAAAAGGAAAAGCAAACAGTAGTTCTTTGATTGGTGATGCTCAATAGAGGTTTCAATGCGAGTATAATCTTCCGGTCGGACACGAAGTTAAGGATTTTGAGCATTTGTATTTTTCAAAAAATAGAGGGCCAAAAGTCTTTTAAATGCCGTTATCCATGGTAATGATCAATAGTCCATAAGTGGAAATCACCAGTGATGTGAAGAAATTGTGGAACAACTCGAGTGACCAACTCTTATTTCGATGCTATTGCATCAGACATTTTTCAAACATATATTTCGGAGTTTCAGCATAATGAATCTAGCACTGGCAAGTTGGAACACCTTTTTCATGAATGCTATTCACTGTGCTTTTTTAATCTAGACATTGAACGAGCTGTTGTGCATCACACAGAATTTCAGGGGTAAACAACGGTTGAAAGGAATGTGACGCGACATTAGACAAAAAAATAGTGTTCTGCAAAATTTTTTTCCTGTTCTGTGTCTAGTCTAAAGTAAATTTTGCAGTTTCGAACTTCTGGCCGAGTTTATTTCAGAATTTTCAGACGTTAAATAGAATTGAATCATTATCTTTAAACCTGAATTTCTATGTTCCTGTAATTGCTATTTCCTGGACTTGCCCAAATGCTGAGTAGTTTTCGGGTGTGAGCCTTCAACCAACAGCCAGCTGGCAGTGCTTCGAGAATTTTAACCATAAGTTTCTTCAACTTTCAAACATTGATTTGGGCAGAAAGTCTAAATTACGGGCGTCAGTTCGACGATTTCACATGTGTCTGTGGCAGCAATGTAAAGCTGCAGGACAGACCTGCCGAGGGAAGATAGATCTTCATATACAATTCCATGTTTTCATAGATGGAAGGCAGAGTAGAGCGAAAAATTCCTAAATGAATTTTTTCAAAGTAAGATTGTTAACATGGAATCTTTATCAAATAATATTGTTGTGTTTTGAAAGATCAACACATCTAGTCATATCCCAAATATAGTATGATGCACTCTAACTACCTTAGTTTTCCAATACTATGCAAGGGCCCATACACCTATGAATTAACCTGATGTAAGTACATAGTATACAAATCTCTTAAGGATAAAAATATACTGAGAAAACTCAATTTGTCCCGCAGGATGCTGATATGATTTGCAAAGGCATGATCTCTTGCAATTATTCCAAGATATGCTGAATCCACAGACAAACCAGGAGGGAGCAAGTTACATGCACGGTGAGATCACATTTACAGCTGGCAAGATCATGATTCACCGTTTACTCCCTCCGCTAACACATCTGCACCGCTCAACCCTTCTCCCGTTGTTCTGCACCCGTCTCACAACGCTCTGGGGCTTTTCAAAGAAGTCTGATTAAATGTCTATATTTAACTGTCCCATTTTACAACATTGCTGTCGGATTAGGAGGCAAATTTAAGTTTTTTGGCCAACTTCCAACAAAAAAATTATTGCTCTAATTTCCAAACACACTTTAACATTGAACTCGCTGTGCACTGCAAAACGGCTCGAACAACAGAGTGACCAAAGTTCTATATGGCTATTATATATAAGTGTACCACTGAGGGAGCAATAAGATTTTTACTGAAGACGTTTCGTGAAAAAGCTGCCAATTGTGTGTTTGTGATTTTGGGTTTGTGTGTGTGTGTGTATCTGTGTGTTGGTGTGTCTGAGAGAGAGAGAGAGAAAGAGAGACTCTGCATGCCTGTTTTTTTGTGCATATTGTTTCACAAAGCATACAAATTTTCTGAGGATTCAATGGAGTTTTACGGTAATCGATATTCCATAAAAAATACCTGGAATTTCGCAAGGTTCCTGGATCTGTTGAGCATTATTGCATGTTATTCCAATGGGCCAGGATCCGATCATGCTTGGAAAGGTTTTCAAATTGTGCCTTTATCCTGCAAGGTTTATATGGGGTTCTTAATACTTTATAGTATAGACAAAACACCTTTTTTTTGTGAACTTTGGCTTTGAAATTGGCCTATGTCTTAAAGAAAAAATCATGACTGCAGCTGAAAGATATGTTCACTGGAACTGGGTTTCGAATATTCAAAGATAAAAATAAAAAATTGTGGATGCTGGAAATCCAAAACAAAACAGAATTACCTGGAAAAACTCAGCAGGTCTGGCAGCATTGGCAGGGAATAAAAGAGTTGCCGTTTCGAGTCCTCATGATCCTTCAAGAGAACTAGGTTAATCCAAGGAAAGGGGTGAAATATAAGCTCGTTCATGGTGTGTGTGTGTGTTTTTTTTTGGGGGGGGGCGTTGGGATGGGAGAGAGAAGTGGAGGGGGTGGTGTGGTTATAGGGACAAGCAAGCAGTGATGCAAGCAAATCATCAAAAGATGTCACAGACAAAAGAACAAAATAACACATAGGTGTTGAAGTTGGTGATATTATCTAAATAACCGTGCTAATTAAGAATGGATGCTAGGGCACTTAAGCTATAGCTCTAGAGGGGGTGGGGGAGCATAAAATAATTTTTAAAAAATAAAGTAATGGAAATAGGTGGAAAAAGATAAATCTATATAATGTACTGGGAAAAAAATCAAATTGAAGGGTTAGAAACAGAACAGCGGTGGGGATGGAGGAGGGAGCACAAAACCTAAAGTTGCTGAATTCAATATTGAGCCCGGAAGGCTGTCAGGTGCCTAGTTAGAAGATGAGGTGCTGTTCTTCCAGTTTGCGTTGGGCTTCACTGGAACAAAGCAGCAAGCCAAGGACAGACATGTGGGAAAGAGAGCAAGGTGGAGTGTTAAAATGGCAAGTGACAGGGAGGTTTGCGTCATTCTTGCAGACAAACCGCAGGTGTCCAGTAAAGTGGTCGCCCAGTTTGCGTTTGGTCTCTCCAATTTGGAGGAGACTGCATTGGGAGCAATGAATAGAGTAGACTAAGTTGGTGGAAATGCAAGTGAAATGCTGCTTCACTTGAAAGGAATGATTGGGCCCTTGGACGGCGAGGAGATGGGAAGTGAAGGGGCAGGAGTTACATCTTTTGCCTGCGCATGGGGAGGTTACATTGTTGGAGGTTGAGGAGTACGGGGTGATGGAGGAGTGGACCAGGGTGTCCTATAGGGAACAATCCCTATGGAATGCAGACAGGGGGGTGAAGGAATCCCAATCCACCACTACTCTCCTCCGTCTGGCTAAACTTGTTCTCACACTGAACAATTTCTCCTTCTACTCCTATCACTTCCACAAAATAAAATTTGTGGCTATGGGTACCCACATGGGCCCCAGCTATGCCTGTCTCTTCTTAGGGTATGTGGACTATTCCTTGTTCCAGTCCAACTCCAGCCCCCTTCCACAACTCTTTCTCCGATACATCGAGAATTACTTCAGTGCTGCTTCATGTTCTCGTCGGGACTTGGAAAAATGTATTAATTTTGCATCCAATCTCCACCCCTCCATCATCTTCACGTGGTCCATCTCTGACACTCCCCTTCCCTTCCTTGACCTCTCTGTCTCAATCTCTGGTGATAGACTCTCCACGAATATCCATTACAAGCCTATGACTCCCACAGCTGCCTCGAACACAGCTCCTCACACCCCGCATCTTGTAGGGAGTCGATCCCATTCACTCAGTTCCGTCGCCTCCCTCGCATCTCTTCTCATGATGCTAACTTCAAAAACAGTTCCTGTGACATGTCATCATTCTTCCTTACCCGAGGTTTTCCACGCACGATCGTTGACAGAGCCCTGAACCGTGACCGGCCCACCTCTCGTGCACCGCCCTCATGCCGTCTCCTCCCTCCCAGAAACATGATAGCATCCCCATTATCCTCAGTTATCACACTACCATTCAAAGGATCATCCTCCACCATTTCCGCCAACTCCAGCATGATGCCACGACCAAACAAATATTCCCTTCACCCCCGCATGTCAGCATTCCGCAGGGATTGTTCCCATGGGATACCCTGGTCCACCCCTCCTTCACTCCCTACTCCTCAACTCCCACCTATGTGACCTCCCCGTGCACACACAAAAAATGTAACACCTGCCCCTTCACTTCCACTCTCCTCACTGTCCAAGGGCCCAAACACTCCTTTCAAGAGAGGCAGTATTTCACTAGCATTTCCCCTAACTTAGTCTACTGTATTCCTTGTTCCAAATGCGGTCTCCTCTACCTTGGAGAGACCAAACATAAACTGGGCGACTGCTTTGCAGAGCACCTGCAGTCTGTCCGCAAGAATGACACAAACCTCCCTGCTGCTTGCCATTATAACACTCCACCCTGCTCTATTGCCCACATGTCTGTCTTTGGCTTCCTGCATTTTTCCAGTGTAGCCCAACCGCAAACTGGAGGAACAGCACCTCATCTTCCGACTAGGCATTTTACAGGCTTCCATACTGAATACTGAATTCAACAGCATTAGGTCTTGAACTCCCTCCACCATCCCCACCCAACTTTCTGTTTCTTTCCCCTTCCTTTTGTTTTTTGCAATAAATTATATAGATTTTTCTCCCCACCTTTTTCCATTATTTTTGAATACTTCTTTTTATCTTTTATGCTTCCCCCACCCCCACTAGAACTATACCCTGAGTGTCCTACCATCCATTCCTAATTAGCACCTTCGTTTAGATAATATCACCAACTTCAACAGCTATGTGTTCTTTTGTCTGTGACATCTTTTGATGATCTGCATCTATCACTGCTTGCTTGTCCCTACAACTACACCACCCTCGCAATTCAACCGCCCCCCCCCCCCCCACCTCACAAACACACACACACCTTAAACCAGCTTATATTTCACTCCTTTTCTTTGATTCACCTAGTTCTGTTGAAGGGTCACGAGGAGTCGAAAGGTCAACTCTTTTTTCTCCGCCCATGCTGCCAGACCTGCTGAGTTTTTCCAGGTAATTCTGTTTTTGTTGTGGAATATTCCACATTTCTATCTGCTGGAACAGAATGGACAGTTTGGACAAAATTGTTCGAAAATAATTCCCCAAAAAAGTATAACTGCCTAGAATCAACATTGTAATTGCTCCTGATCAGGTGATGAAGGCACTGTGTGCAGAGGTATGCTAGCCTGCAAAGGGAACACACCTAGAACCTCCAACCCCTCGTGTTTGCAGTATTGCAGGATGGCTAAAAGGCTAGCTAGCTCATATTTTTGTAATGTGTTCTCTCCCTGAAACAAAAGCTTTGGCACTCCAAAAAGGGGAAAATCACCAGCAGAGATAACGAAAATTATTTTTCCAGCCAGTAAACTGATGGCTGAAAGCGCTGGAATGCCATCCCGTGTCATGAACAATTGGTGGCCAGGAATTTGGGAAGACAACTATGAAAATCAAACCATATACCTGTGTGCTACTTTTTGGTGCATTTGCCCAACTTTAAATCACCCTTAATTTCCATGTTTTCTACGTCCTGTATGCCTTTGTGTCTGTGAGTGTGTGTGCACAGCGGTTAAAAAGGGTTTAATTTGTAGAATTAAAAGTTAGCAGTTCGTGTTTCCTGATTTTGCTACTAGTAAAAACAAATTGTTTTAATAATTAGTTATTTATGTGTTAAGCTTGCAAACGTGGTATTCGTATACTGTTGACCTAAATTTAACAGTTAGGTAGAAATCTGGCAACATGGGGACTAATTAATCTTTTCATTTCTCATTCGGCTCAGTGAGAAATGAGGCTGGAAATTTCTACGCAGTATCCCCAGTGAGTACTGGCAAAAGATGTAGCATGCTTTACGGTCAGCAGAATCTTGCCAAGTTACATATGGAGAGAAAAATCTCCTCAGTTCCTGAAAAGTAATGAAACATTTTGCAGTCCAGCAAGTTGATGCGAACCCTAGTGTTCGCTTTATGTTGTCAAAGGAAACTGTCCGGTAAGTATGACGCTTACAGATTTATCACAAAGCCGCCAGGCTATCAATATATACCCTGCATCGTGTGGACGGTTTCTTCTCCCTTTCCATGATCTTGCATTGCTCGCACACACTCTCACCTGACCGTAGCGTCATGTACTCGCACTCAGAACCACCCTTCCTCCCAATCATGTATCATCCGCTGACTCCACTGAGACCTTTATGGCCTTCAAAAAGGAGATGACCTTCACAAAGGATAAACTATCTGAAACAGCATGGTTTAAAAAAACTGATTGACCAGACAACCAAAAGATCAGATGGCATTAATCATCCCTGCCACATTGAATAAGCAAATAGTGTAGGAATATTAAACAGATATCAGAACGTTCATTCAAAACAAAGTTTCAGCATTCGGGCTTATTTTCTGCTTGGAGTACCGAATCTACGATATATCAAGGCCACTTGTGATGTCAATCTTAGCCAGTTCTTATTCGACAACGATGTGTCAACAACTCTGACAGAACTTGATAGACCAACTGTTAAGGGTCCCGACAATTAGCTGCGACACTCGAGTAGCTGTCCCAGTACAGAGAAACAAGGGAAATAACCGACGTTGTGAAAAAATGTATAAAAACGCAATGTCCAGTAAAAGCAAAACAAATCTGAACAACAAAATTGTCGCCAAAATATTTAGCGCCATGTTATCAAGAACATAATGAAAATTAGCTTTAAAATGCTATCAAGGGGCAATGAATGAAATCAGCTAGGGTTCCATCAGGAGTAGTCGGCTCCAGACCTCACAATAGACTTGATGTAAGCCACCGCCAAAACTCAAGGGTTACATAGGTAATGTGGGTTACTGTCCCTTGTACCAAGACAACAGTTGTTCCAGAGGGCCATCAATTGATTGTTGTGATATTATTGTTAGTGCAATGAGAATCAGTGCTAAACATTTTTGTTGCTGAATCATACTTATTACAAAGGCTGAAAAGAAAAGTTATTGATTGCTCGAGGAAAATCATCTCAGCCCCAACATTTCACTGCAGATATTCTTTGGGGCAGAGCCTGAGCACCAGCCGTCTTCCAGCTGCTTCGCTGGCAGCCTATGTTGTATCTTATGATCAGCACTGTCAAATTGCATTGTTCATTGAAATATACCCATTTTATTAAAAGGACCTCAAATTGTGAAGTAATCTATGCGTAAATTTAGAGAGCATATCCGTATATCATTTAAGATGCAGAGAAGCATAAGAAAAATGTTTCACACAAAAGAAGAGAAATGCCACGTGAAGAAAAAATTGAGTACCTTTTGACACTTAATGGCATTCTGATCGCTGCTTGGACAGCCAGCAAATTTATGTGCCCCACCAATAAAATAATCTGAAATGGGCAACCTCAATACATGCTGCCACAGACAACCTGGCAATGAAGTGCTTGACCACCACCCCCCACCCCCCCAACCCCCGCAATCGTGTCCCAACTCATAGCTTAATTGTGACAATATTCCCACATGGCTGTGTCTTCAAAGAATTTCATAAAACTCTATATCAACCATTGTGGAGAACCCCACATGAGTAACACACCATTTCCAACCATTGGCAATCACTGTCTCCAGCACAAGTGTACCCTGGCTTCACTGTATATCTCCATGGAATGCGGGGAATTCGTAAGAGACGTAAATATGTACAGGGAAATCACATCTCACATGGTGTCAGTATATATGTATATATATATCAGGTTTCAAGATTTGTCATAAAGGGACAGGGTCTGGTTGAGTTTTAACAGTCAATTAACAACATCAAGACAAATAAAAAACAATTGCATTAAAATCCAGCAGAAAGTGCTATCAAACAATATGACACTGATGCAGCAAAAAAAGAAGATTTCTGCCTTATTTTAATTTGGCTGGAGAAAGACGATAACAGATAGTAATGGAATCTAGAGATTGAATTCTCTAGAGCTGAGTACATGGCTGAAATCGTGCAGCGATGTAAATCGGGAATGCTGAACATGCCAGAATTTGAGAATACTGAGATCACATTATAGATATAGGTCTGGAGAAACTCACAGAATTATGGAGGGGCGAGATTCTACAGGAACCGAAAAAAAGTATGTATTCCGAAATTAAGATTTTGCAAGAAACATAATACAACAGCGCTCATCCAGCAGAGGGGCGATGGGGTAATAAGGATTTCGTTGGACATTAGCAGGGGCTGCAGTTTGGAAAGACTTCAAATTTGTGAACGTCATTGCTAGGTGGTCCTGCTACGCTTGTGTAAGAACTCACAAGTGTTGATTTGTTTTAAAGGCACAGAAGCGAATGTTCGTGAAAGGTAATTCGAGGCAGAGGAGCAATCAACAACGTTGTTTACGTCAAAATAAGATGTCGAAATGATGATGCGTGTACCTAAAAAAGCTCATCCTAAGAAAGGTTCTATTAGCAAGGTTGGAATTAAATAGTTTGACAAGCATATTGTACATACGTGGAGCTGGAGTCAATTGAGTAAAACATATATTGTAACGGGAAGATAATTCAATGGCTCCTAATTTACCGAATGTAATTTATTCATATCATACAAACAATAATATACCATATAGTGAGCGTTGGTGTTAAAAAGATGACAGGTAATATCATGTTGGATCTTGAAGAAAGCTGTAGGGAAGTTTATAGGAAACATGGGATTCGGATCCTGCCAAATGTTTGCGGAGGGTAGAAGTTTAAAACAGTCAGGCGACATATATATAGACTATCAAGACACGTCTAGATCTTATCAGGTGTTTGTGAGACAGTACAATTTCTCAGGCTCTCGTTAATTATTCTTTGATTTATACCTGTTGGCATAATCTGGCAAGTTCCAGACTGAATTCTGCAAGGTTCATATTGCGCTAGCAGTTTGCCAGGTGTCTATAATGTCGACCGATCTGCCACAGCCAGTTGCGTTCCATGTCACCATTGTCGTTTTAAGGCAAAGTCTGTTTCAATGAAATTGATATGCGGGGATTTATCAAATGCCTTTTCATCGTGTGCATGTACAACACATGAAAAAACAGGATTCAACAGATGTTACAATTCCGGATAACTTATTTCTGATCTGAAAGCAATCATGACGAAACCAATGACAATGGAAGCCCCTGGGCACAACTCATTTAAAAGAAAACAACTAATATTAGCAAATGTTGTTGATGTGGTAGACATGGACTTCTAAATGTTGTTTGATATAGTGCGACACAAGAGACCTCTGAGGAAATTTATAGCTCATGTAATAAAAGGGACAAAAGCTAAGTGGATCCAAAATTGACTGAGCAATAGGAAACAGAGACTAATGACCAATGGATGTTTTCCGAGCCGGAGGATGGTTTCGAATGGAGTTTGCTAGGAGTTGGTATTGCGGCCCTTGCCTTTCCTAATATATAATCATGATCAAGGCTATGTTGTTCAGGTGACAATTTCAAATTTTGCGAAAGCATAAAAACTTAGAAGCAATGTAGAGCGTGAGTAGGAATGTATAGGATTTCAAAATGACATATACGAGTTGATGGAGTGGTTGCATACATGACAAACGAAGGTTAATGCAATGAAGCCTTGGGCAATTTAATTTGATAGGAAGAACATAGAGTGACAATAAGAAATGAAGGGACATATATAATGATGTGCACGAGCAGTGCGGCCTGGGTGTATATTTGCACAACTCATTGAAGGAAGCAGGAGATTTGGAGACAGCAATACAAAAGTAACGACATTATGCTGAGCTTAAAGAGGACAGTAGCTAGGCCTCAACTGGAGTATTGTATACAGTTCTGGGAAAAATATTATGTGAAAAATGTAATGGTATTAAAGAGAGCTCGGAATAGGTTTACAGGTCTCTATACAGGGATGAGACACTTGAGTTATGAAGATAGATTAGATAACCTGGGAATGTTTTCCTTGGAGTGGAAGAGGTGAAGGTATTAAAATATTGATACTGGTATTCAAAATATTGTTGGAAATCGAAAGGGTAATCCCCAGCCGAATTTCGTCTTAAAAAAACATCAAAGCAAAAATAAAATGCATGCTTTCCCAATTACCTTGGAAGCTTTATATTCTCCGTCCATGAGAAACATAAAACCTGAATGATGTAAAGGCTCTCATCGCAACCCTATAAATAATCAACATATCTTAAGATTGTGAACAGCTTTACGACTATCCTGCTACATAATGCAGAGATTACCTCCCCCTCTCCCATCTCCACCACACCATTGTGCACATTTTACCATTAAAAAATGTGAATTGGAAACGCCATGAAGTTTCATCGTAACCAACCGACCAAACGTGACAGATGTCATGGTAAACAATTTGCAGGTTCTTATAGATCCAATAATTTGCAAACAAAAATTATTTAAATACTGGTTGATTCACTTTCTTTCAACATTGTAAATTAATATAATTTCCAATTCTCTATAGTTTTCCAAGTTCATCCGTGTTGTTGACTAACATTTGTATATTAGCTTTCTGTTTTTCATAGCTGGGAGTGATGTTCCACTCTGCAAGCGATCGAGAGCAAAAGGACACCGATTTAAAGTGATTTGCAAATGGTGCAATGTAATGTCTGAAATGAATAATCGTTTTTCACTGAACATGTGGTCCTAGTCTCGAATGCTGTGCCTGAAAGTGTGGGGGCGGAGTGGTGGTCAGATTAAATTGAGGCATTCCAGAGGGCATTATATGATTGCCTATGCAACGTGTAAATTTACGGAGGA
The DNA here is from genome assembly GCA_026770705.1 of Isurus oxyrinchus. Taxonomy (NCBI): domain Eukaryota; kingdom Metazoa; phylum Chordata; class Chondrichthyes; order Lamniformes; family Lamnidae; genus Isurus; species Isurus oxyrinchus. The sequence goes on from JANJGN010000035.1 coordinate 7,724,095, forward strand.
AAAGCGGTTGGATGGAATGAAGTTACAATGTATTTACGGAGAGCCTGTGCAGATACAATGGTCATTTTCTGCTGTAACAATCATGTGATTCTCTGATTCAAGCACAGTTTAAACAAGTAAGCCTCGTTTCAAATCAAAATGTGTTATTTAATGTTCACGCAACATAGATATGACACACCTAGTTATGGCACTTGCATTACCTGCTCTACAAATATGGTGCTACATGGAATCTTTGAAACATGAAAACTGCAATGTATGTTTTCTCCCTTCACAAATCAATTATTTCCACTCGGGAATCGCAAGCAGCTGGCAGGCAGATTCCATCTGAGGTCCAGGGCATGGTTACCACTCACAAGGCGCATATCTGCGAATGTTATCACACTCGGGTCACAACAGAGTTGATGTAGCATAATCTGCCCTTAGTTCCTTATTCAACACCTTCGAAAGGGCTGGGCATCCCTGGAAAAACTGAAACAGAAACAATGAAATTGATCAAATCAACTACCCCCAAGTCTCCCTGACTTCAGTGTTGTGCTCTGTTCAAATGTATAATGCACATGCTAGAGCAGTGTCTGTTCAAATGTCAGAGAACTAATTGAACACAGTACCTGTTCGCAAACTGCCAAGCTGAAACGGTTCCAGTCAGAGAAAGCCTTTTTTTTTTTCTTGCGCACAGACTGTCTAACAAATAAATGGTTACATCACTGCATTTAGTTTACTTTTTTACATTTTGATTTGTAGCTCTTCATACAGAAGTCAACCCGTACGTGAACTTATTATCGTTTGGAAACTATCGATGCAAGATGCAAAAAAAAAAAATTAAAGAAACGATCAATTCTCCGTCAGAATACTCCTCAGAGCGCTGCGGTCTTAGAAGGCAATCACACAAAAATAAAATACACCCTTCCCCAAATACATTGGAAGCTTAATGTTGCTTGTTCAAGAAAAACAAACATTCTGACTGGAGTCAGGACTTTATCCGCAGCCCTATGAAAAGGGAACAGATATTAATATTGTAAGCATCCCTATGATTATGCTGCTGTATAATGCAGAGATTACATCACCTGCGTCCATTTTACACATTTTACAATGGAACATATTGAATTGGGAACACCTTTATGTTTAATCGTAACCAACCAAGCAATCAGGACGGCATCACGGTAAACAATTCGTGGATTCTTAGAGACTCAATCTTTGGGCAAACAAAAGCTTTTTAACTACTGGTTAACTTTATTTATTTCAATCTTGTATTTTTTTTTCAATTGATCCACGTTCTCGATTGACATTTGTTTATTAGCTTTGCGTTTCCAAGTTTTTTTTTAAATCTACAGTGGGATAGTGGTCTTGATGGATCCAAGTAGCTTCCGTAGTTCAGTTTGGTTAATTTTGCCACGAACAATATTGCTAAAACCCGGCAATGCATCTAGGCTGGGGCGATAGCCGTTATGAATTTTTAAAAATATCCCTGTCATACTCGTTCATCGTCTATGACTTCGGCACATCGACTTCTATTTTAAAGCCGTACACAAGAATGCCGCTTTTTTTTGTTGGTAGTTTGAGAGCCTTCACCTTTCTTTAAAAAGAAAAGGCACCGAAACATAGAGTTCATCTTCCAACACCTAATATCAATTCCCTGCCCGTTCTGCAGCACTTTTCATTTTATGTCTAAATCTCTGAAAAACGTTACAGCCTAATAAACATCAGAATTGTCGTAAAGGAGAAAATCATTCAACCCATCATGATTCAATACAGCATAATATTCACGGCGAGTAAAGTTTTCTCATGATGCTATAAAAATCACTAGTTTTTTTCACTTATTGTTTTTTTAGCTAAGGGACTTTCATAGTCATTTGTATTCAGTTCACAGTTATCCTTATCTTCTGCACTACCACTGAATTCCAGTGAAATTGAACTTTGTGCAATTCACTTTTGAAATACTTTGTCAATTCCTCTTTTTGATGTTCCAAGCTACGTTCAGGGAATTCTATTCGTTCCTCTGCTTTGAAGTGCTAACATTGAACGTATTCATTTTTTTCTCTGTATTCTCAATAAAAGCATGACTTTCCTTTCATTCATCATTCGTTTTCTTAATCTTGCATATGTTTTGTCTACATTATTAAATCAGGCTGTTAGCCAAATTCTCAAAATTTCATTCCTTTTTGCACCTTAGCCTTATGTTGTAATGCGCCAAGCAAAACAATAGCAGGCTGGAGTTCTGACAGTTTCAAAACAACAAAGTTATACTATCGATTTAAACATCATGTTTGAACAACATTATCATTTAATTTTATCACTAAATTTTTCTCTCAACGATTTTTGTGTCAATCAATGTGTTATGTGCATTATTTTTATCAAAATAATCTTGCCGAAAGGAATGTCACAAAGTTGAATTGATGCCAGTCTTCAGAGAGGAAATGCTACCCTATTTCAGCTCAAAGTGTGATTTAAAAGTGCAGAAATATCAATGAACATTACACAGTGATATAATGGTCGTTATGTTTGCAGAATTAACAAATGTGCGCAGGATGGACGCAGTGCGGGAATGAGAGTAGGGTTTATAGGGTAAGCAAATAGTCGTGAAATTGCTTATACCAGCCTTAAACAGACACCAGAAATAGAGCAAACACAACACTCTAGAGCAGACAATGCAAATTATACACGAAAACAGTGTGAAACATTTTGCTCTAATTTTAAATCATAAAAATAGATCCCAATGTCCTCACATCGTGGTCCCATGCAGATTATTACACAATTGTGGGAACGAACTTTTGGCTTCTCCACTCTGAAACTTCAACGATTACATGTTTCAGTAAGATTAGCTCTCACATCCTTAGCCATTGGGTGTTCAAAACCAATTTTCTCCGAATCTTATCGTTGAATGCATTACGGGGCCCAATTTAATTCCGTAATACTGCACAAAGCAATTCCAAAGTTTTCCTTCCTTACATACGGGGTCCAAAACAGCGTACATATGATACATGTGTGGCTTGACACCTTTTCAAATTGTTCTCGACTCTTTTTTAAAGAAGTTATTAAATGACCTCAACTGATTCACAGCATCGTCGACCTGCGACCTTTTTGTCTTCTCACCTTGCATCGCCTGTATCCTGAAGTATTTGCGAACCATTTATGCCTGCTCAACTTCTCATTATGTGAAGGACTTCTATAAACTTGATTAATGAGAACATTAAAGAGAATTATATTCACAGAGTGAGTGGAGAAATTGGCAGCAGTGGATCATTCTGTATTTACGTTTCGAGGGCTAAAGCAGCAAATTGCGTAGCAACCCGTCCACCAACTCGAAGGCCGAGATTAGAAACAAATTCTTTCAAGTTGATTTCAGTGGACAAGAGAATGAAACGAAAGTCTGCCCAGGGTACCTTTGTAGCTGCTACATTTACCGCCCTCTGTTTCTCTCTTCTCAAGTTCACTTCTTTTCTCTCGAGATTAATTGTTATTTCATGCATGCCTCTCCTCCTTGTGCTACGTATTGAAGGGCAACATTCAATTGGTCGGGAAACTGACAGGCAATTCGGCATCGTCCATTTTTGTCAGTGCTCATGAATGAAATTTTTCTCTCAACGATTTTTGTGTCAATCAATGTGTTATGTGCAATAGTAAAGTCAATTTAACGCAGATATTTCTTCCATCTCACTATTGTCTTTTGACATACGTTAGCTTTTTGAGGACATAGACAATAAAACGCACCGAGTGACTTGCCAGTGATTTCAATGGGAAAATAATTCGATTGTCATATAAAATTGGCGACTAACCTCACCTTTCTTATTGAAGTTAAAATATTGCCTAATGCACAAGAAATAAATCCATTTGAATGAGATGTCTTTCACTCTCGGAAGGCCTTTTGGACATTGCAAGCCTCTTGGAATTAGGCTCTTGGCTCCAAGGAAGAAAATTACTGTAATGCTGATGGGCAACCAGTCGGCTGGGAAGACCTCCTTTCTCAATTGGTGAGCATGTCAATTTGATTTTCATCTTGGGTCATTGATGCCGTAGGCAAGGACATATTTATTTCCAACTCAAGCTACCTTGAGGGCATTTCGTAATGTTAATGGCATACCAGACAAAGGAAGGTTTAGGCAGCAGCACTACTTTAATTTCCAACGTTAAACTGCTTTAAGAAATGTAGTCAAATATTACACCGTTATCAATGTTAGGAAAACGAATACAAGGAAGGTGAAAATTCACAACACATTTAATGAACCACCTCAAAAAGATAGCTTGAAACTTCCACTGTTTTCAAATTTCACTATTGTCAAAAACAATGCTAAATGAAAGAGAGCAAAGACGATTTGGGTTCTCAGACTCTTTCTCAGCGATGATAATGTCTCTAAGTATGGGAGAGGCCGGCGTCTAAAATTGAAAAAAAAATCCTAAGTCTGGGTTCGAAATCATGTTCTACATATGTTAACTTATAGTTTTGGATATCCCTCAATTGGGAGAACGGTCGCTTAAATCCAAGCATTGCTAAACTTGAAATACAAAACAACTCATCGTCAACATAAAGTTCAGATTGTCACTCTAGTGCAGTAGTCTTGAAAGTCTCATCGTTAAGATGAAAACTCAAAGTAAGATCACATCAACATTCATTAAGTGCAAATGCTTATGTTGAGGAAGAGGAGGTTAAGTGGATACCACATATCCTTCAACAGAGCAGAACAGACTTATTTTCAAAATACCTGACTGGCTGCGAAGCACGCTTCTTCACCCTGAGCCGCCGACTCTTTATACTCAAATCTATCATGAGGAATGTCCTTGTGATTGACATCTAACGGGTTTTCAAAAAGAAAACTTTCGGTGAAAGAGTGGGACAAAGCTGAAGGAGCTGCCAGGTTCTGCCTTAGCCACACAAAGAAATAATATTCGGCGCCCTTGACCCGGCTTATATTGTTGAACAGACAACTTTAATGACCTTTGCAACCGCATATGTCAGAACATCTGTTACACTATTACACCAACATCTTTGTATATAACGTGTGATTCATTTTACAAAGTGTATTCACATTTGAATAAGTTTCTGTAACAAAAGGGCAGCAGCAAGTTAACTTAAGTATTCTTCAATGTTTTGTTTTGAAGTGTTTTGTATTTCTTGGCACAAGTCCTATTTCAGTAAAAGTCGTATCCTACATGCTGCTAGCGTTGGGTGTTGCTATTTTGGGAGGAGATAATGGAGGGAGAGGTTGTGGAGAGGGGATATGGAAGTGTGTGTGTGTGTGTGGGGGGGGGGGGGGTGGTGGTGGTACACCTGAGATGTGTGTGGTCACATGTCATGAAGTTCTCAGCTAAGGGTTTCCACGGCAAATACCCATGAATGCAGACATCATTGTGGACAGTGGTCCTGCATTGGGAATCATTCAAAAATAAGGATAAATCACAAGCACTGGTTGGCTCCTCGAAGGTTACACTGTTACTCAGAAAAAAAAGTCCTAAGAGAAAAAAGTTTCTTCTGGACATTGATTGCAAAGAATCAAATCAACTCTACGCGACTCCCTGTAAGCGCACATGGCCAAAAACCCTGATCTCAAACTCCGCAATACACACTGACTCCTGACCTCTGCACCCCATGACCTCACCTCTTCCTCACTCCCCAGCAACCGGAAGCTCCTTCCACATTCAACCCAACGTTTCAAATTGTTATCAGCAGCCAGACCACAATGCAATTCTCCGATTCAAAGATTCCTGCGACAATTTGGCCCCACTAATAATGCCGTCAGATCCCCGCACTCCACAACTGAACATCCGAGTGCCCCACCAATTCGCAATTACAGAGCAAAACCCTAGCACGACCCCACAGCCCACTACGTTATCTGTATTCCATCATCCCTGGCACCCGAACTTCCCCAAACTGGACCTCAAAAGACAGCAAAACTCCCAGTCTGAACGCTTCCCCCACTCACGTGAACATCCGAATCTCCACTCCTCCCGATCCCCTCACATCATGACTTCTGTAACCCTCTCCAACTAAATGCGAAACCTCACAACCCACACACCACTCCTCGATGCCCCCACCCCCTGCTACTGATCCTCCACCACACCACCCCCCACATCCTCCCCATCAAAGTGCTCCCACTTGTCTTATTCAATTTCCTCCTTCCTCCTCTGTGACTTTCACTGTCGCTTAATATATAGATTTTAATGACAGCTGGGGCCGTATAGGAGAGGAGAATGTTAAAATATCCTTGAGTTCTCCAGATTTGTAATTCTTTGGGTCCTGCAAGGTAACTTGCATGCAGGCCCCAAGTGGATCTGAAGACCGGATGTGACAGTGAAATATTCAAGGGCAATTGTGTCTGCATTTATTTACGGTCACACTGCCAGCCATCTCGTTCAGAATGCAGTTGTAATTTATGGCCCTGTGTCTTCAGCCGTTTTCCACATGACTTCCTCCACTCTTAACAATGAAAAGCACTGCCTATGTTCAAACAAGGCAGCCTTGGTGCAAAACTAGGTCAGACATAAATATCAGGAATCGTGTCTTTGATTTTTGTTGCGAGTTAAGGTGCGTTGTCACCTAACTTTAGTGGCCCTAAGTGCTTACTTTATATTGCGTACCTTCTATGATATTTCTCACATGTTGTTTAAATAATGTCACAGTTATGAATAAATACAGCATAATGAGAAGCGGAAGAGTGTAAGATAGAATGGCAGAAATAGGTATTTTAGCCCATCATCTCGGCTCAGCCATTTAATTAAGTCATAACTCATCAAAAAATTTTCAATTCCACTTTCCTGCCTTTTCCGATAACTGTCGATGCCCGTACTTTCCACGTCAACCTTGAATATGCATAATGAGCCAGCCTGTACAGCACTCTGCTCTAAATAATTTCACAGATTTATTACCCTCTTAAAGAAGAAATACTTCCCTACTTCCGTCTTAAACGAGCGACGCCTTACTCTGAGATTCCACTTTAGCTAACCAGCTTGTCACTTCCTCTTATAATTCTGATACATTTCCCAGTCATAATTCCCACTCTCGAAGCCATAATAACTCTGTTTGAATGTATTATGTCTTTTTAGATGCTCTGCTATTGCACCCGTTGTAATACACTGATATTTACTCAATGACAGATATTAAGCTGACTGGCTTATAGTTACCTTTTATTTTTTGTCGTCCTCCCTTTTTGATTAAGACTGTTGCTTTGCTAGAATCCCAATGTTTTTTGGCTTGACCAGTTTGTAAAGAGCCTTGGAAGATCACGCTTTGTGCACCCACTATCGCTGTAGCTATATCCTTTAATATCATTGGAATGCACAGGATGCATAGCCAGGGGACATAGAGGCCATCAGCCACAGTAGTTCTCCTACTACATTTTGTGTAGTTCTGGTTATTGTTATTATCGCCCCTCCCCGTTCCCCTTGATTATTCAGTACTTTTGGAAACTTCTGTTACAAGACTCACTCTGAAGTGGAGGCAATCTGTTAGCATCTACCCCTTGGAGCCCCGAAATAACCATATATTTTTCAGTTAGGTCGCCTCTCATTCTTCTAATCTCCATTGCGTACAGATCAAACCTAATGAACTTCCTCTCTAAGAAACTCTCTCCATACCCGGTATCAACCTCGTGAGCATTCTATGGACTGCCTCCAATGCCTGTATATATTCCCTTTGATAATAGGAACAAAGCTATTCAGAATATGCTTGATGTGGTAGAACTCGCGGCTTATATAGATTTATAAGGTTTTCCCGGCTTTTATTTTCTAAATTATCTTCTTAATAAAGGCCAGCATCCAATTTGCCTTCCCTGTTACCTGAAGAACGTATATGAAAGCGTTTTGATTGATGCCCAATGACGCCATAACCACTCCGTGGTGCAGCTTTCTGCAAGCTCTCTATTTTTAATAATAAAGAGCTCCTCTACTCATCCTGTCAAATTGAGTAACCTCACATTCTCTGACATCATATTCAATCTGCCAAGTTTTTGCCCATTAGCTTAACCTGCCTGTTTCCCACAGTAGAGGTGCTGTTTTATGCTGGTCACTTACCTTCACACTTATTTCTGTGTCATTTGCAAGCCTGGGTAAAGTTCATTCAATGTGCACATCCAAGACATTTAATATATCTTGTAAACAAGTGTGCCCCCAGCAAATATCCCTGTCGCACTCCATTATGTATTGCTTCCCATCCTGAAAATGCCCCCTTATCCCAACTTACTGCCTTCAATTGGTTAGCCTATCCTCTATTCATGCTACTATACTAAATGCAATAGAATGGGCTCTTATTTAATTAAGCTACCAAATGTGTCTGATGCCTATCGAACACCGTATTAAAATTCAAATATATTATATTTCCTGGTCCCCCTTTATCTATCCAGCTTGTTACCCACTGAAATTATTGTAACACATTTCTCAGTTTGATTTCCCCTTCATGATTCCATGATTGGCTCTGTTTCATTAATGCTATGAGTTTCTAAACGGTCTCTCATTACATCCTTTATATTGTACCCTGACATTTGACAAATGACATATGTTAACCTAACAGGCTGACAGTTACATGTTTCCGTCTTCCTCCCTTTTTGAATAAGATTATATTGGCAGCTTCCGAATCCTTTGCAGCTTGCCCTCATTCTAAGGGTTTTTGGAAGATTACTTCTGATGCATCCATTATCTGTGTATCTTTTACCTTTAATATCCTAGAATGTAGCCTCTCTGGTCCGGCATATATATTGGCTTTGGACCCATTCGTTTCCCTACTAAATTTTTTCTGTAGTGCTCGCCATTGTATTTATCGCCCCCTTCTAATTCGCCTGGATTATTTAGTTCTTTTTGGAAATCTATCAATGCCTTTTAACGTGAAGTCTGATTAAAAAACATTTTTAACTCCTCTGCCATTTCCAGCTTACCCATTACTATTCTCCCAACCTGATTTTCTAAAGGGCCTATGTTCAGTTGTTCCTCTCTCTTCCCTTTTATATTTTTAAAACAGCTTTTATTGTCCTGTTTTTGTTATATAACTTGCTAGTTTATCCCCAAACTTTACTTTCTCCCTCTTCAATATTTTTAGGACATTATCTGTTGTGCTTGAAAACGTTTCCCAGCATCTTGCTTACAACTAATATGTGCCACATTTGTGTTTTGTATTTCTTTGAATATGATGTTATCCTTAAATTCCTTGGTTTAACAACTTTGCTTTGGCCCCTTCCTAGAACCTTTCTTCCTCATTTAGGAAATACTTTTCTTATGAGTCAATAAACATTATCTTAAACGTCTGCAATTGTTCATCAATTTTCATTTCCAAAACTATTATCTCAGTCCGTTCCACACAACACTGCCATCATTCACTTGTAACGACATTTACGCAGGTTTAGCACAGTTGTTTCCAAACCAGTTTTCTCACGCACTGCCCAAATGCTAAATTATACCATGTTATGGTCAATGTTTCCTAGGGGACCATGCACTGTGATATCACTTATTAACCCAGCCTCATTACACATTACCAGATCCAAAATAGTCTGATTCTGGGTTGCATGCTCAAAATAGCGTTAATGTACATTTGCTGAAAACGCCAAACGAATTGTTGTTTTGTCTGACTCCGCAAATTAGATTTTCCCAACATAAATGATGTTTAAAGTCATCCATGATTAATGCATTGGCTTTTCCTGCATGGCCTCATAATCTCCTGTTTTATTCTCTGTCCTACAAGGTAGCTTATGTTATAGCTACTACTCCCAACAGTGCCTTATACACCATCGTATTCCTTACCTGTCCCTTATGAAGTCTACATATCCAATCCAAGTTATATTGTTGATATTGTATTGAATATGACATGAACGCTTTTAATGGTCATACGCTGTTTTTCTTCTAGCCAGTTACCCCAAGAGAAATTATTTGTTAACTAAGCAATGCTTGTGATTATGTACCTTCAGATATGTCCACACCCTAAGTGCAAGAGCATAAGAAACATGGGAGGATCACTTCTTCTATGTTCGCCAGCAACCCACAAACAATTGCTAATCGCTATAAAGTGCAAACTAATAACTGTGTATGTCTATTTATTGACCAATTCATCCTTCTCTTCTCAATGTTGCATAATACCCTAACATTCCTATCATTTAGAATTTAATTACAATTTTTTTTTTACCGAGTTCGTTGGTGTACTTAACTTCTTCGAAAGCCCAGCAAAGTCAGGCAAAGCCAGATGGAAGCCATTATTGATGAGAGGTGGAAAATACGTTATTTGAAATCTTATGACCCCTCCCGTTTGCCACATCCCTTCTCCCACCGAAGTCAAAGGATCACCACATTTTTAGGCCAACTACACAGTTTTTTTGATTCGCCTGTTTATTTATTCTGGAAATTGACAGCCAATAGTCATTTTAATGAGGTGGAAATCATAGTCAGCTATGTATGTTTTTACTTACCACCACCCCACCTTCCCACCTCACCCCCCAACACCACCTCGATCTGTGGATGCTCAGACGCTGAAGACGTTGAAGTTTTGCCTCCCATGAAATAAGGGTTATGAGATGGTGGGGCAAAAGAGGAATGGCGTTCAACAATAAGCCCTGAGATAACTGAAACGTCTGATTATAAACTTGGCCTATTATAATAATAAGAATTTGACAATTACGAAAGGAAATTTGTAGAAATGTTGTTAAGTAAATATAGTTCACATAATAATGCTTAAAATTATTTTTTTTCAAATGCTTTGGTGAGTGAAAATGTCAACATGTTTTCATCCAATCTCCTTAATTAACATACAAACTTTAATAGCAGCTAATTATTCCAGCTGTTTCTCTGACTTTCCATAGATTTGCAGCTGTTAAACCATTTACACATAGTTTTCAGGTGAATATCTGTTGGTCGTTCCTGAAAGGAACACGTTTCTTGACAAGTCTAATATGTGTCCAACTGGTCACTAAAGCTTTTAGGTACGTTGAAGAACATATACAGAAAACAGGAGTTGCAACAGAAACTTAAATATTTACTTTTGTCACCAGTGGAATGAAAAGGGGATCACTCACGGTGAGTGGTCCATGACTTAATGCAGAAAGTCTGTCCATTCTGTGGCTTTATTGGCTGTTTGTGGGTAACTTCAATGAGCAGGATACCACACTTGATATATTGCAGTGGCCTCTCTTCAAAGATGGCAACAGAAGGTATTAGCTTCTTTGTCGACGTATTAGCGCCTTGCACTGCTGCACCGCCTCGCACTGCCACTGAAGAGAAACTTTTGAAATATTCCAGGAGAGGCACCAAATGTTCGGACGCAGTTAAACTGCCCCATGCTGGAAGAACACTCACACCTGAGTGCATAGAAAGGGCAGACATTTCGCTTTTGCTCATAGAAACAAACACTTGATTTTTCTAGGACAATTATTGCCTGAGATGAACAAACACAGTATTGAGCATTAACGAAGATTGTATAGTTACCTGCGTACCTTGGTACCGGATCAAAAAATCACAACCGCACTTACAATGTTCGTTGTTAAAAAAAAGCCGAGACTGAGCTATTTTTACTTCTAATCCGTGTCCATGTTTGTACAGGGCAATGCTACGCTACATCTCTACCCACACTTCCAGTATCTGGATCAGATCGAAGGTACATTCAGACTTGTTATTAATATTGTAAAGAGCAGTAAGAGGAAGTGGTTTCTGGCATCCTAATGATCACCTTTATGGAATATTTTTCAACAATTAGATTAATTGTCTTCCACTGGTCTGACATTATGCAGATTTATCGAAGTTCTGAAGTAGGCAAATTCAAAATTTGATGCGAGATGGCCAGCACCTGCTCTATTAGATGAAAAAAAAACATAGAATCATGCAAGGTGACAATAATTTCCTGTGTTGGGATGCATATTTGAAATATACTGCTGATTGGCAGATTTATCAGTTCTGCATAAAAAGGAAAATTTTCGTTTTTCACTCATCGAGTTAGAAACAAGCCGCTTAAGTCACAAATGAAATGGAGAGTGGGAAGATGATGACGAGGGAGGAACAGAAGAACGACAAAAGAAACGTAGATTTGTACAGCATTGAAGGTGCCTTTTCGGCCCAAAGCGCCTGAGAGAGCCAAATAAGTGCCAGCCAACATAATTCCACTGTGCACTTGCTGACATATTCTCTGCAATTATAGGATCCTCAAGCGGGCATAGAGTAATCAAGTGTTACGAGGTCTTCAGCCTCGGCCTTTCAAATAATGATGTCCAAACACTCAACGCCATCTCTGTGAAAGTAAAATTGTCAGAACCCAGTTAATCATAAACCAATTTACCTTAAATCTGATCTCACCGCTTACTGGTGTACCTGCTAAACTAAGCTCTTATAAAGTCCTCCTAGTCGGCACAATTTAATTTTATTATTATGTCATTTGCTTCAGTTAAACATACCCTCAGCTTTTCGACTCGAAATAGAATCCAAGAATATCCAATTCATCCTCCTCGCTATTAAAGTACAAATCATGTCATGATTCTCCTAATCCTCCTCCTGGCTTTACCTATTGGCATCACTTCTTTCCTGTTATGCAATGGCAAGAAAGCATAACTAATGCTGTAACGAATAAAATTAAAAATATACAGACAACGTGGGACACATTCGCCAGCTTAGGCAACAAATTCGCCAGCTTAGGCAACAAAAGAAAGCGTTTGATGTCGATAAGGACACATCATCAGATCTGAGGAAAGAGAATAATAGATTAGATTTTGAGATTTTGAAATGGTCAGGGTTGGAGGATGGGTGAAAATAAATACATTTCTGAGATAGAGCTGAGCGAAGAAGGGCCAGAATTACAAAGACGATTCTTGATATGGTGCAAAGCAAGTCAGTCAAGTATGTACCTAATTGATTTGCGAATTGTTATATTACAACGCACTGAATATAAAGTCGACGAATAAGAAATTATTACAAGCACAGAAGATAAAAAAACAGAGATATTAGCCAAAGTGGCGTAGAATAAGCCATTCAAATTTATTGAACTCCGTGATGAGTTCATTTGCCTTTCAAGGCAACAACTCAAATATGAGGTATTGCTCTCCGAGATTGCTTTCACAATCATTGGAAAATTGTCCAAGAGACCAAGTAAATCATTTGAAAACTTACGTGACATGAAGTTGAGTTCCACGCATGGTATCTGAAGGGAATGCTCTGAAATTCTATGCCACATTCGAGGTTTTGTCTTACAATCTGCATAGGATCATCTTGTGCTGCGAATATTGCACATGGAATTGACAAAAAAGATTTAAGTGAATCAATATTTCTGCTGGAAGCAAAATTGTGGCCTTGGATGTTGAGAACAGAGGAGACAAAAGAGCGGGAGTTGCAATACTTTCTTTTGCAAGGGAACTTGACCTGCTAAAGGGCAGGTTGATGGCAGTGACTGAGCAGAGGAAGACGGTGTCACAGAGGGACTGTTTTTTTATCGAAATTCTGAAATTGAAGGGCCGGAAACAATTTGTTGGAATGTCAGTCAATGTGGCGGAAATGGTGGAGGATTTTCCATTGAATTGTAAGGGCGGGTCTGAGGACAAAATGATGAATTATGCTGAAAAATGTTGAGCCATATGTATTGAAAAAAAGTTATAACGACAGGAATCTGCTGCCTGGGTGCTGGGGTGGGGTGGAGGGGTGGGGGGTTGGGGGGGGTGGTGGTGGAGGCGGGTGCTGGGCGGAGGGAGCAGCGGGGCCTGGTGGCTGCTCTTGGTGGGGATGGCCGGGTAGTTGTTGTGCAGTTTTTAAGGGGGTAAAAATTAACTTGCCTGATGAGGAAAAAAGAAGGCTCAGCAGAAACGGTAGAATGTTTTGTAAGACGTCTCGGATTCTTCCCTAAATGGAGTTCCACTCAAATCTTATCAAACACCAAACTCCTCAAACTGCAGAACTTCTTATCACATGGACCAAAGTTGCATTTAATTGTAGTCGAATTCTGCAAATAAAATGCTTTTTCAACAGTTATCACGCGCATTCCCAGGTATTCAAATTTTTGTTGTCTTATTTCCACACTGCAAAACTACTCAGGGCCTTTCCTCATTACGTTCGTATTTCGTTTCTGACACATTGAGAAGTATTTGGTGTTTGTCCCTGTTCTCTCCATGCACAGAATTTTTCACTGGGTTTGTTTCGAATTTTCACCCATTTCTCACCTTCTGTTGTTTGATCAGCGTGTCTTCTCTTACCTTTGTGCATATTTCTAGCGATATTTGACGAGGAGTTTATTAAATTAACATTCAAAGTAAACTCACAGATTCACACAGGTAACTCTATTATGTTTCATCAAATTCCGATTCCGCTGCAGAGTTTTTTCCATGTTCCCATAATTCTTCATCTATTCTTCGACTCTTCTGATAATGCAGCATTCCATATTTGTTTTTTGCACTGGGCTACCACTTTTCCAAACCGATGGTGCAGTGAAAATGTTTTGCAATGCCCTCGCCGTGTCCTCTCGAATGAAAAATTCTGCTCTTATCCCTTTCCTTCCCTCCCACAATCATTACACAGCTGCTCCTGCACTCATTTTCCACTCCAGATACTTCCGCATGTAAAGGATCACCCTCGTCTGTTTCCATGTAATCGCGCTGCTCATTTTCTGCTGCTCTCCACTTTCAGCTTTCCAAAGACAAACTTTCGAGATATTTTGGTCCACTCCTCGGCCACGTGCAAAAACACTCTCACAATTTGATTACATCTTTCCATGCATGTGCAGGTGATGCAGCTATAAATATTTTATTCCCTCTCATGAACAACAATGCAAGAGACCAAACACAACTTGCAAGTGAAATGTCGGATAACCTATGATTGTTCTTAAATAGTGTTTAATATATTCAATCTGGCCCTTTTTACATTGCAAGTGGTGATCAATCTCAGCCTCCCTCAGGCCTCACAGATGCAAATTTCTGCCAATTCGATTCACCCCACTTGATACACGCAACCTTTTTAGACACTGGATGCTGCAAAAATATGGGTCCTGTTATCATTCCGTCAATACAACTGAAATGTTGCGATCCAGGTCTTGTCACGGTCCTACCCAAGATGTTCCAGTACAAGGAGGGCAGAGGCGTCGAGGCAGCAGGTTGCAAAATTGCCCTTGTATGGCCTGTTCAGAAAAATGAAAGGGAAATCCAACCCAGCCAATTAAAATCACATCAGTATAATCTGTATTATCAGTAATGTGATGGAAGGAGTCAAACAAAGTTTTATACAGCGACACTTGCTTAGCAACAAGCTGCTCACTGACGCCAAGTTCAGGAGTGGCCATGACCACTCAACCCTTGAACTCATTAAACATTTTTAAAACATGGGGAAAAGTGCTGAAATCCAGACGTCGTGTGAGAGTTTCATGCATTGACATCAAGGACGTGTTTGGCACAGTGTGCCGTCAAGGAGCCATGGCAAAGCTTGAGCCAATGGTAGTCGGTGAGAAAAGTCTCCACTGGCTGGAGTCTTACTGATCACAAACGAGGATGTCTGTGGTTGATGGTGGTCAGGTCTCACAGTTCCAGGAAATCTTTTCAGGTGTTCCTCAGGGCGGTATTCCTAGCCAGAACATATATACAGCTACTTCATCAATGACATTGATATCAACATAATGTCAGAAGTGGGAATGATCGCACAATTTTTGCACCATTTATGACTCCACAGATACAGACGCAGCACATATGAAAATGCAGAAAATCATGGACAATATCCAGACATGGGCTGGCAATTGGCAATTAACTTTTTTTGCCACACAAGGGCAGTTGAAGGACCTTTGTTCCTTGACATTGAATAGCCTTACTATGGCTGAATCCCCAACTCACAACATCCCAGAGGTTACCATTGGCCAGAAACCAACATTCAATATCAACATGAATACTGTGGCGAGGACAGTAGGTCAGAGGTTAGGAATCATGCGGCGAATAACACACCTGGCGACTCACCAAAATCGGTCCTTAATTTAAAAGGTACATCGATGGACCTTGATAGAATACTCAACAATTGCCTGGATGACTGCAGATGCATGAGCACTTAAGAAGCTTGTTACAATTCAGAAGGAAACAGACTGATGAATGGCACCTAGCCCTCAAACAACCACTCCTTCCACTAGCAGCATACTGTAGCAGCACTATCTAACATCTAGAAGATGCACTGAATAAAATCATGAAGGCGCCTTAGGCAGTAACTTACAAACCCAAGAGCACTAACAGCAAGAAGGACAAGGGGAGCAAATGCGGTCTTCGCCAGCATTTCATGATAATCTCTCATTGTGGAAGTGGTGGGAAGCTCCATCCTTGAACAGCAGCAGTCCATGTTGTGTAGGTATAAACACCGTGCTGATAGGTAGGAATTTGCACAATTTTGACCCGTAGACAGTGGAAAGGCTGCAACACATTTCCATGTCAGGTTCAGGAGTGACTTGGGGAGTAAATTCCAGGTGGTGCTTTGCCCACCTTTCTGCTGCCCTTGTACTTCCAGATGGTAGTGATGGTGGGTTTGGGAGGTTCTGTCTAAGGAGCCTTGGTGAATTCCAACAGTGGACCTTGCACATGGTGCATGCTGCTGATGTTAAGTGTCGTTGGTGGAGATTGTTAACGTTTGTGGTTGGCGTATAATTCTATGGTGTCAACATTTTTCATTGTTTTAGGGGCTGCACTCATCCAGGAGACTGGGAAGTATTCAATCCAACCCCTCAATTATACCGTGTAGCTGTTGGGCAGACTTTGGGTTCAAGGACGTGGATTATTCATCGCACGATTCCAAGCCCATGACCCGCTGTGGCATGCACTTTATTAATATGGCTAGTCTAATTCAATGGTATCAACCCCCCCCCCCCCCCCCCCCCACTCCCAGCCCCCGGATATTGATTTTGGAGATTCAGTGATGTTAATACCATTGAACATAAAGGGATGGTGGCTGGAGCGTCTCTTGTTGGAGATGACCATTGCATGGCGCTTGAGTGATGCGAATGTTACTTTCCACTTCACATCCCAAGCCTGCTTATTGCTGCATTTCGGCATGGGCTACTACAGTGCCTAATGTGTCGTGAATCATGCGAAACATTGCACAAATATCAGCAAACGTTCCCACTTCTTAACACCTGAAGGAAAAAAAAGGTAATTTAAGAAGCAGCTGAAGATTTCTGGGCTCATGAAAAGACCCTGATGAACTCTTGCATTGATGCACTGTAGCCAAGATGCCTGAACTCCAAAAACCACAACGAGTTTCACTTGTGTTTTGTATTGCGTATGAATCCAACCGATGGAAAATTACGTCGTTTCCCATTGACTTAAGTGTTGCTAGGGCTTCATGATGCCACACGTTGTCAATAAAGGCCTTTATGTCAAGGCCTGTAACTGGCACATGACCTCGCTGGTGCAGGTCTGTGTTCCAGGATATGCTTTATTGATGTCAGGGGCTGAGTGCATTTGGAAGAACACAAACCGAGCTTCATTGAGCAGGTTATTGCTAAGAAAGTGCTCCTTGGCAGCACTGTTGATTACATCTTCCATTTCTTTGCTAGTGACTTTGAGTAGCTGCTGAAATTGCCTGTTTGGAATTGTCCTGCTCTCTGTGTACAGGGCATGACCGGGTAAGTTTTCACATGGACGTGCTGATGCCAAATTCGTAGTTACATTGGAAAATGTTGGCTAGTGATGCAACAAATTCTGGAGCACTTGCCTTAAGTACAATTGCAAGAATACTGTCAGGGCTCACAACATTTCCATCACCCAGTACCTTCTGCCATTTCAACACATCACGTGGGGTACATTAAATTGTCTTAATGCTGGCGCTGGTGATGTCCTCGATGTATCATATGCGCTGGCTAAATATGGCAGCAAATGTTCCAGCTTATTTTTGCGCTAATGTGCTGGGCTTCCCCATGATTGAGGACGGCGATAACTGTTTAGCCTCCTCCTCCAGTAGGATGTTAACTTGGGCACGAGCACTGCCGACTGGATGTGGCAGGACTGTAGACCTTAGACCTGAACCGTTGGTGACATCCTTTCTGTGTCTTTCTGTTGCTCCGTATAGCGTTTGATATGCTAAAGTCCTGTGTTATACCGTCATGAGGTTGAAAGCTCATTTTATTTTTAGCTATGCACCCTGCTGTTCCTGCCATGCCTGCAAACTTCATTGAACCAGGGATTATCTCATACCCTGAATGTACAGATAGTATGGGGGATATTCTGGGCTGTGAGATTACCGGTTGAGTTTGAGCACAAATCTGCTGCTTCTTTTGGCCGCAGTGCTTTATGCATGCCAAGTTTGGAATTGCTAGGTTATTTCGAAATCAATTCCATTTTTCACTGTATTAGTGGCACACAACACGATGGGCGGTATTTTCAAAATGAAGGCAGGGCTTTGCCTCTACAGTGACGGTGAAGTCTTGATTCCTAACGTTACTGTCATTTAGGATGCATCTGTGTCAGTCAGGATGGTGAGGATGAGATCAGGCATGCTTTTACCTCTTGTTGCCTTCGCCATCTGCTGTCACAGGAAAATACAGCAGCTATGTTATTTAGAACTAGGACAGCTCCATCGGTAGGGAAGCGCCCTAGGCACTCTTTATGATGAGCATTGACATCCCGGACCCAGAGCACACTCTGCGCTCTTGGCCCAAACAGTGCTTCTACCAAGCATTGTTCAAGATGGAGGTGCTGATTCATCAACTGAGGGAGTGTGGTACGTGATAATCAGCAAGCAGTTTCCTTGCCCATGTTTTGCTTCATGTCAGGTTATTTCATGGGGTCCAAAGGCAATGTTGAGGAATCCCAGAGCAACCTCCCCCCGACTGCATGCCAATCCGTCGCCACCATTGCTGCATCTGTCCCGGTGGTGGGACAGAGCCTAACCAGGGATGGTGAAGACTGCTCCATGCCTGCTCAGATATGGTTCCATGAGCATTAATATTGAATGTTGTTTCTTGACAAACCTGTTTGAAAACACTCCGAATTTTCACACTAACCCCCAGATGTTAGCAATGCGGAGTTTGCAGTGCCGTCAGGACTGAGTATGTTGTTGTCCTTCCAAATGCCTACATTTATGTCTGTTCGACCATCCAATACCACAATTGTTTTTTTTTTAGACTTCGTAGGCTGTTGAGACATCTGACTGTTTTGCTACCGCACTTCAGAATATATTGATGAGTGAACCATATTCCATTTTGTTAGGGTTATATGTTGCATAGATCGGGAATGTGGTGCAGATTTCATTCCTTGATGACTTTTGTGAATCAGAAGGCATTTTACACCAATGAACTTTTTCATAGTGACCATCAGAATTTAAATTCAAGGCTTTTTATTGAATTCCAGTTCCATCATCTGCCCTGGTGGCATTTGAACTCGAGTAACCAGTGCATTTAACTGGATCTCTGAGTTACTTGTACAACTACAAAACACCACACAAAGGTCCACCACCAACTGCATGTACTCATCCAAGCAAATCAATATCCTGACTGGCAAATGTATGGCTGTTCCTCCATTGTCGCAGCATCCAAATCCTTGGAGCTCCCCCCTGATCAACCATGTTAGCGCACCTAAATTTTAATGGAGAGCATTCCAGGATTCCAATAATCGATTATTTATATGTTAACTGATGTCTTAAAGCAGTCCTGAGTTAATAATCATAGATAACCAACAATTTAGCCATTGCAGAGATTTTAAAAGGTTTAATGGAAAGTGAAAGATGAATAGAGGGGAGGAAGAAACTAAATGGAAAAGAAACAAAATGATAAATATTAAATGTTAAATAAACAAGGGAATACCGATGAAATAAGGAATGATTAGTTGAATTAAGCATATAATCAGAATTCAAATTAGCATAGAAATGAAATGGCCACTAATGAAAGGTACAATAATATTACTGAGGAAAACAGATGAAGATAACTTACATGCACAAGAAACAGGAGCGCTTGGGTAGGTGCGTGGGAGCAAACTATTTTGAAAGAGGAAATATACGAGGCAGGAGTGGAGACTAAACGGAAAATAAATGGCAATTACATTGTAGGCATATGCAACAAATATGAAATAATTGTCCGTGAAGTGGCCTTACATAAAAGAGTTTGCAGCGTTGCATAAAATTACAATGAAAATTTACAAAAAAAAAAATGGTAAATGGTGACGGCATAAAGGGTTCATTTGCAATTTGATAACAAGGCACACTAAGCTTAGTCAGTCAACATTTTTTTAGATGCAATAATTAGCTTCCACAATGCAAGCATAATGCACAGATTGGGCAATAAAGGTGTTGAGCAAAATGAACGATAACCTAATGATGAATGTCGAAGGAAACAAAGATACCTGATTCAATTGTGCGAGTGAATATGGAAGATTAGTAAATGTCCGAATTATTGGGCGGCAGAGTTCTTTGATGATCGTAAATCAGAAGCACGTGTCAGATTGAGATGGAGGAGAGCTCAAGGGTACGTTTGAACAAAATATGACAATTTCAAATCCTTGCATTCCATGTCCCATAACAGAGTAGTTCAAAAGCAAGGGAGTAATGAGTGAACTGGAAATATTGCAGGTAAACTGAAGGCAACGTATCATCGTTCTAATGAGATGCACGATTATATCTTCTGAAAGTCATGAAGAGAAATCGAGGCGGTTAGTGGGCATACTGGAGTTCATTGAGATTTCGGCATGGGGTGTGTGTTAATGTGTGGTGGATTTGGACGGGTGTACTGGGTCCCATTGTGGTAGGGGAAGATGCGTGGGGTGTCTGACATTTTGGTACAATGGTTGCATAAAATCTGGAAGTGGCTTTCATCTTGTTTCACTTTTTTGTGCATAACGATTGCAAACAAGCCTTCAGGAAAAAGTTTGCGAAAGGGTAAAATTTGCATGGTACATTTTTGTTCATTTTTATGTTGTATGAATCCTACCTATTCTACGACAGATCCTAAGTGCTCATCAATTTTGGGGTGTGAACTGATGCACAATTAGAGGAAGGACATCTGCAAAGGAAAACCTTTGAACATATAAACGCAAAGAAATGAAATTGGAATGTTGCATTCTGAGTATCCCGCCACAAATCTTACTTTGGCTGTTGGTGGCACTCTTTTCTGTGCTCCCAGGGAGGTGAAAGACGACCTGACCACTAATGTCAGCACACCTAAACAGAAGAAAATTAACATTGTGACATTTATTGTTAAACCAGCTTTTGTGGATGGAGAAATGAACTACGAATTTGATGTAGATAGAGCACTCATCTTGCATGGTCAGATATCAGCCCGTACAGTTAGATTAATACATATCAGTGTACAATTTAACCAACAGCATTAAATGCTTCGGAAACCGTCCGAACGTTTTGTCAAAATAAACGAAAAAATGTGTAATTTTATTTCATAATTATAGTATTGACACCGTTCACACCAGGGACGTTAAACAAAATAATTTGTTGATACTAGATATATTTATACACATATTTCTGTAGAACGTGTTAATTTTCACATGCATAGATGGCATACAGAATTACCTGGAAAAACTCAGCAAGTCTGGCAGCATCGGCGGAGAAGAAGAGTTGCCGTTTCGAGTCCTCATTAGCCTTGCAAAGGAAGGGTCATAAGGACTTGAAACGTCAACTCTTTTCTTCTCCGCCGATGTTGCCAGACCTGCTGAGTTTTTCCTGGTAATTCTGTTTTTGTTTTGGATTTCCAGCATCAGCAGTCTTTTTTGTTTTTTATCTAGAGGGCATACAGTACTGTCTATAACTTGATTTCGGTCCGACAGTGAAACGGAGATTTATTTATCCTCAGCATAGCTCCATTCCAGATCATTTTCTCTTTCATTTTTAAAACGAACCGTTCCCCCAACGAGCTCCACTTCTGAAGAAATTCATTTCAAGCACATTTTCCTAAGCAAACGCCGATACGCCGATTAATGCAGACATTGTATTAGCTCACACTGCTCTCGCACTCCATGCATATATATATATATATATATATATATATATGTTTATATATATGTTTATATATATAATATTTGCCTCACAAGATTCTCCGGATCGTTTGACCATTTGCAAGTTCGAAGAGCATTCTTTCTCTTTCGTTTCCGCTCATTTTGCATGTCACTGCAAATCAAAATTGTTTCTACAACTTATTTCCAAATACCCTTGAATACAACCCTCAACATCTGTCCGCTTCTCGCTTAAAAAAATGATCTGGTGTGTATCGAAGTCCCATTTATTTCATTATGTTGAAACGTTTCAGTTTTAAACATCAACATTCTTTAATTTTTATTTGAAGCTGATTCAAATTCAAGGCCAGAGAAGTATCATTCGAAAACTGATAATTTTCCCTCCCAATGCCTCTTCATTTTCACCTTAACATTTGTTGAACGAATAATACGATGTGAAATATAAACAACGGGTTCCCCTAAAGAGAATTGGTCCCCATGGCACAGCAGCAGCAGCCCCGGATATATGACCTTATAGTTGGAAGATTGCATTGATCAAAGATCTCCAAACCAGCACATTTTAGCGGTGCTCAGAACATTGATCTTGTTTTCACATGTGTCTTATAGGAAGACGTAAAATATAATTGACGATATGAAGTTATAATGAAAAATCATTTTTTTACAGCTCACGCCGCATCCATACCAACTGCGGATTGTAAAAAAAAAAGAGCCAAATTTCCTATTCACATTATTAGAACAATTACCTGGGATTAGCATAGAGATAACAGGCTGAGTGCTTTCCAAGTCTTTTGTTCACGTCCCAAATATGGAGTCCACCCATCCACCAATAAAGGAAGAAAATCAACCTTCTGGTGAATTATGACGGTGTCACAAATCAGAACTCTTAAAAAATGTCTGAGACATGCCCTTTGGAAGCTATTTCACTTTCAAATTTACTCCAGTGCTTATTAGCATGGCCTTTCCTTTGTAGCCAAACAGTTTTTTGGCTTAGTCATTTGTGACCATGGATGTTTTAGATGCATGCTCATTCGAGAGAATTTACAAAATTTTCAAGCTTTCATCTCCCGTTGGTTTTGCATTGATTGATTTAAAAAAAAACCTCTGGTGTTTTTGATGTCTGTGCTTCTGAGCTCCTTGCAGCAAATTGTTCAAAAAAAAAGTGTGCAACAATTATTTTAAAAACTCTTCCTCAGACAATGAGTTTCAAGTATTTTAGCAACTCTGAGTTTAGATTTTAATTGAATATTTTTATCAATCAATTTGCGTCATTCATTGCTATAAAAGTTAATGTAATGAAAATTGGGAATGTTCATGTGTACTTTCACTACCATGCATCCCGCGTCTGGATAGTTAAAGTCGTTTTGACATCGAATATGGTTTTACTGCATTAATCAGCGTGCTGACAAACTGACAAATCATGTTAATAAGTATGTCCCAAACGTGCGATTATCAGAATCAAGATGTGGATGCTCCGTCAGAATGTAAGTCCTGCATGGAAAACAGGGACAGCATCGCACCCACTCGCATGAAAGAAGATCCCGAAGAAATGCTGCGCAAAATGACTGTTGACCATATTGATAGGATCAGGCACGCACCCGGTTAGATTTTTTTTTTACTAGGAAAACCACCAGTATGAACATGTAATGCAGCAAAAATAACAGCATAATTTCAGCCCTGTCTCATTGTCTTGCAGTTTTGGGTTCCACTGAAAAGCCTAATACAAACCTCTGCCGCTGTTATAGAGCATGTTGCACATGCTGAGGGTGGTTCAAACCTCCTGTATTGACCTTACATTCAAGGACTGTTCACTCATTCCTTCGCCCCTTGCTTTCCACAGTTAACATCCTATTGGATCAGTTTCCCTGATTCTCTTGAGCCATTAGGTGCTTTATCATTTCACTTCCTCAAAGATGTTCACAGAGTTACATTTCTCCTATAATGAAAAGGAACGCAGAGACCGTACAAACGCTCTTCCATCATGTGGCACAAAGTTAAATCCACTGAAGTTCTGGTGAGGGTAATTTGATGATCTTATCTGATTCTCCTCATGCTTGTTTCCCTCTCTGTTCCACTAGAACACTACACCACTCGGTACCTGTACATTGCAACGATTCCTCTCTCGTTATCACGTTCCTTCCACACCACCTTGGCCCTACACGGCCCTCGCTTTCGAGGGTGAAATTCAAACAATCGATGGCAGAAAACGCTCATGTGTTAATGACTTCACGAATTTCTGTAAACGACAATCGACGATATTGGTCTTTCACCAGCTTCTCACTATTAGGCACAGGGCTTTTTCTTTTCACCAGTTCAGCACTCGCATACTCTCATATTTTAAGATCATGAAATACAAGCAAACATGAAACCAATGATTGCCAGCCTCATCCAACCATGTTTCCCTCTTCTGAACTGAGGCATTGAGTACAATCATGGCTGTCCTAATGCCTCCAATTAAAAATGCTGGACAGTCGCTTTACTCCATCAAAACGAGATTCATTTTCGCCTTCATTTTGCGCACTTTTGGAGCATGCACATTACATTGGCTAGAAAATCCCAGAGTTTAACTGCCCTTTCAGTAAGGAAGTGTCATCCAATCGCTCTGACAAACACTTGACCAAACTGCAGCTACTTTTTTAGTACCCGTGTTCCATCTGTGTTTCTAGAATTAAATTCACAGTTTACCCCTACACTGTGAAAGCCTCCAGAACCTTGAAAGTCTCAACCCCTGGCAGTCTCGGTGATTTTACATTAAAAATCATGGTTCATTAAAACATTCACAGTAACACATTTCAAATTATCTTGGAAAAACATTCTGAGATCATTGTCCTTGAAAGGTTGTGCTATATACTGCAAAACATTTTTTCCACCATTGTCCTTATTTTACCTGATTGTATTTGTAAATTTTATCCTCCCATGCACAACAAATCACTTAGAAACTGTAGCTAACCGGCGGTATATTCCTTTGGAAATAAGTATGTGTTCTATGACAGATCAAGGCGTTAATCAAACAGACTGGTGATTATATGAATTTGTGTAGATTAATGCAAAAGCATTTGGGAGGTAAAGAAGAGGCAAGTGGAAAGGCAGAATAGAGAAATCGTGAAATATGTAATTATGTTAGTTGGTTCATCTTTCCCTCTTTTTTATGAATTACTTGATATAACACAAGCAAATCTCTCGTTCACCTTCAATTATCTTGCCGGCGACTGTACCAACAGCGATTTGTTTTTACCAATCCTGTTGCATAGGTGAACATAATACTGAGCTTAAATGAAGTGAGCTGACGCGGTCTAAGATGCATCATTCGAATGACACAGAATTACATCATAGCGGTGATCATGCTTAAACAAACGGGGAACATGCGGATGACAAGAGTACACAAGAATTCCTACACAGTTAAACAGAAAATAAGGTACATCAGAAAATACAATGGATAGTGACCTACGATTGAATTGTTTAGATACCTTTTATTTAATGCATTCAGTGTATGCAAATTTATCTTAAGGGAAATTGAGTATACTTGTGGAATCAGCGAAATTACCTAATTTAATCAAGTGCTGGCTCAAACATTAACTTTAGGTGGTTGCTTTCACCACGTCATTTTGCGTCGCCTGTTTGTAAAATTTAATAGGAATTATTCCAATATGTGATTTGGTGATTTTGTACTCGTGATCAAAAGCCCCTGCACTTTGGCCTCCTGAGGCATATATGCATAGCATAATTGCGGCACACAGGAGTCTCTACAGGGAAATCGTCTCATTCCTTCCACTATGCTCTTTGAAGTTGGCTCCGAAATGAATTCACCTTTAGAGCTATCTCTTTTGATATTGAATCACCGACTTAGGCAGCGTTTTCCACGTTATGACAAATTGCAGCATGGCGAAGATATCTCACATTATTGTGGTATTTCACGTTCAGATATTTAAGTATATTTATACTTATTCATCTCTCAAAACGTAATAAGCATCACGTCTTGTTTACTATTCTCATCTAAGAAAGTAATAATCGTGCAATTATTCCATCTGACCAGAATCACTTTCAGTCCAATGAAAATAATCATATCTTCTCCAAGTTACTGTGAAACTGCATTCCACTGTCCCTGGAGCAAAGCGTAAATGTCCTCGCTGCCTTTTCAAGTATCTAAACATCCTTCCCAAAGTGGAGTTAACTGCACAGGACGCAATAAACGACTTGAGAAAAATCAGATATTCCTTGCTTTCAAAAAAAAGCAGCTCCGTTTTTGTGCACAAAGCGTCAAATTGTGAAACGATTCATTTCCATATACTAGGATAATTGCTCTCTGAATGAGCCTTTCCAACTTTGATATCATGCACCTAAACTACCTGATCCCTCTGCCCTTGATTGGTCTTTAAAATTTGCAACATAATTTATCGTCTTGTCACTGTTAGGAAAATATTTCTCTTCACAATACTCAGTATTAAATATCATCTGCCGCATGTCTTACTTTTCTGCTTGGCTCAGTCCTGCTGTGATTCTCTCTATGAGTGCCACCTGCAACATTATTTAAAAAACAACTTGATGTGTCTAACTTGCCTTCCAATACAAGGCTTTTTAGCAAATAATCATGTACAATCTGATAATGCCAATTCTGTATCACGATCCTCGAACTTGTTAAACATTTTTTAATGTGGCATCAGATAATCAAATACATTATGCAATTACGCAGATTTTTTTCATGAATCCGAGCTCGAATAACATAGTTAATTGCAACCTCTCCCGAAATTTGACGCTTTATTTCATAATTATAATAATGAAACCCTACACGCAATGAACGTTTAGAGAAGTAACTTGTTATTATCCAGTATGTCGTTACACATAGTTCTATATAAGCTAATAGCATGTGATACATTCACCTGTATGGAATGTATATCTTAGCCCCTGTGACTAGAATGACAGCCCACATGAAATGCAGCTTTATTTATTCTAAGCAAAGCGAGGCATTCCAAAACATTTTCTACTTCGGTTTTCAACCATTTTCATACCATTTTTTATACCATCATGTACATATGTCTCATGCATATAGAAATGCATGAGGATCTTGATCACTAGTACGAAATCACTCTAATAACATTAGTGGAATTATTTGCATTACAGTTCACAGGATTGGTTCCAACATCTTTCTCCTCTTCTGAAGCACTCATTTCAAGGATATTTCAGTAAGTAAACACCGATAAAATGTACTAATTATATATTCTCACATTGTTCTTTACCTCCATGGATATATAATAATTGTTATCCCTCTTAGCGCCACTGACAGATTATCCCAATCTGCTGATTATTAGAACGTTCTATGAATGTTATTCCTTTTTGTTTCCCATTCCTGTTTAACGTCTTCCAAATCAAATATTATGTTAAAACTTTACGTTATCATATTCTACCTTTCCACTCTCAACTTCAGCGTTTTGGACTGCTTGTCATATACGAAATTGATCTGGTATGCCTCGAACACCCCTTTATTTATTTAACGTTATTACATTAAAGTCTTGTACATCATACTTTGTTCATTTTTAGTCGGGTCTGATTCCCCTTGCTCCCAGAGAAGTATCATTCTAATAAGGGAAAATATCTACTTTAGAATGCCTCCTCCTTTTCTCCATCACATTTGTTAACATAATTATACGATGATAAACAAAAAGCAATGGTTCACCGATAGACACTTGGTCCTAATGGCACACCTTATTCTACAGAAGAAGCATCCCTGGTCAAAAGACCTTCGTAGTTGTAACATGAAAGCATTGATAAAAGAAGTCCAAAAGGACAAATATTGGCAGAGCTCATATCACTGATCTCCCTTCCATATGTTTCTTACAGAAGTATTGAAAGTATAATTGACTATATGTTCTAATAAAGAAAAATCATTTTATTACATCTGAGGCCACATAGATACACATTGCAGATGGCAAGATAAAAAAAGAGCCATAATTTCCCCCGCAGTTTGTTCGAATAATGCTCTCGGGTTAGAGCACAAACAAAAGGATAAGCATTATCCAAAACTTTGTTTGCGCCACAAACACGTAATCAGCCCCAGTGCACCAGAGAAAGGAAAAACAAACTGATCATAAATTGTTACTGTGTTCCCAATCACAACTCTTTGGACTTGTTTCCGAATTGTCCTTTGGAAGAAAATTCCACATTTATTCCATTATTTATTCATTTCCATTT
The DNA here is from genome assembly GCA_026770705.1 of Isurus oxyrinchus. NCBI lineage: Eukaryota > Metazoa > Chordata > Chondrichthyes > Lamniformes > Lamnidae > Isurus > Isurus oxyrinchus. The sequence continues at coordinate 7,752,123 of JANJGN010000035.1, forward strand.
TCATCAACCAGTTTTCGGCGATGATATTTGTGGCCATGGACGCTTTAGATTCACATTTAATATGACATTTTTTTTCAATCTCCCAACTCCAATCTTTGTTTTACTTTGATTATGCTGAAATGCCTCTGGTCCATTGAACGTCTCTGCTCCTGACTTCCATGCAGAATGGTTTCAAAATTATTTCGCTAAATTTGCTTCAGAGACTCTTTCCCAGAGATCACAAAGATTTTTGAAAAAGCTGTTCAGCAATTAAAGTACTCTGTGGTTACATTTGAATGCAATAATTTTATCAAACACATTGTTGTAACCAATTTATATAATGAAACATGAGACTGGTCATATCGATCTTCACTATCACGGATCCTCCGTGTTTAGTATGTTATTTGTTTTGCCTACATCAATTGGGGAATTGTGTTTATCAACGTACTGACAAACTCAAAATTCAATATTAATGCGCATGTTCCAATCATGCGATTATCAGAAACAAGAGGTGAGCTCTGTGCCAGGTAGTAAGTCCTGCATGGAAAACGGTGATATCATAGCACCCGACAACACCATAAATGATGATCCAGAAGAAAAGCAGCAAGTAAAGAAAGCCTACCATTTTGAAGGAATCAGACAACAATCCGGAGAGATTACGTTTCCTTTGAACCAGCAACAATCAACTTATTGCTTCAGTCTCGTCTCATTCTGAAGCAGTTTTGTGGCTCCACCGCGAACTTTAATTGAAATCCTCACCTGTGTTCTACAGCATGATACACATACAGAGGGCGATTCAGACATGATAATTTGACCAGCCGTGAAACCTTACATTAAAGCATGGATAACTGTTTACTTCACCGCATGGATAACTGATTACTTCGCCCATTGCTTTTTATATATGACAGCCTATTGCATCAGAATGTCTCATTCTCAAGAGCCATTTGGTGGTGCATGTTTCCGCTTCCTACAAAGATGGCCACACGGTTACATTTATTTTATGAAATGATGAATAACATGAACAGCTCACAGTTGGCATTCTCAAAGTGGCACTCAATTCACTCAAGAAACTATTTTGGTAAAGCTGATCTGATGTTCCTCTCGGATTCTCCTCATACTTGGTTGCCTCAATCTTCCAGCAGGACAGTCCACCACACTGTATATCTAACCTGTAAACTTTCCACATGAGTTAACAGCATCATTCCAAACCATTTTGACTACAAGCAACTATCCCTTTCGTGATCCATATTCAAATGCTCGACAACATATTAACTCTGAAAAGGCTCATTTATGTAAACGAGGTTCGAATAGGTCAGCCATTCCCAACATTTCATCTTTAATGACACAGAGTTTCTTTTTCACTAGTTGAGCACTCATACACTCTCATGCTGCTCAATAACGAAATGCGTGCAAATAACAAGCTACGGATTGCGAGGATGAGTCCACCACTTTTTCCATCATTTCTGCTGAGGCATTGAGAAAATCATGTCTGTTTGACTGTCTTCTATCTACACTGCCGACCACTGGTTTTGTTCCATCAAACCGGGAGAGATGGTAGCATTCACTTTAATCAAATTTGGTACGGCCTACTTCCAATGGCTCAAAATCCCAGCGTTTAAACTCCGTCTGAGCGAGGAAATGCAATCTAATCTCATTCACAAACACTTGTCCCTTTTCAAAACTTTACTGACTCGCCCAACTTCTCTCGCCACTGAGGCCTCCTATCACTAACCAGCTGCATATTGAGCTCCCCCACAGATTACCGACTCCATTCCGCACTTAACATGATATCCTATTATTCTCGGATGGCTATCGACTTTAGAATGACAAAGTTGATTAATCCTATCCCGTCAGTCATTACTAAACCCAGGGTATGTTTCTCATGGTAGGCTTTGGAATGCACTTACTTAGGCCATTACCCAGTTCAATTTTATCAAAAAAACAAATTCCAGGTAAACTTTGCCAGTCTATTTCTGCAATTATGGAAGTCGTTTCAATTAACCCATAAAAAATACCTTCGGGATTCTGTTATTCAATTGATAATAGAATTGTTCATAATCAAGAGCAGAACCTATCCTTTAGTGTTGTTCACTTCATTGATAGATATATGGAACTGAAGAACTTTATCACGCCATTTTCTGTTCAGAGTTCAGGTATGCCCTGAGCGCTTCACAACAGGCAGGCAACAGGACTCATGCTCTAAGTCGCATTAACTGTGTCTTTCCATATGACAATACTGCCGCACACTACCACTACATTCCTGTTAACTCCGACATGCAAGAATAAATAGTTCCCTTTAATAAAGCGCCATGGACAGTTGTTCAGTTACCATGTTGCTGCTGCTCTCATCAATACAAGCTTCAAGTTTAAGAAAAACTTCTCTCAACTGATGAGCCCCCCTGAACTCCCGCACCCCCACCCCCCCACCCCCCCCCCCCACCAATTTTACTTTTTGTTCCTCATTTTTGCTTCGTTAGCAGTAACACTCACTTGTCCCTGAACACTGACCAAATCAGAATTTTTATCCCAGGGACTGTGACCGCATCCTTTAGTAATGTGCCCTTGGAAATCTCCCCCACGTAGCTGTCTGTTGGTTCATAGTCTGCATAGCTTGGTCACAAGATTAATGACCCTGAGCCCCAGTTCTTCAAGCCGCATCCACTTACTCCAGGCATGTTTCTTACCAAAGACGTTTCTCCTTGAGCCGTTGAATTACAGTTACCTTTTATTTGACACGTTATTAAACGAGTTTTGAAAATGCTTGGAAAGTTCACGCATCACTTCTCTTGATCTGCACAAGTGCCTACTTCATCATCAAGTTTTCTAAAATTTTCAGTTATTAAAACGGCTTGCCTAAAATTTGACCAATTGTCTCTGCTAATCCTATGTTAAGACTTCCTAGTGAATAGGTGGCTTTATATACTCCACGATCGTTTTTGTGCTTCCTTACTTGTTCCCTGTTTTCATGTCCCTGCCTGTCACGGTTAGAAGTTTTATATTTGTTAACATCGATTTAAGCGCAAACTTTGTAAGATACAATAAATTTCAGAACGTCATCAGCAGTGCCTGAAGTCTGTCTATGATGAGTAAACCTAAGATTTAGCCATGTTCTGAGGACGAATCGTATTGCACTCAAGATGCAAACTCTGTTTCGTTGTTGAACGATTCTGCCAGACTTCCTGAGTATTTTTAGCTGTTTGGGCTTTCATTTCAGATTTCCGGCATTGCAGCACACTTCATTATATGCAGTGTGTTGCAATCGTGAGCTGGGGAATATGTCTGTTTACGTTCCCTGAACGTTGTCTTCTCAGCTGCTGTTGTTTAATTTAGGTTTCTCAATCTCGATCGTCAATTTCTTACCAAGTTTTCTCGGAAGGGAAGCATGTCTCACATTTGTTAACACAAACAAATCTTCGGGTCAGAGTTAAAACTCCTGTTTCCAAGTCAACGCAAACATAAAAATACTCACTTAGATATATATGTTTAACAAAGTCATCCTTCTGTTAGGATGCAGTAGCATCAATCACCCAAACGTACATCCACGCAGGCAGCTGCAAACAGATTCAATGCTGAATTTTTAACTTACAAGCTGTTGTAACTTTAATTTATGCATTTACCCGTATATTCGGGTCTCCAGGGCATTGTATCTAAAGGGGCAACCACAACACCCATTCACCAACCACCACCCCCACGCAACCCCCACCCGCACAGATCCTTCCGGGACGTTTTATCGATTTTGCTACAAGTTCAAACCTCCGTTAGGCAATTGATCTACGGCCGTGCTGATAATGCGATTGCAATCATCAGAAGATTCCACTTTTGCTACAGTATGAGATACCAAGAAAAAGCATTATGAATTAAATTTATGAAGAATTAAAACCACTCCAGCTTCTGGGTAAAAACAGCACTGACCCAGCCCAACAACCCAGTGAATTTCCTCAACCTATCTCGACCCACGTCTGCAGTCCCAACAAGGGCCATTGGGCTCCCGCAGCTACCTCATATTAGCCAATACCCTGACACCGGCCATTGGACATTATAACACCGCCCTTCCTATGGAGTATACCCCTACACCCCGCATACCCATGAATCAATACAATCGCCAAAGGAACCCCAACATTGTCGGATAGAATGCCGGCCCTGCTTACACCAGAAATTACACCCCCAACATCACACATCTAGCCGCAGAAGCACTTACAGTCCTTCTCTGCTATCCAACATCAAAAAAAAAACCACCAACCACCTTCAGAACTGCTCAACCATTGAACAGCACATCCGGTGGACTGCGCCCCCAAATCAAGACTGTCGAAAATCGCTTTTCTGACCAAACCCCTGAATGCACACAGAAAAATACGCACCATGTGGTCCTTCATGCATGAAAATACATCACTGTTACGGGACTGCACGCACCACACACTCATTATATTGCCAACTCAACTTTGTGTCCCAAAACAAGCTCAGGTCTCCAACCCACAGTGCACTGACCACCCGAAATGTACGCCTCCCCAAATACGCTCAACACATAGCCTGCACTATGCACTACCGATTACAACTCACCTCACCAACTTACCTGCTCAATTCCAACTGCAGACCCACACACAATTGGCTTCCAAACAGCCGAAACTTCAAATGTACAGCTGATACCCGCACACCCTTCACACCAGTGGCCATCTCTCACTGTGGACCTCCAACACTGGCGACCCCCAAGCTGATCAGCGGCACAGGTTTACCAACTCCCAACCATATGGACCAAATCCTCAGCTTTCCGGCACCTCACATGACCACCCAGGTCCCCACTCAACCCAACCCACCGGACCCTGCCCCAACACTGTTCAGTTACCCTACGAGCTTACTTCATCCCTGACTGCTCAGAATGGCTGAACCTTCAACCTGCCTGCTTGATAGTCATTCCCATCTGTCGCTGAAGCCCCTCTTGGGCATAGTTTAGGTGCGGTGCAAAGGAAACGGATTAGAGTATTCCTAAAATATTTTCCATGTCTTGTGTTTAATGATGATTTATCCAGCTATGAGCTCTTAGGCAACAATGATTACTTTAGCCATTGTGCTCACTTCCATTTAAGTGAAGTACTTCGAGCGATCTATATATATATATTCATTTTCCTGGATCTTGTGATCACTCTTTTTTTTTTAGTTAGTATCACGTTTGTCTCCCTTAATTCAATTGTTTGTTATTTTGTTTTGTTCAAGAACAAGCAATGACATGTGTGTATATATATATATATATATATATATATTTATATATATATATATTTTAAATTCAACGCATTATTGGCTGACAACATACACTACTGTTACTTTGCATTCAAAACAACGTTTGTTCTTTTTTGTTCGATGGTGAAGAATTTTAGCAATTAACGTTTAGCCATACCTTGCTCATGCATATTTAGTGGAGGACACATTAATTTGAATTTAGTAACAAAATCTTATAGACGTTATTTATTCTTATTAACACATTTGAAATTACCTGAAGAAAACATAATTTGAGATTACTGACCTTGAAATATCACACCACCTGACGCAAAACGTTTTACAGGCTATTGCACTTATGTTGCCTGATTGTATTTGTACCTTTTATCCTTGAGTTCGCAGAAGATCGTTCAGATGCAGTAACCAACTTGCCATTCATTCCATTGGCGGGAAATGAGATTGAAATTACTGATAAATAGGTTAGCAAAGAGAAGGCGACTATATAAATGTTGTATAGATTTCTGCACTGGCAGAGCGAATGGAAGGAAGCTAGCCAATCTGACCGACAGCATTGAAATTTTCCACATAACACAATTACGTTATGTGTCTTTCCCTCTTTTTTTAATGAATTACTTGAAATAGCAGAAGTGAATTATTTGCTCAGCTTCCACGGATTTTCGGTTAAAATTCTAATGCATAGGGCAAGATAATACTGGACTTGAAATATCTAACTTGGCTGGCGCTCAGAGTCATCATATGAGTATAATTCTGAATTTAACTACGTTAGTTAATTTAGACTTAAGTGCGGCTCAAACATTAATTAAGCGGTTGCTTTCACCACAGTCTTTTGCGACGGTCACTATGTAATTTGGAATAGTAATAATTCCAATAATGGTATTTTGTGGATTTCATAGTATTGATCAAAAGCCCCTGCACTTCCATATATGCACGCTATAAAGGTGAAAAGTGTATAGAGTGCATCTTCGTCAGAAATATATGTATTCCGTTTCGATTCTGGTCAGTTCTGTCCGGATTCTTTCTACGTACTTCACCTGCAACATGATGTTATAAACAAAAGTTTTACTTCCTAAAACAAGTTAATTCATTAAAAAAAACATTGCCTGGAAGGGCTTCAGTGCTGCTATTATTTAAAAAAAGTGGCACGCTCTCGAGAAGACTGAATTATTTTGCCGATCATGACGGATTTATAAGCGCCAGTGCGACATGCTAACCTATTTTATTGTTTGAAACCAGCTTAGCTAATGGCCAACAATATCGTGTTCCGTCGTAAAGAATTAACTGTATCACTTTCAATAGGATTATTCGATTTGGAGAATGGTATTTGAATTATAGGTGGAAACACACTTTTGTTTATAACATCATGTTGCAGGTGAAGTACGTAGAAAGAATCCGGACAGAACTGACCAGAATCGAAACGGAAGACATATGACAGGTGGAATGTAAAAAAGGGGATTTTGAATCGATGAATTTCGGTAACAGGGATTGGGAGATAAATTATGCTGCACATTTTTAAAGAGCAGTCAGGGGACAGAGTGTTCGGCTAGAGCAGATGCATGATATTGAAGTTGTCAGAACTCGTTCAGAGAGCAATTAGTCAAGAAAAAGTGGAATGTGCCGCTTCAGAAATGTTCACATTGAATAAAAAAGTGTTGCTTTTCTGAACTCAAAAAATCCAGGCTTCAAGTTTATTACTGCGTCCAATTCAGCCAATTATATAATGGGAAGGATGTAAATGGTTGTCGAGGAAATTGACAATTTGTTCCAGGGACGGTGGAATATAGTTTCAAAGTTACCTTGCAGAAGCACAAATTATTTACTTTGCAGTGAAAGAGATAACAAATATACAAGAGGCAAGGGCGATTATTACGGTCTGAGATAAAATAACTAATTTTTAGACGATGCTTATTAACTGTTGAAAGAATAACAAGGCTAAATGGATTTAAAATTCTGGAGAAGAATCAATGGAATAATGTGATGTGAAATGTTTGTTATGCTGCAATTCGTCATAACTGAGAACACAATGACAACGAGGGTGCTTCAGTATGATCGGGGATAGCACTTAACGTGAACACATTTGTGGGGAAACCTTCACAGGCAATAGAGGTTGGAATGATTGGATTTCTTGGCAGAGATTTTTTTTGTGCAGCAATTATGCAATGCACATATAACTCATTGATATGGAAGTGCAGGGACTGTTGATCAATACTACGAAATCCACAAAATACCATTATTGGAATAATGACCATTCCAAATTAAAAAATGACTGTCACAAAAGACTGCGGTGAAAGCCTAATTAATGTTTGAGCTGCACTTAAGTCTAAATTATCTAATGTAGTTAAATTCAGAATTATACTCAGTTACCATTAAGTGCAATTGCATTTAGTGACTCTGGTTAAACAAAATATTTCTAATCAATACGATCTAGTTAACTGCATTTTATTTACCAAAATTCCTCATATTCTGTTTGGCTGGGTCGACTTTCTTAGGGACCTTCTGCACTCTGGTACGCAAATGTTCCTCGTTTGTTTGAGCACTGTTATGATCTAATTATGTCATTTTATTTCATAATTATAATATTGAAAACGTTCAAGCCAGTGATGTTAAACAAAATAACATATCATCTTTGGATAAAATGATACACATATTTCTGAAGAACATAATAATATATAATATTGTTTACATGTATAGAGATCATTCCTTACTGTCTATAACTACACTGCGGACAAAAAAACAAACGAAGATTTATTTACTCAAATCATAGCTCCAGGTTAGGTCATTTTGTCTTTCAGTTTTATAATGAGCCGTGCCCCCAACCAGCTCCACCTCTGACAACATTAATTTCAACTACATGTTCCTAAGGAAACACAGATAAATGCACAAACTATATAAGCTCAATCTGCTCGCGAACTCCATGCACATATAATGTTTTTTTTTTTACCTCGCATCGTCTCTCCAAGATTCTCCATTACTGTTGACCATTTGCACGTTCTTAAAAAACATCTCTTCCGTTTCTGCGCATGTTAAATGTCACCCAAAACGAATATTATCTCTACAACTTATTTCAGCATGCTTTGGACTCGCCCTTGCATCTATTGCATTTGGCTTGGTCCTCGCTTGCTAACTGTACCTGGTATGCCTCGTAAGCCCCCTTATTAAATAATGTTACAACGTTTTAGTTTTTAACATCAACATTCATCATTTTTTATTCAGAGCTAATTCCCGTTCAAGCCAGAGAATTGTCATTCTAAAAACGGATGAGCTCCACTCTCCAATGCTCCTCATTTTACCATCAGATTGGTTGAACTAATATTACGGTGGGGAATGTAAACTATGGGGTCCCCTACAGAGAACTTGTCCCAATGGTGCACCTCATTTCCAGAAGCAGAAGCCACGGACATATCACCGTCATAGTTGGATTAAAAATGCGTTGATCAAAGATGTCGAAAGCAACACATATTAGTGTTGCTCTTAACACTGATCCTACTTTCATGTGTGTCGCATAGGAAGACCTGAAATATAATTAATGATATGATGCTATATAGTAATATCATTATATGCAGCTGACATCGCATCCATACACATTGGGGATTGCAAAATAAAAACTGAGCCAAATTTCCTGTTCAGATTATTCTAAAAATTACCTAGGATAAGGATGCAGATAACAGGCTAAGCACAATCCAAGTTGGCCCCAGTTCATCAATAAATAAGAAAAAAAAACAACCTTATGGTGAATTATCACTGTGTCACCATTCAGAACTCTTGAAACTTGTATGCCACATGGCCTTTCGAACCTATTGCACATTTAACTTTACTTCAGTGTTTATTTGGATGTACTTCCCTTTCTATCCGACCTGTTTTTGGCTCAGCTTCTTGTGTCAATGGATGCTTTGGGTTGACATTCGGTCCGCAGAATTCACTTAGTCTTCCAGCATTCTCCTACCTATGCTTTTGCATTGATTGAATATCTTAAAACCCTCTGGTTGTTTTGATGTCACTGTTTCAAATTTTCCTGCAGCAATTTGTTACAAAATATATGCATGATAATTTTAAAAACTCATTCTCAGAAAGTGCAAATGTTTCTGATAACGGTTTTCAGCATTTTAGAAACTCTGAGATTACACTTTAATTAATTAATTTATAAATCAATGTGTTCCAGCCATTGCGATAAACGTGAGTATCATGTTAATTGCGACTGTTCATTGTACTTTCACAAGCATGCATGCTGTGTATGGAGATTTTAAGTAGTTTGCCTTCTTGTATAATGGAATTGCATTAATCAGCGTGTGGGCAAACTGACAAATTAATGTCAGTACTCATTTTCCAAACTTGTGATTATCAGAATCAAGGGATGAATTCTCCACCACAAAGTAAGCCCTGCATGGAAAACGACGAGACCATCGCACCCAATGACAGCATTAATGATGGTCCATAAGAAAAGCAACATGAAAAGAAAGCCAGCGATTTTGAAGGAACCAGAAATGTATCAGGTGAAATTATTCGTTGAACAAGCAAATATCATCGCATCATTTCAGTCTCGTGTCATTCTGCTGTAGTTTTCAGCTCCACAGAAAAGTTTAATTGAAATCGGCAACAGTGTCGTAGAGAATTATATGCATACAGAGGGTGATTCAGACATGAGGGCTTGACCCACCGCGAAAACTTGCATTCAGGAACGGTTTACACATTCATTCGCCCATTGCTTTTTACAGTTAGCAGCCCATTGCATCAGATTGTGTGATTCTCAAGAGCCATTTGGTGGTGCATGCTTACGCTTCTTCCAAAGATGGCCACATGGTTACATTCCTTTTAGAAATTTGAGAAGAACAGGAAGAACAGACAGCGGGCATTCAGTAGTTGGCACAATGTTCAGTTCTTGAATTTTTTGGCAAAGCTGATCTGATGTTCCTCTCTGATTCTCCTTATATTTGGTCCCCTCAGTCTTCCAACAGAACATTCTACCGCACTGTGCTTGTAACTTTTACCCTTTCGACAATTGTTATCACCATCCGTCCAAACCTCGTTGACTACACCCAAATATACCTTTGGAGATCAATATTCAAATGATCGCCAGCAGAATAAGCCTCCAAAGGTTCATGTACTAACTATTTAACGAATGTTTGTAAACAAGAAACGACTCTGCCGGTCTGTCCCCATCCTTCATACTTAACGGTGCAGGCTTTCTTTTTCTCTAGTACAGCACTCGCAAAATCTCATGCTGTACAATAACAAAATGCTGCTGATATGAAGCTAAGGATTGCCAGCATTAGTCCACCCAGTTTCACATCTTTTCTGCGGAGGAATTGAGAACAATCATGTCTGCTCGACTGCCTCCAATCTGCAATAGCAATCACTGGCTCTGTTCCATCAAACAGGGAGATATTGTAGCCTTCAATTTACTCAAATTTGGAATGTGCACTTTCCTGAGGCTCGAGTGTTTAACCTCCTTCTGAGGGAGAAAATGCAATCGAATCGCACTCACATATATTTGTCACAACTGAAACTGTTGTTTTAGTGCCCACGCTTCCCAGCTATTTTTGCAGAATGAAAGACTCTCTCGTCCCCTACCCTGTCAAAACATCAAAACATGGAAAGTCACAACTCATTCCCCTCTCAAACCATCTTATGTTCAGAATGCGTAGGGTCAGTTCACTCAGGCTCTCGCTGTCGGAAGCACCCTCCTAAATGGAATTAATATCCTGAAGATTGTCTGTAACTCATAGAAAGTAAGTCCATGCTTCCTTGCCCATGGAAATTAAAACTGTGCACAGTAGACAAGATATTGTTTTCGCAAAACCATATAGAATTTCAGAAAGACTCCTTGATCTTTCAGCATTTGAACCATTGGAATGTAATTTATTTTCCCAATTGTTCCCTGTAACTGCATGCCAAAACTGCGGACTTACTTTCATGTAAAAGGGCACTTTTACAACCAGCATTTAAAATATTCCTCACTCCTAATACCCTCCCCAACCCCTCTGTCTGCCTCACCCCGGAGTACAGTGCAGCTAAGCGACTGACCTCCCCATCCCCATTTACACACGCACACTCAAATATCCTCCCAAAACCCAAACCCCCAACTAACAGCCGGCACCGTGACACCACCTCACCCTCCATTGATCACCACCTCAATGAGCAGATCCAATATTGCAAATGCCCTTTCTAACCACAACCACACATTACCCAAATTCCAGCACACCATGGACAAAAACGACCCATGCCTATTACCTTACTGACCACCCGAGACCGCACTGATTTTGTTAGCTTTAATATTGATTTATTATTGTTTATGATTATTATGCTTATCTTCACGTGAAAGTGATGGATGTATCTGGAGATGTTTTTCCAATTCAAAGCATTTTTATGGTTGAAGGTATTGAATATTTTTATGTACATGCAAAACAACGTGTTTTTTTTAAGCCACATCTTCCTCGATCATATTTCCATGGTGGACGCTTTGATTTGACTTTAAAAAATTGATCGAGCAGAAGTTATTTGTTCAGAACAACAGTTTTCAAATTTCCTGAAAAAAAAACACAAAAAACATAATTTGAGATTTTTCCTCTTGCAAATTCCTATTATATGGCCCAAAACTTTGGTCTGGCATTTGTCCTTATTTTGTCTGATTGTATTCACAACATTTATCTTTCCGTCTGCTAAATATCAGTTGGATGAAATAACTAACCTGCCGTGCATTTTATTACAAGTGACAGATAAATAGGTTAACCTAGCAACATAGGTACAAAGGAAGGGGCAGGAGTAGGCCTATCGGCTTTCGGGCCTGCTCCACGTACATCATTATCATTGAAGATTTTGCGACTCTATAGGCTGCTGCCACTTTACCCACAATTCCTTTCAGCTTTGCTGTGCCAAGAGCTAAGTCTAACTTATTCTGTCAAGCATGCAATGCTTTAGCCTCAAATACATTCTACGGTGGCCAATTCCACAGACTCAACACATTCTGGGTGAATAATTTTCTCCTTATGTCAGTCCTAAATTGTCAGATTGTGATCCATGGTGCTTTACTCCCCCAACAAAGTGAACATCCTTCCGGCATGTACCCTCTCTAGCCTTCTTAGGATTTTATCAATTTCAATGACATCCCCCAACATATTTCAGAGCTCCACAGAATATAATCCCAACTGTCTCAATAATTCCTCATATTTAAGTCCCGCCATCCCAGGAGACAGTCTGGTACACCTACGCTGCAGACCCTCAATTGGAAGAATAACTTTTCTCATATAAGGAGACCAAAAATGCACACGCAATTCCTGGAGTGGTCTCACCAATGTCCTGAAAATTGCAGCAAGACATCGCTGCTCTTGTACTCGAATCCTTTGGTTATTAGGGCCATCATAGCATTTGCCTTCTCTAACACCTGCTTCTCCTGCATGCTTACCATCAGCGACTGGTGTAAGTGCACACCAAGGTTGCGTTGCACATTCCCCTCTCTCATTTAGAGCCCTTCAGATAATAATCTACCTTCTTGTTTTTGCTGCCAAGGTGGATAAGCCCACATGTATGCACATTATACTGCACGTGCCATGCATTGCACAATAACTCAGGTATTCCAAATCACACTGAAACATTTCTCCGTTCTCCTCACAGCTCACCATCACACCCAGCTTTGTGTAATCTGCCGATTTGGAGATAAAGCATTTAGTTCTGTTAGCTAAATCATTAATATATATTCTGAATATCTGGGATCCCAGCGCAGTTCCCTGCTGTGCCCAACGAGTCACTGCCCGCCATTCAAAAAATTACCGGTCCATTCCTAGACTTTGTTTTCTGCCTGCCAATCAGTATTCCATTATTCTCAATACACTACCCTCAATGCATTGCGAATAATACTTTAGAAGCTAATCTGTGATGTGGGAATTTGTTGAAAGCCTTTTGAAAGTCTAAATAATGAGGCTCCACTGGCTTGCCCTCATCCAGCCTTCTAGTTACATCATCAAAAATATCATTTTAGATATGTCATTCTACCACTTTATTCAAAGGGCCAAACAATTAAGTATCTTAAAATGGACTTTGGATATTTCTGCACTACAGACGCCATGCTGACTGGTCTATAATTCCCTGTTTTCTCTGTTCCTCCCTTTTTTTAAATAGTAGGGTTACATTAGCTACCTTCCAATATGCAAGAACATCCAGAGACTACAGAATCTCAAAAGGCGACGCACTCTGGGATATACATTATCTGCTCCTGGTGATTTTTCGGCCTTCAAAGAGATCAATTTCCCCAACGCCATTTCCCTACTAATACTGACTACTTTCACTTCCTGCCGCTCAATAAACAGTGTTTCCCAACAGTTCTGCTGTAATATTTGAGTCCTCCATTGTCAAATCTGTTGCATAGTATGTATTTAGTACTTTCGCCAAGACTGTAGTCTCCATTATAAATTACCTATGTTCGAAGGTTAGGGAACTACATTAGTCTTCACCAGTCTTTTAGTCTTCACATACCTATAGAAACGCCTACAGTCAATTTTCATGTTCTCTGCAATCTTACCTTTGCACGTTATTTTCACGTTCTTAATAAATCTCTTGGTCCTCCTTTGCTCATCTCCATTCTGCTGACAATCCTGCTGATTTTTTTTCTGGCAATTTCTTTGCCCATTTCCTCACATCTAGCACTATCTCTAGTTTCCCTTTAAGCCATGTTATGGCTAGCTTTCCTCTTTATTTATTCGCTAAATGGGAGTAAGCATTTTTTGCACTTCACCCGTGCACTTTTTGCAAGTTTGCCATCGCCTAACCACCGCCATCCATTTAAG